>CM062297.1:259857340-260457340 GCA_031216915.1 Pictodentalium vernedei
ACCCCCCCCCCCCCCCCCAACACGACCCACCTGAAAAATTTTTCCTTTCTAACAGCTTAAGCATATGAATCTTAAAAATAGACAATACAGATGAAAATTCTCTTTAAAATTGTGTTTTGAGCACACACAAAAATCATGACTTTGTCAAAGAGTGTTGGTGTGGGGTAAGATAAACTGGTAACAATATCTTCCCCCACCTGAAAATTGTTCCCTTCTAACAGCTTAAGTATGTGAATCATAAAAATAAAAAATACAGATCAGATTCTCTTCAAAATAGTGGTTTGAGCTAAAAACAATTTTTGTGTAACTTGAGTGTTGGGTGGGGGGTAAGATAAACTGGTCACGATATCTTCCCCCCCACCCACCAAAATATTTTCCATTCTAACAGCTTGAGCACATGAATCTTAAAAATAGAAAATACAGATGAAATTCTCTTCAAAAATAGTGATTTGAGGAAAAAAAAAATTGGAGGTAACTACGAGTGTCAGGTGTGGGAAAGATAAATTGGTCAGGATATTTCCTCCCCCCAACCCTCTACAACTGAAATTATTCTCTTTGTCACATCCTTAGCAAATAAATCTTAAACTTGAAAAATACAGGTGAAATTCTCTTCAAAATAGTTGTTTGAGTGAAAATAAAAAATATTTAGCGACATCGGGCGACATGTTTAAAAAATGTTTTTTACATATATCCCAGGGGATATTTTGAGAAAAAAAACGCAAGTTCTTCTTGTGCAATTTTCTTCTATTAACAACATATTGAAATGAGTCTTGAAAATGGAAATTTGTATAATATTCAACTCACAATGCTAATTTGGGCTAAAATGTTTTTTTTTTCTTTTGGGCATATAGCTCTCTCACATACTGACCAATAAGTTTTTCAATGCGCACTTGATGCTTTTTTAATATCACACACAAGTGAACAAGCAAATTCTAAAAAAAGATCTGGTAAAAATCTGAATGGTAAAAAAATTCAGTGGGGGGGGGGGGGGGGGGGGGGGGGAAAGATAAACCAGGTGTGGGGGGGTGGGGGTGGGGGGTGGTAAAACTGGTTTATCTCCCCCCCCCCCCTGGGGGGGGAGATAAACTAGTTTATCTTCCCCCGGGGGGGAAGTTGTACAGGGGGGAAGATATCGTAGTACACCGGTAATGATATCAGAAAAAATATCGCGATATACCGGTATATCGTGCAGCAGAGTGTGTGAAACACATATTAAATGCAAGGGATATCACGAATAAAAAAGATATTTTGGGAGCAAAAGATAGAAGTATCACTTACTGCTCTGGGAAAAATGAGTGATTTGAATGGAAGACCATAATAATCCATGTCTACAAAGTTATTGAACCTATTGTTTAATACGAAAATAAGCCATAAAATTATCATGGGTTTACTGGCTTTCATCTGAATCTGGGATACAAGTAAATTAGTGTTTGTCAATTTAATTCCTGTAAAAACATGGCCAGTCTCTCTTGACTGATAAGCGTTTAATTACTGAGCCAGTCAATTGTCACATTGTGTTAATTGCGTATGTGTGGCTTCATGAAAACAGTGGCAAACAAAACTTTTTATCAAAACAACGGTGTCCAGTTGATTGGAATTCCGAGGGTCTGGTTTCACAAAGAACCAGTAGTAGCTCCTCCCCTTCTCCTATCTTCCAGCAGTGAACTTCCTCAGATGACAATGTCAAATGTCATCTGTCACATGTCAGGCCAGTCGGTCTGTCGATATTAAGCACGCCTCCAAGACGTGATCACCCTTCACTTTCATGATAGTCTGCAGGTGTCAATTACCAGCCGACAGTGATGGAATCACACTCTGTCATATTTAACAAAATTGTTGCACATTTCGCAATTGTGAATATGTGTGATTTGAAACATTTTTGTGTCAGATTGCTGACAATGAATTAAGCGATAAGTATGGCTTGCTGAATACAGTTCAAACAAATGCGACCAACAGCAGGTGACCGTGTTTTCACAGCGCGACAGCCAGGTGTGTTTTCCGTTGTAACAACAAACTATTTGTGTGATGTATGCTACTTTAATTATTCACTAATTAAAAATAACCAAACAAATTTAGCAAACAAGTATTAAATTTTTATTTCATAATTTCTCCACGAATGCTTGCATGTCGGTGACGATAAACGAGATAGAACGTTACTCTCGTCATCTCTCGCTGTTTATCATTTGTTCACGAAATGAGGAAAGATAAACTTCCTGTATTTTGAAAGCAACTTTCTGTGCGATTTTACAAAAAAACACATGTTGAAATTTTATTATCATGTGACCCCAAACCAATATCCTTACAGACGATATACCGGTATTGCCAAATGAAAGTGTCAATGACACTGTAGCTCAACTTGACAAACTTGAACTTGGTAAGTTATAAATGAAATGGCAAAATTGAAGATCATTGGTACCAATGTCATTTTTTTGCCAGTGGCAACATTTTTTGACAGAAACGAAGAAAATCAATAGCTCCCATCTAGAGGCCTCCCCAAACAAGCATGCCAGGTTCTCAAAGCAATCCGATCATAAATGTGCCCTGTAGGGTGTTCAAAAGGGAAATATTGTGGTCTGACTAGACTAAATTCTAAGAACGGTGGCCGTGGCAACATTTTTTGATGGAAATGGAAGAAAATCGATAGCTCCCATCTAGAGGTAACCGTAAATAAGCATACCAGGTTTCAAAGCAATCTAATCATAAATGTGCCCTGTAGGGTGAGCCAAAGGGAAATATTGTGGTCTGACTAAACTAAGTTCTAAGAATGTTGGGCTGCGGCAACATTTTTTGATGGAAATTGAAGAAAATCGATAGCTCCCATCTAGAGGTCACCCCAAACAAGCATGCCAGGTTTCAAAGCAATCCAATCATAAATGTGCCCTGTAGGGTGTGCCAAAGGGAAATATTGAGTCTTCCGACTAAAACTAAGTTCTAAGAACGTTGGCCGCGGGCAACATTTTTTCATGGAAATTGAAGAAAATCGATAGCTCCCATCTAGAGGTCTCCCCAAACAAGCATACCAGGTTTCAAAGCAATCAAATCATAAATGTGCCCTGTAGGGTGTGCTAAAGGGAAATATTGTGGTCTGACTAAACTGAATTCTAAAAACGTGGCCGCGGCAACATTTTTTGACGGAAATTGAAGAAAATCGATAGCTCCCATCTAGAGGTCACCCCAAACAAGCATGCCAGGTTTCAAATCAATCCGATCATAAATGTGCCCTGTAGGGTGTGCCAAAGGGAAATATTGAGTCTTCTGACTAAACTAAGTTCTAAGAACGTTGGCCGCGGGCAACATTTTTTTGACAGAAATTGAAGAAAATTGATAGCTCCCATCTAGAGGTCTCCCCAAACAAGCATACCAGGTTTCAAAGCAATCTGATCACAAATGGGCCCTGTAGGGTGTGCCAAAGGGAAATATTGAGGTCTGACTAAACTAAGTTCTACGAACGTTGGCCGTGGCAACATTTTTTGCCGGAAATTGAAGAAAATCGATAGCTCCCATCTAGAGATCATCCTAATAAGCATGCCAGGTTTTCAAAGCAATCAAATCATAAATGTGCCCTGTAGGGTGTGCCAAAGGGAATATTGTGGTTTGACTAAACTAAGTTCTAAGAGTGTTGGCTGCGGGCAACATTTTTTGACGGAAATTGAAGAAAATCGATAGCTCCCATCTAGAGGTCACCCCAAACAAGCATGCCAGGTTTCAAAGCAATCCGATCATAAATGTACCCTGTAGGGTGTGCCAAAGGGAAATATTGAGTCTTCTGACTAAACTAAGTTCTAAGAACGTTGGCTGCGGCAACATTTTTTGACAGAAATTGAAGAAAATCGATAGCTCCCATCTAGAGGTCACCCTAAATAAGTATACCAGGTTTCAAAGAATCAAATCATAAATGTGCCCTGTAGGGTGTGCCAAAGGGACATATTGTGGTTTGACTAAACTAAGTTCTAAGAACATTGGCCCGCGGCAACATTTTTTGACGGAATTGAAGAAAATCGATAGCTCCCATCTAGAGGTCACCCCAAACAAGCATACCAAGTTTCAAAGTAATCTGATCATAAATGTGACCTGTGAGGTGTGCCAAAGGAAATTGTGGACGTATGTACGTACCAACGTACGCCGACGGATGAGAAGTGATGGCAATAGCTCAGCTTGACTTTGTCAAGTTGAGCTAAAAATAGACGATATTTAACCGGTACCAATTTCAATACCGGTATTTACCAGTATATCGCAATATCGCCCAGCTCTAATGGTAGACGAACCAGATTGTTATGAGACATTACCAAGTTAATATTCAAGTGACAGTGCAGGGCGCTATCTCCAGACCAAAGCTATCCTTAGATCTATGCTTATAGCATAGTCAATCACTCGAACACTCATTTTAACTGACTAAATGATAATCATAAATAAACTTTTAGAGCTTTGATAAACTTGTTAACAAGCTCCAGTCTATTATCTGTCAGAACAAGCTCTTGGGCTTCGGTATGAGTAACAGGTGGCTACAGAATTCCAGAGAATCTTGATTCTCGACTTACCTCTGTTAACATTATTGTCAAGAGAACCTTTACCTCTGATTGGAGAGACTCTCATGCAAAGATTAGACGGAAGCATTGTCCATCAGACATTAAATTAGTTGTGGTTCTCTCGGAAAGATAGCCGCAGGCCTTCCGAAACCACACTTCTGAACTACTAGTCTGCGTAACAGTTATCCAGATTGATGCTCATCTTGATAACCATCTGTCAACAGCTAAACAACAGAGGTCCTAACTCACACCTGTAGCACCTGTGAGGCCTACGGAAGGAGGAACTGCGTCTCATTCGCGAAGAGCCTCGACCCAGCAGTTTAGGGGCGTCTGACCGGAAGTCTCGATCAGATGTAAGCCCTGTGTTCAAGTCGCTATATGACGATCCCTAGAGTAATTATAGGAGAGTAAACTATACCCTCACGAGGAGTCCTTATAGGCGACCTTCTGTCTAGGCCATCCTCCCTTACTCCTTTCTGCTAATGTGTATCGAATATATGTCGACATAAGGAGCAGAGTATTGATGCTTTCTTTGTAGCTTGTTCATAAACCAATGAAAGCTTATCATCAAAAACTTTGTGCCCGGAAACCGGAGCGACTCTAAGAGAGTTTTTCACCTTGTCATCTATTAAGGATGACAACACAAGGGCTCTGTCACGTCTATTTAACTCCGAATTAGCAACTTGTTAAGACAGAGTTATACGTGATAAATATATAGCCCTGGAAAGGACTCTAAATGAGGTACAAACATCCTCCAATTCCTTTCCATAGAGACGTAGCGTCACAGCTCTTAAAGGTGATCTGCATAATACAGTGAGTCTAAATTCGCTCTGAATGAATAAATGTCATCTCAATTGTGACCAAGCGAATAATGAATGACGAAGGTAAGGCCATAGCTAGGTCCTTAGCCAACTCATTCAAACACAGAGGAACTCTCAATACATCTTCACTGTTTTCCGACAGCATTCTGGTTCGTTGGAACACATTCAGGGTAGTGTTGATGGAATAAATCCTCTCAACCCTGTATTGTTCCGAATGTGGAGGGTAAATTCCCTCCATATCCCTTCATCATTCGTCTGAATCAGTTGAAATCACGGTCAACGGCATCTGAACGTGCAGATAACTGGATCGACCCAGCACCATGTGACAGTTCAGATTTTGAGACTGCCGTCGAATGCTACTGCACTTGCTGGGATGCTATGAGGAGCTGCACATCTGCATCAGCAAAACCGTAATGGAGGCCTAAGGAGCAGCAGTCTTCTGGCCGCCAGCTGATCCTGGGACAGTATGTCCGAGATGGCACTTTCCCCATACGTCCCGATATATGAGGCCTCGTCTAAGCTATTGAATAGTGCTACTTTCAAGCTGCCGCAGCATTCTGATTCTCAGCAACAAACTCAGGGAAGTATATATGCATAAGCGCTATCGCCACCCTGTTGTTCTGAAAGGGAAGGGTAATTCTCCTCCAAATCCCTTTCATCCTCCAACTGAATCAGATTATACTCATGGTCATCGGCATCTGAAAGCGCAGATGACTGGACTGACCCAGCACCTTCCGACAGCTCAAGTTCTGAGACTGCCGTCGTCTGCTTCTGCATTTGCTGGGATGCTGTGATGAGCTGCGCAATCTGCGACAGCAAGTCCCTTACAGAGGCCTAAGGAGCAGCGGATTTCTGTTGCATGGCCGCCGGCTGCTCCTGGGACAGTGTGTCCGTGATGGCCCTTTTCTGCAGACGTCCCTATGAGGCCTCGTCTCCTTGGCTACTGCATGTTGTGACTTCTTTGACGAAGAGTGACTTCTCGGCGATGCAGGCTGGATATCAGAAGTCACGTAGCCAAGGTGCGGTCGTGTGTGCTTGGTAGACATTGAAGAAGCCGTAATTAAAGCCGACCCCGGTTGTAAACTGAATGGAGCATCCCCGACAGGAGGCGTGGACGTATGCTCCGACTGACGCAAGTTCCGATCCATAACATCTGGCCCCAAATGTTATAATAAAAGAGAGAGGGGGGCCTTCAGACCTCGCCAACCTTCTTGCTGAACTTGCCGGCTTCCTTTCCGTTGTCGCAGGGTGAGCCTTACATTGATATTATATTACAGTGCTCGCTCTACCCTTTCCATTCTCCTTGACCGCAACGGACACACCCGGCATTACGGTACCCTCTGGCGGTGTACTGCTTCACCAGTCGAGCTAGCTGGCGACAGGGATTTGAAACCACACTGTGGTTTATTGCCCTGTCTAATATTCATGAGCACTTTTGCTGCTAGCTCTGATTAATTAATGCGACGACAGAAGCAAACTATCTGACGGCGTCACGTAAACATCACCATGTTCTTGTTCCTCTGTATATATAAACTAATATACTAGAGTGACCTAGGGCGAGAGACCGGTGGCAGCCTCTCATTACGAGAGGACCGGCAGTGGTCCCTCGCTAACAATGTACCGTGACACCCGTCAGTAACGTTTGTCATCACATGCGACACATATGAGAAAGAATTAGTAGAAGTACATCGACTACAAGCAAGGCAACCTACAAGAAAATAAGAGGAGCAACTTCCTCGCCTTGCTTAAAGAGCAATATGTTTATATAATGAAGCAGACTAAGTTGATTGTACTCCCGCCAATTCCACATTAAATACAACATAACAAAAACATTCAAAATTTAAATCGAAAAATAGTTTACACCAAAAAAATTTTCGAAAAATTTTGACAAGAGCCCAAGTTCCCAAAGGACACAAGTGCCCAAATGTATCCCAAAAGAGCCCAAGTGTGGACGAAATTAATTTTTTCCTCCCACAAATTAACTGCCACACTACGGGACTGTATAATGTATCTTACAACAGACCTACTATATCAGAAATAGGAACCTACACATAAATAACAAACATGAAAACCGGAAATGAGACCCCAGGCAACACGGCCCGAAGTCAGTAACAGATTTTTGAACTATACGTTGTTAGGCAAGATCTTCATCAGAAGAAAAAACGATACATTGGAAGTATGAGGCATGACCAAAAACGCCTAAACACCTTAAGGGTGAGGACGTAACCCTGGGGAAATACAGAAAAAACTTTCTGTATAACACGTTAAACTCCCAAGAAATTTTATATAAAAAATTTAAAAAAACAAGCCAAAAAGCTTGGGAGTTTAACAGGGGAGATCAAGGGAGGTTAGGGAAGGAATACTTAACAAACAGTGGAAAAATCATTATCAACAATGATGACGTCAGGCTCATGTCCCAAAATTAGGGAACTCATTTTTATAAATATTATAAAATTACAGCCCTGAACGTTTTCAAACCACCGTTACTTCCTTCCATTATCCAATTGTGTCCTTGGATCCACCAATTTAACCATTGATTTGTGTCTGGCATCATTATTAATTGAGATTTAAAAAGCACAAAAGTCAGTTTGTTGTTATCTGACAAGGGCCAAACAAAGAATGGTGTTGGCGCCAATTGCGGTCACTTCCTGATGTCTGCGCATGCGCAGAGGGTAAATGTATGGAGGACCAGTTAGGACTTCTAATTTTCGGTTTTGCATGCAAATTTTGGGGATTGGGGGGGGGGGGGGCAAAATTTGTGTTTGGCCCTAGATATTTTAGAGTTAGCACCAGCTATGTCTGGGCCATTGGTATACTGTGTAAAAATAGTCACTGCATTGAGAATAAAGTAGGGACGAATCTTCCCCTCGGTTTCCACATGATACATGGTGTTTCCACGCGGACTCGGCACTCGGCAAAGATACTAAACTATCGAGCAGGGATAGTAGACAGAATTCTGAAAATTTCATGTAGATGCCTTCATTGGTCTGGATACAGGTGGCATATACCTGACACTGGTGTATGTTCAAGATTTATGTCAAATTAGCCAAATTGCAGCTTTTTCGAAATTAACCCATGTGCGGTTTCTGTTAACTTTAACTTTCTGGTAATGATCTAAGAGTTGAAGGCTGTGTTGAAAACCATTGGCAAAAGCCCTGAAGATGCAAGTTTCATTTTGTTGCATTTCTCCACCCACCTGAACTAGTGAAGTATAAGTCTTAAATGGCACTAGCTTAGACAGGGGGCAGTCGAGCCCGTCCCTACACCGTTTGCATCAGTTAGAAAATGACCAAATTCAAACAGTTATCTCCTCTCATCAAAACGCTATATCTCAGGCAATTCTCAGTGTATTTCCATGCAATTTTCAATCACTGTTTATGAACAGTTGCTGCATCATTCGTAAAAAAAAGTGACACAAATTTCTCATTTTGTCATGTCAAATATGAAAAGTGAGTATGCGCATGCACGTGGGGATTCCCACAGGCAGGTGCTCAGTTTCTGGACTTTTATATAATATGGCCGAGTTCAGCATAGCTTCAAGAAAAAATGCTGAAAAATTGGCGATGCTGCGCCATAAACATTTGCCACAAGCTACTATACATGAAAAGTACTGTATTCCAAGTGTTGTATACATGTAGGTTGTTATTATTTAGTATACACGAAGCATTAGATGGATTCTAGATGTTGCTCCGCAATTCCAAAATCATCTAGTTATCATACTTTCATGTAAAACAACATGGAAGTGTCCTAGCAATTTCAAAATTCTAGTTAATATTCAACTAGCATGTCTGCTGCATAATTTAATCAGATGGGATTTCTGATTATGGAGTGTGTTACACATAGAGGCACACTCACAAACACTGTACTGAAAAAGCGAGGTACTTCTCAAATTGTGTTTATAGGACCAGCACTAACACTGGAGTAACATAGTGAGGTTATTACACTTAGGCAACAGGAAATTTACGTCGGGAGGGGGCGGGGGGTTAAACAAATGTACACACGCATGCATATGCACGCACATGCACACACACACAGGAGAAATATCGCAAATAAGCAAAATTCTGGAATAACTATTTTTTATTTTTGCGTCAAAAACATAGCTTATGACCTCTCATTGGAACTAGCTCACTAGCGCAAAAAATGAAAAAGTAATGAAAATTCAACAGTGATTTTTGTGAACAGTGCTGGCCAGTTTTGGCTATTACATTAGGTAAAGGATTACTTGAATTATCAACTGATTACAAATTGTGGAGCTATAACTTGTCATGGTTATGACATATGACTGCATGCAGCTGTGACGCATCACAGTCAAAACCATGATGTTCAAGGTGAAATTCCATTCTTTAATCCTTCTTTTCTATTTAAACGACCAGTTTTGGGTAACTGTGGTGTCATATGATAAACAGAATATGAAATTCATATTTTGGTCATACTCTATTTATGAAACTCATTTATGACTTTCCTGTTTTGCCTTGCCAAACATAAATAGACTTGTTTCATAAATACAGTATGACCAAAACAAGAGGCCCCAAGGAGCCTTAATCGCTCACCGGCCAAAGTGGTTCAAAGAAGTATTTGGGATCACATTCAGTTAGACATGGTTCATCAACACTACAAAGGAATGAAGTCATGAGAGACAAATTTTATGGAACTAGGGACATGGCTTGAACAAACTTGAATCTTACCCCCTAAGGATGCTGCATACCAAATATCAAAAGCATTCATCTGCTGGATCTGAAGAAGATTTTTTTTTTAACTAAGTTATCATTCGGGCTCCCACAGTGAGCCCAAATATGAACCCAGGGACTTGGCTTGAACAAACTTGAATCTCACCCCCAAAGGATGCTGCATACCAAATATCAAAACATTCTGACTGCCAGGGACTTGGCTTTAACAAACTTGAATCTCACCCTCCTAAGGATGCTACACACCACATATCAAAACATTCCGACTGCTGGATCTGAACAAGAAGATTTTTTAAGAAAATTACTCATTTCGATCTAAGTTACAATTCAAGCTCCCACAGTGAGCCCAAATATGGACCTGGGGACATGGCTTGAACAAACTTGAATCTCATCCCCCACTAAGGATGCTGTATACCAAATATTAAGACATTCTGACTGCTAGATCTGAAGAAGAAGATTTTTAAAGAAAATTCCTCATTTTGAACTAAGTTATCATTCGGGCTTCCATAGTGAGCCCAAATATGGACCTAGGGACATGGCTTGAACAAATTTGAATCTCACCCCCCTAAGGACGCTGCATACCTATTATCAAAACATTCCGACTGCTGGATCTGAAAAAGAAGATTTTTAAAGAAAATTCCTCATTTTGAACTAAGGTATCATTCAGGCTCCCATAGTGAGCCCAAATATGGACCTAGGGACATGGCTTGAACAAATTTGAATCTCACCCCCCCTAATGATGCTGCATACCAAATATAAAAACATTCCAACTGCTGGATCTTGAGAAGAAGATTTTTAAAGAAATTTGCCTGAAATGCACTAAGTTCAAATTCGGGCTCCTATACTGAGCCCAAATATGAACCCAGGGGGGCCGATTTGTACAAACTTGAATCAGATCCACCCCACAATGTTGCGTACCAAATATCAAAAGATTCTGCCTGCTGGATCTGGAGAAGAAGATTTTTTAAGAAATTTGCCTGATTGCACTAAGTTCAAATTTGGGCTTCTATAGTGAGCCCAAATATGAATACAGTGGGCCGATTTTAACAAACTTGAATCTGACTCCCCTAGAGATGATGTATACCAATTAGGAAAGAATTCTGTCTGGTGAAACTGAAGAAGAAGATTTTTTTGAATTTTGGAAAGAAATTCATGGGTGCTATCAGAGTTATGCCCCTTGTGGTGCCCCCTGTTGGTACGGCAAGTTTCTTTGTACAAGTTTGAATTGACATATGATGGTGAACATGCACACCAAATTTGGTTCAATTTGATCCAGTAGTTTGTGAGGAGTAGTCGTTAATGTAAAGTTCATGACGGGCGACGACGACAGACGGCAAGTGATAAGTTAAGCTCCCTTCGGTGAGCTAAAAACCCACTCAGTCCATATCTTCAATATACTACGCCTCTGACATAGTGAGCGAAACAGTGTTGGCCATGCTTCATTGTATGACATCTCAAGATTTGTTGTAAAATTTCAAATAACCTCTAATTCTAGTTAAATATTCTTCACATACCTTCGTCTACATTCTTCAGATAAATTTGCAGATCGAAGTATGGGTCCTTGTTATTTGCATCAGTAAGTGTTATCTCCACAAATGCAGTACCTGTCTTTGCTGGACTTCCTTCATCTATTGCATAAATCTACAAAACAAAATAATAGTTATAACTAGAAATGTGAACCTACAATGATAACATGAAACACTTTGGGAGTCAAAATTGAACTGCTGTGACTCACCCGATACCATCTGCATTATTATGCTGTGACTCACCTGATACTTTCAACACTGGTGGTATCTTCCATGCCAGTTAAATGGCAGAAATTGTAAGAGTCCTTATCCATTATTTGGGGGTAGAACAATTAATATTTTCAACTGTTCTACCACACACATTCACTTAGTAGCCATCCTACATAATGAAATTAAAATGTATCATGTTCCTGGACCGGAAAAGCAGCCTCTCGTGTTGAAAGAGTTAACACTAAAATATTTTTAACCCTTTACGCAATGCATACAATATTAAAATTCATTTTATTGTTTATTTTTGTAATTATTTCTTTGGGGGGGGGGGGGGGGGGGAGGGGGGGGGCACGGTGGCTCAGTAGGTAGAGATGTAGGCTGCAAGCTGAGAGGTCTTCAGTTCGAATCCCACCTGCGGCAATCGCGGTGTGTCCTTGGGCAAGACACTTCACCCCCATTGCCCATGTGGGGGCACAGTGACGCTGTGTACTAAGGCGTACTGCACGTCGATGGTGCACCTGTCTTCAACCAATGCTAACCCTGCTTGTGTGGAGTTAGTATGTTGGGGAGCTGACAGTTGCTTGCCGTTGCTCCGTGGTTCTCTCTGGATACTCCAGCTTCCTCCACCCGTAAAACTGTCGTGGTCATGATTAGCCATTGTGCAGAAATATGTGACCTTAAAAACACCAATAAATAAATAATTATTTCTTTGCCATCAAAAGTTCATGTTCTTGGATTGTTTTATGTTTTAAGCCTCATAATCAAGAGAATGGCTTGGGTTGTGGTGCATTTCGTCCCTTGAGTGCATGAAGGCTTTAAGGCATTGCAAAGCCTTGTTGCACTCAGGGGACAAATTTATCAATTTTATTAACTTGGGTAAAATATCAAACATAAACCATTTTATTTTTATATTTTTAAGTTTACTTTGGTTATAAAAAGAGAGCATATGCATATGGCATCCAAAAGGACCATGCAGGAGGGCCTGAGAAACTGATTTTTAACTTTTTTAGGCCTTACTGTTTTTTAACTTTTTCAAAAAATTTCACCAAAACCTATCAGGAATGAGCTCACATGATATGGTTTTGTTGAATTTTTTTTTTAAATATATTTTTTTCAACTGCTCGATTTGTAAACTACACAGGCAGCTGCAGCTAGTTTATTAGGTAATGGGTTAACTCACCTATAGTACATCTTTGAATAATTTTTCTCCCACCATTAAGGTACTGAGACATATATAAAGTAGTGTGAGACAGCTGGGACAGATATGCTTTTCTCAGTCTACAGATGTGACAGCTATCTCACCCCACCCACATGACCAAACTATTTGCATATTTAAAAAGCACTGGAACTATTTAATCATCGCAAATCACGTCAGCATATATATAAACAAACAAATTGGAAGACCATTTTTTGTTTCTGTAAATACGACTGACTTTATAAATGAAAACTGAAACCAGAACACTCTTAAGAAAAACTTCAGCACACCTCAAATTGCTCTATCCGTTTGTTGGAGAGAAATATACATCTGATATCATTCCGCCCTGTCAAACTGAAGTACTAGAAATGATGTGTGCAGACATGTCGAATTCATTTTGAGGTTGCTTCAGTGCATTAACCCTCAACAAGCAATGCTAGTCTGCATGTTTTGAAGTATATACCTTCAGTATATACCACACTTCTCGACAAGCTTTCCGAATATCTTATTGGTTTTTTCCTAGAATGAGTGCACTAACAATTATTTTTTCCTGAAAAATATGGTATTTTCTTATTAATGGTGTTGCATCCCTAAAATGGTGGGAGAAAAATCATCTTCGATGGGCATCTTGGTGGGACGGGTAAATCTCACCCATGGGGCAAGATATTTGAGGCAGACACTCAGCAGGCCTTGTGTCTGGCTCAAATATCTTGTCTTTTGGGTGAGATTTTCCCCTCTCCCACCCAGTTACCATGGAGGATAATAATAATCTACTATGTCAGCCTGATAAAACATTAATCATTAAAAATATAAATCCTTAATGACAGCAGTATACTTATAAAAGACTTCCCACTGATATCAGAGAATCAAATTCAAGCACTATTTAAGTTCTTTTCAAGGAATTTTACAATGCTTTTCAAGGACTATCAGAACAGTACAGATTGGACAAATGGCCATTCCATTCACTACCATTTGCCTAAAAATAAGGTGAATATTTTTTCATTCACCTACATTACTAGATCTTTGAAAAATATCTTGACTCTATTCTAAATGCCATTTGATTCAATTGTTAACTATCCCAGAAGTATCATCTACATTGTAATAATGATAAAACTTACTGCTATGATGACATAACAATGAAATGCTGAGATGTAGCACATTGTAGGAAAGGGCTCTCTGAGTATACCATATTATGAGATTACTAACAGAAATGCATGAAATAAACTACTGCAATGGTCTAGAATCTACACACCAGACTGAGGTGGGTTAAACTTCTTGTCTCAGAGGTTATAGGTAAACTGAATTCAAGTAGTTTTCAAGGAAGGTGGTGAAAAATCAAATACTTTTCAAGAATAGAAACAAATTCAAGCACTTCTCAAGGAAGGGACTGAAATTCAAAGACTTTTAAATAAATAAATACAGTTTAGAGACATGAATCCACAAAACTGCACTCTCAGGCTTTACAATGCTCTGTTGCTGTATTGTACATGTATTATAAAGTTGATACAAAGTTAATGAACACCGAAAGCGCAGGCGAAATGGTGGATTTTCAGTGCCTTTTTGAAGCTTTCTAGCATCTGAGGTGCCTTTAGTTGATCAGGCAGCCTATTCCAAAGAGTGGCACTACCCACAGAAAATGCCTGATTGCCTGCCACTATAAGGATGCCTGATTTGGATATCAGGGAGTTCGAAGCTGTTAAACGGAGGAGTCAAGATGGTACATATCATTGCACCACATTGCCCAGATAATCAGGAGCCAGATCATTAAGGGCTTTGAATGTCAGTAGGAGCATCTTATACTTGATCCTCTCTTCAACTGGCAACCAGTTTAAATGAGAGAGGAGGGGAATGAAAAAACATGAGTTACCCGATTTGAAAATTTCCAAAACAGGAAGCCAATGTGATGTTGATCCTGAATCAGGCCATCAATGTTGACATCAAATCAGATTTTCAAAGCTTCACAGGGCCCTAACATCTGCCACATTTTGAAAGAATATTAGTTTCCCCATGTCTGTTCACAAAGTGCAGGTTTTTACCTTCCCTCAGCCAGCCGTATCCCATTCAGCTGGAAGACGATTTTTTTCTATTCACAACTATGACTGTCAATGTTTGCACATACTCTGGGTCCCATTTGTTTGGTAGGGAAGCATAGTATAAACTAAAATCAATTTAATGTATTATAATAAATTAACATGGAACAAGCTTAGAACAGTCCAAAGTTTTAATCACTCCTCTCCTTTCTTTGGGCCTGCAAAATACGCATTCCTTCCAAACTTTGTCTGCAGCGATATTTACTTCCACATCATGACGTCAATACACAACATGAAATTCCAGGTCAAGACAAACACATGATGTGGAAAATTTTCATATGGTGAGCGGAAATATCGTGGCTTCTGACATTTTTCACACGATTCAGGTTTATATTGTTTATCTCTTGACCAATCAAATTTCCGTTGACATTAGTCAATAGATAATATATATTATTATATGGTAGCCTGTGAATTACCTTACCCAATGCCCACAATATTAAAATTTACAGGCCTGGCATTCTGAAAAATGCAGGAGGGCAAAAAAATCGCTCTCCTCAATCAGCTTAGGAGAGCAATTAGCTTTACACAGCATTTTAAGTATCCAGTTGAACGAACTCATTGAAACTGAAACCAACAGACTACATCAGTGATTTTATTAACTTTACTAAGGTGAAGCGAAATCTCTTAGACATCTAGATGTCTCACTCAACAACCCGAACACACACCTGACAAGACCTGTGTGTGTACCCAGACCTGTTGTCCAAGAAAGTCATACGCCTACCACTACCACCTTCAACCCCCCAAGGGGGGTTGAAGGTGGTAGTGGTAGGCGTATGACTTTCTTGGACAACAGGTCTGCTTGAATCTACAGTCACATCCTGGTGCAAGTGCTTCAAGTGACAGGATAGTAGTAATGGTAGTATATTATAGTGTCAATATTCCTTGAATAATTACCCCTCAAACTGTGATGTCAGTTGATTAACTTGAAACTGACAGAAAAAAAAAAATATTGCTGTGACCCATTTTGCTTCAAATGATTGCAACTGTGTTTGGGTATGGTTGCAGCCATTACCCTTTACCACTAAACCAGTCTCAAAATGAAATTACGTGATGTTATGTGACTTCGAAGTTAAATTACATTTTTGCTTTACAACAAAAATTTAATGTGAGCATAATACATGTAATCTCAATCATCCCAGACCAAAATATTAGGAGGGCAATTTTTCGCTCTCCTTAATTCTTTCAGGAGGGCAGTAAGGAGAGCTAAAAAATCGCTCTCCTGAAATTGCCAAGCCTGAATTTAATATTTAGATTTAACAACAAAACCATATGTGAGCCCTCAATGGAACAAGCTTGATGACCTCATTCAAATGGATATCAAATGACATGGTTTTTGTTGGTAATTACGTGCATGGATGCAGCCTATTTATTAGCTAAAGGATTAAGAGAGAAGGATAATACACACTATTTGAACACAACATTGTGAGGTTCTATTTTGAATTTTTTTTCATAAATAGTTCTGTTTATAATTGCAAAATGTCAAAATTCATAACGATTTAACACCTGATAAGAATAAGTGGGTGCAATAAAAATAGTTAAAAATGTTTCTAACAAAACTAGAAACTCACTTCAAGCAAATATTTTGCTCTTTGCATCAAAGTCTAGCTGATTACTGCGACGTGACTGCAATGATCCCATCGTTGATATTGCTCATGTAAAAATGATCATCAGAGCCAGTAGTTATCTGATATCTTAACTTAGCATTTGATCCATAATCTCCATCTGTTGCAGTCACTGTTATGACTTCAGTATCTGAATGAAAATTATAATGCATTCTAAACAAATTCATTTTTAACCCTTTACCCAACGTAATGGGCCAAAACCGGCCAGCACTATTCTAAAAAATCGCCAATTAATTTTCATTTTTTGTTGCAAAAACATAGGTTATGACCCCTCTTTGGAACGAGCACATCGCGCACATTCCAATGAGGGGTCATAACCTATGTTTTTGAGACAAAAAATTAGTTATTCAAGAATTTTGTTTGCAAGTGTCGTCTGCTTTTCATGTTAGGTAAAGGGTTAAAGTTTAATTTTCAGCCTCTGGGAACAAAATATTTAAAACATTACTACTGTTTTTTAACACATAGCACCCTGGGAATCCAACTGAATAATAACTTTGCCAGTAAAAAATATCCTATTAATACAACAGATATTCAGTTAACTCGAGTTTTGATTCCAAACATTTTGATGATAAACTGAATATTCATTCTTCCATCTTTGTTTCACTATGAGCTCTGCCAAACAGATATGATAGAGCAGTGGCATGCACAAGGGGTGGATGTGGGTTGGGTTTGTAGTTTGGGGGCCTTGCTCTGCCTAAACTTTTTGCCCCCCGAACACCCCCTCCCCCCCCCCACAAAAGAAAAAAAACACTGCCCAACTGAAATTTCACATAACATAGAGCCTAAAGAGTAGTATCCAATAAATGGCTATGCAGGCTACAAATGCTAGATTCACTCTTAAGAGCACAAAATTTTGCAAAATTATCTTGTGGGAGACCTAGTCCTAGCTTGGCCCTCTGGCTATTACCCCAGCCCCCATTTCCTTTCTGGGGAATGTGAGGAAGGGGAAATGATCAGGTGGTTCTAGTTAAAACTATGAGGAGAACCCTGCCTCCCCACCCCCAATGGCATTCAAAACTAGAACTATCACTGAAAGTGATTAATACCGTACCAACCCTTCAGTAAGCCCAGGGGGCACGTGAAAAAAATTGATAGAAAAATTGGGGGTGGGGCTTATTTACGGAGAAAACCAAGTGTACGATGTTCAGTAGGAGGTCAATTTGAGTGACTGATCACCCCGTTTGTTTGGGGTAATGTTATTTGTGAAAGAAATAAAATAAAAAAATCCACATACATTTCTGAGTTGTTTATTTCTTTGTTTCAGATCCACTATTCCATTTGTTAAAAAATAAAAATTAACGGAGAAAATGACAAAAATAATATTTACAAATCGGGACAAAATAAGCTGAAACTGACGAAAACACACGTGGTCGATTTAGAACTATTTTTTAGGCTGACTCGGTGTCAGTGAATGATATTGTTGACTTTTCGAGGGTAAAATATAAAATAAAATACATTTTATATTTCTAGTACTGATACGTTTATCAGTGCTGGAAATATAAAATGTATTTTATTTCATGGATCGTGTTTCATAATTATGACAACTTGATGCGTAACCATGAATACATGTACCGGGTAATGAAACTAAGTGAAAGATTGGAAATCACGTGGTACCTATTTCTATTTTTAAAATTATAAACAAATGCTTGCGAATGAATGAAAACATTGAATAACCGTGGTAATTTCGTCCATGCTTACAATCACGCTTGAAACAACAGAAATTGAAAACTAAACTCAAAACACACTTGCATCGGATTATTATCACTGTTCATTTCAGTTCAATTACAAAACAATATTTCCACATTCATCGAACCCCTCAAAGTCAACATCTTCATCTGAGTCTCCCCCCATCCTCAGGGAAACGCACACCAAGTTCAACCTCACCATCACTGTCACAATTTGTTTGTTGTTCAAAGCACGTGTTTGCCTCACTTTCAACTGTAACCTTTCCCTTTCAACTGTAACCTTTCCAATGTCAGTCACACCCACATTTTTTTATTCTGTTGCCCATAATAATCCTCTGAACCATCCAACGCTATTACTTATTCCACAGGCTCAAGAAAGATTTAATTATTGTCGTTTCATCAATTGTTTCCCACGCCGTGCTGACCCAGTTGATGACGTCTTGCCTGGATGGCTGAATATAATTTCATTTTTATTTTTTTTTGCATCTCGAAACCAGTGGATCCACAACTCTTTCAACTTCATTTTAAATACCCGATTGACGTGGGTGTCCATTGGCTGTACCAGAGGCGTGCATCCTAAAAAAAGACGTAATTTCCTATTAAAGACACTGTTAATGAATATACAAGGAGGGGGGGGGGGGGGGGGGGGGGTCGGCGGCTCTTACGGCATACATTTATACTAGAAATTTCATTAGCTATGGTACCTATGGTAGGCCTGTGGTGGTGGTGGGGGGGGGGGGGGGGCACAGGTTTACACTAAAAACAATATTAATACAATAATAATAATTAAAACACTGGTACTTGTGACACGATGCGACAAAGAAATAATCAACAATTAGTTCATCAAATTTGAAAGTCGCTACAATTTTAGTTGTTGATTACCGCTTTAGCGCATCACTCCCATTGAGTCAAATGTGACACTAGAAATAATATTCGCTATGGCACATTATCATGTATAACAAATACGGGGGGGGGGGGGGGGGGGGGGGGGGGGGGGGGGGGGGCTCAAGTTAAGACTAGAAATAATATTCGCTATGGTACATCACCATGTTTAACAAGCGTGGGGGGGGGGGGGGGGGGGGGGACTGGTTTACACTAAAAACAATATTAAAATAATAATTAAAACACCGGTACAGTGACACGATGCGAATGATGCGATAAAGAAATAATAAACAATTAGTCCATCAAATTTGAAAGTCGCTACAATTTTAGTTGTTGATTACCGCTTTAGCGCATCACTCCCATTGTGTCAAGTGTAAATTATAAGGAATGAATTAAGAAACATCCTCACCTCCAGGTACTAAAACTATATCGGTGTCCCTTTTTTCCAGACTTGCAGTAGTTTCTGGCGTGTAATGAGGTCTGTATGTGTCCAGAACAAGTAATCGCCTGACATCATCCTCATTTTTGCCCCAGACTCTTTTAATCCATTTTCTAACTTCTTCTGCCGTCATCCAGCCATTCATCGTTGAAGAAATTCTTATATTGTCAGGTATATTCAGTTTTGATAAAATATTGGCGCTTAAGGATCCACTGCGCTCCTTGAAAATTATGTAGGCGGGCAACTTGGAGCCATTGGCACGAGCACATAACGCAACCGTACAACCTTTTTTTGAAGCCCCAGTATTGCTGATCCGTACAGTTTTTTCGCCTTTGATCGAATTGGTGTAACTCGGAGCACTGTCAAATCGTACCATTGTTTGATCCATATTTGCCATGTTATGAAATGTATAGTCATTTTTCACTCTCAGATTTTTAATTGATGTGTGGAATGTTTCGATTTTCTCCTTAAAATCTGCAGGTACTTTTTGAGAATCATTCGTCCCTCTTCGAATGCCGATGCTAAATCTCTTCTTCCACCTGTTGAGCCATCCATTCGAGCCTTTAAACCCCTGAAGTTTCAGACGAGCTGCAACCTCTCTGGCCTTTCCTTGCAGCATAAAATTTGAAACAGGCCTACCTGCCTCCCTCTCCTCACACAACCAGTCAAACACAACCTGGTCAAGTTCAATCGACAGTGGCTCTTTTCCTATGTTGAGAGATTTCTTAACTGAAGCTGCTGACTTGGGTGTCATTTTAAATTTATCAAAATCCCGGTTCCACAGGCGAATTTGTTTGCGATCCACATTAAATTGTTTGGAAGTTTTAGCTTGATTTTCACCATTCTGACGATGCCATTCAATTACTTTAATTTTTGTTTCCAATGTATAGCGATTACGTATGGACGACATGATTCATAAACAACAACTAATTTACTCATGACTTTGGAAGGCTGATAACCATATTTATTTACAAACCTATCTCTTCTGTACACAGTATCAAAGACCACAAAACTTTCTGATCTTTATTTCAAGTCGCACTGTTACACAAACACTCGCAACATGAAACGTAAATAAAAGCACATGGGCGTGCTTTAAAAAAAAACAAGCTATATTTAATCGGACCGCCGTGGTGTGAATTGAGACTCCCCATTGTTAATACAAAAATGGCTTCACATGTGTGTTGTTTTCAAACAGCTTTTCAATTCATATTTGACAAAGTGGATATTAAAATGAAGGTACGAAGTTATATTTCTTTTTTTGAAGCGCCTTTAATATGACTGCTTCAGATAACCAAACAACTCATTTTCCAACAATTAAAAACCTGATACCTGGGTGCCTATTCCGTTTGGAATAATTAATTATGAACTGGGAATTTCCCGTTCATTTCTAAATATAAAGGTTCAGAGCAGAGTGGATAAATAAAATTGACAACACAAAATATTTTTTGGGACTTTTAATCCAGCTGCAAAAAAAAAAAATAAAGCAACACGTCGATATGATTATAAAATTTTATTTAGGGTGCAATGTTATTGTGGTAAATGAATAAAACGAAAATATCAACAAAATAATTAACATTTTATTTTGATTGGTAACTTGGGAAATCCCCGTCGTTGGTTCAACTTACCGGTTCGTGTTTCACATATGTACCTGAAAAATAATCTCGGAAAATCTGTGGTGGGCTTATTTTTGGGTGTCTTCCAATTAAGTACGTTTTTCTGAAAGTTGGGGGTGGGCTTATCCACAGAAGTGGGCTAACTGACGGGTCTGTACGGTAACCCCACTTTAGGTTTTTAGAGGAATGCACTTCTGATCATGTAGGCGAAGGCCATAAGGAAATTGATTGATAAATGTAGGAGGAGTTGCGCACACAAGAATTTCATGTAGAAACCCATATTAAATCAAAGTTCAAGAGAGATAACCTGGTTAAAATTGTCGCAGATCAAAAATTTTGGAATATGCGCATGTTCACTTAGTAGTGATGATGTTTGAAAGGTTTCTTCAAAATCGGTTCTTTAATGTTGGAGGAGTTGTGCACACAAGAATTTGTTCGGATGGAAAGACGTATGGACGGACGGACATACGGACGTACAGGGCAATTCCTATATAGCCCCCACTTCTTCGAAGTGGGGGTATAATAAGTTTGCATTTGTAGCCTGGGTACAGGGCAGAAAATAAGTGGTCGGACACGGACAATGTCCGACGAAAAATCATCCATGTCCGATGGGCTGTTAAAATAGATGGTCAAAATGTCTGAAGTCAAAATTATCTTCCCCAAATCACAGGTCCTTGTAGTTTGATCAGTATTCTTGAACACTGGCTTGCTTTCAAATGTCAACAACACTTTAAAAGAAAGCGCTCTTTACACCTGCGCAGTAAAGTTACTTTAGCAAATCGTCTGTCAAAAATTGAGCATCGAGCATCGTTAACGCCCACCGCAGTTATCAGTCTACCAAACGTGCGCAGAAAATACGCCCACACAATCACCAAACATCTCAGCACTCACCAGTTTCAATTGTCCATAATTATGCAATCAACAAACACGCCTACTAATTTCCATATCGAGGACAAAAAGTCTCGCAGACAAAACATCCAACTGCTGTAAATAACCAGATTTCAGTTATTTATTTTGCCAAGAAGAAATTTCTTTCACAACCTGTCTTAGAAAATATTGAATCGGAATTTTTTCCTGATAGATTAAAAATTACTGCAACTCATTTGAAGGACCAAATCGTCTGCAAAAAATATTTTTTCGAAAATCCGAAACACACAACAAGAACAAATCTTTGCAGTTTTTATTGCCCATCTAGAATGTCCATAATTAATAAAATGAGTTCCATTTTCACATGCCGTTGTTATTTTTATGTCATGCAAGGATGAGTGTTAGATGTATCATCAATTCCAACAATTATCCTGCCCCCAAATTTATTTATTTCGCCTAACTTGGAAACTTGACATAAGTTTCGAACAACACAATGGCGGCAGTCATTACAAAAATAAAAAATGTAACAAGCCATCTGACATACGGGAGCAGGACATTTTGGCCCTTTACCAGTTTGGCCTCAGGACATTTCGGCCTTGATATCTTTTGAAACTGAAGAAGGAAAAAAAATCAGGATGTTTCGGTCTCGATAGGCAGTATGCTTCGGCCCCAGTTGAGGCCGAAACGTCCCCCACCCCCCCCAAAAAAAACAAAACAAAACAACCCAGAACCAACGTGATTGGTGGCATTTCAAATAATTTTTTTGACCTTGCAAACACGTGACACTGAATTTGTAAACACAAAGCCTGATGGATTCAGGTCTGGTCATTTCCCCAGATTTATGGATCGGAAGACTTTCAACCCAAATCGGGGGTACGACTCTACAAAGGTCACAGGAGCTATTTCTAGTTTTAACTGTAACTTATTTTCAGGGGTGGGGGGGGGGTTTGCGAGATTGCGAGAGAGGGGGGATTTCTAGTTTAAACTGTAACTCATAAAGTATTTTCCGGTGTTATTCTGAATGTCAGTCTCAGTTCTGAAATGTCTGACACCATTTATCTGGTGCCTGACATTTTGTCAGGCATTCAAAACAAAATTATTTTCAGGCTTGCCTGGGTAGCCTTATCATAAAGAGCCACAAAGGTTACAAATACCTATTTACTCTTCGCTCACTTAACCCTTTACCTAACATGAAAAGCAGACGACATGTGCAAACAAAATTCTTGAATAACTAATTTTTTCCATTTTTTGTCCTAGAAACATTGGAATGAGCTTGAAGAGCTCATTCCAAAGAGGGTCATAACCTATGTTTTTGAGATAAAAAATGAAAAAATAATGAAAATTGTATGGTGATTTTTGAAAATAGCGCTGGCCAGTTTTGAACGTTACGTTGGGTAAAGGGATAATTTTGCAAAATCTTCTTGGGAGAGAGACCCAGTCCTAACTAGGCCTTCTGGCCATTACCTCGTCCCCACCTCCAAGATCCCCCATTGCTGTCTTCCAGGGAAGTGTGAGGAAGGGGTAAACACCAGATGGCTGTAGTTAGTACCCAATCCCCCCAAATGTAGGACAAGTGCCCCCAGGATTTATCCTCCCCTCCCCCAGCCCAATGATGGCCAATTGGATAACTGCCCCCTAGTCAAACTGTCATCTAAGATATGTGACCCCCAGTCAAACTGTCAGCTCGGAAAACTGCCCCCAATGGAATTTGCACCTTGGATATGTGCCCTCAGTCAGAATGTCAGCAGGGAAAACTATCCCCCAAATTGTTACTTGGGTCACAGAATTGTCAGCTGGTACTGTTAAAAAAGCAGGTTAGATATTTTAACATAAAATTTATTAAAAATTTATAAAAGTTATTGAACTCAAGAGAACATGGATGAGAATCCAAAGTGAAGGACTTGCAAATTTATACAAAAGTGATGAATCCATAACAGCATTTTGTGGAATGTTAGATTGACTTGCAATTTTAACTGTTGAAAAAGTCAGCGAGGGAATGCAGTATTAAACCCTTTGATACTTTTGTATGTCTTATGACATACGAAATTAAACAGCGTGTTGATACTTTTGTATGTCTTATGATGTATGAAATCAAACAGCACTTTGATACTTTTGTATGTCTTATGACATACGAAATCAAATAGTGCCTTTATACTTTTGTACGTCTTATCACGTACGAAATCAAACAGCGCTCTGATACTTTGTGGTCATTTGTTTTGTTATTATGTTTCGATTTTTTAAAGTTTTAATCTCAATTCCTATTTTCTCCCAAATAGTGCTCAGTGACAACCGTTGAGCCAAATGTTATCGCAGCTTAAAATACTAATATAATCCTGCTGTCAAGACTTCTTAACTGGCTGAGTGCTAGAAGCCAATATCAGGACTTTCAAGAAATGAGGCTACCAGAGCAAAGCTAACACTTTCCTTGCTTATATTTCATATTCAGTCAAGCACAAATAATATTTTGTTTATATAAATTTGTTTTATTATAAATTATTGGAGAGTGCCTGTGGGCACTCTCCAATAATTTGTAATACAACAAATTTTGAATAATAAATTCAGACCACCAAAAATAATCTTGCCCTCAACCAGATGATCACTAAGGTGAAAAATATCTTATTATTTGTACTTTCCGACGTTTGAAGTCACATTTTGAAAAATGTTGAAACTGAATTCCCAGTGATGTTTGAATGTCAGGATAATTAAAGTCTCAAAGGGTTAAAAACTGTAACACCTGGGAGTTTAATAAATCTGTGTAGACTATTCTGATTGCAATTTTGTTAGTAGTACATTGCAATTTTGTTAGTGGTACATACAAAACAGTTCAAAGTCCAAAAGATACTCTAAGATTACAAAGAAATAGCTCACCCAAATGAGCAATAACAAAATGTATTTGAAGAGACTGATGCTTCCAGGACAAACAATATTTGTTAATTCTGGAACAATTCTTTTAGTCACTTAGTGTGCCATAGGAATCCAGGACTTTGGCATGCAATTAAATGTATATAAAGAGATCAGCTTTTGGCCCTTACATTGAATGTTCAAGACTTGATGAGCCTTCAAGAAAAGTGTACGAAAGGACACAAAGTAGCTTAAAGCTCATCTGAAAACATTGTGCTCTCATTTATCTATGGGAAGAAAAACCATGCCAGAATTCCTCGCAGCTGTCAGTTGATGCAATAGGTTTGAGCTTAAACAGTTATGCAAATTAACATTTTACAATACAAAACTATACTAGTTAGTGCTTGACAACATCTCATGCAGATGTAATACTTTTGACATGGTTTGAAGTTAATAAATTTTGTATCAGAATTTAAGCTTTTTTTTGAATTCCTGTATTCACAGTTCAAAGCCTCTGGCATGGTAAAATCTGATAATTTGTGGGGGAGGTTTTCCTAGATGACATTCTGATTGGAGGCATATATTCTAAGTGCCAATTCCATTGGGGGCAATTTTTCTAGCTGACATTTTGACAAGGGGGGGGGGGGGGGGGGGGCATAATGTCATGGGGGCAGTTGGCGGGCAAATACCCTGATGGCACTTGTCTGCAACCCAAGCCCCCTGCCCCACCCCCTCCCTCAACAGCTCTTCAAAATATTATGTTTTCATTTGTAGCCATATCATATAGGGGTAAACATGCTACAATTATCTCAGATTCACTGTTAGAGCACTGAATTTTGCCAAATGTTCTTGGGGAGGCCTAGTCCTAATCAGGACCCTCCAGCTGTTCCCCCTCCTCGCGCTTCCCTTCAGGGAAGTGTGAGGAAAGGATAATGTCCAAAGTGTGTTACAGGGACTAGAGGAGATCCCTGAAGCCCCACAATGGCCTTCTCAATATCTCTCCTCCCCTAAACTGCCTTTGGCACCCCCAATTATAGAACCCTGGTAACATGCCTGTGATAGAGTTTGGAGCCAAACAGTTCAGAAGCATGAAAGAAGGAATCAATTCTTTATTTTGCAATATACATGTTGCAATGCTTGTGAGGTAATGCAGAGATAGTACAAGCATATTCAAATACATTTTAAGGTTTTTAGAATATCGTAGATAATACGCATAATGAAAGGAAATAACATTGCCAGATTGACAATCATCCTGTTATCTTAAGGAGCAGGGCATCATGTGCTCATTATATGTCACTTGGTGGGAGACCCTGGATGTGTGGATATGCATGCTGATTCTATGTGTTAACCTCTATTTGTGATCTTGACCTTGGTGGACCTTACCACACACCCACCCGAAAAGGGCCAAAACATACTACTCCCTTTTTTGAAAACAGGCGTATGAAAAAAGATTGAAATATGAGGAGTTGATGACAAGAGGTTATTTGGAGGTGCAGAGTGGCCATGATACATGTATATATACATATTTGACTATGACAAGTACACTCTAGAATGTTTACATTAACAGTGATCACAGGGTCATCAAACAATTTGCTCAGAAAGTATTGAGTTGTGATACATAACTTGTATCAACTGGAAATAATAAGTGTAAGTCTGTTTAGTAATCTAAGTAAATATGTTTACCTTTAGGGGCTACTTCTGAAATAGTCCTAAAGTACTTTGTTTGAGGAAATTTAGGAGCATGATTGTTAACATCCTGGAAAAAAAAAATCAAATCAACAAATTATTTTTCATTTGTTACATATTTTTTCCACTATTTCGTCTGATGCAAGGAACTGTAACAAGTTTACTGCATAGCAAAATATGATAATCTTTACTGAAAAAGGGTAAGAGTAATTTGACTACTTCACCCTCTACACAATAATTTCAAAACACAGTGGAGCCCACTTAATTGGATATCTCTTAACTGAACAAGAGGGGAAATGCAAAGCGTGGGCCAATACCCCCAATCCGCAAAAAATTAAAAACAATTTCTAAGTTGAAAGAGTGAAAAAGGGCCATAACTCCAGAAAAAATGTGTGGAAGAAACTCACGCCATGCAGGTATCGTTCCCCCATTATGCTCTATCACAACACCACACATCATTTAAATTGGAGTAGCAGTGACCGAGATACAAGGGAAAATGTTGGTATGGACGGACAAATGGATGGAGGTGGAAAGAGTGAAAATGGGACATAACTCTGGAAAAAATGTGTGGAAGAAACACACGCTATACAGGTATCATTCCCCCATTATGCTCTATCACAACACCACATATCATTCAAATTGGAGTAGCAGAAGCCGAGATACAAGGGAAAATGTTGGTATAGATGGACAGATGGATGGAGGTCGAAAGTGTGAAAATGGAACATAACTCTGGAAAAAATGTGTGGAAGAAACTCATGCTATACAGGTATCATTCCCCCATGATGCTCTATCACAACACCAAATATCCTTTAATCAGAGTAGCAGTGGCTGAGGTACTAGGAAAAATGTTGGTACAGACGGATGGTGCTCTCCACTGGATACTCCCTCAACTTTTCAAGTCAGGGGCATAATAACCGTTAAATGAATATAATTTCCCAACACAAAACCATTTACCATATCTCCAGTACAAATCTGACCTGTTATTTAAATATAGGTTATAGAGTAAACTCCTTTTTTTGAATAAAAAATCTTGTAACCTGTCGAGAAATTACCCTGTTTCTCCCCAGTTTTCCTTTGTTTATAGACCTATTTGGCCTCAGTACCTCCAATTCAGGCATTTTATCTACTATAGTTTGTTTGACAGAGCTCATAGAGCTCTGTCAAACAAGATATAATAGAATAAATGTAGAGCTCTGTCAAACAAGATATAATAGAATAAATGCTAAGTTTATCTCTAGAATACAGGAAAGTGACACAATCCTTGTTAATTGAATACTCCTGGTAATTAATTGATTTATTTATTGGTGTTTAAGGTCACATACTTATGCACAATGGCTAATTGTGACCGTGACAGTTTTACGGGTGGAGGAAGCTGGAGAACCTGGAGAGAACCACCAAGCAACTGTCAGCATCCTTAACATTCTAACTCTGCTCAAGCAGGGTTACAGCAATTGATGACAAGTGCACCATCGATGTGCAGTATGCCTTAGTACACAGCGTCATCGTGCCCCCATGTAGGCAACCAGGATAAAGTACCTTGCCCAAGGACACAACACGGGTCATCCCGGACAGGGGTCAGACTCAGGACCTCTAGCATAGAAGTCCAACAGTCTACCATTGAGCCACCACTCCTGTTAATTGAATAATTTCCATTGTCAAAGTGGCTATTCACTTAACAGGGTTCTGCTGTACTGAAATTTCAAACAGCAGATTTTTCTCATAATACAACAAAGATTAATTCTGTGCATGCTGCTCAAGGATATTCCTGTCCAGGATGGGAAATCTTCTACCTTTAACTTGTAGAGCGCTAAATTAATTTTCAAAGGTGATTTGTAACATGAGTATTTTTTTTCAAGGGTACTTTACTACAAGAAAAATGATCCCCAAGTGAGTAAGATTATGTTCATAAACAATTATTTTGTTACAATTTATTGGAGGGTACCACTTTGCACTCACCAATAAATTGTAATAATACAATTTTTGTTTAAATATTTTTTTGTGTTCAGCTGATAAGCAAACAAGGTAATGAATACAGTGTAAAGCCACTAAAGTTGCTATCAACACTTTTCAGTGAAGTCCTGATAGTGACTTCCAGCATTCAACCAGTTAAAATAAGTTTACTTTGGGCACATTTAACCATATATTACCCCTGTAAATTGAACTGACTTTTTGACCAATAATTCCTTAAGTTAAATTTATACAATTTTTTTTCGTCAAACTAGTCAAGACTGCTCCACAGAAACCATGACTAGATTGGATGAAAAATATTTTTAAAATATGCATCAAGTTAACTCTTAGAAGCCGGGGAATCAGAATGAATTTATTGCACATGACATACCACGAAAAACTTACAGTAAAGCAGGTGCTTCTAGTCAAGTGACGACTGCCTATTTAAAATATAAGTACAAATTTGTGCAGATTTGCAAAACAGTTGGGATAAACATTTTTAGAAGAAGTTCGAAGCATGTCAAGATGTATGAAGATTTACCAAAATAAGCTGACCAATTTACATATAACGGATCCACAAAACGAGACGGCCACGGAACTGGTTTAATGTTCTAGTTGGAAATGATTGAGGTTTTTTTTTTAAAATATTATCTCACTTTTTTTTGTGAACCGACTATATTTTGCTCTGGACGTTTTCATTTTCACATTACGTGACAGGCGGTCGATAATTGTATAACAAAATTTGGAAACTTTTCGAAGCGTAACTAATGACTCAATGGGAAAGGAGCTGTTATGAACGGTGCTGGGAAAAAAGTTCCGGCTTGCACATCACCCATTGAATACAGAACCATTTATGTCATAGCAGTCATTCTGTTAAATACAAGGGTTAAAAGTTGAATGGATGTGTAATAAATATGATGAGGAAACTCACAACTTGCCATTGCCATATTTAGTGTTCAACTGATTACCAAAAATGGCTGCTGACCAATTACATGTTATTTGAGCTCAGAATCAGCTGATTCTGATTACGATTGTCATACCATGCTCTACTAGACAAGTCGAGGCTCGAAAGAACTACATTAAATTGAACTTATTTTATGGGTTTACAGTCCGTTCACCACAAGATAAGTCGAGACTCGAAAGAACTACATTAAACTGTACATATTTCAATGTTAAACTCCACTGACTCAGGTCCAGTGAAATTACCAGTCACGCACACTTGGATGATAAACGTAGCTCTCAGAGCCACGTTTACCACCCAAGTGCGCGCAACTGGTAATTTTTACTGCAACCTGAGTCCATGGAGTGCAACCTTCACTTTTTGGTATGAACCGGTGATTGCCGCAAGTCTGCTCAATTGTTAGCTTTACATGTCGTTTAACTTGTATACCCCTTAAAGGGGCATCTAGAGAGATCAAGAATACACACTGTGGTGGTTTTTCAACTTTACTGAATGGTATTATTGACATCATTTTACATACATTAACAATTGAACAATTGCAGAAGATAATGAAATGTGGTTAATGAATCATCACAAAAAATGCTTGGCAACAATCGGTTGAACCGATGTTCCAAGAGTCGTTGCTGTTGACATCGGATTGCCCACAATCGGCCGATTGCAGTGGCAGGTTCCGATCATCGGTTGAACACTAGCCATATTCAGGATGTTTTTTGTACCAGTATACCGGTTTGGGCACCCAAACTCCAGGTGCCCAAACTCATTGTATTCGTGTATAATCTCCATCTCATAGTCTACTAAAATAGTCAAAATTCAGCAAAAATTATACATGACTAAAACCAACATGAAGCTAATCCCTTGAATACCAAACTAAGATACTTTAGCTGACTAAAAATACACCTGAGGCAATTGCACTCTGATAAAAAAAAAATGCACGGAACAGGTATGCGGAAAGCACGTGGAGGCATTACGGTAATTTCAACTTTTGTGCCTTTTAAAAATGTTGCGTTCAGTATGGTAATTGTACTTTCAGTTTCTGTCTCTACGCCTCTGGCCGTCAGTTATTCCTGTGGCATAGATGGACAGTGGTCCCCAAATTATCCCTGGATATGTCCTGCTTTCATTCCAAGTACTTTTCCGGTTGTTTCTAAGAATGACTTGGCTGCTTATATTGTTTTGTCAAATTGAAGCTAACACTTATAAAAAAAAAAAAATCCAGGCTGCCAAGAGCTAAAGAAAAAAAACCCTCCCTCCCTTTGATGACTGAGAAACAGGTTTTTTTATTTAAATAAAATGATAATTTTATTAGGTTGTGACTGGCAGAGGAGCAATTTTCTCATAGTCATTTTGTTAAATTTTGCAGTTTATAAGAATAAAAGTTCAATTTTTTTCCACATACTTATCTCTTTATCTTAACAGGCACTTGCCAATAAATAGTAACAAAACAATTATTGATGGACAAAATCCTGCTAATCTAAGACTCTTCTTGCAGGAAGCCTTGTATTTTCGAGAAAAATACTCCTGTTCAAATCAATGTTAAAAAATTTAGCACACCACCAGCTATGCCTAGCTATACCTAGATAGGCCCAGTTGAGAACAGATCCTTTAAGCCCAAGAGGACCTGTAGACACATTTTTGTTTCATGAGGAGCACACAGAGAGATTTTCTGAATAACTTTTACCTGTAAGGTGATGTAGATTTTCGTTTGTGCTTTTTGTGGATTTTCAGGATCATTATCATTAGCCTCTACAGTTAACTCTATACTGCAAAAAACAAATATATAACTTCTGTAAGGACTTGACACAAATATTATAAATGCCATTTAGAATTTCTATCTTCAAATTGAATCTTCAATCAAAATTAAGGAACCTGGTCAACATTTACATTGAATCCAAATGCAGGAAGAACAGTCAGAACAGGGTTTTAATCGAAAAAATATCATACAAGATATCTAATGTCCATCAACAAAAGCAAATCTCTGAAAATTGGAAATTTAAAATAAATAAATACAACCAATGGCCTAGACATTGCTTAGCTAGCTCATTCAAAGAATCAAGTCAATCATTTAATTTTGCACCCACCCTCAATCCCCCAAATTAAGCCAAAGAACAAAAAATAAAATGCCCTGTATAGTGCTCCAAACATGTCTGCCCATGGGCAGAGATACAAGAAGTGCCATCCATTCCAGCACATAATTATTCTTTTGTTGTGAGTGCTATGTGTACATGGTTGAATGTGGGTAAATGAGTGAGTGAACAACTCACAGGAGGGCTTTGGGATAAATTTTCAATAATTACCCACCATTACCACCAGACCATACAGGATTAAGACAAACAGATAAAGCAGGCTACAGTGTGCAAAATTTCAAAAATGACACTTTCCAACTGACCGTTCATGTGGATTGGAGATGGCTAACCGAATGCTCGGCAATGTAAAAATTCTTAGGAAACTGCTTTTTTATCATTAACAAATATTCATATATTGCATGGAATTGAAATATATATAGTCTCTCACAGCAAAAGTCTAAAAATCTATCAAGACACGGGAAAGGCTGTTTGACTGGTAGAATGCTAGAAGCCCATATCTGGGCTTTATTCTGAACTGCAGGTACCTAAAATTAAAGGCTTCTTATTCTGTGGATGTCATCTCCATCGATTTGTAAAGGCACTCTCCCATGAATTGTAACAAGACAAAAATGTGTGAACAAATCTTGAGGCTGAGAAAAAATTTAGCACTCGATCAGTTAAGTGACACAGACTTTACCATTCAAGATGCAACTTTTGGATAACTGGTCATCCGTTCGCATAGCTTTAAATTTGGGTAACCACCACGCGAACGAAACGAGTGTTCTCGTCAAAATTTGCACACTGGGGCTAGTATAATTAATTCCAGTAAACTTAATCTCTAAGAGATTGAGATAATAAGACAACATCTAGCAATAATGACTATCTGCTGGCAGATTAAAAGACAAGAACAGATAACAGAATCTTATTGTAGAGATTACCCACCCCCCCCCCCCCCCTCCCACACACCTGTTTCGTGAGAAAATATTGTTTACACAAAATAGGAAAGAGGTAAACCACAATGAATAAAAAACATAACCTGGAACATGAATTTTAAGATTACTGTAGAACATTATGTGCTAAAGGCTTGTGGCCACCTGCCCCAGATATTAGATATCTTATGTAATTGAGGTGAGTGGAGAAGGCTGGGTCTAGTCTGCAACCTTTATATGAATAAAGGGCCTGATATAACCATTCCTCTTCGGCACAAGAAAGAGTCATCCACAGAACCGTATACCCTCTTGGTTGACAATGACCTAGATCGTTTCCTAGCTGAAGAGAGTCGCTACCTCTGTGTCAATAGTGAAAGATCTGATGGAATAATAGGCCACTGACAAGGGAAAACATATAATCTTAACCCCATCCAGAAGCCAGGCAAAGTGACCACCATAAAATCATGACCAGTAGGGGCCTAATGGAAGAGTAATGGAAGAGTAACTACCACCTCCACCACTGGCTTTTCCTCTCGCTATGTGAAAGAGGACGGAGGGCTGAAAGGAAGCTAGATGCCCGAATGGTTTAAAGTATTAATGAGTTAACTGACAATGAATAGATCCTCTATTCCCACCTGAATTTTCAGAGTAAAAGCATCTTCATCAAGAGGGAGTGGAGAAGATTACAAAAACTAATAACATTCCTACCTTTGACACCATTTCGTCGAAAGAGAAAATCCAGAACGGTAAATTCCGACACGAGGTGACCCTGGCTGTCAAAAGTTTTCTTATAAATAAATAAACTATGTCCAAAACTTAATTCTTTGCTAAAAAAGAAGTATTAGTAGTGAAAGTGACTGTATTTCCTACACTATGAAATTACTGAGGATCAATAGAAAGGGAGTGCAGCTCTCTAACTCTTCAAGAAGAAGCCAAAGCCAAGAGAAAAGCTGTCTTGCATGTCAGGAATTTCATATCGGTATCTGCTAAAGGTTCAAAAGGAGCCTGAGAGGGGCAGAGAAGGACGCATGATAAATTCCAATTGGGTTTAATTTTGAGCGTTTTCACTCTCTTTAGAGTGAATTGTTTTGTGAGATTACCCCAAATCAGATTGGAACCGATAAGCATCACGATATGAATAGGCAAATGAACTACATCCAAAACATAATTCTTCGCGAAAAAAGAAGTATTCGTAGTGAAAGTGACTGTATTTCCTACACTATAAAACTACTGAGGATCAATAGAAAGGGCATGAAGCTCTCTAACTCTTCTAGCAGAAGCCAAAGCCAAGAAAAAAACTGCCTTACATGTCAAGAGCTTCATATCGGTATCCGCTAAAGATTCAAAACGAGTCTGAGAGGGGCAGAGAAGGACCCATGATAAATTCCATTTGGGTTTGATTCGGAGAGTTTTCAGTCTCTTTGGAGTGAAATGTTTCCTGAGATTACCCCAAAACAGGTCAGAACCGATATGAGAATCCCTGCCAAACAAAAAGCATAGTAGCCCTTAATAGTAACAGATTGAAGGCTTTTAAAAACATTCCACTTAGCATTGTATGCTAAGCTAGTGGAAAATGAAAAATTTATACCAATTTTAATATTTTTAATACTTACCAATGGCCCAGACTAGCTGGTGCAACCCAATTTATTACCAGGGCCAAACACAAATTTTGAATCCCCTAAACCCCCAAAATTTGCCAAAAAACATAGAAACGAGAAGGCCAGTATGGTCCTCCATACTTTTGCGCAATGCGCAACTTGTTGTCAAGGACAACAATAGGCTACCGCCATCTTGTCATTCTTATTGTTGTGCCTGTTAAATGTTAATAAGAACTGTAATAAAGCTCAGCAGGGAGGAAGGAGTGTCTTCTACAGGGAGGGCTATCCCTGTCTGGGCCATTGGTAAGTATTAAAAATATTAAAATTGGTATAAATTTTTCATATTTTTCCACTATACCAATGGCCCAGACTAGCTGAGAATAGTAAACAGGCAGGCGGGCCCAGTACTTAATATTCATTGCTCCTATTTCAGAAAAACAATGAAAATATAGGTGTAACTCTATTTAAGGCCTTGCATAACCCATTATGCTAATTTGATAAAGGAAGCCAAAATATAAAGAAGTCCAGAGAAATGAGACTCTTTATAAATCATTAAAAATGTCCGAGTATTGGATAGAAAAGCTTTTCTTGACACATGATATATACAATAACGCTTAACATCGAGCTACACATTAAAAGCATGTAATACATTTCAAATTGCTTTATATCAAGCTACACTTTAAAACTACCATAGCACCAACCCCAGGATACTATCACTGAAGGAGGTATGTCCATGTTTTCACTTTAAAGCCAGATGACTATTTGGAAATACCATCCCCCACCCCCTTCCCTTGTTTTGAAAGTAACTACATGTACACTTCAAAATGAAGAGGGGAGTAGACTGGAGACAGTGCTAGAGCAAACCAAACAGAAGGTTGAATGAAAATCCTAATTAGAATGGATGACCTTCTGATGTAGTGTCAGTCTCGTCTTCATCAAACTCCCTAACACTACCAGCTAGAGGTTCCTGGTCTGGTCTATTATCGGCATACTGATTTTTGAGGAAACCCTTCTTTCTACCCATCCAGCACCGTCCGAATCATCCAAATCGGAGATCGATGACGGCCGCATATTATGCTGCTGGGAGTCTGCAATTAGCTGGGCAATTTGCTCCAGCAATTCCGTATTTGATGCTATGTTCACCCCCGGTCTATGCCTTTTGGCTCCGGAAGGTGATCTGACACAGAGCCCTGTGTCCATCTTTTAGAAAAAGACGTTTGCCTCGAAATGCTAGCCTTAGAGAGAGCCAGACCCTGGCTCTGACTCTCTACCTCTGGATCTTGCCGACTAGCATGCGGTCTACTGTGCTGAGTCCTGGAAACGGATGAAGAAGAGGCTCTTATATCAAGATTACTGCCAGCTGCACTGGCAGAGAAAGGTACATCAGAAACAACTGGCTCTGAATCATTTTCTACCGGACTACCAGCGGAACTGGCAATAAAAGTCGAATCTTTCTGTTTTGTCCCCAAAACAGAAGAATGCTTCTTCCTCTTACATTTCGAACATGAGGACTTCATAATACACATACGCCCGAGGCAGAAATTTTAAACTGAATAGGAGCCGGTAACCAAGTCCAAAACAGGCACAACAAAGGCCCAGGTCAGACAACCGGTATCCCAAGAATACCCTTAACAATAGAGAAACTTCCCCAGAAGATTCCCATACAGAAGGGTAATGGCCAACAGACATGCCCGACAATGTCAAAATTAACCGGTACGCGACAAAGGGGGTACGAATAATCCACATTCCGTAAATTATCTAAGATTTTTAAGAAGAATTTTAATTAATAACAAATTCGCAAACGGCAAATAGTTCTTAAAAATCTAATGAGAGGATTCAAGGGGAAAATGGTGAACTCTGAACACACACATAATGATAAACAAAAAATGAACAAATCAGGTGCATATCCCGAAAACAGGAAAAACAAGAAATATTATTTAATTTCAATAAAGTTATAGCCCTGAATGTTCAAAAACTCAATGTACATATTCAGCTAGATTCTGCTGCAATTATTCCACCATTCCGCTTCAAAATCGTGTCTGGCTAGATTATACTTTAGGATTTTATAGCACAAAAGTCAGGATACGTGTTGATCTGACATGGGCCAAACAACAGAATGACAAGATGGCGGTAGCCTATTGTTGTCCTTGACAACAAGTTGCGCATTGCGCAAAAGTATGGAGGACCATACTGGTCTTCTCATTTCTACGTTTTTTGGCAAATTTTGGGGGTTTAGGGGATTCAAAATTTGTGTTTGGCCCTGGTAATAAATTGGGTTGCACCAGCTAGTCTGGGCCATTGGTATAGTGGAAAAATATCTCCTGGGTGCAGAAATGCACTCCACTGCTCTTTAGAAAAACCTCTCTCCCAGAGACAGGACCTGATAAAAGACAAGCATGAAGGTGCAACTGTCTGCCATTCAGCGGAGACTTCCGAGGATGACCCTGCAGACGCAGATCCTTGTGAAGAGGTAATTATATGGGAACATCCAGAAGAAAAGGTCTTACTTGATTGATCTAAATTTTTTGTGGAGTGAAAGGAGCAATCAGGATAATCCAACAGTGCAAGTTCTGAATTTTGTTGAGAACGCACTGGATGATAGGTGTCGATGGAAAGGCATAGCTGTCTATCCCATTCCAGTCAAGCGACAGAGCGACAACTGTGAAAGTGAGAGGGCACCATTGTATTATCCTTCCAAAGCAGTAAAGACCGGATGCATTCAGGGTTGGCTGATTTAAATCATTCATTTTCTTTAAAAAAATCATTGATTTAAATCAAAAATGTACAAATATTCAGAAATATTTTCAAAACAACTTGGAAATGAGCTGAAACAAGATGGAATCCATATTAACTGTTGAAATACAGTTATTAGCCCTTGTTTATGACAGTTGGAACTAATATATGGAGTAGGAAAATATACATCCCACTGTGTCTTGACTGCTGGAACATGCTGTCGGGAAGTTAAATGTTCCCGAATCTTTTATAAGTTTATATAGTTTTCAGCTAACATGAATAAAACTATATTTAAGTGAACATAGATTTTAAACCATATATATGATAATCTTTTAATGAACCCGTCAAAAGTACGAAATCAACTCCAAGAACAACGATCAGTGATGTAAGTATCAAAAGTATCAAAAATGATTTTCAAGAAGTCACCTTCCATCCAGCGATGCTATAACAATGAGAAAACACAAGTTTCAATGATTCCTCTCTATTTCCATCTATGCCAAATATCTATTCTGTGCCAAATATATTCTGGAATTCTTCCCCTCATACCACCTTAAAGTCTGAAATGGTTAACATAGGTAAATGTTTTAGTATCAGTTATTCATGTCCATTCTTTGGGCAGCCACTGATACAAACTCCTGCCAATACACTCAGTTTCTTTTATCTAAAGGAATCATGTGAGAAAAAGTAGCCTCTGGTGAATAATTTATAGTATGGAAATAAAAATCAAATAAATCGATTTAAATCAAAAAAATCTGATTTAAATAAAAAAAATCAATTTTTTTTTATTTGTTTTTAAAAATTTAAAAAATCACCAACCCTGGATGCATTAATACAATGAGCTTATGACAAATGCAAGTGAGAGGGTTTGGCCAAGGAAACACGATCGTGTTTAGTTGATTGTTCCACCTTGTCGCAAACAAGTCTATGGGGGGTGTGCCCCACTTGGTGCAGAGAGACCTGAAGACGGTGGCGGAGACACGAGGCGTACTTTAGGACGTGTCATACCCTAGTAGTAACCTATTAAGCAGACAGGTTACTACTAAGACTGGCTCTTCAGATGCATTTTACCCTGCAGTATCTGCAGATTCTCTTAGGCCTGGCTCATTGAATTACTCCTGGTATGGGACAGGTCGGGTCCAATTCAGAGACCTCCAATACTGTTATGTATTCTTTTAGAGATGTCATCACTTCATTCTGATCATCATACAGAGGATTACGAGAGTGACTACAGTTCTATTCATTATTCTCAGGAATACTCCCACGGTGCGTAATCAGTCACGACTAAGTTCCTTTTTCTTTCTTTTTTGTTCTTGGAGTTGATTTCGTACTTTTGACGGGTTCATTAAAAGATTATCATATATATGGTTTAAAATCTATGTTCACTTAAATATAGTTTTATTCATGTTAGCTGAAAACTATATAAACTTATAAAAGATTCGGGAACATTTAACTTCCCGACAGCATGTTCCAGCAGTCATGACACAATGGGATGTATATCTTCCCACTCCATAGATTAGTTCTAACTGTCATAAACAAGAGGCCCCAAGGGGTCTGAGGGCGCTCACCTGACATGGTAGCCTAAATATCAAACCAGAGAATTGATTTCAACAAGTTGCATCTGCTCCTCCTAAGAAAAGCTTATACCAAATATCCAAAGCTTCTGACCAGTGGATCTAAAAAAACCAGAAGATTTTTAAAGAATATTCCTCATATTGAACAAAGTTATAATTCGGGCCCCCACAGGGAGCCCATATATGAACCCAGGGACTTGGCTTTAACAAACTTGAATCTCAGCCCCCTAAGGATGCTGCACACCAAATATCAAAACATTCCAACTGCTGGATCTGAAGAAGAAGGTTTTTAAAGAAAATTCCTCATTTTGAACTAAGTTACAATTCAAGCTCCCACAGGGAGTCCAAATATGGACCTAGGGACATGGCTTGAACAAACTTGAATCTCACCTCCCTAAGGATGCTGCATACCAAATATCAAAACATTCTGACTGCTGGATCTGAAGAAGATTTTTAAAGAAAATTCCTCATTTTGAACTAAGTTATAATTCGGGCTACCACAGTGAGCCCAAATATGAACCCAGGGACTTGGCTTGAACAAACTTGAATCTCACCCCCCTAAGCATGGTGCATACCCAATATCAAAAGATTCTGTCTGCTGGATCTTGAGAAGAAATTTGCCTGAAATGCACTAAGTTCGAATTTGAGCTTCTATAGTGAGCCCAAATATGAATCTAGGGAGCCGATTTGAACAAACTTAAATCAGATCCATCCCACAAAGTTGCATACCAAATATCAAAAGATTCTGCCTGCTGGATCTGGAGAAGAAGATTTTTGAAGTAATTTGCCTGAAATGCACTAAGTTCGAATTCGGGCTTCTATAGTGAGCCCAAATATGAATCTAGGGGGCCGATTTGAACAAACTTGAATCAGATCCACCCCACAATGTTGCATACCAAATATCAAAAGATTCTGCCTGCTGGATCTGGAGAAGAAGATTTTTGAAGAAATTTGCCTGAAATGCACTAAGTTCGAATTCGAGCTTCTATAGTGAGCCCAAATATGAATCCAGGGGGCCGATTTGAACAAACTTGAATCAGATCCACCCCACAATGTTGCATACCAAATATCCAAAGATTCTGCCTGCTGGATCTGGAGAAGAAGATTTTTGAAGAAATTTGTCTGAAATGCACTAAGTTCGAATTCGAGTTTCTATAGTGAGCCCAAATATAAACCCAGAGGGCCGATTTGAACAAACTTGAATCAGATCCACCCCACAATGTTGCAATGTTGCATACCAAATATCAAAAGACTCTGCCTGCTGGATCTGGAGAAGAAGATTTTTTAAGAAATTTGCCTGAAATGCACTAAGTTCGAAATCGGGCTCCTATGCTGAGCCCAAATATGAACCCAGGGGGCCGATTTGAACAAACTTGAATCAGATCCACCCTACAATGTTGCATACCAAATATCAAAAGATTCTGCCTGCTGGATCTGGAGAAGAAGATTTTTTAATCTTTTTCCCATTGCCTACAGTGTTAAAAAGTGCTGACTCAGCACTTTTTCAAAGTCCTGAAAAAAGTACCTTGTGATCAAACCGATAGGGATTTTAAACCATACTATTCTACTGGATAAAAGTAAGCTTATACAAAATAAGAATTCTCTGTGCAGTGTAGTTTTGGAGATATGGCAGTTTTAAGGTTTTCCTATTTTTAGCTCCCGAGGTTCCCACGGGGCAATGAGAAAATTTTTTTTTTGCATCAATCAACTACTTATGACCCATTATCATCTCATATCAAATTTGGTTCAAATCGACCTCACGGTTCTGAAAGTTAAAAAATTTATAGTAATTTATATATTTTTTATACTTACCAATGACCCAGACATAGCTGGTGCTAACTCTTAAAATATAGGGCCAAACACAAATTTTGCCCCCCAATCCCCAAAATTTGCATCTAAAACCAAAGAAAACATGTCCTGAATGGCCCTCCACACTTCACCTCCACTGCGCATGCGCAGTGTCAAGGACGTTCCGAAATTGGCGCCATTAATCGTTCTTATAACCAGTGCCTGGTAAGCGCTATGTACTCAGCGGGGAGGTATGAGTTCCCAACTCCTGGGAGGGCCATCCCCGTCTGGGTCATTGGTAAGTATAAAAAATATATAAATTACTATAAATTTTTTAACATTTTTATACTGTACCAATGACCCAGACATAGCTGAATAGTAAAAAGGCTGGAGGGCCAAGGACATAGAGCAAGTTGGAATACGCTCAATATATAAAATAGAGTCATCCCCTCTAGGGAAAAAGAAGTATTAGGCCTTACATGTATCTTTCATATTTATGATAAATTAGAAAGATACAACACCTTCCAAAATTGAGCATCATACATCCATGTACTCTATTAATATCTAGTATAATCCTTATACTAATAATTTTTAAAGTAAGCCAATAAATAAAGTAAGTCTAGAGAATAGAGACTCTTTATACTTCTTAAAAGTGTCTGAGGATTGTATAATAACGTCCGTTGACACGTGCTATATTCAAAAGCTATACTTTAAAAACTAAGACCTGAATGAATTTTTAAAACATCAACTTCTCACTAAAAAACCATCCCAATAACAGCTCAGAATTACTAACTCCGGAGGAGGTTTCCCCTTGTTTTCATAGTAAAACAGGTGACCCAAGGGAACACCCTCCCCCCCCCCCCCCTTTTTTCTTGCCCTGGGTCAAATAGCCCAGAGCGAAGAGGGCAGCAGAACAGAGCCACTGCCGAAACAGACAGCCTACCTAGCTATAGTAGCAACTGTTAAGTGAAAGACATTCTGAGCAGTAGATAATAGACCTAACAATAGAGGCCTCCAGAAATGGAATCGATATTTCTGAGATAAAAATTCATGAATGTGGATGGCTGAGTGCAATGAGCAGCCTTCAAAAATCTATAACAGCGACACTATTAATGTAAGCCCAAGATGTAGAAGAACTCTTACTTCATGAGCTGAAATCTCAAACACAACTGCGGAGTCAATGATATATTATAAGCAGTATTGATAGTTAATTGAATCCATTAGCAATAGAATGGAGCGTAACGTCCTTCTATTAGGCATCAAAGACAGAAGAAGCTTACGCCCGTAGTAATAAACAGATATCTGTTTATAAATACATAAACTCTAACCGGACAGAGTAAAGGCCTATGCCCGTACGAAGACGGAAGGACCTTAATAACAATAGGTTCCGGATATTTAATAGGAGCCTGACTCTTATGCAAAAATCCAACCTAAATAGTAAAGGAAGTAGTGATTCCGAAACTACGAAAGTGAGAATCATCCACCGATAGTGCATGAAGCTCACTGACTCTTCAGTAAAAGAGAAGCCAACAGAATTACTGTCTAAAAGGTCAGAAATTGAAAACGACTGTTTCCAGAGGCTCAAATGATTACTTAGCTAAATAAGAACCGAAGTTAAATTCCGTATAGAAATTTAATCTAATGATTCTAAGTCTATTTATCGAAAAGTTAATAACTGACTTAGATAAAGAGACATAAGACTCAATTGTAAACTATCATAGAGTGCATAGGTATGAGATAACATAAACCTATAACCCTAATAATTGTCAAACAAGTATACTAGAAAGTTGCAATGACTAGTATGGAGGGATCAACAATATCAACATAGTGATCCCTACACCAACGACGGAAGAGCCTCCACTTTAGCCGCATAGTATAGCGAAGAAGAGGTTCTCCTACAGTAAGAAATCGCGTCCAAAGCTCGTCCAGTACAATGCTTACAATGCAATAAGGACCACACAACGGAATACGTGAAGGTTGAGACCTTGCGGGTTGTGATGAAGATGACACGATTTTTCCCAGCGAAAAAAGATCCTCTCATGGAGGAAGTTTTCACGTTAAGCCCCACAGTAGACCTCAGAGTAAATTTACCCACGGTCTCTGTGAAGACAGAGATGCTATCAACAGAAATGTATTGTGGTGGTTTATCTTAGCAATACTTGCTGAAACAACAGCGCAGGAGGATACGCATATCCTATCATTCCGTCCTATTAGATCAATAGAGCGTTAACAACATAAGCTCAGAGATCCGGACATGTAAACACATACGTCTGCAATTTATTAGCAAGTTGTGTCGTAAATAAATTATTATTGGGCGCTCCCACTGATAGCAAATCTGATTGAATACTTGTTTGTTGAGAGTCCATTCTGATGGCAACAAGCGACCCATAAGTGAAAGGAAGTCCGGTAATACAATCAGACGACCCGGAATATGATGGACCGAAGCAGAACTTGGTGTACTATAACAAACAGAAGGATTCTTTCCATTAAATTGAATAATGGAAACGAATGAGTGCCTCCCTGGTTCCGGAGATACGCCACTACTGTCGTATTATCGGACAGGATTGGACATGCGTTTCTGAATAATGTTCATCGAATGACATAAAGCAAGCCTAAAAAACATTATTCCGTGGAAGATAAGTGCTTGCCTAGAGACTGCGGAACCCAAAGACCCTGGCACTTCGAATCCGTTGGGATCAATATTGCATCCCAACCTGTTTGACTGGAACCGTCATAATTATAAAACTCGGATCCGGCAACCGCAGTGGCACTCTCTGAGTCAACCACCGAATGTTTGCCCCAGTCTGAATCTCTTGCTACACTAGATAGACAAGAGAACGTGTAAATCGAGCAATTCATGGATTGCTGAAAAGTTGCCGTCGAAGAGAAGCTTCTCCGAGACCGAAGCGACTCTGAGAGAGTTCTTCACCTTACTATCCACGCGCGTGGATGTAGCTAGGGCTGCGTCACGTCTAACCAACTCCAGGTAGCCACTGAAGGGCGGAGTTATACGTGAACAAACTACTGCCCTCAAAAGAAATCACATTGAGAATCATATCCCGGACTTCTTTCTGTTGAAGACGTAATGATAATGCCTCAGTAAGATGGATTACGTATGATAAAACATCTAAGTTAAGTCTATTAGACATCGTTGTCGTTTCCAACATTGTGGTTGGAAAAGACATAAACGGCGAAAAAGATAATTTGCAGTCTTTAACCACGCCGTCTAGACACATATGAACTCTCGGTATGCCCTGTTCTGCCAAAATAAATTATTCCTATAAATGATAAAAGGCAGAATTGAGCATTGCGGACAAGAAACTAAACTATCATGCTTGGTAGCAAGCTTATATATATATATATAGCGTCGAAATAATACACATGTTCTAATGACATTATTGGACTGTGTCGGTAAGTCAGGGACAATGTCCCTGAACCGATCCAAAATTCCGTGTCCAATGACGCTATAAGTCTCTTATCCAACATTGTAGCAATGTAGTCCGAAGGAACAACCACTGGAAGATAATGCCGGAAGAAATGTATGGCAGCTTCCGATGTTCCGAAAGGGAAAACTCGAAATCGTCCGAATCCCTTTCGCCATCCTGTCGGACCCTATAAAGCGTTCAGTTGTCCGAACCTAATGCAACCGCGGACCGCACCGACCCAGCGCCGTCGAATAATTCCTGATCCGACCGAGAAACTGTCGATTGCTGGGATGCTGCGAAAAACTGTGCTAACTTGCATAGCACGTCCGTCACTGAGGCCTGTGGAGAAGCGGTCTTACGATGCATTGCCGCTGGAAGCTCCGTGATCGTTACCCCGTGCATACTACTATTATGCGAGCGAACGGAGTGCATAGGCCTTGTGTCCCTTGGCTACCGGATGGCGTGACCTGTTCGCCGTGGAATCACTGAATGACGAAACTGGTCGGATACTCGAGGTCACGTAGCCAATGTGCGGTCGTGTGCACTGCTGTGAGGATGAGGAGCATTATCGACAGTCTCACGGACTGTCAATATAACGGCGCATCCCGAGCGGCGGACATATGCTCCGAATGTAAAATATCTGAACCACAACATGCGGTCCCCTATGTTGTTGGACGAGAGAGGGACCTCTCTCACTCACAGCCTGGACGGACCTGGACGACCCAGGAACCGGACTAACAGGCTTCCTCCGATCTGTCCTCAATCCGCCGTCACTGGGTGAGTACTCAAGTTATTATAGTGCTTTCATCACCCAAATCTCCTTCCTAGACCGCAACGGACGAACCCGGCAGCCGAACCATTCGATGAATGTACGCTACACCGGGTGAGCTAGCGAATGTCACTCCGTCGATCCTACAAGGGACCTCTTAGGCGATAGACATAATCCATGAGCACTTATTGCCGCTAGCTCTTCATTAACTATGACGACAGAGGCACACTTTTGAAAGACATCTCCGTAACTTTGCGAACAAGAAACCAGAAATGCTTGGTAATAGCAAGCATATAATAATAAATATATAGCGTCGGTCAATAATTCGAAAGTTTGTGTGACATTATTGGACTATGTCGGAACTGAGGGACGATGTCCCTGAACCGAACCAAAAATTTCTAAGTCCACCGACGCTATCAGTTTCTTATCCGGCATCGCAGCATTCTGGTCCGACGAAAGAACCTGTAGAAGATCAAGTCAGATGACATACACAACAGCATATGTTGTTCCGAAAGGCAAAGCTCGAAATCCTCCGAATCCCTTTCGGTATCCCGTCGGACCGGATGAAATTTTCGGACGTCCGTACCCGCTTCCGCGGAGCGTCCCGACCCAGCATCGTCGGATAATACATTATGCGACAGATTCAGTTGTTGCTGGGATGCTGCGATAAGCTGTGCTATTTAGGATAGCACGTCCGTTCCCGAGGCCTGTGCAGTAGCGGTCTTACGATGCATTGCCGCCGGAAGCTCCGTGTACGTTGACTCCCACACACTTTCCTATGCGAACGTCCGGAGTCTGCAGGCCTCGTGTCCCTGGCTACCGGATGGTGTGACCTGGTCGCCGATGATTCTCTGACTGGCGAAGCTGACTGGATATCCGAGGTCACGTAGCCAAGAGCGGTCGTGTGCGCTACCATGAGAATGAGGAAGCCTTATTGACAGTCTCTCCAGACTGACTATATGTCGGAGCGTCCCGAGCGGCGGACGTATGCTCCGAATGCGAAACATTTTGTACCACAACATCTGGGGCCAGATGTTGTTGTACGAGAGAGGGGCCTCTCTCGCTCGCCGTCCGGATGGACCTGAACGAGCTAGGAACCGGACTAAAAGGCTTCCTCCGTTCTCCCTCTAATCCGCCGTCACTGAGTGTGCATTTGGTTGATTTATAGTGCTCGCATCACCCCAAAACTCCTTCTAGACCGCAACGGACGAACCCGGCTGCCGAACCATTCGATGAATGGACGCTACACCGGGCGAGCTAGCGGACGTCAAAGGCCGTCGAACCTACTAGGGTTCTCTTAGGCAATTGGCGTATTTATATGAGCACTTTTCCGCTAGCCCTTCATTAATTGTGACGACGGAGGCACACTGTTGGAAGACATCATGGATACATCACCCTAATCTTGATCGTCTGAAATAGAAATTGATAAAGTAGAGTGACCCTGCGGGGAAAGGACTGGAATGTCCAATTCCCCACTAACATACCGTGACATACGCTTCCCATGTTGTCATCGAAATCATCACATACAGAACAGGAGTTAGTGCGAGTACACTGACTACATATAGAATGATTATAGAAGTCAGAGGAAGACTTCCTCTTATTACAATTTGACCAAAATGCTTTCAATGTGAAAAGAAAACAAAGTCCTGGTACTCGCACCAACCCCTGACAATCAAAATACATAATAATAATATGATCTATTAACATAGAAAAAATAATTGAAATCAAAATATTTTGAAAAAATATTTTTTCAGAACAGCCCAAGTTTCTGAAAAGTAACGTTGAGCCCCAATGGATCCCAAGCCTAAGTGTGGACAAAAATTTTAAAAATATTTTAATCAATTTATGCAACACTTACGAACAATAATAATGTATCTAGTTATGATTAAATGAACATCAAGATATTATTTTCAAGAAATCCCCCCTCACACAGAGGGCTGTTGTAAATGTAAACAATAAGTGTAAAAACACTAAAATAAGACTCCAGGCACCCAGGCCCGAAATCAGTTACCAATAAAACACTATCTGATGCAAAACAGAGACTTCCAGGGAAGAAACTGCAGAACATCAGATGGTAGATGCAGAACACAATGCCTAACCACCCACAGGTGAAGACGTAAACATGGGGAAAAGAACAGAATTCATTCTGTTATTCAGCTAAAACTCCCAAGAAATTTTAGTAATAATAATTACAGAAAATATGCCAAAAGCATGGGAGAATAGCAAGAGGGGACTTAAAGGAAAGGGAGAGAGGAAAACACTGAAAAATCAGTGTAACTTGATAACAAGAATGACAACAAAATGGCTGCTGCCTCGAAAATAGGTAACTTAACATAATTTCATTAAAAAATTTTAAGTTACAGCCCTGATAATTTTCTGTCACACATTTTTCCTCTCCTCCTTCTATATCCTCCTTAGAATCACCATTTCACTAATATTTATGTGTCTGGCATCATTTAAACTGAGATTTACAAGCACAAAGATCAGTCAGATGTTAACTGATGAAGGGCCAAACTAAGAATGATTAATGGCGCCAATTTCGGAACGTCCTTGACACTGGTGGAGGGCCATTCAGGACATGTTTTCTTTGGTTTTAGATGCAAATTTTGGGGATTGGGGGGCAAAATTTGTGTTTGGCCCTATATTTTAAGAGTTAGCACCAGCTATGTCTGGGTCATTGGTACAGTATAAAAATATAGAAATTTTAGGCGTGGCCAAAATTTTTGACCCTCCCATAATGAAGGCAAATAATGCCCGACAAACTTCTCTTGAACAAACTTGATTCTAAACCTCCATATCAAGTCTCTGCTACTGGTGGTTCATTAGAAGATTTTCAAAAAATTTGGCTAATTTTTCCCCACACCTCTGCTCAATATGAGCCGAAACCTAATTTGGATAAAAATCAAAATGCCCCTATATAACCACTACTTACATGAAATTTAATTAAAATGTGGCCAGTGGTTTAGGAGAAAAAGGCTCAAACACCGCCTTCACGACGGACGACAGACGATGGACGACAGACGATGGCGAAGAGTGATAAGAAAAGCTCACCCTGACTTTCAGTCAGGTGAGCTAACAAGGGCTAATAACTGTATTTCAACAGTTAATATGCATTCCATCTTGTTTCAGCTCATTTCCAAGTTGTTTTGACAATATTTCTGAATATTTGTACATTTTTTATTTAAATTAATGATTTTTTTAAAGAAAATCATTAAATCAATGATTTAAATCAGCCAACCCTGAATGCATCCGGTCTTTACTGCTTTGGAAGGATAACACAATGGTACCTATTTAGAAATTATGATCTAGACATCATACCAAGTTATCCTTCAAAGTTACAATGAAATCACTTCATAAATGTGACCTGTAGACTGTGCTAAACAAATCTAGGTCATGTGCCTGTGTGGCTGTCACAGCTGACCGATCACGGCCAAAATAGGACGTTCTCATCTAGACATTATACATCCTACCAGTTTATAATAAAATCTCTTCATAAATGCAACCTGTAGACTGTGGTAAAGGAATCTAGGTGACAAGCCCCTGTGGACATCGCGGCTGACTGAACATCCACCAAAATAGAATGTTCTCATCTAGACATTATACAGAGTCATCCTACCAAGTTACAATGAAATCCCTTCATAAATACAACCTGTAGACTGTGCTAAAGGTTTTGGAGTTTCGGGCCTGAGCAGCCATCACAGTTGACCAGTCACAACCAAAAGGGGACATTCTCATCTAGACATGCCTCGAACCTGCATATAAACTTTTGTGATGATCAGGCAAGAACTACGGAGTGCAGCATGTGCTAAAGAAAATGTGAACAGGCTCACAGACTTCCGCACGAGTGATGGCAATAGCTTATCTTGACTTTGGCAAGTTAAGCTAAAAAAATTGCCTGAGAATTTTAGATTGCCACATTCATAAAATGCTCACAATAAATATAATATATTTTCAAGTGCATGCAAATTAATTACAAAGTGATAAATCTCTTAACTGCTGAGGGCTGAAGATTTTTAAACATTACTGCTAGGCATTGACAGTCACTTAGTTTCATAAAAAGACACCTCTGTGTCGTCATTCAATTATTTTTGAAGTATGTATTAATTCTTAACCTGTTAAGTATTTTCTTGAATTTCTCATCAAATCAAGTCATGGCTATTAAAATGCAGCCATGACATGATATGATGAAAAAATAAATCCAGAATGGCATCAAGTACTAATTGCTAAGAGAAATATTCCTATTTATAGAGGTGTATTCAGTTAACCCTTAAGAGCCTGGATAAGTGTCCTGAGTTCCCACCAGCCCACAGCTTTATACATCCAGATGTTTAACAGTGATGGTCAGTACCTTAACACACAGCCAAAACTGTAACTAGAAACCACTGCTTAGATAATTTGCCTATTGTCAGCAGAATCGCCTCATGATTTAAGGTTAAGGGCACCTGTTCTGAGGTGGTAAAAGTCAGAAATAGGCCATTAAGGGTTAACAAGATGCAGGATTATTATAGTAAGAGATTTCTGTATGCAGGAGAATCTACATGCAGCAATCAAAAAGTTAATAAGCATGTTGGTAACACTGATCTCTATTTAACTGGATTGCTGGAATGTCGGGTCATTCAGCATGCTAACTCCTCCCATCGGTGATGATTGATAAAGTGATAGCTGTTACACTGTGGCTGTAGTCACTGTGTAACAACTTCAACTTCATCAAACATCATGGTGTTTACCTAGCATGGAAACTAGTAACAGAGTATCAACGTTCCAATATGGGCCTGAAAAAGTTGAAATCTGTTTCTCGGGCCCTCCCACATCGTCCTTTTGGCTACTGCATGCTCCTTTTCTATAACAATGCAAATAAGAAGAAAATAAAAATTAAATAGTTTATGTCAGATATTTTACCAAAGTTATTAAATTTGATAAATTTATCTCTTGAGTGCAACAAGGCTTTGCAATGCTCTAGCATTGCAAAGCCTTCTTGCACTCAAGGGATGAAATACCCCCCCCCCCCCCCCCCCCCACACACACACACCCATGCCATTCTGTAGACTATGAGGCTTAAAGCATCAAGCTAACCAAGAACATGAACTTCTGATGGCAAAGAAATAACAACAAAAATTTAAAAAAATGCCCACCCTGAGAAACAGAACATTTACTTTGAGAGGCCATATTAGCACTTGCATCTTACACTTATATCCGTTGAAATGTGACTGGCGATTGCGAGATGACAGAAAACTGAAAACTATGAAGAAAACTTTTGTTTGTTGTTGAGTATTGTCTGTTTATAGCAACAATGGCCACCACCAACCCCAAAAGATGGCCATAGGTAATATAATTTTCTATTTATGACCGATGAATGATCCAGCATTCCAGCTGAAAGGAGAACAGTGGCTAATATGAACACTTACATTGCATCTTCTGGCTTGTACACAAGGGCTTGACTGAGAGAAAGTATGCCACTTTTAGGATCCATTACAAAGAAACCCTTTTCAAGGATACTCTTTTTTGGATGATCAGGAACAGCTGTATATGCAGAAACAATTGTATATGTCATGGCATCACCTAATCCTGTTTCTGGATGAGTAGCCTGAAAATGAAACATCACCAATACAAACATTCAACTTAAACCAGTTTAAAACATTAAATTTAAATAATTCAGGCTAATAAAAACTAATCTTGTTTCTCAGGCACCTCAGGCCATCTTCATTAAATTTCTTTCTCATACAAAAATATTTTTATCTGCCTTACATTCAATCAGTCAAGTGTTACTTCAGCAATGACTGAACTTAAAACAAAAATGGCTGTTGAATTATTCAACTGGCTGAATGCTAAACTATTTTTTAAAGGTGATTTAAAACATGGGTATTTATTTCTCCGAGATACCCTGCAACTAGCACAAGTTACCTTAGTTTGGCAAGATTTAGTTCATGAATAACTGTTTTGTTACAATTTATTGGAGAGTGCCAATAGGCACTCTAATAAATTGCAAACAAATGATTTTATACAAAAAATATTCTGTACTTGCTGATCAAATCTCAAGCAAATGCATACAGTGTAAAGCCACTAAAGTGTCTTCCAGCATTTTTCAATAGGGCCATTATAGTGGCTGCTAGCACTCAACCAGTTGAATAGAGATTCTGAATCAAATCTAATAGAAGTCTCTTCAAGGAAACTATTTTGTACTGGGTAACTGAAAATTTAACCAATTAAATCTTGTTTGACAAACAAGATATAGTTGGAAAAACTTTCAGTTGAATTATGGACAATCTTTGCTGCTGTATATGTATGGGTACGTTTCAGTAAGCTATTCCAGTTTACCTGGTTTACTATTCCATGTAAACCTCAACTGGGATTTAATAATCCCAGTGGAATGGTACGTTTAATGAGAATACTATTACATGTAAAACTGGCTTGATGTCGCTAGGAAACATACAGTATGGATGTATTTTGGGGAGAAGGGATATCCAAAGCAAGGGAAACATATCCCTGCTTTCATTTTTAAAACAATCTTAGAAAATCAACATTAGAAAGGCCCTCATAAGAAACTTTCAAATGATGGTGTCAGAAATTGCATTACTGCTATCACAGATATAAAACGGCCAAAAAGGTTTTTCTGAAAGGTGTAACACAATTTTTCTGAGAGAAAAATACTCTTTCAGTTGAGAACCGTGGGAGCACGGTGGCTCAGTGGTAGACTGTTGAACTTCTATGCTAAAGGTCCCAAGTTCGATTCCCATCCGGAATGACCCGCATTGTTTCCTTGGGCAAGGCACTTTTACCCGGGTGCCTACATGGGGGCACAATTACACTGTGTACTAAGGCATAACGCACGTCGATGGTGCACATGTCTTCAACTGCTGTAACCCTGCTTGAGTGGAGCTTGAACAGAGTTAGAATGTTGGGGAGCTGACAGCTGCTCATCGATACTCAGTGGTTCTCTCTGGGTACTCCAGCTTCCTCCACCCATAAAACTGTCACAGTCACGATCAGCCATTGTGCATAAGTTTGTGAGCTTAAATACCAATAAATAAATAAATATTAGTTGAGAACCGAATAATTTTGAAAAGCCGCTTTTATGGGCTAAATAAACGTTATAAACATCTTATCGCTTTTCTCTATTTAGTTATTGCATTTTTTTATGCACCAGATATGGTTTACTTCTTTTTTGACACTCAAATCAGAATATCTTTTCATTGTTGTTATTCGACACCTTGAACATTTATTTGCATTCCACTACGCATGTCAAGAATAGAATGATAAACCTGACAACCCTTCTGTCAGGGAGGTTTAGATGGTTTAATCCAGAATGATAAACCAGAATATAAACAGCTCAATGAAATGACCAGATTATTTTTCCATATGTTTGTGCATGCTCACAATAAATAGACAGCATGTGACGTGTGTTTGAATTTTATGGGCCAAATAAATGTAAATTTTGAAAAGCTGCTTTTATGGGCTAAATAAACGTTATAAACATTTTATCGCTTTTCTCTATTTAGTTATTGCATTTTTTTATGCAGCACCAGATATTGTTTATTTCTTTTTTGACACTCGAAATCAGAATATCTTTTTATTGTTGTTATGCGATGCCTTAAACATTTATTTGCATTCCACTAAGCATGTCAAGAATAGAATGATAAACCTGACAACCCTGCTCTCAAGGAGGTTTAGATGGTTTAATCCAGAATGATAAACCAGAATATAAACTACTCAATGAAATGACCAGGTTATTATTCCATATGTTTGCGCATGCTCACAATAAATAGACAGAACGTGATGTGTTTGAATTGGTGGGTGTTTTACATAATGAGTTGGAATGGCGTAGTCATATTTCACGAGAGCCGAATGCTCAAGCGAAATATGGTTACGCCATTCCAACAAGTTATGTAAAACACCCACTGATTCAAACACACATCGCGTTCTGTGTTTATTGAATAACCCCATGCATTAAAATTCATTTAAATACACAAGTTTTAATTCCGATGTTTAAACCCAAAGGTGAAGAGTCTGTTTGTTTTGACTGAAGCTGTACTGAACAAATGGATCGATAAAAAATCAAAACAACCTTTTTGGAACCAGTGTTTGTTGAAATTTGTATCGCTGTTTCTCTTTGGCTGGTGCCCATTCATGCCTAACCGTTTGGTGGCGATAACTTGTGCAGATTTGCAAAACAGCTGGGAGAAACATTTTTAAAAGAAGTTCGAAGCATGTCAAAATGTACGAAGATTTACCAAAATAAAGTTGAACAATTTAGATATAACGGATCCACAAAATGAGACGGCCACAGGACTGGGTTAATGTTCTGGTTGGAAATGATTGGAGTTTTTTCAAAATATCATCTTATTTTTGGTTAAATAATTTTTTTTGTGAACCAACTTTATTTTCCTTTGGATGTTTTCATTTTCACACTCTGCAACAGACTGTCGATAATTGTATAACGAAATTTGGAAACTTTTCGAAGCATAACTAATGACTCGATGGAAAAAGAACTAGTATTGACTTTGCTGGGAAAAAAGTACTGGCTTGTACATCACCCATTAAATACAGAATCATTTATGTTATAGCAGCTATTCCGTTAAATACAAAGGTTTGAAGTTGAATGGATGTGTAATAAACCAATAAATTGGAATAGCTCACTGAAACGTACCCTTTGTTTTTGACATCAGAGTTTTGAGACTTGTACTCTGTTATTTATTAATTTATTGGGGGTTAACGGCACTTTTAACAGCCACGCGTGTCGGACAGTATTATAGGCAGAAGAAGACAGAGTACCTGGAGAAAACCACCGAGCATCAGTGAGCAACTGTCAAACTCCCCACATACCACCTCTGCAGAAGCAGGGTTAGCATTGGTTGAAGACAAAAGCACGTTCAACGTGCAGTATGCCACAGCACAGAGTGTCACCATGTCTCCATGTGGGTAATCGAGATTAAGTGCCTTTCCCAAGGACAGAACATAGTTATCCCTGGCTGGGATCAAACCATGGACCGTTTGGTTTGAAGTCCAATGCAATAACCACCGAGCTGCCGCACTCCCAGTTGCAGTCTCCGATAATTTCATCTCTTTTTTACACTGTTTTGTGGAGTGGAAAGGAAAGACTTCCTCTGTTGCCATAAAACTGGTGAAAGATTATAAGAAACAAGACTTTTTATAGAGCTTAACCCTTTGAACCCGAGCAGCAGTTTTTCCGGAAAAGAAGCATGATGCAACATAACTTCATTAAGTTGGATGGCTGCTGAGTGAATGTGTGGGGTAGACCAATAAATATTTTCAATGTGCAGCCCCATGGCTGCGCGATGAAAATATTAATTGGTCTACCCCCAAATAATGAATGTGGACTCTTCAATTACTGCCATCGAACTGACATGGAAGATACCACCAGGGTTCCAATGGTTAATAATCATGAAGTAGGCAAGACAAATTCATCAAAAAGATTGAGCTAATTTGTTAACCCTTTACTTAATGAATAAGCCACATCCGCTCATGCAATGTACAAAATGAGCAATTAAAAAAAAACATTTTTTTTTTAAAAATCTCAACAAAACCTTCAGTGACCCCTCATTGGAACGAGCTGGTTGAACTCATTACAATAAGGGGGCACAGGATGTGGTTTCGGTCAAGATTTTTTTTTATTTGAAAAGGGTAATTAAATTAATACATTTTTATAGTGTGCTTTGGATAAAGGGTTAAGATATGACTTCTTAGAACAGGTAGTCTTTCAAGTTTGCCTCCTCAAAAGTAACGTGGTTCGATTGGATGTTAACCCGCATGCACAATGATGTAAAAATACCAAAATTCTAGAAAGCTACAGTACAGCCGCATTTCCACGGATGTAATAATATTAGACTGCAAACACTAACTATAGGATTAATCATCAAAAATTTAATTAATGAAGCACCGAATATAACCTGGTACTTCATTAATTAAAATTTTGCTGCTGCTGATTTTTATTACCTGTTAAACGCATGTGTGGATATCACTGTCAACGCGTGGATTACGACCAGTCCACGGCGACTGTACTGTAATAGCAGGTTTCACCGGTAATAAAACTTGGAATTTAACCAATTTAATCTTGTTTGACATAGCTCAATTATTTTCTGGGGACTTGTCGGGAGCACGATGGCTCAGCGGTAGACTGTTGGATTTCTATGCTAGAGGTCTCGAGTTCAATCCCAATCCGGGACAACCCACATTGTGTCCATGGGCAAGGCAATTTACCCCAGTTGCCTACATGGTGGCACGATGATGCCGTGTACTAAGGCGTACAGCACGTCAATGGTGCAATTCTTCAAAGGCTGTAACCCTGCTTGACCGGAGCTTGAACAGAGTTAGAATGTTGACGAGCTGACAGTTGCTCGCCGATGCTCGGTGGTTCTCTCCAGGTACTTCGGCTTCTTCCACCCATAAAACTGTCACAGTCATAATTAGCCATTGTGCCCAAGTATGTGACCTTAAACACCAATAAATGAATAAATATGGGGACTTGTCATTTTTTCATTTGTTCACAAACAAGTCCCCCCAAAAAAGACAAACCCAAGCCCATTGTTTTCTTTGTGAGCATTCAGACAAAATGAAAGTGTCAATGACAATGTAGCTCAACTTGTGTAAGACATGTACATGTATAGTATGTGACACAGTAATGACACACATCTGGGTAATGACCGGATAACAAAGGTACATTGTAAATTATTGTAAAGTTCTGTACATAAATACTGACCATAGCCTTTAACAAATGTACAGGTAAAGTGGGTGGCAGTTAGATGTTAAACTAGAAAAGAAATTTCCATGGGGTTAATGTTACAATGGGGATCCTTGTATGGTGCATCATAAGCCAAATGTTAGCAACTGTTTTGGCCTGTTTGATTCAAACCAATCTACGATTGATTCCTGCTAATTAATAAATATTTGTCCAGTTCTTCTTAAAATATAGGTATTAGAATTGTTTATCGTTACCTCATAGGGTTCCCACGGGTGAGGAGGTTTTATTTTTCTCATTGGAAACAGAAAACTGGGTTGTGCTAATAATGTTTACCTTTCCCAAACAACACCAAATATTAACACAGCCGAGCCCAAAAGCACTCGCTACAGTCCCATGATGATAACAAACGTAGTCCTAGAAATTTTGCACATAAAACTGTTTGTCCCTAATTTCGGTATAAAATGGCTGCTGGCAGCCATCTTTAAACACTCGTTCTCTTCCCAAGGTGATAACAATGGTACTCAAGAAGTTTCGTGAAGATCAGTTCATAAATACAGCCTCTAGTCCGAGCCATATTGACGCGTGCACTTTACTGTGTATAAGTGGCGCTGAATAAATCAAAGTTCATCTAATTTGCATAATTTCTGCATGAGAAAAAAACCTGTATTATATGTAATGTATTCCATGCTACTGAACATTCATACAAAAATTTATTCAAACAGAACTTTCATACAGAAGTTGTGTACAAAAAACTGATTGCACTAATTTGTGTACAAAATAGCTGCCGGTGGCCATCTTGAATTTTGGACTGCACCAAAAAACACTCGTTCTCGCCTCACAGTGATAACAAAGGTGCCCAAGAAGTTTTGTAAATATCGGTTCATAAATACGGCCTCTAGCCCAAGCCATATAGAAGTTCTGTACAAAAAACTGATTGTACCTAATTTTGGTCTAAAATGGCCACCGGCCGCCATCTTGAATTTTGGACTGCACCCCAAAACACATGTTCTCGTCCTTAGGTGATAACAAAAGTACCCAAGAAGTTTTGTGAAGATCAGTTCATGAATACAGCCCCTAGCCTGAGCCGTATTGACATGCGCACTTACTGTGTATAAGTAGCACTGAATAAATCAAAGTTCATCTAATTTGCCTAATTTCAGCATGAGAAAAAAAACCTGTATTATATATGATGTATTTGATGTTACTAAACATTCATTCAAAAGTTTATTCAAATCAGAACTTTCATACACAAGTTCTGTACAAAAAAAAACTGATTGTACTAATTTCGGTACAAAATGGCTGCTGGTGGCCATCTTGAATTTTGGACTGCACCCAAAAGCATTCGTTCTCGTCCCACAGTGATAACAAAGGTACCCAAGAAGTTTTGTAAAGATCAGTTCATAAATACGGCCTCTAGCCCAAGCTGTATTGAATTGTTACTGCCGGACAGGCGGCCAGACAGACGACAGGCCATGGCATAACCTCAAATTTGACGACGTCAAAGTTGAGCTGATAAAGAAACTCTTTGTGGCAACTTAAATACTATTGTCATTGACAAGTTCTCACAAAATTGGAAAGACGGACCCACCTCCCTCACACACTGATACACATATACATACATGCTAGTATCCTTGCTTTATAGTATATATTAACCCTTTAAGGCCTGGGGATTTTTATACAGTTTTGCTATACTCGGAGTGTCTACATTCTGTGGCTTTACAGCTGTTTCTAGGCTAGTCTTGGTTGTCTTCATAGGAAGTAATAAAACTGCAATAATAAGCGATCAGAGACAGATGTAGGCCTTTAAGGCTTGAATAAAATAGTCTGCAGGTTAGTCCAATATAAAATGCACACAAAATCAAAATTTATTTTTTGATTTTTTTTTTACATTTTTTGTGAAAATAAATAAAAACAAACACATCAAGTTACCCCTTATGTGAGAGAGGGTTGCCTAACATGGTTTTGTAGAAATTTTGTTTCAAAAGTTTTTTTACAACTGCACAATTTGTATACTGAGTGGGAGGATGAATTGGCTACATTATGCAAAGGGCTTAAAGTTAAAACAGTAATGAGAATAAATTATGTATTAATTTTACCTGAACTTTCACAGGAGGACTGAAGAAGAGAACTCCCTCATTAATTGCAGTTCTATAGTCAGGTGGATTAAATATTGGTACTTGATCATTATAATTACGAACAGAAATTTTCAGGTTTTCATAGGAACTCCTTCTATCAGGGCCATTATCTGTTGCTACAACAAGCAACTCATATTGCTGAATTGCTTCATAATTAAGTGGATCATTCAGAAAAATTTCACCCGTCTTTGGATCAATTCGGAATCTGTAAAAAATAATACTTATAAAATTACAACATGCTGGAATCTTACCTGAGGGCAACTTAATCGACTTAATATAAGAAAATGCATTTTAGAACATGTGGAATAATATGTTACTCAAACACTCAATTATAAATAAATCCCAGGTAATGAGGTCGGTAACATATAACCTACTTTGGACTGATCCCACTTTTTTATTATTTTCAACCAAATTTTATTTCTTGGGAAACCTACCACACCAATACAATATGTTTAGCTCCTTATTAACTTCTTGTCTTGAAAATAACAATTTGAGCTATCTGGTAAGTATCTTAAACCTTTTAACACTGGTGCCCTGGGAGGTATCATTTCAGTCAATACTGTCAACAATGAAATGGGCAAAACCATCCTGGCTTGTTGGGAGGTTCAGTAATAATATAATCCAACAGCTCTGTTGAGTTGTTGGATTAAATTATTACCAAGGCTCGCTTCAGATTGTTTGTTCTTTAAATCGTTTGCTTGTCCACTACAAATTTTTTTCTTCACACAAAAATTTATGCACACTGGGTTGAAAGGGTTAATGGTATTTCATTATTGTTCTGAAATACTAGAAAGAGAATATAAGTTATCTCCATCAATATGTATGGTATATGGATATTTAAAACCTGGATGTCAGTTTTTTAAACACTGAGCTGCAGGTGAAGTGTTTAAATGAGACATCCAGGTATTAAATCTCCATATACCATACATGTTGACGCAGATAACGTTTTCGTCCTGTTTGGAACACAACAGAAACATAGAAGAAATAAAATTTGTGGACGCCTTTCTCACGCTCCCCAATTTTTTTTGTATTTACAAATGCAGAAGACAGCAGACGGAGTTACATCCCTTGGGTCATTAAGGAAACGAGTAAACAGTAGTTTGTTGACATACTGTCCCCTGAGTTCCATTTATGTTCTATGTGCCTATTGGCATACAGAATACACTGGTTCTCAGGGGACAAATTATTTGCTCTAATTTTTATTTTTCTCAAGTTGTTTCATTTTAATTATTTGACTATTTAATTTACAACGACAAAATATGATCGAATAGTCAGAAATCTGATGATATTTGTGACTATTTTCAGGGTTTTGGGTTCAATTTTTTATACCGAGGTGAGTGAATGTGAAAAGCTTTCATTCAAACCATATACCCCCAATGTTTTTGCCTGCCCATATACCCTGGATGTTGCACACTCTCAGAAACCTTGGATGTTGGGTGAACTCTTTGCCATGGCTATTTGTCCAAGGCATTCTGACCAATCAAAAGACAGAATTTATCGGAAATTTATCAGGATATAAGGACAAGATCTCTTGAAAAAAGAGTATGTAACAGAGAGGGTGAATCTCTGCAATTCCGAATGTACACCATCAAAATGGAAGAATCTGTTAAATCATTAAGTGGTGATTCGATAGGAGAGATAACCAAAGCCTCATGTCCAGAAAATGGAATGGTAGTTGTAACAATAACAATGTGTTATTAGCAGACTTAGGGGAGATAACTAAAGCCTCATCTTCTTCTGGAAGATATGTAGATCTGCTAATCTGCAAGAAGCTCTGGCCACAGGCCCCACTCAAGACTGAAGATTTAGATAAATATCAGTCACTCTCCACAACAAATCACTTGAGAATGATGTTTCTCTGCTTTAAGAGATCTGTACTTGGATTGTCAAAAGGAATTTCTGATGGCAGTCCATGAATAATTTTGTTTAACTCTTCGAAGCCGGCGAATTATAATGATTTTATTGAACATGACATACAGCGAAAAAACTTACAGTAAAGCAGATGCTTCTAGTCAAGTGTCGTCTGCCTATTCAGGCAGACAACACTTGACTAGAAGCACCTGCTCAGTGTGCCTCACCCGGATTACCTGCCGTATTACATCACAGGCAAGAAAACTCGACTCCCGGCTTCTAAGAGTTAAACTGAAGTATGGCAGAGTCAATTAGAACCACTGAACAAATAGTCAAGAATAGTCAACGTTGGGCTTCCATAATAAAGAAATGTGTAAATAACAACTAGGCCATAAATGCAGACTGCTTAAGTCAGTGGTGCGAAAAGGCCATTGCGATAGAGAAATTCCTTGGATGTGACTCTTGGTGCCCTGCAAACAAAAATTGCAAAAGCACAGAGAAAAGGCTTGGTCTTGCTAACTGGATACTATTAGTTATCCTTGTGTTTTCCAGGGTGTATGAGAATTTACACCGGTTTGGAAACTCATACACCCTGAGGTTTCCCAAACCAGTGTAAATTCCCATACACCCTGGAAAACACAAGGGTAATGGATTTATTTCCAAGAATTTTGGTATACTTAATACTTTAACCTACATCGTGGGCAAAAACTTACAGAAAATTTGTACTTTGTAAGTTTCTTAATAAATAAAACCAGACAAATATGGATGTAATTGGAACTGGCTCAATGAGCCAGTTCCAATGACATCCAAATCTGTAATATTTAATTGCACATAAAATTTCCTGTATTTTTATTTTTGTTCTAACATAACCGAGTAGAAGGTATGAATTAACAATTAAAAATGGGTACTATTTTTTTAGCCATATAGCCTGCTATTGTATATTCTTGTTTTTACACCGTGGTTAACCACAGTGTAAAAAACAGCCACTGTAGATTGCAAGTTACACTGTACCTCTCAGCAAATCAAAATTAAGTATTTTGTTTCATTTGGAAAGAAAGACCCTTTTCAACTGGGTGATAATATTCAACAGGAAGTCAATGAATGGAGTCAGGAACAGCTTCTCTAGAAATCGCTGAAAACCCAGTGACTGAAAATAAATTCAGAAATAGACTGCTACTGTATTCCTGAATTCAATAGTACTGCATGTCACTGGAGAATGGCATTGAGATAGACTGAAGTGCTAACAAATAAAGTGTCCAAGTAGCATAATGAAAGTGTCAATGACACTGCAGCTTAACTTGACTGTGAGTTGTGTTTGATGAAAAGAATAATGTTCAATGTTTATGAAAGGATTATGAAATACGACAAGAATTGTGATAATTGAGAATATGTTAATTTCTGTTCCCTGTATGCTAAGTTTTGGGCTCGGGCAGCCATCAAAGCTGACTGATTATGACCAAAAGGCGACGTTCTCAACTAGACATGACTTAAAACCTGCAGATGAAATTTTGTGGCGATCAGACAAGAACTACGAGGTGTTGCCTGTGCTAAAGGAAAATGTGAACATACTTCCGCACGCGTGATGGCAATAGCTTATCTTGGCTTTGTCAAGTTAAGCTAAAAATAGAGGGGAAACAAAGTCTAAAATGCTATGCTTCTGAATGAGAATAGAAATTACTCCCCGTGTGCTGTTACGAAATCGAAAATATAGGTAAGCCTTTAATAAACAATGTTACAAAAACATCTTATTGCTAACTCCTTGCATGTTGTTGGTGGATATTCCTGTCCAGGACAGAAAATCTCTTGCCATTAAAATAAGTATAATTAGGGCACATTTAACCAAATTTACCCTATAAATTGTGTAAACTTTTTGTACAGTGATGTTCTGATTTGCATTGACTAATAATAATAATAATTGATTTTCTAGAGCGTAAAACCACAAATAGTGCTCTGAAACGCTTGACAGAAATAAATACACTTTTCTGAAATGAAGAGTCACATCTGTTTTGGTTGCCTCTTAGAGAGGTTTAGGAGAATGCTTCAGTAAATAGGAAAGTTTTAAGATTTCTTTTGAAGACATCGAGAGTTTCTGAAGTTCTGACACTAATTGGCAGGGAATTCCACAATCTGGGACCCACGATGGAGAACACACGATCATGAGCCTGATTTGATCTGCTAAAAGGCACAACTAGTTGAATTTGTTTTTTAGATCGGAGACTGTGCGTTGGTTTATATACAGTGAGGAGCTCTTGCAGGTAAACTGGAGCCAGTTTGTGGATACATTTGAATACTAAGATCAATATTTTGAAATCAATCCTCTGTTTAACTGGAAGCCAGTGTAACTGTCTTAAAACAGGTGTTATGTGTTCAGAGCGTTTGGTACCAGTAATTATCCTAGCAGCAGTATTCTGAACTTTTTGAAGCCTCTGAATCAGGCACTGGGACAGCCTCACTAACACTGAATTACAATAGTCTAGTTGTGAGGTGATGAAGGAGTGCACAAGTTTTTCAAGTGCTGACTGGTTAAGATAAGGTCGCAGTCTTCCAACATTACGAAGCTGCCAGTAGCATTTTTGACATATTTTATTGATATGGATGTCTAGTTTTAAATCTGAGTCCATAATCAGTCCAATATTCCTGGCCGATTCACTTTTCATAGTGATGTTGTTTCCAACCAGAATTGATGTAACAGAGGGTGTAGGCATGCAAACCCCGGATATCACTAAGAATTCAGTTTTAGAGTCAATCATTTTCAGTTTAAAGTCTATCATCCATTCCTGCACAAGATTTATGCAAGCTTCCATGTTATTGACTGCGGTGAAGGAGTCACTTGGAACAGATGGGTTGAATTTGATGTACAGTTGGGTGTCGTTTGCATACAGATGATATGATATCAGACATGTTAACTCTCCCGGAATGCCCGGGATTCTCCCGGAATTAGCTATCCCCTCCCGCCCTCCCACCCGGGAGTCAATTAGGACCAAAAATCTCCCGGAAAGTCGACATACCAGACAAAAACTGAATCCACCAGCTTTTGTTTACAAATACAAAAGCATGTGCTCTACTCTCAATGGCAAGGTCATTAAGTTTGTGTGAAACGTCATCACTTACGTAAGAACTGATGACCAATTCTCATTTCTGTCAATGGCCGTGTTGTGATTATTGGCTTTGAAACACGTTTGACAGGCGGATTAAATGAATTTGAGATGCAGGATAATTGCTGAAATTAATTATATATTAAAGGCACACCTTTGCTTGTATACAGGTAGCAGTCAAATCGAAAAATAAATTCCATACGTATAAAATCTTGTCCAATCGAAAAATGTGCAAAAATACGCACAAATTTATTGTGCATTTTGGATTTCACTTTCAGATAATTATAGCCAATTTTGGAGACAAATGGCTCAAACATATGAGTTGCTGTAATTTTCAATATATTGGGAAAAATTTCCAATTCGCAATTTTATAAAGCAGGCTGTGAAAAAAATTATGTTTTTGGTGAAAAAAATCTCTAAAAAGTTGGTAATTTACAGCACTTGCGCGTTTTTTCATTCGTAGTGATAAATGGACAACAAAATATCCCCGAGATGTTTCGTCCTGGGCTGGCTGTGGCATAATTTTCACGTTTCACTGAAAAATGATCACCCCATTCCAAATCCCCTTCATAAATGACCAACTACTTCCAGTGAGTAACCGGTGTGGTTAGGTGGGGCGCTGGGCTTTGGAAGATCGAATTACCACAACAACCGGGCTCTGGGGTGTGCCTAAACACCACAGATCGTCGCAGGTTACCGCAGGTCGCTGCAAGTACCCATAATTACCCAAATGGATCCAAAACTTTCAACACAGCACCATAACTGATATAGTGCTGAAAAGGTCGAAAATATCTCCAAACATTTTGTACATAAAACCATTGAAATATGGATGTCATTGGAACAAGCTCAGATCATGACCACATCCATATTTCTGATTTCTGTTTTTCTCTATATTTCTATGGTTTGGCTTTTGAAAGGACAAATTGTTCAAATAAAACACATTAAGGTGGAATGTTTAATGTACATGTGTGTGAGGGGGGGGTAACATGGAAATTATTGATGTGCTGCCCACGTGCAAAAATCTCACTGACAAGCATCCGAGTCTCACTGGGAGCTCATCAAAACCTCACGGACAGTCACCTCCAGAGGTTAACAGGTCTGGGTCACTCACCACCAGTTAGTAGAACGTTGACGTATGTTCCTTTGATGTATTGTTGTTGGGCTGTTTTCTGTTATGTGTGTGTGTGGGGGGGGGGGGGGGGGAGAGGGGGTATTTGGTATTAATTTATATTTAAAATTGATTGATCCACACATGGTTTCTACGCGCAAAAAAAAATCTCCCTGAAAATCATGTCATCTCCCTGAAAATTTTCTTCAATCTCCCTGAAAAAAATTTTGGGAGGTTAACATGTCTGTATGATATGCCATGCTTTTTAAGAAGGCGACCGAGAGAAGAAGTGTACAGAGTAAACAAGAGTGGTCCAAGAACTGAGCCCTGAGGAACACCACACTTTAACATCCTGCTTTCATAACTGATCTTATTGATGTATATTTGTTGACTGCGACCTTCTAGATATGATGCAAACCATGATAAGACAGTTCCACAAATGGCATGCTGTGTCAATGTCTGCATGAGAATACCATGGTCGACAGTGTCGAATGCTGCTCACAAATCCAAGAGAACAAGCAGTACAGCCTTACCCTCAGACACTGATTTAACAATGTCATTGCTGACTCATAGTAAGGTTGTTTTTGTACTGTGGTTGGCTTTATATGCAGACTGGAAGGGCTCTAAAAGATCATTTTCATGCAGATGATTTTTGAGTTGTAAAGCAACAACCCTTTCCAACAATTTAGACAGAAAAGAGAGGTTCGATACTGGTCGATAATTCTTCAGGTTGTCAGGATCAAGAGATGGTTTCTTGATGAGTGGAGTAACAAGTGCTTTTTTCAATGCATTTGGAACAAACCCTTCATGTAGGGATGCAGATATAATAGATGTTATTACTGGCAGAAGATAATCAATTGTCTCTTTTAAAAGGAATGTTGGAATTTGATCTAGATCATTGGATTTATTGGATGATGATAAAATCATTTTTCGAATGTCGTCTTCTGAGACAGAGTGAAAATTAGAAAAAATCACTTTTTATGTCAAGATGATCAAACTCTGGTGGTTCACATGATGGTATACTATCCAGAATTACTTGAATTTTAGTTATGAAATAGTCGCTGAATTTTTCCAGAATTTCTTCAGTATTTAGATGATCTGGGAGAATGACTTTTTGTTCTTTACCAAGGAGACTATTGGTTAGCGAGAACAGCACCCTTGTATTAGATGACTCTTCTATAAGAGAATTGTAGTACTCCCTCTTCGCCTTTTTGATGATCTTATTAGTTGTATTTCTTTGGTAGCAGAACATTTGCCGGTGAACCTCAAGTTTTGTTTTATTGTAAAGACGCTCAAGTCTGCGGCGCTGTTCTTAAGCAGCTCTAACATCTTCTGAAATCCACTCCACTTTTTCCCTATTAGTTATAATTTTTGACTTGGGTGATGCATGTTCAGCCATGATGCCCTTAAGAGTTTCTTCAAATAAAGATAGCAATTGCTCAGATGATTTATGACTACAACAAAAATAGTTCGAACACAGAATTGATGAACTGATATCCATTTTCAAGGCATCAATGTTTATGGATTTATATTTTCGATAAGTAATTTTCTTGGGAGGGATTTTTGAAGTTGCTAGTGTCAATTCGGCCAAGACCGCATAGTGATCAGACAATGCTGGATCTGTGACATGGACATTTTGTACTGACGTGCTGTTACTTTGATGAACAAGAATTAGATCCAAGGTGTGTCCTCTCTTGTGGGTAGGTTTTGAGACCAGTTGTGAATAGCCATATGATTCAAAACAAATTTGTGAATTGCTTGGCAAAAGTGTCATGTAAATTGTCAACATGGATGTTGAAATCACCGACAATAGCTATGTCACATCCATACAAGGCATAGAAGGACAGACATTCAGAAAATTCATTTAGAAACTGTCTGATGTAAGTTTGTTCCTTTTTGATGGTGGCGGTCGGTAAACTACGAGTAATCGAAGGGAACGGTTGATCGACACGAGGCAGTCAATCATTTCAAAAGATGGCGGAGATTTGTATAAATCAGGATGCTGTTTTATGTTTAAGGCATCACTGTGGATGACAGCTACACCGCCACCTCGACATCCCCATGACTTGTTTAAGATGGACAAACCCAGTGGTAATAGTTGTCCATTGCAAAAACTGTCACTATCATTTTCTTTCAACCACGTTTCAGTTAGGGCCAAAACACTGAGATTGTTATCTAGTGTGAAGTTCTTTAGATCATGTTCCTTCCCAGAAACAGATCTTATATTAAGTAATCCAAAGTTCAAATTAGGTACTTTGTTCCTCACAGATCTGGCATTGACCGTTGAAAATATATTGGAGGTAGTTTTGTAATCAGCTGTATCTTTGTGGATTAAACTAATGTTACTCAAATTCACACCAGAATTAGTGTGTCTTTTGACAGCCTGTCTGTGTTGTAATTTGACAGTTTCTATTTCGTATACTTTGTGTGATCTGTTGATGGGATGACAAAACTCTAGTTTCAATATCCTTTCTTTTTTCAAGGTTTTAAAAACACAACACAAGCTTTGGGTCTGTGCTTAATATGGTTCATTGTTTTGTTGATGGAATTGAGATCATCTGAGGTGTAACTGATCAAACACATTTTGCTTGTCCACAATTTAGAACTCCATTCTCTTGTAACATTAGGTGTGAAATAACAATTTCCAATTAGCAGTGAAATTAGGTGTGAAATGAATCTAACAGTCCAAGCTAAATTGGAACAATGGGTTAGATAATCCTGGCAAACTAGTGCATTGAATTTTGAAACAAGATTGGAAAAATCTTCAACATGTTTCAAGATTTTTTCTCATAAAAGTACAGGCAATTTGTTTTTCAAATCAGTGTGAGAGGGAGGGTTTTATTTTTAACTTTTGTTTTCTTCTTGCAAAAAAATGAGCATGGATTGAGAGACTTTCCTCCATATATTCACAAAGAGAATATACAGAAAGTGTATAAATATACAAACTACTCATTTTATTTTTGTCCTCAAGGGCCTAATTCCGACCATGATCACTTTTCACTGCAACACAACAGGTGCCCCAACACGCTGTCTCTGGAGAAACTTGCAACTTACAATCTAAATGCCTTATCAGTTGTTTCTAGTCAAGTCTTGAGTGCCTATATAGGCTGCCAAGACGAGCCTAGAAAAAACTGCAAAGCCATATGATTTTGATTCTTGTTAGTTATGATTTTCCGATTTCAGTTACATACATCAATCAAAAAACTTAAAATGTTTTGAGTCTCTTGATTTTGTAGTAAAATTGGAAGACACTGACAGGCAATAAAAACATCCAACTTAGATGTGAGTCTTCCATGGAAGACGTGTGTCGCCTGCACTATATTTTAATATTTCAGACAGAATTCTAAGTGGAAAAGGGGCATAACTCTGGAAAAAATACAGCGGATCAAAAAATAAAATAGGAGGTGCACAATGCCATTATGTGATAAAGAATCACTGAAAGTTTCATCAAAATCCATTCATAGGTTAAAGAGGAGTGGCGGATAAGAGAAAGTGTGACGCGGACGACGACGCAGACGATGCAAGACGACAAAAGTAATCCCTATATGTCGCTCCCCACTTCGTGGGGCAGGCGACACAATGATGGGATTCAATTTCAGTGAGGGATTGCCTGAGAATCAAAACATTTTTTTTTGTCTAATGTAAACTCTGTGTTATGATTATGTCAGAATACAGAAACCCCATGAAGGCAAAACACCACATTGTATTGAGGCACAAAGTTGATAATGCAGACCTGAAGTGTTTGGAACCGAAGACAGCTTTAAAAAGCAAACTGAAGGTGATTATAGAATTTCATCAGATGCCACCTCCCTGCAATAATATTAATTATCCTTGTGAGGCAAAGCTGAAAGGTGTATGAGTTCCTAAACTGGTGTAAATTCCAATAGACCCTGGAAAACACAAGGATAACAGATTTATTTCCAAGAATTTTGGTGTACTTAATACTTTACGGTAACCTGCAATGTGGGCTAAAACTGGCAGAAAATTTGTACTTTGTAAGTTTCTTAATAAATAAAACCAGACAAATATGGATATCATTGGAACTGGCTCAATGAGCCAGGTCCAATGACATTGATATCTGTAATATTTTATTGCACATAAATATTAAATTTCCTGTATTTTTATTTTTGTTCTAACATAACTGAACAGAAGGTATGAATTAATAATTAAAAATTGGTACTTTTCTTTAACCATATAGCCTGCTATTGTATATTCTTGTTTTACACTGTGGTTAACCATGGTGTAAAAAAAATAAGCCGATGAAATCGTTAGATGTGTACCCATACGCGCAATTAGTAGAAAGCTGTATGACGGAAGGCCACCACGGATGCTGACATAATGTACACCATACAAGGTATGGGTACATATAGAAATGGATTGGAGGAGTGTCTAATTTGATGGATAAAGGGTTAATATCTCCAGATCAAATTATCAGATTTACATAAAAAACTATACATCACAGCACATCAGTAACCTGAATAAATATATAAAGTAACATGACAATCGGATTGATATTTTTCGAGTTATCTCATGCCAAAGGGATTGGTGGAATTTTCAATTTGAAGGATAAAGGGGGTTAATATCTCCGGATCAAATTATCAGATTTACACCAAAAACTATACAGCTTGGCACATCAGTAACCTGAACACAAATATAAAGTAACTTGACAATCCAAGCAATATTTTTCAAGTTATCGAATGCCAAAGGGATTGGAGGAATTTTCAATTTGAAGGTCAAGGGGTTAATATGTCGGGATCAAATCATCAGATTTACACCAAAAACTATACAACTCGGCAAATCAGTAATCTGAACACAAATATAAAGTAACTAGACAATCCAAGCAATATATTTCAAGTTATCGAATGCCAAAGGGATTGGAGGAATTTTCAATTTGAAGGATAAAGGGTTAATATCTCATCATCAAATTATCCGATTTACATCAAAAACTATACAGCTTGGCACATCAGTAACCTGAACACAAATATAAAGTAACTTGACAATCCAAGCAATATTTTTCAAGTTATCGAATGACAAAGAAATGGATACGGATGCCGGATGGACAGACGGATGGACAGATGGACAGACAAAGGATGGACGAATGACGGATGGTCACCCCAGATGCCGGCATTATGTGTAAGATACATAGTATGGGTACACATAAAAACCCACTGTGGATTGCAAGTTACACGGTGCCTCTCAGCAAATCAAAATGCAGTATTTTTGTTTCATTTGGAAATAAAGTATACTTGTACTGGTCTGGTAGTTTCAGTATACAGGGTCATATCATTCAATTCCAATCTCCTTGGAACATGTGCTGAACTGCTCAATGTTGACATTGCAGATACATTTCTCTGTCAGCTAACTTTGTTAAAGGTCAAAGAGTGGACAGCATTTTCATTTGAATCTGACTTGGTTGTAACTACAATTCAGATGTTCAGAACACATGTGGTCATCAGTATTTGACTGAAAATTATGAATGAGGATTTTGGGGAACAAATATGAGTGTAAGATCATCTGTATGGAGAGGAAACACTGCAAAATTGACAGCTACCATCCTCATTTAGATTGTATCGAAGTCAATTACAAAAAGAAGTGTGGGTTGGGTGGGTGTTGGGGCAATCCACACTAATAGGGAATGCTGCAGCCTTCCTTAAATCCATATGATTGACTCCCCGCAAAGCCTTTTGGGTTTAAAAAGTAGCTTTTCTTACAGTTTCAGTATTTCGTTGAGTTTTTTCCTGATTGTTTAAATATAGAGAAAAAAAGGAAGCTGAACCAAGGCTTGAATCTTTTATCACAACTGACTCTGAAACCAAATCAAAATTTAAAAATTTTGGATGCCATCTTAATTTCTAATGTATTTCCAAAGAGGATTTTAGTGGACTTTGTGTATGTTGTTCATGGAACATTCTGTACAAAATGACATTAAAACTAGCTTGAAAACAATTTTCTCCAGATCTAACCCTCTAACGGACACACTACGAATAAATTTTGATAATTAGTGTGATGGCACCTTGAAAAACTGCAGGGCAAAAATGTTGCTTTTCACAACCCTGGTGAAAACAGTGACATAGTAATGACTTGAGAGGCAGTTATCAATAGACACACACATACACAATAAGAGAATAAATCAGACTTTTGTTTCTAAAATCAAAAGATAATTTTAACAATAGGTGTTTAGATTTTGTATTTTGTTATTTTTCCATTTTTTGAGGGAGTGGGGGTGGAGGAAGAGGGTGGATGGATTGGTCAAATTATGGAAAATACATGTATTTCTTTTACACGACATGTTGAGAGCTTTAAGAACTAATGCCAAAGAGGTTTGTAAAACTGAAGAATTTGGGTGCTGTTACAGTGGCTATTATGTAATTTTTAGGTTGTTTTATTAATTGAACTAACAGAGATTTATTTCATGACCTATTTTTAACTGTTAACAGGCCAAATTTGCATTAAAGGTATGGTAAATGGTTTTGTGTCTGAAAAATTATAAATTTAAAATAATTTGTATATTTTTTATACTTACCAATGGTCTAGACTTAGCTGGTGCTAACTCAAAAATATCGAGGGTCAAATACAAATTTTGCCCCCACAATCCCCAAAATTTGTATGCAAAACCAAAAATTAGAAGTCCTATCTGGCTCTCCATACATTTACTCTTGACGCATGTACAGACACCAGGAAGTGACCGGAATTGGCGCCAACATCATTTTTTGTAAAAGAGAGTATTACATAATAATTCAGCGGGAAGGTATGAATGCCCACTCATGGGAGGGCCATCTCCGTCTGGGCCATTGGTAAGTATAAAAAATATACAAATTCTTTTAAATTTAATCTTTTTATACTATAACCCAATGGCCCAGACTTAGCTGAATCGTAAAAAGGTGGAGAGCTGAGGACTTCTGAAATAGTAGATCAACATAGTTCCAATCCTGCAATCCATGATAAAAGGAATTTAGAAATTTAGAATAATTAGGAATTTCATGTATGTCTCTCTATACAGTAATAGAGGAGACATATCCTAAATAAGGAGTCCAATTAAAGTAATTCCTTATTTTAAGCATGAAGACTATGCTAATTAGGATGTAACAAGTTCCTAATTTTTAAGGCTAGTCCAGACTAAGCCCCCAAAAATTAGGATGGCGTATCTGAGAATAAGAAAAAATCCCTCACAAACATACGCCATACAATAACACTTCAGCTGTATGCAGGATATAATTACAGATAAAACAGCTTCCTTCATAGTTACATACCCATTAAGCCAGAGAGGAGGTAAAATCACCCCTCCCCCCTTTCTTTTGAAGGAATCTTCAAAAAAAAGAGGGGAGAGCTCTGGAATTAATAAGAGCGGTACCAAAAGGGCAATATAAATGTCGCACAGGCACTCAGGTATTAATTCATGATTAATAAATGGTGCTTAATGCCACTTCAGAAGTTAAGGCTATAGTGACCATCCTGGTAATTAATATTGCCCGCTACATAACGTACACCGCAGACGGCGTACACAGATATGTCGAAAACTGGTGATATAAAATATAACATACACATATCCAATCGAGCCACACTGAACGGTCCCTGAAGAGAAAACACACTTCCGAGGTAACCCACAGGCGGCCTCTGTACAATAAATTCCAGTAACAACACTCTCCAACATGTACTATCCGATATCTACGACCAAAAACACATGAGAATATGTGATTTGAGAACTGACATAATAGAAACCTGGATCTAGAAATGGAAGTAGGTATGATTAACAGGCTCCGACACGGACCTCCCCCGAAATAGATTATAATTTCAAGGTCCACAAAATACAATAAAGTGTTAGCTTAATAATATAATGTGCAAGAGCATTAAAATCCAGTATGTAATCATCTGAATACCAGTTAACTGATAATGCAGCCTCTGAGGTACTCAAAGAGTAGCAATTTAATTATGATGATTTTTTAATAAGCGCTCATATATAACAAATCAACAAATAATCACAGGAAACTAATCCAACTAAAAAGCAGACGTGCCCATGAGGTCGCCATAGAACACGACCCAAATGCATAGTATGTATGTATTAAATTATACGGGGCTTGCGGGAAGAAAACTACGTCTTGCCCAGTAATTGCTTCTAAACACATAGACAGTGTGTGTGTGTGTGTGTGTGTGTGTGTGTGTGTGTGTGTGTGTGTGTGTGTGTGTGTGTGTGTGTGTGTGTGTGTGTGTGTGTGTGTCTTACTAACTTGACGAGGTAACTAGACAAAAGAGTTTGAGTGTTTCGCCTTACCGAGGTACAAAAGACAAAAGAAACCCTTTACCTCGGTTGTTTTCCCAGAACTGTACCGGCAAAACGAGGTAGAAACCGTTAGTCCACACAAAGGACAAACAATGGGGTACCTCGATATGTAGGGTAGACAAGACTGTGTGTGTGTGTGTGTGTTGTGTGTGTGTGTGGGTTTGTCTTACCAACTTGACGAGGTAACTAGACAAAAGAGTTTGCGTGTTTTGCCTTACCGAGGTACAAAAGACAAAAGAAACCCTTTACCTCGGTTGTTTTCCCAGAACTGTACCGGCAAAATGAGGTAGAAACCGTTAGTCCACACAAAGGACAAACAATGGGGTACCTCGGTATGTAGGGTAGACAAGACTCTGTGTGTGTGTGTGTGTGTGTGTGTGTGTGTGTGTGCGTTTGTCTTACCAACTTGACGAGGTAACTAGACAAAAGAGTTTGCGTGTTTCGCCTTACCGAGGTACAAAAGACAAAAGAAACCCTTTACCTCGGTTGTTTTCCCAGAACTGTACCGGCAAAACGAGGTTGAAACCGTTAGTCCACACAAAGGACAGACAATGGTGTACCTCGGTATGTAGGGAAAACAAGACTCTGTGTGTGTGTGTGTTTGAGGTTAAAAAATCGCACTGGCAGACATTTTCTACTGAAACGTTTTTTTCTTTTAATATGCCGCCGAAAAATTGTTTTCATTTACTGAACCCTGATGGGTTTCAAACATGAAAAAAAATTACATAAAATTGATTTAAACTAAGTGATGAGCTTAGGAACCGGTTAAACTGACTGGCAAAAATTGATGTTATTCATTGATGGGCTCTAATTTAGTCCTTACAAGGATGTTACGCAAGCTTTTGTTTTTCTTATAGGCGATGACAGGTCGAAGATTCAAAGGTTCATTTAATTTAGCATTGGTAAAATTGAATTCATCTTTTAACATTTTTGCTATTTCGATATTCATTCTGTTGTACGTTAAAGTGAAAGGAATGATGGACCTCCTTTCGCATTCGCCCTCTGATATGTTCATACCAAATAACCAGAGGGTTTGAAGCGTATTGATCCAAAAAGCTTCACGTTTTTTTCTAAATTCATCAGTTTCTTCTAATGTGTCTTTAATTGGTGGTTGTTCAATAGGATGGATTTCGAAATCGTCCAAAGAATGGCCAGGAAGGTTAAAATGTTGTGCCACTGGGGCATCAGCATTATGTTTTATATCCTGTTTGTGTCTAGTAGCACGTTCTCGAAAAGGATTTTGACTTTGACCAACATACTGTTTCCGACATCGCTTACAAGTGATAAGGTAAATAATGTTTGGTGAATCACAATGGAGGGGGTTACGGATCTGATAATGATTTTTCGTTTGTTCGGAGGAAAATTCCTCTTTCTGATCAGGCATAAAAGTATGCAGTCTACAACGAGGCTTTTTGCAATTAAATACCGCGCCACTACCATTCTTCAACGGTCTGTTGTGTTCAATCTTCAGTGGTTCGAAATCGGTAGTTTCAGCTGGACTTTCGAGCTTTTTCAGGGTTTGGGATTTCAGGCTACGCAAGAGGCGCAGCGAGTACCCTCTCGATCTGAGGGCGCCAAATAGAGTAGAACAAGCCTCATTGAAATTTACCTTATCACTTGAATTGCGGTGGAAACGAATGAGTTGTGATTTGATGATACCTTTAAATGTATGTTGAGGATGAAATGATTTTGTGTGCAACAATTGATGTGAATCAGTTAGTTTAAAATACACTTTATAATCTAAATGACAGGACGCCTGAAATTGCTTGCCTTTATACACGGTCACATCGAGAAAATCAACAGAATTTTCACTGATAGTAGCTTTCAATTTAATATTTGGATCGTGATTGTTCAAAATTTCATAAAATTCATAAAAATCTTCTTTTGAGTGTTCCCAAATAATAAAAATGTCATCTAAGTACCTGAGATATACGAGAGGATGCTTTGCACATTTGCTTAAGGCATTTTCCTCCCATTCCGCTACATAAATGCTTGCAAAATTAGGACTGAATCTTTTGCCCATAGGACAACCCATTATTTGTAGAAAATATTCTCCATTGAATTGAAAGTCATTACCTTTTAAGCTCAGCTCTAAAAGATCCAAAATTTGTTCATCCGGGCGTTTCGCATCCGGATATTTTTCAAATGCATTTTTAACTGATTTAACACCTTTATCAATATCAATGTTGGTATACATACTGTCGATATCCAAAGTAGCCAGAATTGCATTTTTCGATATTTTCAATTTCGAAATTTTTGACAGGAAATCCTGTGTATTTTTTAGATAGCTCGGATGTCTATTTGCTATAGGTTTCAGATGATAATCAATTAATTCCGAGATCGCATAAGATTCCGAATTACAATCTGATACAATTGGCCTCCCGGGTGGAGTTAAGTCATCCGTCCATGAAGAACGGTCCTTGTGGATCTTTGGTAGGATATAAAATTGTCTTGTTTGAGCACTGAGCTTAGCTGTTAAATATTTCAATTGTTTTTTGGTAATGTGACCTTCGTCGAGGAGAAATTTTAAGATCTTATTGAATTTTTCGATATTACTAGGCCAAATAAGTGAATCTATTTTCTTATAATGTTTAGTATTGCTGAGTTGTCTCATGGCTTCCTTTATATAATTATCCCGAGATAGAACAACTACCGACCCACCTTTGTCGGCTGGTTTAATTACTAATTTCTTATTTTTTCGAAGTTTCGTGAGGGCTCTCCGTTCACCAGCTGTTAAATTGTCTTTATCGGAGAGTATGTTCATGCTGAACACCTTTTTGATGATTCGTTTGCTAGCTTCAATAATTTCGGGATCTACTTCACTATCTGGAGGTGACCAACCAGATGATTCTGTAAAAGGAAGTTTCCGACCGCTGGCGTTTCTAAAGCGGTCTGCTAATTTCATTTGCCTAAGAAAATTACAGTTGTATGATGGTAAATTTGTTTGGTTATCAGTTTTAGGCTTTGGTGCTGGTACAAAAGTTAAACCGCGATCTAAAAGAGATTTCTCTTGGGTTGTTAGGTCATTGGTGCCAGACAGGTTAACCACATTAGTTCCTAATACCACTTCCGAGGTAACCCACAGGCGGCCTCTGTACAATAAATTCCAGTAACAACACTCTCCAACATGTACTATCCGATATCTACGACCAAAAACACATGAGAATATGCGATTTGAGAACTGACATAATAGAAACCTGGATCTAGAAATGGAAGTAGGTATGATTAACAGGCTCCGACACGGACCTCCCCCGAAATAGATTATAATTTCAAGGTCCACAAAATACAATAAAGTGTTAGCTTAATAATATAATGTGCAAGAGCATTAAAATCCAGTATGTAATCATCTGAATACCAGTTAACTGATAATGCAGCCCCTGAGGTACTCAAAGAGTAGCAATTTAATTATGATGATTTTTTAATAAGCGCTCATATATAACAAATCAACAAATAATCACAGGAAACTAATCCAACTAAAAAGCAGATGTGCCCATGAGGTCGCCATAGAACACGACCCAAATGCATAGTATGTATGTATTAAATTATACGGGGCTTGCGGGAAGAAAACTACGTCTTGCCCAGTAATTGCTTCTAAACACATAGACAGTGTGTGTGTGTGTGTGTGTGTGTGTGTGTGTGTGTGTGTGGGTTTGTCTTACTAACTTGACGAGGTAACTAGACAAAAGAGTTTGAGTGTTTCGCCTTACCGAGGTACAAAAGACAAAAGAAACCCTTTACCTCGGTTGTTTTCCCAGAACTGTACCGGCAAAACGAGGTAGAAACCGTTAGTCCACACAAAGGACAAACAATGGGGTACCTCGGTATGTAGGGTAGACAAGACTGTGTGTGTGTGTGTGTGTGTTGTGTGTGTGTGTGGGTTTGTCTTACCAACTTGACGAGGTAACTAGACAAAAGAGTTTGCGTGTTTTGCCTTACCGAGGTACAAAAGACAAAAGAAACCCTTTACCTCGGTTGTTTTCCCAGAACTGTACCGGCAAAATGAGGTAGAAACCGTTAGTCCACACAAAGGACAAACAATGGGGTACCTCGGTATGTAGGGTAGACAAGACTCTGTGTGTGTGTGTGTGTGTGTGTGTGTGTGTGTGTGTGTGTGTGTGTGTGTGCGTTTGTCTTACCAACTTGACGAGGTAACTAGACAAAAGAGTTTGCGTGTTTCGCCTTACCGAGGTACAAAAGACAAAAGAAACCCTTTTACCTCGGTTGTTTTCCCAGAACTGTACCGGCAAAACGAGGTTGAAACCGTTAGTCCACACAAAGGACAGACAATGGTGTACCTCGGTATGTAGGGAAAACAAGACTCTGTGTGTGTGTGTGTGTGTGTGTGTGTGTGTGTGTGTGTGTGTGTGTGTGTGTGTGTGTGTGTGTGTGTGTGTGGGTTTGTCTTACCAACTTGACGAGGTAACTAGACAAAAGAGTTTGCGTGTTTCGCCTTACCGAGGTACAAAAGACAAAAGAAACCCTTTACCTCGGTTGTTTTCCCAGAACTGTACCGGCAAAACGAGATAGAAACCGTTAATACGCACAAAGGACAAACAATGGGGTACCTCGGTATGTAGGGTAGACAAGACTGTGTGTGTGTGTGTGTGTGTGTGTGTGTGTGTGTGTGTGTGTGTGTGTGTGTGTGTGTGTGTGTGTGTGTGTTTGAGGTTAAAAAATCGCACTGGCACAGACATTTCCTACTGAAACGTTTTTTTCTTTTAATATGCCGCTGAAAAATTGTTTTCATTTACTGAACCCTGATGGGTTTCAAACGTAACAAAAAAGTACATAAAATTGATTTAAACTAAGTGATGAGCTTAGGAACTGGTTAAACTGACTGGCAATAATTGATGTTATTCATTGATGGGCTCTAATTTAGTCCTTACAAGGATGTTACGCAAGCTTTTGTTTTTCTTATAGGCGATGACAGGTCGAAGATTCAAAGGTTCATTTAATTTAGCATTGGTAAAATTGAATTCATCTTTTAACATTTTTGCTATTTCGATATTCATTCTGTTGTACGTTAAAGTGAAAGGAATGATGGACCTCCTTTCGCATTCGCCCTCTGATATGTTCATACCAAATGGCCAGAGGGTTTGAAGCGTATTGATCCAAAAAGCTTCACGTTTTTTTCTAAATTCATCCGTTTCTTCTAATGTGTCTTTAATTGGTGGTTGTTCAATAGGATGGATTTCGAAATCGTCCAAAGAATGGCCAGGAAGGTTAAAATGTTGTGCTACTGGGGCATCAGCATTATGTTTTATATCCTGTTTGTGTCTAGTAGCACGTTCTCGAAAAGGATTTTGACTTTGACCAACATACTGTTTCCGACATCGCTTACAAGTGATAAGGTAAATAATGTTTGGTGAATCACAATGGAGGGGGTTACGGATCTGATAATGATTTTTCGTTTGTTCGGAGGAAAATTCCTCTTTATGATCAGGCATAAAAGTATGCAGTCTACAACGAGGCTTTTTGCAATTAAATACCGCGCCACTACTATTTTGCAACGGTCTGTTGTGTTCAATCTTCAGTGGTTCGAAATCGGTAGTTTCAGCTGGACTTTCGAGCTTTTTCAAGGTTTGGGATTTCAGGCTACGCAAAAGGCGTAGCGAGTACCCTCTCGATCTGAGGGCGCCAAATAGAGTAGAACAAGCCTCATTGAAATTTACCTTATCACTTGAATTGCGGTGGAAACGAATGAGCTGTGATTTGATGATACCTTTAAATGTATGTTGAGGATGAAATGATTTAGTGTGCAACAATTGATGTGAATCAGTTGGTTTAAAATATACTTTATAATCTAAATGACCGGACGCCTGAAATTGCTTGCCTTTATACACGGTTACATCGAGAAAATCAACAGAATTTTCACTGATAGTAGCTTTCAATTTAATATTTGGATCGTGATTATTCAAAATTTCTAAAAATTCATCAAAATCTTCTTTTGAATGTTCCCAAATAATAAAAATGTCATCTAAATATCTGAGATATACGAGAGGATGCTTTGCACATTTGCTTAAGGCATTTTCCTCCCATTCCGCTACATAAATGCTTGCAAAATTAGGACTGAATCTTTTACCCATAGGACAACCCATTATTTGTAGAAAATATTCTCCATTGAATTGAAAGTCATTACCTTTTAAGCTCAGCTCTAAAAGATCCAAAATTTGTTCATCCGGGCGTTTCGCATCCGGATATTTTTCAAATGCATTTTTAACTGATTTAACACCTTTATCAATATCAATGTTCGTGTACATACTGTCGATATCCAAAGTAGCCAGAATTGCATTTTTTGATATTTTCAATTTCGAAATTTGTGACAGGAAATCCTGTGTGTTTTTTAGATAGCTCGGATGTCTATTTGCTATAGGTTTAAGATGATAATCAATTAATTCCGAGATCGCATAAGATTCCGAATTACAATCTGACACAATTGGCCTCCCGGATGGAGTTAAGTCATCCGTCCATGAAGAACGGTCCTTGTGGATCTTTGGTAGGATATAAAATTGTCTTGTTTGAGCACTGAGCTTAGCTGTTAAATATTTCAATTGTTTTTTGGTAATGTGACCTTCGTCGAGGAGAAATTTTAAGATCTTATTGAATTTTTCGATATTACTAGGCCAAATAAGTGAATCTATTTTCTTATAATGTTTAGTATTGCTGAGTTGTCTCATGGCTTCCTTTATATAATTATCCCGAGATAGAACAACTACCGACCCACCTTTGTCGGCTGGTTTAATTACTAATTTCTTATTTTTTCGAAGTTTCGTGAGGGCTCTCCGTTCACCAGCTGTTAAATTGTCTTTATCGGAGAGTATGTTCATGCTGAACACCTTTTTGATGATTCGTTTGCTAGCTTCAATAATTTCGGGATCTACTTCACTATCTGGAGGTGACCAACCAGATGATTCTGTAAAAGGAAGTTTCCGACCGCTGGCGTTTCTAAAGCGGTCTGCTAATTTCATTTGCCTAAGAAAATTACAGTTGTATGATGGTAAATTTGTTTGGTTATCAGTTTTAGGCTTTGGTGCTGGTACAAAAGTTAAACCGCGATCTAAAAGAGATTTCTCTTGGGTTGTTAGGTCATTGGTGCCAGACAGGTTAACCACATTAGTTCCTAATACCACTTCCGAGGTAACCCACAGGCGGCCTCTGTACAATAAATTCCAGTAACAACACTCTCCAACATGTACTATCCGATATCTACGACCAAAAACACATGAGAATATGCGATTTGAGAACTGACATAATAGAAACCTGGATCTAGAAATGGAAGTAGGTATGATTAACAGGCTCCGACACGGACCTCCCCCGAAATAGATTATAATTTCAAGGTCCACAAAATACAATAAAGTGTTAGCTTAATAATATAATGTGCAAGAGCATTAAAATCCAGTATGTAATCATCTGAATACCAGTTAACTGATAATGCAGCCCCTGAGGTACTCAAAGAGTAGCAATTTAATTATGATGATTTTTTAATAAGCGCTCATATATAACAAATCAACAAATAATCACAGGAAACTAATCCAACTAAAAAGCAGATGTGCCCATGAGGTCGCCATAGAACACGACCCAAATGCATAGTATGTATGTATTAAATTATACGGGGCTTGCGGGAAGAAAACTACGTCTTGCCCAGTAATTGCTTCTAAACACATAGACAGTGTGTGTGTGTGTGTGTGTGTGTGTGTGTGTGTGTGTGTGTGTGTGTGTGGTTTGTCTTACTAACTTGACGAGGTAACTAGACAAAAGAGTTTGAGTGTTTCGCCTTACCGAGGTACAAAAGACAAAAGAAACCCTTTACCTCGGTTGTTTTCCCAGAACTGTACCGGCAAAACGAGGTAGAAACCGTTAGTCCACACAAAGGACAAACAATGGGGTACCTCGGTATGTAGGGTAGACAAGACTGTGTGTGTGTGTGTGTGTGTTGTGTGTGTGTGTGGGTTTGTCTTACCAACTTGACGAGGTAACTAGACAAAAGAGTTTGCGTGTTTTGCCTTACCGAGGTACAAAAGACAAAAGAAACCCTTTACCTCGGTTGTTTTCCCAGAACTGTACCGGCAAAATGAGGTAGAAACCGTTAGTCCACACAAAGGACAAACAATGGGGTACCTCGGTATGTAGGGTAGACAAGACTCTGTGTGTGTGTGTGTGTGTGTGTGTGTGTGTGTGTGTGTGTGTGTGTGTGTGCGTTTGTCTTACCAACTTGACGAGGTAACTAGACAAAAGAGTTTGCGTGTTTCGCCTTACCGAGGTACAAAAGACAAAAGAAACCCTTTTACCTCGGTTGTTTTCCCAGAACTGTACCGGCAAAACGAGGTTGAAACCGTTAGTCCACACAAAGGACAGACAATGGTGTACCTCGGTATGTAGGGAAAACAAGACTCTGTGTGTGTGTGTGTGTGTGTGTGTGTGTGTGTGTGTGTGTGTGTGTGTGTGTGTGTGTGTGTGTGTGTGTGTGGGTTTGTCTTACCAACTTGACGAGGTAACTAGACAAAAGAGTTTGCGTGTTTCGCCTTACCGAGGTACAAAAGACAAAAGAAACCCTTTACCTCGGTTGTTTTCCCAGAACTGTACCGGCAAAACGAGATAGAAACCGTTAATACGCACAAAGGACAAACAATGGGGTACCTCGGTATGTAGGGTAGACAAGACTGTGTGTGTGTGTGTGTGTGTGTGTGTGTGTGTGTGTGTGTGTGTGTGTGTGTGTGTGTGTGTGTGTGTGTGTGTGTGTGTGGGTTTGTCTTACCAACTTGACGAGGTAACTAGACAAAAGAGTTTGCATGTTTCGTCTTACCGAGGTACAAAAGACAAAAGAAACCCTTTACCTCGGTTGTTTTCCCAGAACTGTACCGGCAAAACGAGGTAGAAACCATTAGTCCACACAAAGGACAAACAATGGGGTACCTCGGTATGTAGGGTAGACAAGACTCTGTGTGTGTGTGTGTGTGTGTGCATTTGTCTTACCAACTTGACGAGGTAACTAGACAAAAGAGTTTGCGTGTTTCGCCTTACCGAGGTACAAAAGACAAAAGAAACCCTTTACCTCGGTTGTTTTCCCAGAACTGTACCGGCAAAACGAGGTAGAAACCGTTAGTCCACACAAAGGACAAACAATGGGGTACCCCGGTATGTAGGGTAGACAAGACTCTGTGTGTGTGTGTGTGTGTGTGTGTGTGTGTGTGTGTGTGTGTGTGTGTGTGTGTGTGTGTGTGTGTGTGTGCATTTGTCTTACCAACTTGACGAGGTAACTAGACAAAAGAGTTTGCGTGTTTCGCCTTACCGAGGTACAAAAGACAAAAGAAACCCTTTACCTCGGTTGTTTTCCCAGAACTGTACCGGCAAAACGAGGTTGAAACCGTTAGTCCACACAAAGGACAGACAATGGGATACCTCGGTATGTAGGGAAAACAAGACTCTGTGTGTGTGTGTGTGTGTGTGTGTGTGTTTGGGGGGATTTGAAGTCATATCAAAATCTCCTCACCTGTTTTATTTAATCGTTCCTGTGCCAGTCATCAAATAATATAGGAACCGCGATGGTTCCCTCATGTCTAATCGACTCCATTATGCCACTATGGACGGAGAAGGACATGAAGAACAAAACTTCCCCTGAAAAAGAAGACCCTCTCATGGAGGAAGCTTCTGGGGAGCATCCCCAGACACTTGAGAAAACTGATCCAAGGTTTCTGTGACGACAGAGGTGCTACTAGTAGGATTCACAATGAGACTGTTTAATCTTAAACATAATCTACTGAATCAAATGAATTGAAGGATACACGTATCCTATCATCCATCCTCATGAATTCAGCAGACCGTCAACTGCATGCGCTCAATGGTCTAGGCATGGCGATACAAACTAGAACTATCACTGAAGGTGATTAATACCCCCGCTTTGGGTTTTTAGAGGAATGCACTTCTGATCATGTAGGCGAAGGCCATAAGGAAATGTATACATAAAGATCATTTTTTGTTGTTGAAATTTGTATTTGCATGTGGCCTTCCACAGAACAGCACTGAATACTTAAAGAGCCCACACATATATGGTTTACATTTGGAAAAACACATTTACAATGTGCAACATGTATTCAAAATCGGTTCATTAATGTAGGAGGAGTTGCACACACAAGAATCCCATTTGAAAACCCATAATAAATCAAAGTTAAAGGGAGATAACCTGGTTAAAATTGTCGCAGATCAAAAATTTGGGAATATGCGTATGTTCACTTAGTTGTGATAATGTTTGAAAGGTTTCGTCAAAATTGATTGATAAATGTAGGAGGAGTTGCACGCACAAGAATTTCATGTAGAAACCCATAATAAATCTAAGTTAAAGGGAGATAACCTAGTTAAAATTGCCACAGCTCAAAAATTTTGGAATATGCGCATGTTCACTTAGTAGTGATGATGTCTGTAAACTTTCGTCCAAATTGATTGATAAATGTAGGAGGAGTTGCGCACACAAGAATTTCATGCAGAAACCCATATTAAATCAAAGTTCAAGAGAGATAACCTGGTTAAAATTGTCGCAGATCAAAAAGTTTGGAATATGCACATGTTCACTTAGTAGAGATGATGTTTGAAAGGTTTCATCAAAATCGGTTCATTAATGTAGGAGGAGTTGCGCACACAAGAATTTGTTCGAACGGAAAGACATAATAAATCTAAGTCAAAGGGAGATAACCTGGTTAAAATTGTCGCAGATCAAAAATCTTGGAATATGCGCATGTTCACTTAGTAGTGATGATGTCTGAAAAGTTTTGTCCAAATTGATTGATAAATGTAGGAGGAGTTGCACGCACAAGAATTTCATGTAGAAACCCATAATAAATCTAAGTTAAAGGGAGATAACCTAGTTAAAATTGCCACAGCTCAAAAATTTTGGAATATGCGCATGTTCACTTAGTAGTGATGATGTCTGTAAACTTTCGTCCAAATTGATTGATAAATGTAGGAGGAGTTGCGCACACAAGAATTTCATGCAAAAACCCTTAAATCAAAGTTCAAGAGAGATAACCTGGTTAAAATTGTCGCAGATCAAAAAGTTTGGAATATGCACATGTTCACTTAGTAGAGATGATGTTTGAAAGGTTTCATCAAAATCGGTTCATTAATGTAGGAGGAGTTGCGCACACAAAAATTTGTTCGAACGGAAAGACATAATAAATCTAAGTCAAAGGGAGATAACCTGGTTAAAATTGTCGCAGATCAAAAATCTTGGAATATGCGCATGTTCACTTAGTAGTGATGATGTCTGAAAAGTTTTGTCCAAATTGATTGATAAATGTAGGAGGAGTTGCACGCACAAGAATTTCATGTAGAAACCCATAATAAATCTAAGTTAAAGGGAGATAACCTAGTTAAAATTGCCACAGCTCAAAAATTTTGGAATATGCGCATGTTCACTTAGTAGTGATGATGTCTGTAAACTTTCGTCCAAATTGATTGATAAATGTAGGAGGAGTTGCGCACACAAGAATTTCATGCAGAAACCCATATTAAATCAAAGTTCAAGAGAGATAACCTGGTTAAAATTGTCGCAGATCAAAAAGTTTGGAATATGCACATGTTCACTTAGTAGAGATGATGTTTGAAAGGTTTCATCAAAATCGGTTCATTAATGTAGGAGGAGTTGTGCACACAAGAATTTGTTCGAACGGAAAGACATAATAAATCTAAGTCAAAGGGAGAAAACCTGGTTAAAATTGTCGCAGATCAAAAATCTTGGAATATGCGCATGTTCACTTAGTAGTGATGATGTCTGAAAAGTTTTGTCCAAATTGATTGATAAATGTAGGAGGAGTTGCACACACAAGAATTTCGGAAAGACGTACGGACGGACGTACGGACGGACGGACGGACAGACGGACGGACGGACGGACGTACGGACGTACAGGGCGATTCCTATATAGCCCCCACTTCTTCGAAGCGGGGGTATAATGATGGTAACTAATTGTTCCGGTGTGTCGCAAACTGAACAATCATAGGGTGATCCCACTGGTAGCAAAACTGTCCAAATACTCGCTTGTTGAGCGTCCAATCCAAATGTAACAGGCGACCTTTCTGAGGAGCGAGTCTGCTAGTACATTCAGACGACCCGGTATATGACGGATAGAGAGATGAACATGATGATACTTGAAGAAATAGACAAATCTTCTCCGTTAGTTGGCATAACGGAAAGAATGGATACCGCCCTGGTTCCTGATGTATGCTACCACTATTGACTTGTCTGACAATATCTGAACATGCGTGAGTGCTATAATGTGAATCCATTGATGTAGAGCTAACAATATTGACATTATTCTTTGATGTTAAGTGTTTCTCCAGGAACCGAGAGTCCCAATACCCCTGCATTTTGAGTCTGTCAGACTCAGGGTCATGCCCCAAACTACTGACTCACATCCGTCATAATAGTGAAAGCCGGATCGGGCAGCTGCAGTGGAACTCTCTGAGTTAACCACTGAATATCTGCCCAAATCTGGACTTTTTGTTTATTAGATCCGTTAAAACAATACTGGTCTTGAGCGAATGCGTCTTCACACTCCAGTTCTGGGTAAAGAATAACTGGAGGGGACGTGTGCGTAAGCGACCCATCGGATAAGATCTTCAGCCGCTCCGCACAACCCCATCAGTCGCATAAAATCTCTCGCTGTTAATGTATCTGAGTGAAGACAAAAGCGAGCATAACAACTAATTTCGCTCTGGGTAACGGCAGATGAACCAGATTGTTGTGAGACATTACTGAGTTCATTATTCGAGTGAATGCCCAGGGTGCTAGATTCAGACTGAAGCACATCACTCGGAACTAAAATACTATCTCTTGGACAATGAACTGTAGGTACTTTCTGAATGCCGGATATACCAGGACATGAAAGAATGGATCCTTAGATCTATGCTGGCCACATAGTCGATCACTCGAATGCTCGCTTTTACCGACTGAATGATTACCATAAATAAACTTTTAGAGCCATGATAAACTTGTTATCCAGCTCCAGTCTATTATCAGTCAGAACGAGCTCTCTGGCTTTGGTATGAGCAACAGGTGACTGTAGAATCCTAGAGAATCTTGATTCTCCATGACCTCTATTACTTTCATTGTCAAGAGAACCTTTACCTCCAATTGGAGAGACTCTTATGCAAGGATTTGATGGAAGCTTTGTCCATCACGGACATCAAGTTAGTGGTGGTTTCTCTTGGAAAGATAGCTGTAGGCCTTCTGAGACCACACTTCTCGCCTACTGGTCTTCCATAATAGTTATCCAGTTTAATGCGAATCTTGATAACCATCCGCCAACTGCTAAGAAATAGAGGTCCTAACCCTCACCTGTAGTACCTGCGAGGCCTACGGAAGGAGGAACTACCTCCCCCTCGCAAAGAGCCTTGAGCCACCGGCTTAGGGGCATCTGACCGGTAGTCACGATCAGACCTCGAGTATTGACGATCCCTCTAGTAATTATAGGAGGGTTACCTATACCCTCGCGAGGAGTCCTTTTTAGATGATTCTCTGTCTAGGACGTCTTTCCTTACTCTTTTCTGCTGTAGCTGGTCGATTAGATGCTGACTTAAGGAGCAGAGTATTGATGCTTTCTTGTAGCTTTGTCATAAACCAAGCTTGTCGTCAAAAACTTAGTGTCTGGATACCAGAGCGACCCGTAGAGAGTTTTTCACCTCATCATCTATTAAAGATGACGATGCAAGGGCTCCGTCACATCTGATTAACTCCAAATTAGCCACAATTAAGACAGAGTTATACGTGATAAAGATAATAGCCCTGGAAAGGACTCTTAAAGAGTTACGAACATCCTCAAATTCCTTTCCACAGAGACATTGCGCCACAGTTCTTAAAGGTGATCTGTGTAAGACACCGAGTCTAAATTCGCTCTGAATGAAGAAATTGCCGTCTCAATTGTGTCCGGGCGAATAGAGAATGATGAAGGTAAGGCCATAACTAGGTCCTTAGCCTGCTTATTGAAACGCAGAGGAACTCTCTATACATCTTCCCCGACCGTTTTAAATGAACGTAGTTCAACAATTGGTAAAATTACGGAAGATGATGACAAGAAACCGCCTTATTTCTTCCCACTGGAAAGTTGAATATGGCATCATCGAAATGGCCGAAGGCCTGGGACACCTGACTAGGCTTACCCCGAAAAGACATGACCTCCTCTTTGTCCGGATGAAGTCAGCGTCCAACAATGCTAGCAGTTTCTTCCTAGTAGTCGCAGCATTCTGATTCGCTGGAACAAATTCAGGGTAGTGTTGATGGATTAAATCCATCACAACCATGTGTTGTTCCGAAAGGGAAGGATAATCCTCCTTTGTATCCCTTTCACCATCCGTCTGAATCAGTTGAAAATCACGGTCAGCGGCATCTGAACTTGCAGATGACTGGACTGACCCAACACCATCCGACAGCTCAGGTTCTGAGATTGCCGTCGGCTGCTTGTGCACTTGCTGGGATGCTGCGATGAGCATCGGACGTCCCGATAAATGAGGCCTCGTCTCCTTAGCTACTGAATAATGCTATTTTCGAGTGGTTGCAGCATTCTGATTTTCAGGAACAAACTCAGGGAAGTATTGATGTTTTAGATCCATCGCCACCCTGTGTTGTTCCGAACGGGAAGGGTAATTCTCCTCCAAATCCCTTTCACCATCCGAATGAATTAGATTAGTCTCACAGTCATCGGCATCTGAATGTGCAGATGACTGGACCGACCCAGCACCATCCAACAGCTCAGGTCCTGAGACTGCAGTCGGCTGCTTCTGCACTTGCTGGGATGCTGCGATGAGCTGCGCAATCTGTGACAGCAAGTCCGTTACAGAGTCCTGAGGAGCAGCTGTCTTCTGTTGCTTGGCCGCCGACTGCCCCTGGGACAGTGTGTCCGAGATGGCTCTTTTCTGTGGACGTCCTGATGAATGAGGCCTTGTCTCCTTGTCTGCTGGATGGTGTGACTTCTTTGACAAAGAGTGACCTTTCTTGTGAAGCAGGCTGGATATCAGAAGTCACGTAGCCAAGGTGCGGTCATGTGTGCTTGGTAAACGCTGAAGAAGAAGCCGTAACTGTAGCCGACCCCGGCTGCAAACTGAATGGAGCGTACCGGACGAGAGGCATGGACGTATGCTCCGACTGACGCAAGTTCCAAACCACGTCTGACCCCCAGATGTTGTTATGAAAGAGAGGGGTCTCTCTCGCTCGCTGTCCTTCAGACCTCGCTGAGCTTCCTGCTGAATTTGCCGGCTTCTTCCTCTCTGCTGTCGCAGGGTGAGCCTGTTTTTATTTTATAGTGCTCGCTCTACTCTTTCTACTCTCCTTGACCGCAATGGACACACCCGGCATCACGGTACCCACAGATGGAGTAACTGCTCCACTGGTCGAGCTAGCTGGCAACAGGGAACTGAAACCACCGGTGTGTGGTTTATTGCCCTGTCTAATATTTAAGAGCACTTTTGCCGCTAGCTCTGTTTGACTATCTAAATGAAACGACGGAAGCACACTTTCTGGTGGCATCACCTAAACATCACCATGTTCTTGTTCCATCTAAAACTAATGAAAGTGTCAATGACACTGTAGCTCAACTTGTTTAAGACATGTACATGTATAGTATGTGACACAGCAATGACAAACATCTAGGTAATGACCTGATAACAAAGGTACATGTAAAGTATTGTAACGGTCTGTACATAAATGCTGACCGTAGCCTGTAACAAATGTGTAGGTAAAGTATTGTAAAGGTGGGCGACAGTTAGATGCTAAATTAGAAAAGAAATCTTTGAGTCCCAGAGTGGGTCTGACTGAACCCCAAAATATTTGTTCTCATAGCACAGTGATAACAAAGGCACCCAAAAACACTTGTTCCTGTAACAAGGTGATAACAAAGGTACCCCAAGAAGTTTCGTGAAGATCAGTTCATAAATACAGACTCTAGCACGAGCCGTATTGACATGTGCACTTACTGTGTATAAGTAGCACTGAACAAATCAAAGTTCATCAAATTTGCATAATTTCTGCACGAGAAAAAAACCTGTATTATATGTGATGTATTCCATGTTACTAAACATTCCTACAAAAATTTATTCAAATCAGAACTTTCATACAGATGTTCTGTACAAAAAACTGATTGCACAAGTTTTGGTACAAAAAGGTTGCTGGTGGCCATCTTGAATTTTGGACCGTACCCAAAAAAACTTGTTCTCGTCCCACGGTGGTATCAAAAGTACCCAAGAAGTTTCGTAAAGATTGGTTCATAAATACGGCCTCTAGCCTGAGCCGTATAGAAGAAAACTGATTGGGCCTAATTTCGGTACAAAATGGCCACTGGCAGCCATCTTGAATTTTGGATAGCACCCAGAAACACTCGTTCTCATCCCAAGGTGATAACAAAGGTACCCAAGAAGTTTCGAGAAGATCGATTCATAAATACAGACTCTAGCCCGAGCCGTATTGACATGTGCACTTTCTGTGTATAAGTAGCACTGAATAAATCAAAGTTCATCTAATTTGCATAATTTTTGCACGAGAAAAAAACCTGTATTATATGTGATGAATTCCATGTTACTAAACATTCATACAGAAATTTATTCAAATCAGAACTTTCATACAAAAGTTCTGTACAACTAGAGGCTCTACAGAGCCTGTAATCGCTCACCTGGAAATACATATAAAAATGTGATTTCCCGTAGGCTTTCCATGGTAACTATGAGCTGCAATTGTGGCCATGTTTGCAACATTACATCAAAATTACATGAGGATCATTGGTAGAAGGTGTCCCAGTCTTCAATCACGTGAAGTTTCAAAACATTTGAATCCATCATACAGAATCATAGAATGTGTCTGGTGGCCATATTTTCCAGCCAATGGGAACAAAAAGAGGATCGTTTGTAGAGGGCCTCCTATAGACCATTCTTGCCAAGTTTTGGTTCACATCAGCTCAATAGTTCCAGAGAGAAGATGAAAATGTGATTTCCTATAGGTTTTTTCTATAGTAACTATAAACCGCAATTGTGGCCATATTTGCAAAATGATCAACATTAAAATGAGGAAGGTTGGTGGAGGGTGTCCCAGTTATCAACCATGCAAAGTTTCAAAACATTTGGCCCTGTGGTTTCAGAGAAGAGTTTTCAAAATTGACCAATCAGAATCAAAGAATGCTTCTGGTGGCCACGTTTTTTCACCCAACAGGAATAAAATGAGTAACAGTTGTAGAGAACCTCTCATAGACAATGCCTGCCAAGTCTGGTTCACATTAGCTCAGTACTTTCAGTGAAGATGATGAAAATGTGATTTCCTATAGGGTTTCTATAGTAACTATAAGCCACAATTGCAGCCATAATTGCAACCCGATGAAGATTAAAATAAGGATCATTGGTAGAGGAGGTTACAGTCATCAGTCATATTAAGTTTTTTCAAACCATTTGGCCTTGTAGTTTCAAAGAAGATTTTCTTGAAAATGCACACATTTATGAATTCTGTTTCAACCAAAAAAATCAGTAAAAAAAGGGTTAAAATATTTTGAAAATTACAATTTTTTCAGACAGTATTCTCTTTCAAAATAGCTTTTGGATAGGTAAAGGGTTACAGGAATCTTAAAAGTTCCCTAGATTTTCTAAACAATCTGTCAACATATATCAAACATAACAAGAGCGCACGTATCGCTGAAGCAATACAATGTCCCCTACCGGACTAATGAGCATTAATAGTTATACAACTGTTATAATCTAGATGTGATCAGCCTGAATTCGGTTGAAGCGTTTCCAAAAAAAAGTCTGGAAAACTGATATTTTGACGCTTTTCCATATTTCCAAGGGCCATAACTCACACAAGAATAATGCAATCTGCATCAAACTCAAACTTGATCTATATGTCATCGTTCTATAGTAGGTTACCAAGAATGAAATCATTCGGTTGAAGCATTTCCAAAAAAAGTCCAGAAAACTAAAGTATGACTGACAGAATGACTGACAGAATGACTGACAGATGGATGGACAGAGTGTAAATGAAACTTGATCTGTAAGTCATCATTCAAAAATGAAATCATTCCTTTGAAGCATTTCCAATCCAAAAAAGTCCGGAAAACTGACATTTTGGCGCTTTTCCATATTTCCAAGGGCCATAACTCACACAAGAATAATGCAATCAGCATGAAACTTGATCTGTAAGTCATCGTTCTATTGTAGTTTACCAAAAATGAAATCATTCCGTTGAAGCGTTTCCAAAAAAACTCTGGAAAACTAAAGTGTGACTGACAGACTGATGGACTGACAGACTGACGGATGGACAGAGTGCAAACCTATAGTCCCCTCCGGCGATGCCGGTAGGGGACTAATAATGATGACGTCAGGCCCATGTCCCAAAATTGGGGAACATGAAATAATTTTTATAAATATTATACAGTTACAGCCCTGAACATTTCAAACACCGCTTCTTCCTTCCTTCATCCAGTTGTGTCCTTGGATCCACCAAACTAACCATTGATTTGTGTCTGGCATCATTAAAAACTGAGATTTAAAAGCACAGATATCAGTTTGTTGTTATCTGAGGGACAAACAAAGAATGATGTTGGTGCCAATTCCAGTCACTTTCTGGCATCTGCGGATTCATGAAGAGTAAATGTATGGAGGGCCAGATAGGACTTTTATTTTTCGGTTTTGCATGCAAATTTTGGGGATTGGGGGGGGCAAAATTTGTGTTTGGCCCTCGATATTTTTGAGTTAGCACCAGCTAAGTCTGGGCCATTGGGTTATAGTATAAAAATTTATATACACATGTGGTCCATGTCGCTACCTGGATTGATCCCTGATTACAAAATCACTGTTACTTGATATGGGAAAAATAGGCCGATGAAATCGTCAGATGTGTACCCATACGCATAACAAGTAGAAAGCTGTATGACGGAGGGCCACTGCGGATGCCAACATTATGTACACCATACATGGTATGGGTGCATATAGAAATGGATTGGAGGAGTGCCTAATTTGATGGATAAAGGGTTAATATCTCAGGATCAAATTATCAGATTAACACCCAAAAGTATACAGCTCGGCACATCAGTAACCTGAACACAAATATAAAGTAACTTGACAATCCAAGCAATATTTTTCAAGTTATCGAATGCCAAAGGGATTGGAGGAATTTTCAATATGAAGGATAAAGGGTTAATATCACAGGATCAAATTATCAGATTAACACCAAAAACTATACAGCTCGGCACATCAGTAACCTGAACACATATATGAAGTAACATGACAATCAGATTGATATTTTTGAGTTATCTCATGCCAAAGGGATTGGAGGAATTTTCAATTTGAAGGATAAAGGGTAAATTACTCAGGATCAAATTACCAGATTTACACCAAAAACTATACAGCTCGGCACATCAGTAACCTGAACACAAATATAAAGTAACTTGACAATCCAAGCAATATTTTTCAAGTTATCGAATGCCAAAGGGATTGGAGGAATTTTCAATTTGAAAGATAAAGGGTTAATATCTCAGGATCAAAATAACAGATTTACAACAAAAACTACACAGCTCGGAACATCAGTAACCTGAAGATATATATAAAGTAACATGACAATTGGATTGATATTTTTTGAGTTATCTCACGCCAAAGGGATTGGAAGAATGCTCAATTTGAAGGATAAAGAGTTAATATCTCAAGATAAAATTATCAGATTTACACCAAAAACAGTACAGCTCAGCACATCAGTAACCTGAATACACATATAAAGTAACATGACAATCAAAGCAATATTTTTCAAGTTATCGAATGCCAAAGAAATGGATACGGATGCCAGACGGACAGACAGACAGACAGACAGACAGACATAGTATGGGTACACATAAAAACTACAAGAGTATATGGAATGATACGTACACATTGTTGGCCCCGGTTCCTTGCAGGCTGAAAGTAATCTCACTGTTACTTCCGGAGTCTTTGTCTGTTGCCTGCAAAATATCAACAATAAAATTTTTACACAACTTAAAAACAATGCAATTCTTCTAATTTGCACCTAGTTAACAATTTACCTAAGAAATCAGCCGCATGTAAGCACATTAAACAGTTGAAGAAAAAAAAAAAAAAGAAAAAAAAAAGTGTATATGTTTTTTGTATTTTCTGAGTCATGGGTACATAGTTTGATTTTTTTTCTTGATGTTACACAATACTATTGTGATGGTTGATGGTTTGAAGATAACCAAGGGGAAGTCCTTTCGAGGGTGTAACATGTTTGAAATCGAGAGTGTGAGATAATGTCTTTTTCCAGAAAGAAACTTACAAATGACTGATCTGAAATGATGAAATGCCACCAAATGAACTGTGTTTCTTGCTGGTACCCCGACCCGACTTCTTCAGTACTGGGTGTGTGTTCACTGCACCCCTGATGAATACTTTCAATTTCTGAGTAAAAGTAAAGGAACCACTGACAATATGTTAAAGACTGCCAGTCTTTCTGCTATCACCTTAAGTAAGTAAATAATTATTGGGTAAAGAACTCCCCCTCCCTGAGGATATGAATTCCAACATGGGAATTCCAATAACATGCATCAGCACAGGTCAATGATACAAATCTTCTTCATGTTAGCACGTCGATTGTCAGGGCTGAACTTAGCCCTTTACCCAATGTAACGACCAAAACCGGCCAGCACTATTCACAAAAATCGCCAATTAATATTCATTTTTTCAATTTTTTTGTCTCAAAAACATAGGTTATGACACAAATTTGGAATGAGCACATCGAGCTCATTCCAATAAGGGGTCATAACTTATGTTTTTGAGATAAAAAATGAAAAAAATTAGTTATTCAAGAATTTTGTTTGCATGTGTCATCTGCTTTTCATGTTTGGTAAAGGGTTAATGGAGAAATATAATTTTATAGTAAATTTCCTTTCTTATTATACCTACCGCAATTGTTTACTACAGGCTTGCACTACAGTGGAAGACCCTAACTCGGATAAAATACTCTCTATTTTAATCTTTCCCAAGAGATTTGTGAAAGAAAAGTGGTGTAAAAAAACCACGAAAAAATAAGCCAAAACTGGGTCGAGCACCATCGGCACACACCCAGTAGGGGATGCTCTTCTCTTAGTACAATTCCATGACTTCCGTTAATCAGTGCGCAAGCAGTCATCAAACCATTCTTTTGAGTCTGCCAACATAGGAGTTATGTGATCAGTGGGGAGGAAGGATTCTTACCCGAATAAGAAGACAGGAGGGCCTCCATGTAAACAATTGTGGTAGGTATAAGAAAGGAAATTTACTAGAAAATTTATATTTCTTATCAACCTACCTTACAATTTACTACAGGCTGAATAGACAATAGGATGGAGAGAATTACATAACCAACCCCCACATAACCCAATTGCACTGGAACCGTGGACAGAGGAAGAGATCCCTAGTCCTATCAAACCATAGCATCACAAACATTAGTAAAAGACAATGAAAGATGAGGCGTATGGTGATGTGCGACGCAGAGACAGAAAGGGCAGTAACAGCACTGAGCTGGAACTGATCCTGTAAGAAGCTGAATGGCTGGGATAGACAACAGCCTGAGCCAAAGAAAGAGGGCCCGTAGGACAAAGGTCCTCTGTCTGCTCCTGCAACTGTCGCAGATAAATGGAGAAAGTAGCATTTCTCCAGTAGGCTGCCAGCATAACATCCGACAACATGACAGAGTTAGTATAAGCCCCGGGAGGAAGACAATGCATGCAGCTCGTGGCAGAAAAACGATTGGTAATACAATCGGCAGTAGCTAGACGAGCTGAAGCTGCACGAATAGCAAGACAAATCCATCGAGAAATGGATTCAAGAGAGATCTGGCATGTGAGAAAACGCATATCCACCCGGGATAAAGGCACGAATGCCCCCCCCCCCCCCCACACAAGCAGAGCAGCGCTCAAGAAAGTGTCCATCTTGGGAGTAAACTGCAAAGTCCTAGGCCTTTTCAAGGAAAAGAGCTGAACAAGCTTGGAGAGGCAAGGATGAGTGCTGAAACAATGTGGTACCACATATGAAAAAGGTCTCCGAAGCATGGACTTGTACCCATTGCTGGAGACCCCCAGAAACAAACATATACGAGAAACTCCGCAATCGGTGTGATCAAAGGAGTGACAGAAGCAACAGAGTGATCGCACACCATCGACAGAAGAACCTTCTACTGAGCCACAGAGGCTAAACCAGTAGAGTGAGTGCCTCCTTGAAGAAGAAAAGCAACTCCACTGCTCGTCTCTAAAAACCTCTACAGAGGAGACTGGACCCGATAAAAAACATGCTCGAAGGCACAATGAAGTCAGGTCAACTTGAAAGCTCCTCGGGCGACTTTGGCAAAGAAAGTTGCGACGTAGAGGGAGACATGCCGGAACTGCTGCTAACAGAGAGCGGAGCAGAATGATCCACACCCACCGAGGAGACAGGGGTGTGATCGAAAGGATTCGGCAACTGCAGGTTCATATCTGGGCTAGAACCTGAGGCAGAATCAGAACCGGCAGGAAGGCGTAGCGGACAAGACCATCACAAAGGAGGGCCAGAGCATCCACGGCAAATTAAAGCCAGAGCATCTGGACATGGGGACACAAAAGTGACCACATGATGGTTCCAATGAGTCGCAAAGAGATCGATGTGGGGACGACCCCATAGATCGCAAAGAGACTGGAACACTGCCATGTGGAGCATCCACTCGGTGGAAAAGAACGTGCCCCGTCGGGACAGGGAGACGGCTAGGACGTTCAGACGACCAGGAATGTGACAAACCACCACTCTGACGTTGACATCCTGAGCGAGCAGTAGAAGATCCCGAATCAAATCGTACATGGGAACATAGTCCGTTCTGCCCTGGTTCCAAATGTAAACAACCACCGTAGAATTGTCAGATCACAGAAGGACCTGACAATCCGAAAAGCGGGGGATCCACTGTCGGAAACAGAGAAGAAGAGCAAGAAGCTCCTTCTGGTTAACATGAAGAGCTGCTAGATCCTGGTCCCATGACTCATGAAGGAAAAGACCTAGAGGATCCAACATCACACCCCATCCAAGATCGCTGGAGTGTACCGTCAGAACACAATTGGTCGTGGGGAAGTCCAACGGAACTCCCTGCATAATCCACTGAACATCTGTCAGGGGAGAAGGTGACGAGGAAGAGACTCTGGTAACAGAAGCACCAGAACCAGAGGATCGACATTCGGCCTCCAACGACTGAGCAAAAAGTGTTGGAGAGGTCAGACATGCAGTTGACCTAGAGGAATGCGATCCATCACCGAAACGCAGACCAACCAGTCAGGGAAGACTCCGAGCTGATGAAGTCCATCCCAGATGACAAGACGGAGAAGGGACCAGGTCCGACTTCTCTCCATTGACTCTGAACCCTAGTGACATGAGTAGGCTCAACAAATTGATGACATCAGACTCCAGAAAAGCAGCATTGGATTGCCTCTGAAGGATATCAACTAGACAAGCCGAAGAAGACACCTTGGACTGTGTGCGATGTAAGACTAACACATACGACATCAGACAGGTGAAGGCCCAAGGATCCAGGCCGAGGCCAAAGGGAATGGCCATGAACTGGAAAACATCCTGGGGAATGGAACAGCGAACTGATCTGAAAGCCTCCATGCTGAACTGAGGAGCAATGATAGACTGCGTCAGAATACTCAGATCAATAACCTATCTGAGTCGGCCGTCCTTCTTCGGCACCAAGAACATGCGGGAAACAAAATCCCACTGAAAGAAAGTTCTTGATGACCTCGATTGTCCCCTTTAACGCTGAAAAGGACTCATGTGGGAAGAGGCACTCTCTACTCAGTGGAGTGCCTCAACCTGAGACGAAATCAAGGCGACTACTGCCGATGCCTACTCCACCCAGTGAGTGAGTAGAAGTGGCGGTAGGAGGATCAGCCCTTAGCTTCGCAGAGGAAGCAGAAGGGTACTTGTTAGGCTTTGGACGGCGCCTGCCTCCAACATAAGGCCGAGCAAGCTGACTAAGCAGCAGCAGATCAATGGAATGACAAAGGGAGCCATCCCGGACCGTCGCCATGGAACCATGGAATAGTCGCGGATCCGCCGAAAGAGGCAGATCGAAGAGCAGCGCACTGCCCCTCAAAATGGGGACGTCTTGTGTCCAGCATAGCGTACCTGCAAACTAATTCCATGCTAGCCGCTTAACAGGCATGTGTGTGAGAAGATGGATGAGCACCTTGAAAAGCACACACAAAACAAAAACCTGTTTGTCGTCAAACTCATCTGGGAGCAGATAAGCAGCAAAGCAGAGACGACGTGATCGATGAGAGAATGCATTCCAGCATCCCTCTCGAAAGCCCAACCTGGACTCCAAAGTCTCCACATGGCTGAGGAGTTGGAGTTCCGATCCAAGACCGTCACAGTCTGGCAGACTGACGGATTGGCAAAATCGTAGGAACGATAATGCACCAGAGGCAAAAAGTGTCAACCTTGATGAAGAACGACGTCTTCATAGCCTTGGAACTCAGCTTAGAGTCCAAAGGCGCCCAGAAGCATGTTGCTACACAGGCTGTAGGCGTGTGACCGATGATCGCAGCCTGGCTGAGACTTCGGCTGGTTTGACGGTTTGAGACCTGGAAGGAACCCAAACACAAAGTCAAGAGCTGCCCCCCAGTCAGAAGACTGTTGCCTCTCGACGTCAGGAATGTCATACTCATCCCATGAGTCGGAAGACACATAGCCCATCATGGGCAAACCAGCCGACGACTCCCATGGTGTGGGCACATCAGGGGACCAGAAAGTGACCTGTTTCCAATCCAGGGAGGTGGTGCCACAGGGGGCACCCGGAAAACACTCGTAGCCTCGCTGGAAGCAACGGAAAAGGCTCGTGGACAGAACCTAAGTGAGCAAGGAGAGGGCCTCCCTAAGCTCACTGACTGTCGGAACGGAACGACGTGAGAACGAACCGACAAAGTGGCTTCACTCCTGACCCATTTACCAGCGAAGGGTCACGATCCTCAAATGCACCCGACGCGGGGCGACGGGCTGCAGCCGAAAACATCTGAAGGCAGATGTGTAGTGGGATATCACATACCCCAAGGATCAACAGAGCGGAAACTCAGGAGAGTCGCCGTGGACCCCTGCGGGACAGCAGAAGGTCCAGGCTGCACAAAAAGCAGTCAGCAGCCACTTCCAACTTTGCCGAGATAAAGTCAGGGAAGGCTGAGGCCGATACCCCACGTCAACACTACCAGACACCGCTGCAGACCCCTGCAGGGAGAAAACTGCTGTGCTCAACGACCGAGCAGGGGGTTCGGTCAGCAGCCACCTCCGACTTCGCCGAGATGAAGTCAGGGAAGGCTAAGGCCGATACCCCACAACCACACTACAGACATCACTGCAGACCCCTGCAGGGATAAGCGAGGCTGGCTAAAATGGTGCCCGATGACGTTGTAGATGGAACAGCAGTAGTAGCAGATATGACGGGGGATGTTGGAACTGGCGGAAAAGGGGAGAAAGTCACCTAGCTCGGCCTCCAAAGGAGGAGTCACAACCCTAGTGACAGCCTCAGATGTCGAATGGAGAGGGCGCATAGTCCCAGAACCAGGCATCTCTTCACCAGAAATCCAACAGCTCCCGCAGTATCCACCATGGTAAAAAACTGCACATCCCCCACGGATGGGGAATAACTCTCACCAGACGTGGTCGTGTTGGGAGGCCCCGAAACAACAGCGTTCCACCCCCCCCCCCCCCCCCCCCCGGGTGCGGGAGAAGATGCACATCCCCCATGGAGGGGGTGTAACTCTCACCGGACGTGGTCGTGTTGGCAGGCCCCAAAAATGACAGCGTTCCCCACCCCCTATGGGTGTGGGAGGAGCTGAACATCCCCCACGGAGGGGGTATAACTCACACTAGATGTGGTCGTGTCGACCACGTGAAGATAAAGGTGAACTCAACAGATACAGAAAGTAGAAGAACACCCCCAACTACGAGAAAAGGTGGCAGAAAAAATAACCGGTGGGTACATGACAGAACCCAGACGGCCGACCGGGACCTAAAAAACAGAAATTCAGCCCTCAACAGAGTGAAGAAATCCTGTCCATACAATCCCTCATTGACACCTAACTCCAATAACAATAATAAAATTTATCAACCGACAATTTTATTTCCGAACTGCGTTGACGAAAAAAACATTCGCGAAAACGGAATATATATATAAAATACAATGAGAATGTAGTTGAAAATATTAACGAGAATATATAAAACACAGTCCTGTTATTATACGATCTTCAGATCCATAATTCCAGTCACAGGAAAACCATTATCGACGAGCTGAATTATCACTGTATCGTAATGCAAAGATGGCGACACGTCAACCACGTTTCGCGGATAAAAAAAGAATGGTTTGATGACTGCTTGCGCACTGGTTAACGGAAGTCATGGAATTGTACTAAGAGAAGAGCGTCCCCTACTGGGTGTGTGCCAATGGTGCTCGACCCAGTTTTGGTTTATTTTTTCGTGGTGTTTTTACACCACCTTTCTTTCCCAAACCTCTTGGGAAAGATTAAAATTGAGAGTATTTTATCCGAGTTAGGGTCTTCCTCTGTAGAGCAAGCCTGTAGTAAACAATTGTAAGGTAGGCTGATAAGAAATAATTGAATGTGCTGTTATTTTTCAGTTCAAGTGAATGAAAGCACAAACAGAATAAGTGAACGTGTTGTTATTTTTCAGTTCAAGTGAATGAAAGTGTGAACTGGATATCAATATACCCCAAATTACATATGTACAAGGAGGAAGTCCAAAACCTAGGGTATTACAAGTAGGCCTAGTATTAGCATTAAGTTTGAGTATTTACCTATTTCTCGATTCCTCAGCAAGTAATTGTTGGAAGGGTAGAAGTGGGGGTGTCATAGACCGGAGCTCACACCTTTATTGAGTGATAAATGACACCACACATAACAAAGTTTCTAAAGACTCCACAAGGGACCAGCATGTTTGGTGGCAATCAAATAACAGGCCCATTTTACAGAGTTGAAAACTTGCTCTCAAAATTTATGGTAAAATGAATTTTCGCGGTGATTGCAAAAATGTGAGAACATTTATGAATGATTATGCTGCTCTTTCTTGAGTTAAAAACTAGACTGAATCATGCCCCCAACAAGCGTGACTTTTGAATGATTTCTGCTCTAAGAGTAAACAGTCTATTTTTGTACATTCAAGTACAGTGGAACCTTGTTAATTGAACAGCCACTTTGCCAGTGAAAATTATTCAATTAACAGGAGTATTCAATTAACAAGGATTGTGTCACTATCCTGTATTCTAGAGATAAACTTAACATTTGTAATATTATATTTTGTTTGATAGAGCTCCATGAGCTCTGTCAAACAAGATATAATAGATTAAATGCCTGCATTGGATGTACTGATGCCAAATTGGTCTATAACCAAAGGAAAACTGGGAAGAGTCAGGGTAATTTCTCGACATGTTATGAGATTTTTTATTCAATTAACAGGAGTTTACTCAATAAACTATATTCAATTAACAGGTCAAATTTGTATTGGAGGCATGGTAAATGGTTTTGTGTTGGGAAATTATATTCAATTAACAAGGATATACAATTAAGAGATATCCAATTAAGTGGGCTCCACTGTATCTGAACAACATGACTGGTGGAAATGATGAATAGAGTGTATTCCCCTTGGGGAAAAAATGAAATGGTTCTGATTTTCGGTCACATCCTAATTTTCATTTCCGACTCTAATCTTTTTATAAGTTCTTGACAAAAATGTTCTCTCCATTTAAAATAATACGCTTATCAGAGGATAGGTATGGAGCAGACTTTAAATACATGTGTACTGCAAAAATAGGCCATACATTTCAACCATTAAAACAAGGAAGGGGAGCAGGAGGCAGCTGCCTCCACGTCCCGACCAGACATATTAAGTTTGAAAAACTCAAAATGGTGAGATTTTTACACAGCGAAGCTTATTTTTCCATACAAGACAAAAACAGTAATTTTCATCCTCTACCTCATCCATTACTTTTAAAATTAAATAAAATTAAATATTGGCAATGTATGCACAGTTTCATCTAATGGACCACTGAGATGAGGAAATATACACTGGTCTATAGATTTGTTAATGAAAATTAAGTTAGTGGGATCAAGTGGAGGAGCCATGGGTTTTCTAGGGAGCCCAGCATCTAACTCCCCCCCCCCCCCCCCTCCCAATTCCACCAGTTGGCTCCTCCTACCCCCAATTTTTTTTTTATTTTCTTTCCTTAATACAAGTACATCACCCTCAGTTCTGAGATTCCAGCACCCTCCCCCCCCCCCCCAACTCTTCACTAACATGGTTCCCCAATCCCCACCCCCAATATTTCAGACCATGGCTCCACCACTGGTGGAATTTGCCTTTTTCTGGCAGATTTGGGGCTTTGTCAAGATGCAAATATTTACAATAAAAGCTACATTTTAACAAAAATCAATATTTCCTTATTTTTTGAGGAGTCACTTAGCTATTGGTTTTGAGGGATAATATGCAATTGTTGTGTTTATTTCAGTAATTAGATAGACATCCCTCCAAATATATAGAAAACTGCCTCTATTTCTTCATAGTTCTCGCTTCAAATGCCAGTGAAATAGAAGAAACTCAAACATAAATCATATTTCTTGTGATTTTGTTAACTTTTATTGAAGTAAGTCGTGATATTCAAATCACTTTTGTACTCACTCCAATATCAAAAATATCTCTCCTAATTTTGACCAGAGGTTTGTTTTTAACAGAATTTTTTTTTGGAGTTTTTTTTAGTTTTTCTTTCAAACATATGAATTACCTCCAGTCCAGGCAAATGTAAGGCAATTTGTTTGAAATACTTTTTCTATCTTCCACGTTCCACTCAGCTTATTTATAGTAGTTAGTACAGTAAACTGAAAACTCGAGACTCATGAGTTTCCCAATTTGTTCCCTGATTGTGAGGACAGTTGGGTGGGATGGGGGAATGTCCTTTAAAGCAAATAGCAGGCAACACTTTAAAATAATTGAATAACTAAACATTTTAAATTTTTGCCTAAAAAATACAGCTTGTGACCCCCTCAATGGAACAAGCTGAGTGAGTGGTCATAAGCTATGTTTGGGGGACAAAAATTGAAAAAATAAAATTCAAATGATGATTTTCGTTAGTGGCGCTGACCAGTTCTTACCATTCCATTTGGAAAAAAGTTAAGCGACTGTATTACAAAATCAAAGTGTCAATGACATTGTAGCTTAACTTGTGTGTTGTGTTTGATAAAAAGGATAATGTTCAATGTTTATGAAAGGATTATGAAATAAGACTAGAATTGTGATAATTGAGAATATGTTAATTTCTGTTCCCTGTATGCTATGTTTTTAATAAAAAATAATATGAGGTGTACACTGTACTAAAGAGCTGAGGGGTGGTTTAATATGACGCCACAGTTAATGTATGTGACCCTCACAGTTAACGTGTGTCAACGGAAGTTACCATGTTACAGTGAAATTATTCCAAAACGAGTCATCCTATCAAGTTACATTGAAATGATAGCGACCAAAAGGGGACGTTCTCATCTAGTAATTATTTGGAGTCATCCTACCAAGTTACAATGAAATCCCTTCATAAATATGACCTGTAGACTGTGCTAAAGGTTAGTTTAAACATATTTTATTGTCATTAGATTGAAAACTGACAAAAGGATTGGAACACAAGTTATTAAACTTATATAAATTCCTCTCCTAAAACATTCAATGGCAGCTAACAAAAATATGCGAAAACAAACTAAACAAAAAAAAAAACATTTTATATCTACAATACAATAAACATGCTTCAAACCAATTCATCGTAGCTGGAGAGAAGTGAAAGACACGACATGCAGGTATGGGATAAGATGGTATAAAGCAAAAGAAAGCAGAGGATAGTTGAGTGTTGTGTCCTTATCGTACGGATGCGGCCATCACAAGTCATCATCGAGCCTTAACTTGATGTTGGAGAGAAGGCATACCAAAAAGGGGGTAAGGTTGAGAGTTAACTAAAACGATTGCTACCTGAAATAAAGGACTGTACTAACTTAAAAATCAGATTGTTTTCATTTTGTGATAAATTAGGTTTTCCGAAAAGAACATCGTCTGTGAAGGTAATGTTAAATTGAGAAAGTCGTCTAAAGAGGATTTCACGCTGGACTACGTAGTGAGGACATTCGAAGAAGTAATGAAAACTGTTTTCAAGTACGTGTCCACAACTACACCTGGATGTATCAGATATATAATTTACATATTTATCACCATTCAGTTCGCTACAGCCAGGAGAAATAAAGCGGAGATTTCACAACAGGATTTAATTTTAATAGCTTAATTTTAGTTTTAAACTCATTTACAGTTTCAGCTGATGACACATATTGAGGTAAATTGTTCCAAGCCACTACCATGGATGGCAAGAAGGATCTTTTAAAATGTTCGGTTCGGGATTGATACATGGTAAAATGATCTGCGTTGCATAGGCTGTAGGTTCCTCCGTCCCCAACACGCGGAGGTAATAAGTTAACTAAATAATCAGGGACTTTTTGATTTACTATTTTATACATTGTGCAGTGTTTGTGTATGTCACAACGCTGTGCTAGACTACACCAGCCTAACTCCAAAAGAATATTCTCTGTAGAGGTTGATCTTGTTAGACCTGTGACAATGCGTCCTGCTTCCACATGTAATCTATCGAGTCGTTTGAGAAGGTAATTAGGCACACAGTCCCAAACAACATCCCCATAGTCCATAAGAGGTAATATGTATGATAGGTACAACTTTTCCAAGGTTTTACGAGAAAGTTTTAATTTAAGTTTCCTTAACTGTGATAATCTGGGTGCAACTTTTTTACAAATTTCGTTAATTTGAACATCCCATTTTAAATTGCTTTGGATAAATATTCCTAAATGTTTGAGACAGTTACATGGGCAAATATTAGTATTATTAAAAGTAATATATGGAAGGTCAGGATTTGGTGTGTACGAGAAGAATATTACCTTCGTTTTGTGGGGGTTAAATGAGACTAGCCATTGTTTGGCCCATATATTTATTTTCTCCATGTCGTGGTTGCTAAAGGTTTTCGGGCTTCAGGCCCCTGTAGCCATCACAGTTGCCCAATCACGTCCACAAGGGGACGTTCTCATCTAGACATTATATGAAGTTAACCTACCAGGTTACAATGCAATCCCTTCATAAATATGACCAGTAGACAGTGCTAAAGTTTTTCGGGCTTCGGGCTTCGGGCTTGGGCAGCCATCATGGTTGAATGATCGCAACCAAAAGGGGAATTCTCATTTGGGCATCATCTGGAGTGATCATATGAAGTTACAATGAAATCCCTTCATAAATATGACCTGTAAACTGTGCTCAAGGTTTTCAGGCTTCGGGCACCTGTAACCGTCACAGCTGACCAATCAAGACCAAAAGGGGATGTCATCATCTAGGCATTATATGGAGTCATCCTAACAAGTTACAATGAAATCCTTCCATAAATACGAAATATAGACTATGCTGAAGGTTTTTGGGCTCGGGCAGCCATCTCCATAAATATGAAATATAGACTATGCTAAAGGTTTTTGGGCTCAGGCAGCCATCAAGGCTGAATGATCGTGATCAAAAGAGAACGTTCTCATCTAGACATTATTTGGAGTCATCCTACCAAGCTACAATGAAATCCCTTCATAAATATGACCTGTAGACTGGGCTAAAGGTTTTCAGGCTTCGGGCCTCTGTAACCATCACAGTTGCCCAATCATGTCCAAAAGGAGACGTTCTCATCTAGACATTATATGAAGTCAACCTACCAAGTTACAAGGAAATCTCTCCATAAATATGACCTGTAGACTGTGCTAAAGGTTTTTGGGTTTTGGGCTCGGGCAGTCATCACGGTTGACAGATCGTGACCAAATGGGGAAGTTCTCATCTAGACATCATACGGAGTCATCCTACCAAGTTACAATGAAATCCCTCCATATTAAATATGACCTGCAGACTGTGCTAAAAGTTTTTGGGTTTCGGGCTTGGGCAGCCATCACGGTTGACAGATCATGACCAAAAGGGGATGTTCTCATCTAGACATTATACAGAGGCATCCTACCAAGTTACAATGAAATCCCTTTATAAATCTTACCTGTAAACTGTGCTAATGGTTTTTGGATTTTGGGCTCGGGCAGCCATACTGACTGACCGATCAAGACCAAAAGGAGACGTTCTCATCTAGACATGACCCCAAACCTGCATATGAAATTTTGTGATGATCAGACAAGAACTAAGGGGTGTAGCCTGTGCTAAAGGAAAATGTGAACAGACTGACAGACTTCCGCATGTGTGATGGCAATACCTTATCTTGACTTTGTCAAGTTAAGCTAACAAAAAATCTGACTGAACCCAAAAATATTTGTTCTCATAGCAGAGTGATAAGAAAGGCACCCCAAAACACTTGTTCTCGTCCCAAGGTGATAACAAAGGTACCCAAAAAGTTTTGTGAAGATCGGTTCATAAATACAGCCTCTAGCCTGAGGCGTATTGACACATGAACTTACTGGGTATAAGTAGCACTGAATAAATCAAAGTTCATCTAATTTGCATAATTTCTGCACAAGAAAAAACCTGTATTATATGTGATGTATCCCATGGTACTAACACATTCAAACAAAAAATTATTTAAATCAGAGCTTTCATATGGAAGTTCTGTGCAAAAATCTGATTGCACCTAATTTTGTACCAAATGGCTGCCAGCGGCTGTCTTGAATTCCGAACTGGATCCAAAAACACTCGTTCACATCCCACGGTGATAACAAAGGCACCCAAGAAGTTTTGTAAAGATCGGTTCATAAATACGGCCTCTAGCCCGAGCCGTGTTGACGGCACGACAGATGGACGGACAACGGGCCATGGCAATACCTCAAATTTGGCTTTGCCAAAGTTGAGCTAAAAATGAAATAAACTTCAAGTTCATAAAGGGCAATAACTCTGACAAAAATACTCTGAATTACACCTGCATTGAACATGGAGCTAGACATCTCTGAGATACAATCGTATACCAAATATGATGTCATTTCACAAGGTATCTTAAAAGTTACTGAGTGAAAATCTCATTGGTCACAGATCGATTGATTGATGTAGAGAGACAGAGAGACAAACCATTGCCCATATAAAGTAGCTTGTCGCAGCTAAAAATAATTAAAATAACCATCTGTAATATCGTGTGAGTTGGGTAAAGGGTTCACCATCTCGGTTCAGATAATTATTTTTCTGTAAAAATGTTTTTGGCAAATTCCTTTATGTTCATACCAAACAAGAAAACCAGTAAAACTGATGGATGCTCCCTGATGGTTGACTTAGTTAACAAGCAGATTCGTAAAATTGTGGTCCCTGCTATGGGAAATAACTTGTCTTTGAAATGTAAGGACCATAAGTCTGGTGAAAAATAGCCAGGCTATGTTTTGATAACATGTGCAGGAGCAGCTTGTCACAAGGATCCCTCATTCCAAATTTCATTGAAATCCACAATCTCAAGTTGTGCCAAGTGAATGCTCGTTCAATAGTGAACAAAACTGCAAGCTTACTCAACACAATCAACGATAACAATATTTCAATATCCAAGATAACTGAAACTTGGTTAACTCCGGACGACACACTGACTGTCGGTGAGATCATTGCCAACAGCAGGAATCTTACACACAACCCCAGGAAGTCACAGCGAGGTGGAGGTGTGGGTGTAATCTGTGATAACATTGTGAAGGTTAAGCATAAAGCATCTCAGACTTGGGTTACATTCGAGAGCATTGACACCATTATAACAATCGACTCACACTCAGTCCACCTCATTGTCATTTATCGACCCCCACAGAGCTCTAAAAACAAATTCACTGTCAACCAGTTCATTAGCGAATTCTAAAACTTCCTAGGATGCATTACTGTGCTGCCAGGAAAATTCATCATTGGAGGTGATTTCAATTTCCATAAGGAGATGAAAACTTCCATTGATTATTCTAAGCTACGTGATCTTATCAAGTCAATGAATTAACGCCAACATGTTCGTGGCACTACCCATAAAGATGGCCACACATTAGATCTGCTGATCACCAGAGAATATCCAATGCTGATCTTAAAAATGTATTAATTGTTTATCCTGCAATCTCTGACCATTTTATGATTATCTTCGATTTGGCACTTCCTCGTTCTTCCTCTGTCTGGAAGAAAGTCACATACTGCAAGTACTGAAGTATTGACCTTGCTAAGTTTGCGGATGCTATTGCTTTGTCTCCCTTCGCTAAAATTAATGAGATGCAAACTGTTGACAGCATTGAATACATCCTCACTGGCTCACTTCAAGCAGTTATAGACAAGTTTGCACCTAAGCAAACATGCACTTTTAGCATACACCCTTGCTCACAGTGGTTCAGTGATGAGCACCCAAAAGATTTACGGTGCAAACTAGAGCTTTAGTGGCGGCAAACGAAACTATGTGTTCACAGAGAGATGTTTGTCAACCAGCGAAATGTTAACAAACTTGTCAAATCCGCGAAACAGAAATACTTTTCAGACTTATTGTCAGCTAATGTTAATTCCCCTAAGGCACTGTCTGTTGTTCTTGAGAAGCTTCTGTATTGTCAAAAGACAACCGTACACCCAGAGCATTCGTCATCCAAAGACCTTTCGAATAGGTTTTCTTCTTTCTTTTTTGAAAAAATTGAGACTATCAAAACTTCGCTTTATACAAGCTCACAATCTGATCTTAGACAGATGGCCGACATGCCATGCACCTGTGTTAAAGCTGGTGCACAGTTGTCCCAGTTCAAAACTTTGGCTACAACAGATATCCAGAGGTTAATATCCAAGGCACCATCTAAGCAATGCATGCTAGATATCATTCCAACTTGGATGTTAAAAGCATCTCTTTCGGAGTTAACTACACTGATCTTGAAACTGGTCAATGCCTCCTTCCACTCTGGCGTCTTTCCGACGAGCATGCAACAAGCTTTAGTAAAACCTCACTCAAAAAGCCAACACTTGACCCAGAAGTTCTGAAAAACTACCGACCTGTCTCCAATCTTCCATTCCTATCCAAGATTATTGAGTGTGTGGTGGCTTCTCAGCTGAATTCTCATTTGGCAGTCAACGGCCTAGCCGAAGTTAACAAATCTGCATACAGATCTAATTGCAGTACAGAAATGGCAGTTCTAAGGGTCCAAAATGATATCATCCTATCCACGGACAGGCACAACCTAACATGTCTTGTTTTGTTGGATTTAAGCACTGCTTTTGACACCATAGACCACAAAATACTTACTGAAAGACTGGCAGTGAGACTAGGCCTTACTGACCGAGCACTTAATTGGTTTTCGTCGTACCTTAATGGTCGTACACAGAGTGTCCTTATTGGCAGTGAGTCGTCAGAAAAGGTCACACTACGTTCTCTCAAGGATCGGTGTTGGGTCCCCTACTGTACACTGTCTATGTCTTACCTCTCAGTGACATAATCTGAAGCCATGGCCTTGACTTTCATTTTTACGCAGACGACACACAGCTGTATATTAGTTTTACTCACGCCTTTGAGTCTGAAGCATGCAGCAAGATTAAACTTTGTATTTCAGACATCAAGCCATGGATGACTAAAAACTTTCTTAAAATGAGTGATGACAAGACAGAAGTAATATATATAGGTCTACCTCATCAACTTTCAAAAATATCAAAACTGTCTCTCAATATTGGAGATCCTGCGATAAAACCCAGTAGCTGTGTTCGAAAATTAGGTTATTTCATGGATGAAAATTTGGCCGCTGATGAACATATCAAACGGGTCTCTTACAGTGCATTTTTTCATCTTAGAAATATTAGCAAAATTCGATCCTTCATTGATACGCAGACCTCACAACAGCTTGTCTGTTACCAGTTGCCTTGACTACTGCAACTCTCTTCTGATTAGCTGTAAAACATGTTCTTGAAAAGCTACAATACATCCAAAATTGTGCTGCATAGGTCATAACCAGAACTCAAAAGTCCTGCCATATAACACCAGTACTCTCTGAGTTACACTGGCTACCCGTTAAGCAAAGAATTAAATTTAAATTTTCCTTTTGGTATTTAAATGTATTTCGGGATCTGCACCATCCCAGCTGTCCGATCTGCTTACCATCCACAAACCGCCGAGGTCTCTTAGGTCATCAGGTCAACTCAATCTGGTTCAGCCCGCACCTAAATTTACTAGTCCTGGTGATAGAGCCTTTGCGGTTGCTGGCCCAAGGCTTTGGAATTCTCTTCCAATCGACATAGAAAATAGAAAATCACTTGAATCATTCAAGTCTGGTACTAAAACCTACCTTTTTCGAAAGGCATTTCATTCAGTGTTTTTTTTAATTTTGGTCATAAACTGACATTACCAGGTGAGTGAGTGTGACTTTGTCAGTGAGATTTGCCTCGTTACTCGTCAAGTCACACTCACATACTTGTTTTGGTAAAGTTGTAGTTTGTTTTTGTTCTGTTTTTATTTCGTTTTAATTCAATATCCTTTTTCTTTTAGGTTCTGTTGCTTATCACCACGATATAGCCTTGGTTGCTGATGTGGTATTGGGCCCCAATAAATGATAATAGTGATCAATGTATCTGTGAGAGAATGTATTTGTATGTGTGTATATGTATGTATGCAATTATTGTACAGCCATTGAGCACCGTGTGTGGATTCTAGGCTTTAAAACTATTATTATTATTATCCACTCATTGCTGAGATATTGCTGTGGACAAAACAGATGGGTGGACAGATGAATGGACATTCTCTTAAACATTCTTACTTGTGAGGTTTTTCCCATGGTAAACCCTAACCTCACAAGGTCAAAAAATTAACCCCACAGTGCAGAAAATAACCCCACAAGCGGCCACTGTACTAACCCAACCCCACAACTACCACTGACCCTAAATTGTTAACCCCATAATGTACATCTGCAAAGCCTGGATAGACAAATGGATGGATGGATGAATGGATGGATGAAGCATTGACTATATGCTCCCCAAACAAATCAACATCTTTGTGTGATTACGGTTTAATTATTTGCATGCTTGTGGCAGATATTATCAACAGATCAACAATACTCTATATTTATCACACACCTATTAATGTAAAACACAGGATTTCCACTGTTCTGCTTGTACCATAAAGATAAAGCATTATCGCACATGTGGTGATACAAAACATGTTCGATTTTGTTTCCAACATAAACAGAAAAGGAACCCTTCTAAATAAATCATGTAAATCATTGGTCTAATGCATCGGAGTCGAGATCGTTTGGCAATTCCAAGTTCCTCATTTAGATTTGTTTACCTGGGATATTTAAACAATCAGATGGACTCGAGTAAAAAAATTTATAAAATAAAAATAACATTCTGACTGCTTTGTTCCTTGACAAATACTTTCCACAACTGGTCATATAATGATGGAGTGTGCTAAACGTGTAAGCTATTTAAAAACTTTTTGTTGTGTAATTCCCCACAGTTTAGTCAATATCTGAAGTTTGATCATGTTTGATCATAGTGACGTGACACCGATCGGTGTCACTTGGTTTCGACCAATTGAATGCTGTAAAAATTAAAAAGCCAATTAGGGTTGGTACCCTGCCAAGTAACAGTGATGTCTTGTTGGCAACGAAGGAAACGCAGCAACTGTCCAGTTAAAAAAGTGTTTTTAGTTCCATAGTCGTGTAGACTGACTGTTACATGGGAGGTGTGTGATAAGTACAGAACTGCACATACATTTGATTGGGTTAAGAATTGACACACTCGATTGCTTTGGCCTTCGATATCACTTGAGCCATTTGGCTCTCATGATATCCTGGGCCAAAGCAATCTTGAGCGATAATTCTTAACTCATTCAAATGTATGTGCAGTTCTGCACATTTATTATAAACTTGTCTAAAATGTATGCAGATGCACCATGCAAAAAAATAGGCCAATGGAATCGTCAGATGTGTACCCATTCGCACAACTAGTAGAAAGCTGTATGACGGAGGGCCACAACGGATGCCGACATTATGTACACCATACATGGTATGGGTACATATAGAAATGGATTGGAGGAGTGTCTAATTTCATGGATAAAGGGTTAATATCTCCGGATCAAATAATCAGATTTACATAAAAAACTATACAGCACAGCACATCAGTACCTGAATAAATATATAAAGTAACATGACAATCGGATTGATATTTTTTGAGTTATCGAATGCCAAAGAGATTGGAGGAATTTTCAATTTGAAGGATAAAGGGTTAATATCTCAGGATCAAATCATCAAATTTACACCAAAAACTATACAGCTCGGCAAATCAGTAACCTGAACACAAATATAAAGTAACTAGACAATCCAAGCAATATTTTTCAAGATATCGAATGCCAAAGGGATTGGAGGAATTTTCAATTTGAAGGAAAAAGGGTTAATATCTCAGGATCAAATTATCAGATTTACACCAAAAACTATACAGCTCGGCACATCAGTAACCTGAACACAAATATAAAGTAACTTGACAATCCAAGCAATATTTTTCAACCCTACCCTAACCTGACCCTACCCACCCCTAACCCTAACACTAACCCTAACACTAACTCTAGCCACATAACTCTAACACCCCTTCACTGACCCCCACCCCACCCCACCCAGGAATGCCCTAACCCTACTCTACATTTATCCAAACCCCCACCCCCTACCACCCCTCCCCCACAATAAGAGATTCTGTTACGTGGCTAGCCACGTAACAGACTTTAACCACATAAGTATCCTGTTTTACTAACTTTTGTGTGTGCAGACGGACAGACGGATGGAAGGACAGAAGGACGGACAAAGGAAGGACGAACGACTGATGGCCACCCCGGATGCCAGCATTATGTGTACCATACATAGTATGGGTACGCATAAGAATGTATGCAAATGCACCACGCAAAAACTTAACTTATGACCATGCCATCCAACTTTGCGGACTAATGCAGTCCAAGTTTACTTTCCATTGCATTCTTGGTTTATTTGAGAGGGAGAAAGTCTTTAAAATGACTTGATTTTTATAATTATAAACCTTTTACCCCATTTACATGATATCAAAATTTGTTATTTTAATTATTTTTTTTTTCAAATTTAAAAAAGAATTTCAATAAAACCATGTCATGAGAACCCTCAGAGGCACAAGCTAAGTGTGATCATTCCAATGAGGTGTCACATAATATCACTTTGTGGACATTTTTTTTAATTTATGTGGGCAGATGTGGCAAAATTGTTAGATAAAATATCAGTAGTATAAAAGAAAATTTTAAATCACGTTTTTCTGGAGGGATGTTCACACATGCATTTACCAGGAAATAAAAATCATCATCAGCGAAGTTTCAATTAATGAAGTACCGGGTTGTACCGGCTTTTTTTTGCTGATTATTCCTATAATTAGTGTTCGGAATCTAATATTATTATCCTCGCATTTTCAAAAATGTGGGGATATCGTCGTGATCTTTGTCCGTACGTCCGTCCGTACGTCACACCCTGAAAGGCTCCTAGGGTATTCAATTCGAAACGTTTAAACTATGCTAATGTGTTCAGGTAACATCTCTAGATGTGCATGAAGGTTTTGGAATTTTGATTTTGCCCCCGGTGGTTCCAGTGGAACCACTTTTATCGTTAAAAAATCAGTTTTCATCGAAAGGCTCCAAGGGTATTTAATTTGAAATGCTTAAACTATGCTAATGTGTTCAGGTAACATCTCTAGATGTGCTTGAAGGTTTCGGAATTTTGATTTTGCCCCCGGTGGTTCCAGTGGAACCACTTTTATCGTTAGAAAATCAGTTTTCATCGAAAGGCTCCTAGGGTATTTAATTCAAAACGTTTAAACTATGCCAATGTGTTCAGGTAACATCTCTAGATGTGCATGAAGGTTTCGGAATTTTGATTTTGCCCCCAGTGGTTCCAGTGGAACCACTTTTATCGTTAGAAAATCAGTTTCCATCGAAAGGCTCCTAGGGTATTCAATTTGAAACGTTTAAACTATGCTAATGTGTTCAGGTAGCAACTCTAGATGTGCATGAAGGTTTCGGTATTTTGATTTTGCCCCTGGTGGTTCCAGTGGAGCCACTTTTATCATTAGAAAATCAGTTTTCATCCAAAGGCTCCTAGGGTATTCAATTCGAAACGTTTAAACTATGCTAATGTGTTCAGGTAACATCTCTAGATGTGCATGAAGGATTCGGAATTTTGATTTTGCCCCCGGTGGTTCCAGTGGAACCACTTTTATCGTATGAAAATCAGTTTTCATCGAAAGGCTCCTAGGGTATTTAATTCGAAACTTTTAAACTATGCTAATGTGTTCAGGTAACATCTCTAGATGTGCATGAAGGTTTCGGTATTTTGATTTTGCCCCCGGTGGTTCCAGTGGAACCACTTTTATTGTTAGAAAATCAGTTTTCATTGAAAGGCTCCTAGGGTATTCAATTCGAAATGTTAAAACTATGCTAATGTGTTCAGGTAACATCTCTAGATGTGCATGAAGGTTTCAGAATTTTGATTTTGCCCCCGGTGGTTCCAGTGGAACCACTTTTATCGTTAGAAAATCAGTTTTCATCGAAAGTCTCCTAGGGTATTTAATTCGAAATGCTTAAACTATGCTAATGTGTTCAGGTAACATCTCTAGATGTGCATGAGGTTTTAGAATTTTGATTTTGCCCACGGTGGTTCCAGTGGAACCACTTTTATCGTACAAAAATCAGTTTTCATCGAAAGGCTCCTAGGGTATTTAATTCGAAACGTTTAAACTATGCTAATGTGTTCAGGTAACATTTCTAGATCTGCATGAAGGTTTCGGAATTTTGATTTTGCCCCAGGTGGTTCCAGTGGAACCAATTTTATCGTTAGAAAATCAGTTTTCATCGAAAGGCTCCTTGGGTATTAACTCGAAATGTTAAGACTATGCTAAGGTGTTGCTAAGGAAATGCGGGGATACACCATTGTGTGCTTTGCACACAAATAACTCGATCTAGTTGCATCAGTGGACATACTGCCTACACGAAAGTGACCAGTCCACAGCAGCTATACTGTAAACTCTAGTTGATATAATATTCATTTTTATTCTTGTCATAGATTCTTAGAGTGTACTTAACCCTTTACCCAATGTAATGGCTAAAACTAGCCAGCACTAATCACAAAACTCACCATCCAATTTTCATTTTTTGGCTTAAAAATATACCTTATGAACCCATCCTGGAATGAGCTTGTTGAGCTCATTCCAATGAGGCATCATAAGCTATGTTTTTGATGCAAAATATGAAAAAAAATTAGTTATTCAAGAATTTTGTTTGCAAGTGCCGTCTGCCTTTCATGTTAGGTAAAGGGTTAAAGGACTGGAGAATTCTACTAATTTTTTACACCTTAAAAATAAAGTGAAGATTTTTCAGCTCTCTTTGCGAAAGAGTCAAAGGCCCATAAGGCAGCTAAAATCTACATCATGAAGGCTCTAATTGGGAATTTGTTTTGAACGAGAAGAAACACACAAATGCACAGGTGTTTTAGGTGGTAAGTATGTGAAAGAAGAGTGTATAAACCTTTCCAGTCTTCTGAGAGTTAAATATTCTTGGCTATCAATATTGTATCTCAGACAAATGAAGTTGTCTATTCTTTACTACACATGCTGGGAACTTATTTGGTTTAATTGAATCAAAAAGTAATTAACAAGACAATATGGATACATCATAAGGAAGTGAATGCATCAAAATGAGCAAATTACCTGAACATTGATGGATAATTTTGTATTCACTTCCACATTTTCAAGAAGGGAAGTGGAATATGGTTGGCCTGAAAACACCGGTGAATTGTCATTTTGATCGTTGAGATTGATTGTAATTTTTGTGGTGGAAGTTCCAGGATTGTCTGCTTCAACTTGACGAGCTTGGAGCTGAAAAAAAGTCAATATCAACTTTGAATTACTGAAAAACCAGGAAAACATTCAATTTACATATCTAAATGTCTTGGTCTGACATTTTATTTCAAAACAGATTCTTGAACTAAGAAATATTGTGAATAACAGTCAAGTGCTTGGTCGGACCATGTTCATCTTAATCCATCACCCTCTGAGTATTATAAAAATATGTTTATTCAAATCTGGTCAAGGCTGCTTCACAGCAGCCATGACTAGATTTGATGAAAAATTCATCAAAATTTAACCTGCAACATCAGTGGTCAAAAAGTCCATTTAATTTACAGGAGGAAATTTGGTTAAATGTTGCCAGATTTTCTGTCCTGGGCAGGAATATCTGCCAACAGCATGCAAGCAGTTAAGGGTAAGATGACAGCAAGAAGTTCTCTATTACCTGGCATCAGAGGTTTTTTGTTTAATTGTATTCGGCAGTATAAATTCTCAGACAGGTGTCCCTTTTTGTATATATTGTGATTAGGCCTAAAAAAAAAGTTCAAACTCTGTTTCTCAGGCCTTCCCGTATGGTACATTTGGCTGCCACATACTCTCTTTGTATAACCAATGCAAACTTAAACAAAAGGCCCCAGGGGACCTGAGGGCACTCACCTGACAAGGTAGACTAAATATCAACCCAGGGAATCGATTTCAACAAGTTGCATCTGCCCCTCCTAAGAAAAGCTCATACCAAATATCCAAAGATACTGACCAGTGGATCTAAAAAAAAAAGATTTTTAAAGAATATTTATAACTAAGTTATAATTCCGGCTCCCCCAGGGAGCCCAAATATGAATTCAGGAACTTGGCTTAAACAAACTTGAATCCTCCCCCCCCCACCCCCCCCCCCCCCCCCAAAAAAATACTGACCAGTGGATCTAAAAAAAAAGATTTTTAAAGAATATTTATAACTAAGTTATAATTCGGGCTCCCCCAGGGAGCCCAAATATGAATTTAGGAACTTGGCTTAAACAAACTTGAATCTCCCCCCCCCCTCCCATCCCCCCCCCCCCCCCCAAGGATTCTGCACACCAAATATCAAAACATTTGAGTGCTGGATCTGAAGAAGAAGATTTTTTAAGAAAATTCCTTATTTTGAACTGAGTTACAATACGGGCTCCCACAGTGAGCCCAAATATGGACCTAGGGACATGGCTTGAACAAACTTGAATCTCAACCCCCTAAGGATGCTGCATACCAAATATCAAAACATTCCGACTGCTGGATCTGAAGAAGACAAGTTTTAAAGAAAATTCCTCATTTTGAACTAAGTTATAATTCGGGCTCCCACAGTGAGCCCAAATATGAACCCAGGGACTTGGCTTGAACAAAATTGAATCTCACCCCTCTAAGCATGCTGCATACCCAATATCAAAAGCGTCTGCCTGCTGGATCTTGGATCTTGAGAAGAAGATTTTTAAAGAAATTTGCCTGAAATGCACTAAGTTCAAATTCGGGATCATATACTGAGCCCAAATATGAACCCAAGGGGCCGATTTGAACAAACTTGAATCAGATCCACCCCACAATGCTGCATACAAAATATCAAAAGATTCTGCCTGCTGGATCTGGAGAAGAAGATTTTTGAAGAAATTTGCCTGAAATGCACTAAGTTCGAATTCGGGCTTCTATAGCAAGCTCAAATATGAATCCAGGGGGCCGATTTGAACAAACTTGAATCAGATCCACCCCATAATGCTGTATACCAAATATCAAATGATTCTGCCAACTTGTGCTGGAGAAGAAGATTTTTTATTAATTTCTCTAATATACATCGGGTGCTATCAGAGTTATGCCCCCTATGAAGCCCCAAGTGGGCATGTCCATTTCATTTGAACAAACTTGAATTGACATATGGTAATGAACATCCATACCACGTTTCGAGCAAATCAACCTAGCGGTTTCAGAGGAGAAGTCGTTTGAAAAATGTTCATGACGACGGACGGACGAAAGACGACGGACGAAAGACGGCAAGTGATAAGTTTAGGTCCCTTCGGTGAGCTAAAAAACAAGTAAAAAGTTAGCATAGCCAAAAGATGCTCCCCGAAATGCAAATTGATGGAAACAACATACTGATTTTTTTAAATGCCGAGCTGTGAAGTGGTTTAAGTCATATAAACAAGAGGCCCCAAGGGGCTTTAATCGCTCACCGGCCGAAGTGGTTCAAAGAAGTATTTGGGGTCACATTCAGTTAGACATGGTTCATCAACACTACAAAGGAATGAAGTCATGAGAGGCAAATTTTATGGAAAAACACTAAGGAATGGATTTGAACAAACCTGAACGTCCCCCTCCCCCACACACCCCTGCCCATAGAGCCCAAATATTAAGCCAAGGACTCAAATTGAACAAACTTGAATCTGATCCCCCTTGAGATGTCATATACCAAATAGGAAAGAATTCTGACTGGTGGATATGAAGAAGGTTTTTAAAGAAATCACCTTTCATTGCACTAAGTTAAACCTTGGGCTCAAACAGGGAACCAAAATATTAACCCAGGGCACCGATTTGAACAAACTTGAATCTGACCCACCTAGAGATGTTGTATGCCAAATATGAAAGGATTCTGATTGGTGGATCTGAAGAAGAAGATTTTAAAAGAAATACCCTCATATTGCACTTAGTTAAAATTCAGGCTCCCATAGGTAGCCCAAATTAATAATCCCGGGACCAGTTTTGAACAAACTTGAGTCTTACCCTCCAAGAGATGTTGCATACCAATTATGAAAGGATTCTGACTGGTGGATCTGAAGAAGGTTTTTAAAGAAATTTTCTTATATTGTACTAAGTTAAAATTCAGGCTCCCATAGGGAACCCAAATATTAACCGAGAAACTCTATTTGAACAAACTTGAATCTGACCCCCTTATAGATGTTGTATACCAAAAGTGAAAGGATTCTGAGTGGTCATTCTGAAGAAGAAGATATTTAAAGAAATTTCCTCAAATTGCATCAAGTTAAACTTTGGGCTCCAATAGAGAGCCCAAATACTAACTCTGGGACCCGATTTGAACAAACTTGAATCTGACCCCCATCCCCCTCCCCCCCCCCTCCCCCCAAGATGTTGTATACCAAATATGAAAGCATTTTGACTGGTGGATCTGAAGAAGAAGATTTTTAAAGAAATTTTCTCATATTGCACTAATTTAAAATTCAGGCTCCCATAGGGAATCTAAATATTAACTGAGAAACTCGATTTGAACAAATTTGAATCTGGGCCCCCTAGAGATGATGTATACCAAATATGAGAGGATTCTGACTTGTGAATCTAAAGAAGAAGATTTTTAAAGAATATTCTGCGCATTGCACAAAATTAAAATTTGGGCTCCCATAGGGAGCCCAAATATTAACCCAGCAACTCAATTTGAACAAACTTGAATCTGACACCCCTATAGATGTTGTAGACCAAACATGAAAAAGATTTTTTAAAGAAATTTCTTCAAATTGCAAAAAGTTAAAATAGAGAGCCCAAATACTAACTCAGGGACCTGGTTTGAACAAACTTGAATCTGACCCCCTAGAGATGTTGTATACCAAATATGAAAGCATTCTACCTGGTGGATCTGAAGAAGATTTTTAAAGAAATTTCCTCATATTTCAGTAAGTTAAAATTTGGGTTCCTACAGGGAGCCCAATTATTAACCCAGGGACTGGATTTGAACAAACTTGAATCTGACCCCCATACAGATTTTGAATACCAAACATGAAAGGATTCTGACTGGTGGATCTTAAGAGGAAGATTTTTTTGAATTTTTGAACAAATTTATGGGTGCTATCAGAGTTATGCACCTTCTGGTGCCCCCTGTGGGTGCAGCAAGTTTATTTGTACAAACTTGAATTGACATATGATAAGGAACATGCACACAAAATTTGGTTCCATTTGGTCAAGTAGTTTGTGAGAAGTCAATAATGTAAAGTTCACGACAGACGACGACTGACGGCAAGTGGTAAGTTAAGCTCCCTTCAGTGAGCTAAAAATAAAAAACAAACGTGTGGAAGTACAAGGGTAACAGTACACAGTAAACCTGTATTGAAAGCTCCCTGGGAAGGAGATTAAACTGGCATTTGAAACAGGTCACTGCTTAATTAGGATGAATGTATAAGCAGGTTTGATTATACATACCCTGGACATTTAATAAGATACCATAAGAAAAGATTCATCACTTTACCATTCTGCCACATTTCAAGGGGCATAACTCTGGAATGGTAAATTCCATAACGGCTAAAATCGAATTTAACCTACATTTCATAGTAGGTGGTAAAGTTGCAAAATTATACAGCTGTACATCAATTTATCATAATAACATATAATATCTGGTTTGACTGAGCTCCAAAAGGTCTGTCACACCACATAATCATAATGGAAAAAATGTTCAGCTGATCATTAGACTGCAGGAAAATGCACAAATTCCTGTTAATTGAATTTTCTTGTTAATTGAATATATTTTAGTGGAAACATGACTATTCATTTGAATGCTTTGAATGAATGATTTTATAAAGTATTACAACATATAAACAGTCAAAAGATAGTTTCTGAAGTACATGATTACTCTGCCCAGAGAAGATATAGCCACTAGGGCTGAATTCCTATCTTCTCACCATTCCTAACAAGACAAGAGAGTCTAACGACATCCATATCCACTGCCGACTTTCATGTTGTGACAGGAACAAGGGCTATAACTCTGGAAATATTATCCGAATCATCACATCATTCTCATACTGCACACCAAGTTTCGTGAATATCCAATGAAAAATGCAGGAGGAGTTAAGAGGACAAGCATTTGTGATGAAAATTTTGCTATTACCAAGGGCATAATCAGGCAAAATAGGTTGCATCGAAAATTCCTGACCACATGCACATCTACACTTGATACTGATACTTCAGAACAAGTTTCGTAAAAATCCAATAAAAACTGTAGGAGGAGTTACGGGCACAGACCTTTGTGATAAACATTTTGCTATTTCCAAGGGCAGTAACGAAGCAAAATTCATTGCATCGAAAATTCTTGACCACCTGCACATCTACACTTGATACTGATACTTCAGACCATGTTTCGTAAAAATCCACTGAAAATGTAGGAGGAGTTAAGTGGATTAAAGTTTGTGATGGATGGATGGGTGAATGGACTGTTGGATAAACTGACGGATGGACAGACGAACACCATTTCAATATCTCCTTTGACTTTGTTGGAAAGGGATAAATCAATTATTTTCTTCAATTGCAACTAAAGATATCTTCCAAAAACCTGGAATTTTGGTAAATTCAAAGTCGACAAGGGCTATAATTCTGCAAAAATTCTTCAAATCGAAACTTCCTTTCCATATGCACATGTACACATCGTTCTCATACCGCACACCAAGTTTCAGGAAAATCCAATAAAAAATGCTGGAAGAGTTAAGCAGACAAGCATTTGTGATGGAAATTCTGCTATTACCAAGGGCCGCAACCATGAAAAATTTGGCGCATCAAAAATTCCTGATCACATGCACATCTACACTTGATACTGATACCTCAGACCAAGTTTTGTAAAAATCCAATAAAAATGTAGAAGGAGTTAAGCCGACAAGCCTTTATGATGGAAATTTTGCTATTTGCAAAGGGTGGTAACCATGCAAAATTAGTGGCATCGAAAATTTTTGGCCACATGCACATCTACACTTGATACTGATACTGCAAACCAAGTTTCATAAAAATCCACTGAAAACTGTAGGAGTTAAGCGGATAAAGTCTGTGATGGACAGATGGACAGGCGGACGCTCCAACATTTCAGGTTTATGGGCTACCAAAAAAACATTTTGTATGTCCAAAACCTTATTTTACCCAGAACCCCACCCCCTCCACCCTAGAACTTATATTTAACCCTAACCCCACCCCTCCACCCAAAAACCACACCCTAACCCTAACCCTACCCCACATTAACCCTAAACCCTAAAAGCCCACCCAAGACCCTAACCCCCACCCACCCCCAGGACCTAACCCCCCAACCTTAAGCCCTACTCTGGGGCTACCCCTAACCCCACCCCTGACCCAACCCCACCCTAGCCAAACCAATAGGATTAGGAGCTATTTTTCGGTTTAGGGGCTACTAAAACTAAAACCCCACCCCAGACCCCAACCCTAACCCCCCTGGGACCTAACCCTCCCCAACCTTAAGCCCTACTCTGGGGCTACCCCAAACCCTAACCCCACCCCACTCCTAACCCTAACACTATCTTAATTTGGAGGTAGCCCCTAATAATAATATCCCCTAAACCTCCAATGTTGGCCCGGATGGATGGACGACGGATGGACAAACATCATTTCAACATCCTTCTCCCAACTTCATTGGCATGGGATAACAAGAGCAATTGCTGAAGGCAATTATAATCCCACTGCAGTGCTGAACCAATGAAGCATAAATGAATTAAAAACAAAGAAAAATTGCCAAAGTAAGGACCATAACTCTGGTGAAAAATATGCAATCAACATTTTCATAAGATGTGCAGAAGAGGCTTGTCACGAGGATCTCTTGTACCAAATTTTCAATGAAATCCATACACTCACTGCTGAGATATCACCGCGGAAGGAAAAAAATCATGAAAACTTGACACAGTAAGAACCATAATTCTGGTGAAAATATTCAAACAACGTTTTTATAACACATGGAGGAGCAGCTTGCTACAAGGATCCCTCATACCAAATTTCACTGAAATCCATTCACTCACTGCTGAGATATCACTGCAGACATCTAGATGCATGGACAGATGGATGTACAGACAGACAGATGGATGCATGTAACACAGTATACCTCCATTCTCTTTGAGAGTGTGTGTATAAAAAGGGATGTTATCCCTTTGAACCTGAGAGACAATTTTTCCGGCCCAGGAACATGATTGTCATAATTTAATTAAGTAGGATGGCTGCTCAGTGAATGTTTTGGGTACACCAATCAAATGTTCAATGTGCAGCCCCCAAGGCTGCACGTTGAAAATATTAATTGGTCTACCCCCAAATAAGGAATATGTACTCTTCCAATTGCTTCCACTGAACTGACATGAAATATTTATCACACATACATTAAACTTTAAACTCTTGTATTTAACAGAATTGCCACTATCACATAAATGTTTCAGTTCCTGGTGATGTACAAGCCAGAACTTTTTCCCCACACTGTTTAAACTAGTTCCTTTCCTGTCAAGTCATTAGTTACGCTTCAAAAAGTTTCAACATTTTGTTATACAATTATCAATTGTCTGTCACATAAAATGTTTCTCCCAGCTGTTTTGCAAATCTGCTCAAATTTGTACTTATATTTTTAATATCAGTCATACATATAGCCACCAAATGGTTAGGCATGAATGGACACCAGCCAAAGAGAAACAGCTATATGAATTTTAACAAGCATGCCCAATAGAAAAGATAACAACTGTAATTTAGACTGATTCCCTAAAGGTTGTTTAGATTTTTTATCCATCCATTTGATCAGTACTGCTTCAAACAAAAACAGCTGACTCTTCACCTTTGGGTTTAAACATCGGAATTAAAATTTGTTTATTTAAATGAATTTTAATGCATGGAGATGTATTATAAATGCAGAATGCGATGGGTGTTTAAATCGGTGGGTGGGTGTTTTACACATTGAGTAGGAATGGCATAGTCATATTACTGCTCAGGCGAAATATGAGCACACCATTCAAACGAGTTATGTAAAACATCCACCGATTCAAACACACATCGCACTCTGTCTATACATATCATTAGGGTTCAAATTGTTAACAGGGTCCCATTGAATTAGGGCTGCATGGCATATCAATAAACCAATACATACCGGTATTCATACCAATATCGTTTGGAATTACAAAAATATCGGTTTATCGTTATTATTTATTTACCCACAATTTAATTTTCAAGATGTCTTGATTTTTTTACCCCCAAATGAATAATATTATAAATTTACCCAAGGAATCCTCTGCTTTTACCAACGTAATATACAAATTCAGCAGTTCAAAAAATAATTTTCAAAAATTTCTACAGATCTATACCATGTGACCCCTCATTGGAACGAGCTCAGAATGAGGGGTCACATGATATTGTTCTGTAGAATTTGGGGGGGGGGGGAAGGTAAATATGATAAACTAATTTTTACAATAATAAATTTTAATATTGTCTGCAGTGGGTAAATGTTTTTCAAACTGCATCATCAAAGCATGATAATTCATTCCGACTGTGATTCATCAAGTCTCGATTGTGGTACCTATGTTCATATATTTGAGCAGCTTTCGATATACCAGTATACCACAGTATTTTTTTTGAATACCGATACCAGTATTCAGTTTTGAATATCGTGCAGCCTTACACTGAATAGCCTACTGTGTTGTGTTTGCAAGAACATATATACCTCAATGTCTTTCAAACAAAATATGATGGGTTATATTTCTTTCTTTTCAAGTTGAACAAATCAACTGTGAGTGAAAAGACAATTTAAAGTCTGATAACAAATTAATGTTCATGATCTCTTAGTTTTCTTTTCTCTCCATTTCTCTATCCAAAATTACCAGTCTTTTTTAAAACAAAATATCAACCCATGCAGTATATGAATGAATACTCACTGTAATAACTTGAGTTCTGTATTGTGGAATTTCATAATCTAAAAACTGAGGATTTTTTATAAGCAAACTGATTGGTGCACGTCCAGTGAAGCTTTGACCAGGTAAGTAGAATGTGTCAAAGGTTTGGTCTGTTAACTCCACAATAAACTTCGCATTAGTTGGCTGTAATGTAAAGATGTTGAAGAAAACATTCACAATTTCATCAAAAGTAAATATGATAATAACATGACTTTGGAGGGCACTGTGGTTTCTTAATGACCCAACAGGTGTGAATAACAGGCTGACAGCTTATAAAAGGCCCGAGAAAAAGCCGAGGGCCATTAATAAGCTGAAGGGCTGTTATTCACACCTACTGGGCCATTAATAAACCACAAGGCTCAACAAAGTCATGTTATTACTAATATTACCACTGGGATTCTGAAAATGGTTTTGGCCCTGTACCTACATGACCTTTTTAACGTTTCAATTTTCAGTTTGTCGAACAATCTGGTGTCATATTATTATCATGTGATCAACACCGATACGCTTTCAATCGCAACTGTGTTCGAAAACTTAAAAACAGACCAGAAATTCACTGATTTTAAGTCAGAAATACAGGCTTAAAATGTATACAGACTTACTTACTATACACAGCTACTTGTTATCATGGGGCTAGCTTTGCTGGACATTTTACATACTTAACCCTTTACCCAACATAATGGCCAAAACAGGCCAGCAATATTCACAAAAATCACCATCCAATTTTCATTATTTATTTCACTTTTTGTCTCAAAAACATAGCTCATAACCCCTCATTGGACCGAGCTCAATGAGCTCATTCCAATGAGGGCTCATAAACTATGTTTTTGACGCAAAAAATTAATTATTCAAGAATTTTATTTGCAAGTGTCGCCTGCCTTTTGTGTTGGGCAAAGGGTTAATAATTTAAATAAAAATCACATTGTTTACCAGTTGAAACCATTTCCAGAAACCGTTTCCATTTCTGAGTGTACGACAGTGAGGAACAAAAGTCACATGACGTGTCAGGCTGTTAATGAGAGTTTTAATTCATTAACGGCCCAAGATATCACATGACTTTTTGAAGTAGAATGTTATGTTCTTGTAATGCCTTATTAAATATACGATAATACCATAGTGTGTTTTGATATGTTTGATATCTCAACGAGTTGAAAGTGAGTTTTTTTCGCGAGGCTTGCCGAGTGAAAAAAACTCACTTTCAACGAGTTGAGATATCAAACATATCAAAACACACTATGGTATTGTTGTATTTATCTTATACCGACCATTTTTGTTCTTTTCTGCATTTTTAAAAGGGTTTTGGGGATGATTTCGTGTCAAAATGTCGACTCATCTGGAGTGGAGTCGACTGCTTTCTCTTGTTGGGCATGAATACATGTGATGTGCCTGGAAAAGCTGTTGGTGCGTAACAAGGCTACAAATTCAAGTGAATGATAGAGTATAGTTCCCCTTAGAAAGTGGCCCTGTAACTGGGAAAACAATTACAGAAAATATACTTACACCTCAATTCTTATGATTTATGACAAAAATATGTTTGATAATCAATTTCACCAGATTTGACACAATTAATAAACAATTTTGCGAATGTCATCATTATATTATAATATAGAAAAAGACTATAGTCCGTTCTCCAATCTATATGACATAGGGGTATGTGTTATAGATAATCTATAACACATGGGCTATATCTTCAACAGGTATAAGATAAACTTTGTTAATGTACTAGAGAACGCCTGCTACAGTGGTAATAATAATCAGTAAAATTTCAAAACTTAAACATAATCTTTCAACTCATAGAATTTGTTCATTAATAAAATGTTCTGCTGATATGCAGAATACAATCAGGTGTGATTATTATTATTATCCCTGATGAATGAGGGTGTGAGATGTGGAAAATCTCAACCGAAGGCAAGATATTTGGGCCAGACACGAGGCCTGCCAAGTATCTGGACCAAATATCTTGTCCCGAGGGTGATATTTCCCCATCTCACACCTACCCCCATCAGGGATAATTATTCTCCCCCACCAAAAGGGTGCTGAGGTCATCAAAAGTAATAGGAAGTGGGGGGAGATTACACTGTTATAAAATAAACTGAAATCATGTTTGCATAGAAGATAGAGGGGAAGGTTCCAAAAGCAAACTTTATGTCCCCATACAATTAATATCCTATAGAAATAATGCTTTGGTGGAATTTTACTTCGTTTAATTTACAGGAAAATGGTGTGACACACCATTTTCATGTACATTTAACCTATAGGCACTCTCCCATAAATTGCAACTGGGCACATCTATATACACTAAATAATTCCACTTTGAAGATAATATGAAGCACAACCGCAGTATATGGATCTTTTAATCTGTGGTACCTGCATTTCAGTGTAAAGGCCAAATATGGGCTTCCAAAACTCCACCAGTTAAAGAAATTAAAAAATTGTAGTTGGGTAAGAAAAAACAGAAATCAGATAAAAAAAAACAAACTGTCACACCCATGAAAAATAAATTGTAACAAAACAAACCTACATCAACCAGGCCTGGCTTTCTTTAGGAGTGCAGGAGTACTGCATGCCAATTGCATGCCTAGAAAAAATTGAGGAGGGCAATTTTTTGCTCCCCTTGATTTTTTGGAATGCCAGACCTGTTTGGGAGTGCCTTTAAAATCTATTATCATTTCGTCCCCTGAGTTCCAATGTGTTCTCTGTGCCAACTGGCACAGAGAACACATTGGAACTCGGGGGACCATTTGTCAATGTTGCATTGATTCGCAATAATTCATGACCCATTCTGTGTTGCATTTTGATACATTCTGAGTGTAGAAGACAGTCACATAAGAATTGAATGCAACATTTTGAACAATGAAATGTGTGTGCCAATTTTTCCACTATGAAGCTGAATGTAACACAATTTTTCAGTCACAATATTAATACCTTGAAGTGAATATACCCAAAATAGCATACAAGTTTATGCATTGAAAATTTAAATTTTATAGTAAAATTCCTTTCTTATTATACCTACCGCAATTGTTTACTACAGACTTGCACTACAGTGGAAGACCCTAACTCGGAAAATATACTCTCTATATTGATCTTTCCCAAAAAAGAGATTTGGGAAAGAAAAGTGGTGCAAAAGCACCAAGAAAAATAAGCTAAAACTGGGTCGAGTGCCATAGGCACACACCACTAGGGGACGCTCTTCTCTTAGTACAATTCCACGACTTCTAGAACCAGTGCGCAAGGCAGTCACCAATGAATCATTCTTTTGAGCCTACCAACATAGGAGTTATGTGATCAGTGGGGAGGAAGGATTCTTACCTGAATAAGAAGATGGGAGGGCCTCCATGTAAACAATTGCAGTAGGTATAATAAGAAAGGAAATTTACTATAAAATTTAAATTTCTTATCAACCTACCTTACAATTGTTTACTACAGGCTGAATAGACAATAGGATGAAGGGAATCACATAACCAGCCCACACATTGTACTGGAAGTGTGGACAGAGGAAGGGGTCCCTAGGCCTATCAGACCATAGCATCACAAACATTAGTAAAAGGCAGTGAGAGATTGCATGAACTGGACAGAGCAAAGGGTGTTTACCCTCAACAAAAGGAAGAGCCCCCCGATACAGATAGGAGGCGGAGTAGTAGTTTCTGGTATCTGATTTTTGTCCAGAAAGGAGCAATCAGTGGTAAACATAACACTGTTGGGAGAGCTCCTGACAGGGGCCGGGTCAACCGAGAGGGCATGAAGCTCACTAACCCATCAGGCTGAGGCAAAAGTGCCCCCCCCCCCCCCAAGCAGAGCAGCACCCAACAAAGATTTCATTTTGGGGTAAGCTGCAAAGTCCTTGGCCTTTTCAAGGAAAAGTTATGAACAAGCTTGGAAAGGTATGGATTAGTGCCGATACGACGCTGTCCCACATACGAAAAATGTGTCCAAAGTATGGGCCTGTACCCTTTGATGGTAACAGGCTGGAGACCCCGAGAATCAAACAGATATACCAGAAACTCTGCAATCTGTGTGATCGAAGGATTCACACAATCAACAGAGTGATCTGCACACCATCGACAGAAGACCTTCCACTTAGCCGCATAGGCTAAACCAGTGGAGTGCCTCCTTGAAGAAGAAAAGCAACTCCACTGCTCGTCTCGAAAAACCTCTACGGAGGAGACAGGACCCAACAAATGATATGCGCAAAGGCACAATGAAGTCAGGTCCACATGAAACCTCCTCGGGTGACCTTGGCAAAGAAGGACGCGATGTAGAGGGAGATGTGCCGGAACCGCCGCCAACAGAGAGTGGAGCAGATTGATCCACACCCACTGAGGCAACAGGGGTGCGATCAAAATGATTCGACAACTGCTGGTTTGTATCTTGGTTAGAACCTGAGGCCGAATTGCAACCTGCAGGAAGGCTTAGCCGACAAGACCGTTCCAATAGAATGACAGAGCGTCCAAGGCGAAAACCAGAGCATCTGGACACGGGGGACACGAAAGTGTCCACCTGATGGTTCCAACGAGTTGCAATATGATCGATGTGGGGACGACCCCAGAGATCGCAAAGCGACTGGAACACCTCCGTGTGGAGCATCCACTCAGTGGAAATGAACCTGCCCTATCGGGACAGGAAGTCGGCTAGGACATTCAGACGACCGGGAATGCGACGAACCACCACTCCGGCGTTGACATCCTGAGCGAGCCGTAGAAGATCCCAAACCAATTCGTACATGGGAACAGAGTGCGTGGCGCCCTGGTTCTGATTGTAAGCAACCACTGTCGAATTGTCGGACAACAGGAGGACCTGGCGATTCGAAAGGTGGGGGATTCACTGCCAGAAACTCAGAAGAAGAGCAAGAAGCTCCTTCTGGCTGATGTGAAGAGCTGCTTGATCCTGGTCCCATGACCCATGAAGGGAAAGACCTGGAGGATCCAACGTCACACCCCATCCGAGATCGCTGGCGACTGCCGTCAGAACACGATCGGACGTGGGGAAGTTCAACAGAACTCCCTGCATAATCCACTGAACATCCGTCAGGGGAGAAGGTGACGAGGAAGAGACCCCGGCAACTGAAGCACCAGATTCAGAGGATTGACACTCGGCCTCCAACGACTGTAGCAGAAAGTGTTGGAGAGGTCTGACATGTAGCCGATCTAGAGGAATGAGATCCGTCACCGAACCGAGCAGCCGGGGAAGACTCAGAGCTGTTGCGGGCCAGGAGTGGGACAGAGTCAGGGCAAAGGCTAAGCGAATCACAGCCCTTACCCTGAGAAACCGCCACCGTATTAGGCTGAGTACAGAAGCCCATCCCCAGATGACAAAATGACAGAAAAGGGACCAGGTCCGACCTCTCCTCGTTGACTCTGAACCCTAGTGACATGAGCAGGCTCATCAGTGTATCAACATCCAACTCCAGAAAGGCAGCATTGGAATGCCTCTGGAGGATATCGTCTAGATATGCCGAAGTAGACACCCTGGACTGTGTGCGATGTAAGGCTAACACTTGCAACATCAGGCGGGTGAACGACCAAGGATCCAGTTGAGGCCAAAGGGCATGGCCTTGAATAAGTAAACTCGCCCCAGAAAAGCGAACTTGAGATACTTTCGCGATGACTGATGAATCGGAACAGGAAATTAAGCATCTCGCAGGTCAATGCTGGAAGCGAAAACTCCCTGGTGAATGGAGCGGCAAACCGACCTGAAAGGGGCAATGATAGACTGGTTCAGGATACTCAGATCGATAACTGGTCGGAGTCGGCCATCCTTCTTCGGCACCAAGAACAGGCGGGAATAAAATCCCACTGAATGAATGTTCTTGATGACCTCGATCACCCCCTTTGACAGGAGATTGACTAAAAGGGACTTGTGTTGGAAGAGGCACTTTCGACTGAGTTGGATGCCTCAACCTGGGACGAATCGAGGTGACTACTGCGGATGCCTACCCTTACCCTGTGAGTAAGTAGAAGCAGCGGCAGGAGGATCAGCCCTTGGCTTTGCACAGGAAGCAGAAGGGCACTTGTTAGGCTTTGGATGGCCCCTGCCTCCAACAGAAGGCTGATCAAACTGACGAAGCAGCAGCTGACCTATGAAATGACATAGGGCGTCATCCCAGACCGTTGCCGCGGAACCATGGAATAGTTGTGGACCTGCCGAAGAAGCAGATCGAAGAGCAGCACGCTGCCTTTCATGAAGGGAAAGGTTTGTGTCCAGCACAGCGTCCCTGCGAACTAATTCCAAGTTAGCCATGTTACAGGCATGCATATGAGTAAGATGCATGAGCGCCCTGGACAGAACACATAAAAAAGCCTGTATGTCGTCAAACTTATCTGGGGGCAGATAAGCAGCAAAGCAGAGACATGATCTGAGAGAGAAAGCATGTCCAGCAACTCTCTCGATAAGCCCAACACAGACTCCAGAGTCTCAATATGAATAACGGCCGACTTGGGAGTTGGAGTCCTGATCCAAGAACCGTAAAAGTCTGGCAGACTGACGAATTGGCAGAATCGTTGGAACGATAACACGCTGGAGGCAAAAAAAAGTGTCAACCCTAGTGAAGAACGTCTTCATAGACTTGGAACTCAGCTTAGAGTCCAAAGCTGTAAACGCTTCAACCACTTGCACCAACAGGCACAGTCGAAGGCGCCCAGAAGCAGGTTGCTCCACAGGCTGTAGGCACGCGACCGATGATCATGGCTGGGCTGATACTGTTGGCTGGTTTGATGGTTTGAGATCTGGAAGGAACCCAAACACAAAGTCAAGAGCTGCCCCCAAGTCAGAAGACTCTTGGCTCCCGACATCAGGTATGTCAGACTCATCCCCTGAGTCAGCACACCAAGGGGATCAGAAAGTGGCCAGTTTCCAATCCCAGGAGGTAGCGCCACAGGGGGCACCCGAAAACCACTAGTAGCCTCGCTGGAAGCAATGGGGAAAGGCTCCTGGACAGAACCTGAGTGAGCAAGGAGAGGGCCTCCCTAAGCTCACTGACTGTGTCGGCCGGTTTGACGTGGGAACGAACCGGCAAAGCGGCTTGACTCCTTTTAACCAACAAAAGGTCACGATCCCCAAATACACCCGATGCTGGGCGGCAGGCTGCAGCCGAAACATCTGAAGGCAGATGTGAATAGGGATATGACATACCCCCGAGGATCTACAGCGAGGAACCTCAGGAGAGTTGCATTGGACCTCTGAGGGACAGAAGGTCCAGGTTGCACAAAAGGCGTTGGTTCCACAAAACTGGCCATGGGACCAGAGTGCGTAGACGGAAATGCCACAGAGCTCGTGGTGGCCTCACCATGAACATCCAAATCCAATGAGAAAACTGCGGTGCTCGACGGTTGAGAGACCACAGTAGAGGGTTTGACCGGCAGCCCCTTCCGACTTCGCGGAGTTGAAGTCAGAGAAGTCTGAGGCTGATACCCCACGTCTACTACCAGACATCTCTGCAGACCCCTGCAGGGATAAAACTGCTATGCTCAACGGCTGAAAGGCCACAGCAGGGGGTTCCGTCAGAAGCCTCTTCCGATTTCGCTGAGTTGAAGTCAGGGAAGGCTTAGGCCGACACCCCGCGTCTACACTGCCAGACACCTCTGCAGACCCCTGCAGGGATAAAACTGCTGTGCTTAACAGTGGAGAGGCCACAGCAGGGGGTTCGGTCGGCAGCCACTTAATACTTCGCCGAGTTGAAGTCAGGGAAGGCTGAGGCCGATACCCCACATCCACACTACCAGACATCGCTGCAGACCCCTGTAGGGATAAGCCGAGGCCGGCTGGAATGGTGACCGATGACGTTGCAGATGGAACAGCAGTAGCAGCAGATACGAGAGCTGTTGAAACTGATGGAAAAGGGGAGAGAGCAACCGAGCTCGGCCTCCAAAGGAGGAGTCACAACCCTAGTGACAGCCTCAGATGTTGAATGAAGAGGGACCATAGTCCCGGAACCAGGCATCTTTTCACCAGATCACTCAATAGCTCCTGCAGTATCCACCACTGTTAATAACTGCACATCCCCCACAGAGTGAGTATAGCTCTCACCAGACATGGTCGTGTTGGGAGGCCCCGAAATGACAGTGCCACCCCCCCCCTGCAGGTGCAGGAGGAACAGCCACGAGAACGCACCAAAAGCGAGGGCAAAAAGCACTGCCCTAAAGGAACTGTACTGGATATAACAGTGGTGAGAGCAGTAGAAGAAAAAGGTAAACTCAACAGATATACAAAGTAGAAGAACACCTCCAACTACGAGAGAAAGGTGGCAGAAAAAGTACCGGCGGGAACACAACTGAACCCAGACAGCCGACAGGGACTCAAAAAACAGAAATTCTGCCCTCAACAGAGTGGAGAAATCCTGTCCATACAGTCCTCCATTGACACCTAACTCCAATAATAATAATAAAATTTATGAACCGAAAAATTTTATGTCCGAAACGCACGGTACACTAGAGTGAAAATGTGACTGAAAATAATGAGAATATATAAAACACAGTCCTGTTATTATACGATCCTCAGATCTATAATTCCAGTCACAGGAAACCATTATCAACGAGCTGAATTATCACTGTTTCTGTATGCGAAAAATGGACGTCCTACCACGTGGATGGACGAAAAAGAATGATTCATTGGTGACTGCCTCATGCACTGGTTCTGGAAGTCGTGGAATTGTACTGAGAGAAGAGCATTCCCTACTGGGTGTGCACCTGTGGCACTCGACCCAGTTTTAGCTTATTTTTTCTTGGTGCTTTTGCACCACTTTTCTTTCCCAAATCTCTTGGGAAAGATCAAAATAGAGAGTACATTTTCCGAGTTAGGGTCTTCAACTGTAGAGCAAGCCTGTAGCAAACAACTGTAAGGTAGGTTGATAAGAAATTTCAGGTGCAATTGCACTCCTAAGCAATCTGAGGAGGGTAACTGTTTTGCATTCCTTGATTTTCTAGATTGCCAGGCCTGATCAACAAAATAGTGTTTGCTCATAACTGAATTTAAAGAGCAGCAAAAGACTAAAAAGCAGGGGTCAGACCAAGGTCTCAAGCCACCAATCTAATTTTTTAAAGAATTTGAAGCTGTTATGGCCTGGAATCAGTCTAGCCCGTAACCCCTGGCACTCTGGTAGTGCAACCAAATTTTCTCCCATCACTCCTGGTTTTCCTTCTATTGACTATGAATTTAACCAATTATACCTCGTTTGACAGAGCTTGCCGAGCTCTGTCAAACTAGATATATTTGATTAAATGTCGAACTGCATTATGGAAATATTTACTGATGAAAACATTGCCATTTTGACATCAGAGTGCAGAGGGTTAAACAGCCCATCGCCTGTTTAGATTCATTCATCTGGAATATTTGATTTGGTCGGAAAAGCGAAACTATTGTTCACTTTTATGACAAACTGATATATTCCAGATGATTGAGTCTAAAAAATACCATATATATTCATTTTTTTAATCAAAACTGGAAATGTATCTCAATCAAGATCTGAATTGACAGAATGTTTGATGACACTACCATTAAAAAGAACACTCAAAACAGTCATAGTTTCAATAATAATGCTAATATCTTGGTGTTTTCAAGGTGGATTAAACACTTGATAGGAATATCTGTAACTGAATCACAGAATAATATCTGTATATCTTTGGGAGTAAAGGGGCCTCATATTGTATCAACGGTTGTCTTTGAGCAAACTCCACATAAATTGTGTAAACAAACAGACCACAACAGTGTCAAATTTCTTGCAGAATTTGACTGGTGGTCTGAGAGCGTGGATTCACACACCTACAAACTCTTAGGCCACCAGTCCAATTATGTAAGGAATTTTAGGCTGTTATGGGCTGTTTTTTACCCACATTTCATGGAGTTTGTGTTCAGATTATCACTGAAGTAATGTGAAGTTCTTTCACAAACAGCGATGTACAGTTGGAAATCCGAGACTTGATTTGACCGAATTTTTGACAACATTACCATTAGCAATGAAGACTCATCACAGCTATAGTTTTATGACCATGACACATAGTTCTACAAACTGACTTAATATATGAATGGTTTCAAGGTGAGTGACTTATTGATTGGATTATCTGCAAATGGAGCAAAAAGATGTTGTTCTCCAATTCTGAAATATATCCCAACATGAAAGAAACTGAAGTATTATCAAGCCAGAAAATAAGCAGACTGTCATCTGCAAAATGAGGTCCCCAGAGGATGAATTTAGTGATGCTACCCATCACTAAATTTACCCTCTGTGAACCTCAGTCTGAAATGGGGTCTCAAAATCAAACAGAAAGAGGTACCTAGAGGATAAATTGGCCCACTGTATGGGATAGCATCATCAAATTCACCCTCTGGGGACCTCATTCTGCAAATGTCAGACTGCTTATTTTCAGGCCTAAGTATTATGGCAAGTTATGGGAGTATGGTGGCTCAGTGGCATTGAACTTCAAACCTAGAGGTCCATGGTTCGATCCCCACCTGGGGTAACTGCATTGTGTCCTAGAGCAAGGCACTTAATACCGAATGACCAAGTGGGGGCACATTGGTGCTGTGTACTAAGGTGTACTGCACATCGATGGTGCATCTGTCTTGTGTGGAGTTAGTATGTTGGGTAGTTGTGGAGTCTGACTGTTGCTCGTTTCTTCTCTCCGGGTACTCCAGCTTCCTCCACATGTAAAACTGGCTGACAAGAGGAGACGCTGGCTGTCGAAGTGTCATTAAACTCCAATAAATAAATAGATATGGCAAGTTATAGTTTATGCAGCCTATGAGTCAACTTACTGAGTCATTGTCTGTAACAAGCGTCTGTAGACCAGGCACCCGTGTGTTCCTGTATTTCTCCTCTTGACTCTCAGGCATATTTATGGTGTATGTAGAGAAATCAAATGTAGGCACTTCATCATTCTGATCCTGTACATCAACAATAACATGAGTTGTTGTTGTTGCGTCTGTTTTCTTTCCATTCTCATCCAGCTCTGTAGCCTACATATTGGAAACAATATAAAACAAAAAAATTGATTTAGACTCTGATTTCTGTCTGAATAATTTTGTCAAACTAAAACTTTGTCTAAGACTAAAATCTGATTGGACAAGAGCGTATTTAGTTTTTTCTACGTTTACGGCTCCAATGGCATATGTTAGTGAAATATTTGAAAAGATGATAACAATGGGAGGAGATTCAAAGTGCATACTGCCTATAAAATCATATTTTTCTATGCCAGTGATCATTCTATGAATGTATACTCCCAATCCACTTACAAAAAAAGTCAAGGTTACTCCATTTCTGTTCAATGGATGAACTTGTTCATGATTTAAACTGAGATGGAGTAACCCGGAGCTTCATCTAAGTTATTGATTTTTTGTTGTCCAGAGACGTCGTGGGATACACGAGAGGTTTATTTACTGAATTTGTTATCGTAAAGTTGCCTTGTTCATCGAAGTTGCCTTGTTCATTTCACATTGTGAGTTTTGGGCTTTGGATAGTGGTCCAATTGGAACATACACATTATTGTGATGAATTGACAGTAACATGATCTGAGGTTTGCAGCTCTGAGTACATGTTTGGAACATAAGCTCTGAGTCACAAACCTCAGACCATGTTACCATCAATTCATCACAATAGCTTATAATGTTTACGTGTATCCTGTTTTGTTCTCAGAGAACAGATAAGTAAAATTGATCCTGAACACTTTACACTTAATTCTTTGAACCCCGATGTCAGTTCAATAGCAGCAATTGGAAGAGTCCATATTCATTATTTGGGGGTAGACCAATTAACATTTTCAACGTACAGCCTTAGGGCGGCATGCTGAAAATATTGATTGGTCTACCTCACACATTCACTTAGCAACCACCCCACTTAATAAAAGTATGAAGTATCATGTTCCTGGACCAGAAAAATGGCCTCTCAGGTTCAAAGGCTTCATGAGTACATTATGAACACAAGCAGATTTCATTGAAGCACCCGTTCAAACTCTCACATGCTGTAGGTTAAGATGGGAGTCCAAATTAATATTGCCATGGGGGAACTTGACTAATACAGTGGAGAACACTTAATTGAATATCTTTTAACTAAATAACCCTGTTAATTGAACAAAATTTCCCAACACAAAACCATTTACAATACCTCCTGTACAAATGTGACCTGTTGATTGAATATAGGTTACAGAGTAAACTCCTGTTAATTGAAAAAAAATCATGTAACCTGTCAAGACATTAGCCCGATTCTCCCCAATTTTTCTTTGTTTATAGCTCTATTTGGCCTCAGTACATCCAATACAGGTATTTAATCTATTATATCTTGTTTGACAGAGCTCATGGAACTCTGTGAAAGAAGATATAATAGAATAAATGCTATGTTTATCTCTAGAATACAGGAAGGTAACAAAATTCCTGTTAATTGAATACTCCTGTTAACTGAATAATTTGCATGGCAAAGTGGCTACTCAATTAACAGGGTTCCACTGTATATCAATATTAAAATGCTGGCCTTTGTATAGTGTGCCATGGTGGATTGTTATCCTCATAAAGAAGGTTGGCTTATTGTTTATTCTGAGTGTTGCTCCGAAGGTTGCTGAATGCAGAAATTAACATATGCCACTGTGGCAAGTGTTTATTTTTCTGCATGCAGTTGCCTTTAGCGCTAGCAGGTGATAATGGAATAAATTAATGCCCTTTGTGATGCATTAACACTCGTTGTCAAGGCTGGGTTGAGCCAAAGAGTGTAATCACATAAATAGTCCAAACAGTACTTGACAAATCAGATATCTTGACTGTTCCATGAAGGATAATATTCCTACATGAAAACAACGAAAAATTTCATACTCGGATCATATATATCCTTTTCTATTAACAAATTTATAAATGTGTCAGTGTCACAGGTTGTATAATTTCCTTTGTTCACCTGCACTTGCACCTGACTGATGTATACTATCTGTATGGTAGAAGTTTTATTGGCCTTGCCTGTTTAACAAAACCTATTTCATTTAAGTGAAATAAATTACTGTTTATGAAAAAAAAGTTATATGCAACCAGTGCTACGATTATGGATTTTGCTCAAATAATTACCGCTCTACATTTCAAATAGAAAATCATAACCTCTAAATTACTTTTGTATACCTGAATTAAAAAACAAGAGGCCCCATGGGGGTCTTAATTGTTCACTTGTCAAAGACATTTAAAGACATATTTAAGGTCATATTCAGCATCTGTGGTTAGTTAATACTACAGAGGAATGATGATGTAATTATTTATAAGTCTGTTATCCATATCAGAGAATTTAAATGCCTGGATTTCTAGTAAAGCTATAATGGTCATTTTTCCAAGGGATATTCAGGACTTCTAAATCTCTATTTTCCAATTTTCAGGGTAGGCAACTGAACTCTGCATTCAAACTCTGACTGTGTTAACATTGTATTTATAATGGGATTGTTGTGGGCATGAGATTGTTATTCATCCACGCAAGCACAAAATTCCAATATTTTTATGCATAAATTTAAGAAAATGACATATCAAAAAATAAACAAATGCTCAAAATGCTCACCTGGATCAAGTTGTCTACAAGGAATAAGGATATTAACTTTGAGGAATCAGAAAGATAGAGGCAAGTGTCAACTTGTACATGTGTCGTTACTGCAATGACTGTCGCCAAAAAGGCTCTGAAAAATTATGCCTGTTCTTTTGGTTCCCACTCACATTCTACATTGTACGTTAGGCTCAAGATTATGTTGAAAAACAATAAAAGGGCTTCCTCTGAAAAGATCACCTAGGCTGGTGAAAATTTTGGGTTGAAATTCAGTAAAATATTCATTGTTCCTGGAAGCCATCAGTTGTGTGAAGAAATAGAGAGAAATGGCTGTCAACAAGGACATGACTGAAATAGAGTTTTTTTGGACAAATTAGGGCTTTCTAGATATGTGTCCTTATACACTCACAATCAGATGTAATCATTAATGAAAACAGAACATTCGATCAAAATAAAATTTGTTTTCTTACCAAATGTCAAAAGATTCTGTCTGGTGAACAAGCCATAAAATAAGCAGACTGTCATCTGCAAAATGAGGTTCCCTGAGGGTGAATTTAGTGCTGCTACCCTGCATAGCAGGGTAGCATCACTTAATTTACCCTCTGTGAACCTCAGTCTAAATCGGGGTCTCAAAACGAAACAGAAAGAGGTACCCAGAGGATAAATTGGCCCACTGTATGGGATAGCATCATCAAATTCACCCTCTGGGGACCTCATTCTGCAAATGTCAGACTGCTTATTTTCAGGCCTGCTGGTGAATTTGAAGATCTTTGATGAATAGTCCTCATACTGAAATAAGTTCAAATATGGTTTTCCACAGAGAGCCAAAATATGAACCAAGGAACTTGATTTGAACATACTTGAATTTGCCCCCACAAGGATGGTGTATATCAAATATAAAAAAGTTTCTTCCAGGTGGATTTGAAGATTTTTAAAGCATTTTCTTCATACTGCCCCAAGTTAAAGTTTGGGTTCCTATAAGGAGCTCAAATATGAACTTGAGGACTTGGTTTGAATAAATTCGATCTGATCCCTATAAGGAAGCTATATACCAACTATCAGAAGATTCGGACTGGTGGATCAGAAGAGGATTTTAAAGAATATATTCTTCATACTTCCCAAGGTTGGACTTGATTTGAACAAACTTAAGCCAGACATTCCTAAGGATACTGTATACAAATATGAAAAGATTCTGAAGAGTTAATCTGAAGAAGATGTTTAAAGCATATTTATTCCTCATATTACATTTAGTCATAGGAGTCCAAATATGAGTGCATAGACCTGCTCAGAGCAACTAAATGTGAGAAAAATCTGACATGGATCAGAAGATTTTTGAATAAGTTTCCCCATATTTCAGCACTTTAAAATTTGGGTGCTCTTAAGTAGTACAAATATAAATCAGTGACTTAATTTCAACAAACTTGAATCTGACTCTCACAAGAATGCCATGTGTCAAATATTGAAAGATTTTTCTGAATGGTGGATCTGAAGAAGATTTTTGTGGGGTTCTCACAGAGCAGGGGGGGGGGGATGTTTGGGGGGGGGGGGGCATAAATACTACTCCATACCAAACTTGGTCCACAATCGCCACCTGTTCAGAAAGTTAAAACATTTATAGTAATTTATATATTTTTTATACTTACCAATGACCCGGACTTCGCTGGTGCTAACTGTAATACTGTAGGGCCAAACACAAATTTTGCCCCCCCCCCCCCCTCAATCCCCCAAATTTGCATCAAAATCCAAAAATTAGATGCCCTATGTGGTCCTCCATACTTTTATCCACTGTGCATGCACAGTAGTCAAGGAAGTCCGAAATTGGAGCCAAATCCTCATTCTTACAACCAGTGCCTGGGTAAGTGTTATGTAATCAGTGGGGAGGTATGAGTTCCCAACTCATGGGAGGGCCATCTCCGTCTCGGTCATTGGTAAGTATAAAAAATATATAAATTACTATAAATTTTTCAACATTTTTATACTGTACCAATGACCCAGACTTGACAGAATAGAAAAAAGGCTGGAGGGCCTAGGACATAAAGGAAAATCCAATAGGCTCAATTACATGTAAACAGAATTATCCCCTCAAGGAGAAGAGGAGAACAGGTTTTACATGTATCTTCTTGTTTGTATCAAAAAAGAAAGACACAATACCATTCCGTAATTGAGCACAATAACATCAATGATCTCTATTAACATCCAGTATAACCCATTATACTAATCTTTTTAAAGGAAAGCCAATAAATAAAGATAGTCCAGAGAATGAGACTCTTTATACTTATTTAAAAGTGTCCAACAATTGTATATTAGCGCTCATATGACACGTGATATATACAAATGCTTCACACCGAGCTACACTTTAAAAATATTACATAAATGATATAAACATTAGCTTTACACTTTAAAACCATCCCAGCACCGACTCGGAATTACTGACTCCAGAGGAGGTATTCCCTTGCTTTTCACTATAAAGCAGGTGAATAAGGGAACACCATCCCCCCCCCCTCCCCCCCCCCCCCCCCCCCCCCCCCCCCCCCACTTTATGAAGAGGGCAGCAGGACAGAGTCACTACCGGAACAGAAAGCCTGTACAACTATAGTTGCAACTGTTTAGTGGACGACATTGTCATTCTGAGCAACAGATAACGGACCTAAACAACGTAGGTTGCCAGAAATGGACTCAATATTTCTAAGAAAATTTGTGAACGCGGAAGGCTGAGACCAATATGCAGCTTTCATCAGATCGGTAATAGCAACACTATTAGCATAAGCCCAAGATGTAGACAGTGCTCTTACTTCATGTGACTAAATCTAAAGCACAGACTGCTGAGTTGAAGATAATTTTAATAAGCAGTACGGATAGTTAATTGAATCCACCTTGCAATAGAATGGACTGTAATGTCCTTTCTATTAGGTAGCAGAGACAGAAAGAAATGCTTACATCCCTTTCTGATAAACTCAGATCTACGTTTGTAAATGTGCATGGCTCTAACTGGGCAGAGCAAAGGCCTATGACTGTCTGAAGATGGAAGAGCCTTAATAACAATAGGTTCAGGACACTTATTAGGAGCCTGATTCTTAACCAAAAATCCAACATTATTAGTGAAAGTAATAGTATTATCAACACTACGATAGTGAGAATCATCGACCGATAGTGCATGAAGCTCACTAACTCTTCTGGCATCAGAGAAGGCTAAGAGAAAAGCTGTCTTATAAGATAAGAATTTGAAGTCCACTGTATCAGGTGGCTCAAATGGCGCATCTTTTAGCTTCAGAAGAACCCAAGCTAAATTCCACTTAGGAATTAACCTAAGGGTTCTAGGTCTATTTATCGAAAAGTTTCTCACCAACTTAGATAAAGAGACATTAGATCCAATCTGTAACCTATCATGATGAGCATAGGTATCCGATAGCATAGACCTATAACCCTTAATGGTTATTGGCTGCAGTTTGATCTCGTCAAACAAGTAGACCAGAAAATTAGCAATATCTGGAATGGGGGGGATCATAAATATCAATAAAATGATCCCTACACCACCTATAGAAAACCTTCCACTTAGCAGCATAATTTAGCCAAGAGGAGGTCCTTCTACAGTTAGAAATTGCATCCACGGCTTGTCCTGTAAAATGCTTGCCGTGCAAGAAGGACCGCACAATGGAAATACGTGAAGGTTGAGATCTTGCGGGTTGTGATGCAGTGTGCGCGATATCCCCTGCGAAAGAAGCTCCTCCCGTGCAGGAAGCTTCCGCAGAATATCCCACAACAGACACCTGAGTAGATTTATCCATGGTCTCTGGGGTGACAGAGATGCTACCAACAGAATCTTGTAGTGAGATTGCTTGATTTTTAGCAATATCTACTGAATCAACGGAGCTGGAGGATACGCGTATCCTATCATTCCGTCCCAAGAGATCGTCTGCTGCAAACACTCGAGGATCTGGACATGGCGACACATACGTCTGCAACTGATTGTTGAGATGCGTTGCAAATAAGTCTATCATTGGACGATCCCATTGGTAGCAAATCTGATTGAATATTCGTTTGTTGAGAGTCCATTCTAACGGCAACATGCGACCTTTCCGAGAAAGGGAGTCTGCTAAAACGTTCAGACGACCCGGTATATGACGGACCGATAGGAGAACTTGGTGCTCTAGGACAAACAGAAGGATCCTTTCCATTAAATTGAATAATGGAATGGAATGAGTGCCTCCCTGGTTCCGAATATGCGCAAGTACTGTTGAATTGTCATACAGAATTTGAACATGCAAATTCTGAAGTATGTTCATCCACTGACGTAGCGCAAGCCATATTAACACCATCTCTTTGATGTTTATGTGCTTGTTTAGGAACTGTGTATCCCAAAGACCCTGGCACTTGGAATCTGTTGGGCTCAGAGTTGCGCCCCAACCTGTTTGACTCGCATCCATCATTATCGTAAAACTCAGATCCGGCAGTTGCAGTGGTACTCCTTGAGTTAACCACTGAATATCTGCCCAAGTCTGAATCTCTTGTTTCACTTGATTTGACAAGACGATGTTCGTTTCGCTCGAATGAGTCTTCACACTCCAGTTCTGAGTAAAAAATATCTGGAGTGGACAAGTGCGTAGCCACCCCATCGGAATAAGATCCACAGCGGCTCCGTACAAACCTGTCAGTCTCATGAATTCTCTCGCTGTAACTACTTCTGAGTGAAGATAACTGAGCGTAACAACTGACTAATTTCGCTCTGGTTAACGGCAGATGAACGAGATTGTTGTGCATCTCGAAGCTCATTCCCAGGTGGGTAAATGACTTGGACGCCACCAAATCCGACTTCTTTTCGTTTACTATGAAACCGAGACGTCGGAGCAGTTGAAGCAGAACATCATTCTGAAGCGTTAACTCGTTGCCGTACCTCTGAAGAATGTGGTCCAGGTAGGCCAACGTTAATACAGACGAATGAGCTCGGAAATGAGTCATTACCAAGTTCGTTATTCGAGTGAATGCCGAGGGCACTAGATTCAGACCGAAGCACATCGCTCGGAACTGATAAACGACTCCTAGGACAGCGAAGCGAATATACTTTCTGAACGCTGGATGTACCATGACGTGAAAGTACGCATCTTTGAGATCTATGCTCGCAGCATAGTCGTTCACTCCAATGCTCGCTCTGACCGATCGGATGGTATCCATATAAAATTTTGGACCCACAATCAGCTTGTTTATCCAGCTCAGATCTAGGACTGGACGAAACGAGCCATCTGGTTTTGGAACCAGAAACAGGTGACTGTAGAAACCTGGAGATTCCTGGTTTTCTACAGCATTCTTGTCCAGAAGAGATTGAACTTCTGATAGAAGCGATTTTCTCTTCTGAACATTTGACGGAAGCTGAGTCCAATGTGGACTTCGAGTTAATGGAGGTTTTTCCTTGAAGGACAGATTTAGACCTTCAGAAATCCAATCTTGCACCCATGGGTCGTCCGTAATTGACAACCAATTGGTAAAGAACCTCGACAGACCGGAACGCAATAGAGGTTTACACCATCACCTCCTGGATCTGTGAGGCATGCGGGAGGAGAAACCACGTCCTCCACGACCCGCACCTCGTCCCTCAACCAGTAGGGGCGTCTGACCTGTTATCTCAGCCAGTATAACGCCCCTTGCCTGAGTCACTACTCTGATGGTCTCTAGAGTAAGATGTAGAGGCTTTCTTAGATCCTCTATAGGAACTTCCCTTGGATGTATTCGCCCCCGAAGTACCTGCCTTACTCTTCTCTGCTGAGTCCGACTTTTTAGAAGCGGATTTAAAAAGCAGAGAGCCAGAAGCTTTCTTAGTAATCTGATCATAGATAATAGAAAGCTTTTACCTGCCTTACTCTTCTCTGCTGAGTCCGACTTTTTAGAAGCAGATTTAAAAAGCAGAGAGTCCAAAGCTTTCTTAGTAATCTGATCATAGATAATAGAAAGCTTTCCGTCGAAGAGAAACTCTCCGGAGACCGGAGCGACTCGAAGAGAGTTTTTCACCTTACTGTCCACTCTAATGGACGCAGCCAGGGCAGCATCACGTCTGACCAACTCCAGATTTGCCACTGAAAGGGCAGAGTTATACGTAGAATATGCTATAGCCCTCGAAAGAACTCTTAAGGAAGTTTGAACATCCTGGAATTCTTTCCCTTCGAGACATAATGATAACGCTCTGGAAAGGTGATCTGCATAAGATAATACATCTAAATTAATTCTATTAGATGAGATTGTCGTCTCCAGTATACTGGAGTTAATAGACATGGACGCCGGCAATGACAATTCCAGGTCTTCAGTCTGGTCATACAAACTCAGAGGAACTCTCGGCACGCCTTGTCCTGCCGTTTCAAATCTATGTCTCGCATTGATGAAAGGCAGCTGTATAGCGCTAGGTGATAAGAAACCGGATTTGCCAGTCTTAGAGGCTAGCTTGAATATAGCATCATTCAAAAGTTCAAATGTCCGTGTGACATTACTGAACTGGGTCAGAAACTCAGGGACAGTGTCCCTAATCCGGCCGAAAAAGTCTGTGTCCAGTGACGCTATCAGTCTCTTATCTGGTAATGCAGCAATTTGGTCTGGAGGAACAACATCTGGAAGGTGTTGCCGGATGAAATCTACGGCCACCTTATGTTGTTCAGAAAGGGGAAATTCCAACTCCGCTGATTCCGTTTCACCATCCGACTGGACCTTATGAGATTCTCGGTCGTCCCTTTCTGACTCTGCAGGGGAGCAAACTGACCCAGCTTCCTGTTCCGAAAAAGTTTCTGATGGCTGCTGGGATGCTGCAATGAGTTGAGCTATCTGTGATAGCAAGTCCGTCACGGAGGCCTGTGGAGCTGCGGTCTTACGTGATTTAGCCGCTGGGAGCTCCTGGGACGTTACTTCCTGCATACTTCTTTAATACAAACGTCCCGATTGGTGAGGCCTCGTGTCCTTGGCTACCGGATAGCGTGACCTGATCGACGTGGAATCCTTGGTCGGTGATGCAGGCTGGATATCAGTAGTCACGTAGCCAAGTTGCGGTCGTGTGTGCTATCGTGAGGATGAGGAAGCCAATAGACTAGTCGAGCCGGAATGTCTATACGACGGAGCATCCCAAGGAGTGGACGTATGCTCCGATTGACGAACATTACGTACAACAACATCTGGTCCCACATGTTGTTGTAAGAGAGAGGGGACTCTCTTGCTCGCGGTCCGGGCAGACCTGGACGAGCTAGCTACCGGACTGATTGGATTCCTCTGTACTATCCTCTGATCCGTCGTCACCGGGTGTGCATGATTCATGGTTATAGTGCTCGCAACACCCGATTTTCCTTCCTGGACCAGAACGGACGAACCCGGCTTCACAACCATTTCGTGAATGATTGTTACACCGGGCGAGCTAGCGGGCGACAATGCCGTCGATCCTACGTGGGACCTCTTAGGCATTTGCCAAATTTCATTGAGCACTTTTTCCACTAGCTCTTCATTTATCTGCGACACCGGAGGCACACTTCGTGAAGACATCACGGAAACATCACCCTGTTCTTGTTCCTCTGAAAAAGAGACTGAAAAACTAGAGTGACCCTGTGGTGAGAGGGCAAGCATGGACCTCTCATCACTAATAATATACCGTGACACACGTCTCCGTTTGTCATTCCAATTTGCACACACAGAGCAAGAATTAGTGCGAGTACACTGACTACAATGAATACACTGAACATGAGAATCAGAGGAAGACTTCCTTGAATTACAATTTGAACAAACTTCTTTCATACTGAAAAAAGTTAAACGGTCAACGTACTCACACTAACCCTTGAAAATAAGATACATGATAATAAATATAATCCATTACAAATGTTTCGAAAAATAATTTGAAAGAAAAAATGTTCAAGTTGAGCCCAAGTTCCCAATGGGAATGATGAGCCCAAATAGATCCCAGAAAAGCCTAAGTGTGGTCAAAAATTTTAAATCATGTCTGAAAATTAATGTTACACTTATGGACAATATTATGTATCTGGCTATGAGCAGAACTAAATAGATGACAAGGAATCACTATGTGAAGTAACCGTTGTCAATGTAAACAAAAGTAAATAAAACTGGAAACAAGACTCCAGGCACTGAAAATATGGCCCGAAATCAGTAACCAATTTTAACACTATCCAATGTAAAACAGAGGCTTCCTGAGAAGAAACTGCAGTACATCGGATGGTAGATGCATGACTGAAATGCCTAACCACCCTAGGGTGAGGACGTAACAATGGGGAAAAACAGAATTATCATTCTGTTACCAAGCCAAAACTCCCAAGAAATTACATTGTAAAATAATTACAAAAAATAATGCCAAAAGCATGGGAGAATAGCAAGGGGGGTATTAAGGAAAGGGAGAGAGGAAACACTGAACAAACAATGGAAATTTCACAGCAAGAATGAAAATATCAGGCCCATGCCCCGAAATTAGAGAACATGAAATAATTTTTCATAAAAATTATAAGTTACAGCCCTGAACACATCCTTCCACTGTTTCTTCCTCTCATCCTTTTATTTCATCCTTAGATCCACCATTTCTCTCATGATTATGTGTCTGGCATCTTTTAAACTAAGATTTAAAGCACAGATATCAGTGTGATGTTACTGATTGTAGGGCTAAACAAAGAATGAGGATTTGGCTCCAATTTCGGACTTCCTTGACTACTGCGCATGTGCAGTGGATAAAAGTATGGAGGACCACATAGGACATCTAATTTTTGGATTTTGATGCAAATTTTGGGGATTGGGGGGGGGGGGGGCAAAATTTGTGTTTGGCCCTAGAATATTGGAGTTAGCACCAGCTAAGTCTGAGTCATTTGTACAGTATAAAAATATATAAATTTTGGGCAGAGAGAAAAATATTGTGCATTCAGGTATGAGCCTAAATATTGCCCGAGAGCTTTTCTTTGGACAAATATGAATAAAATTGAATCTTGAGCATATAAGGAAATTTAAAAACATTTGCGACTTGATTTGAACAAAATTAAATCTGGCTCTTGTAAGGATACTGTATACCAAATATCATAAGATTCTGTCTTGTAGATCCAAAGAAGATTTTGAAAGAATTTTCCACATATTACATTAAGTTAAAATTTGGGCTCCCATTGGGAGCACAAATATTATCCCAGGAATTTGATATGAACAATTTGAGTTATGCCTCTTGTGGTGCCCCACTGGGAGAGGCAACTTTATTTGAACAAACTAATCAGGTCTGACATATGATGCAGAACACGCATACAAAATCTGGTTCAATTTGGTCCATCAGGCTATGGCAAGAAGTCGATAATATAAAGTTTATACCAGATGGGCGATGAGAGATCCGGTCAGCTAAAAGTATGCTCCAAATGGCAGTATTTGGAAAGAGTGTAACCTTTCTACAAGCATGGCATGCCATCTATAATTTTACTAGCTGATGCCCCATGCACATCACAGTAGGAATTTGCCCCCCCCCCCCCCCCACCCTCACCTCCAGGCTTTGCCACTGTTGTCTCATCACCTGCTATTATTTCTCTTTAACTTATATACAGGAATTAGAAAGGAACATGACTGAATTTAGGTGGGTCTCTTATGTTTTTTTGAGAAAATTTGGAAAATTACTTAAGAATTAAAAAATAAAAGGACTGCAGATAAAACTGATAATTTGAAGACATCCCCTTCTGTACATTTTTGTTTAAAAAAATGGTCAAATAAATTTCGAGGATTTAGAAAAGTTAGAATTAGCAGAAATCAACAAGCAAATTTATTAGAATTTCTTAACCCTATTTAAGTTGATACTGTATAATCAATTAAAGGTCTCATATTTCACAGTATTCAGGCTATACATGTACTTCAAAGTCTGTCCAGCATTGTTCATACTGTCAGATGCCAATTGCACAAAAGATTTTGATTTGGCACGAAAAATCTTTGTTGGCTAAAATTCAGGCCCCCAAAAAGTTCCTTCTTTCACTTGTGAAGGAATGCCATTGCAGCAACAAGGAGCACCATCAATGACAAAACTTCTGATACATGTATAAGGAAATTGTCATCTGGCAATAAAGATGGAAATAATAACCGATTTTCACTTAACAACAGTACAGTCGCCGTGGAGTGGTCATAATCCACGCATGGGCAGTGATGTCCATGCATGTGTTTACAAGGTAATAAAAACCATTATCAGAAAAATTTTAATTAATGAAGCACCGGGTTGTACACGGTGCTTCACTATTTAAATTTTTTATCATTATTCCAACAATTAGTGTTTGCAATCTACTATTGCATTCGTGGAAATACTGCCCACCCTGTGGAAAGTGACCAGTCCACGGCGGCTATACTGTACTAAATAAACAGCAGGATTACACCACATAAAAGCACTGATACATCTATTTATCCTAATGCTAACCTAACAGGCTAAAACATTTCATCATCATGAAAGCATATGACACTCCTGCAGGTATTATAACTTTTGGCCCGTTGTCACTTGAGTATTGGTCAAATAGTAAAATAATGACTGAAGAAATTTACAAAATATGAAGAGGTAAATTCTGGTGTAATATAATGAGATAAGAACTTTTCAGTTGCATTAAATTCTACTTACAATGACACCAAATCTGAATCGAGAAATTTTTTCATAGTCAATATTTCCATCAACAAGAATATTTGCTGTGTAAACATTTGTTTCTTCCTTCTCCAAAGATGGACCAAGTTTGAACATTTTATGTGTATCTATAATAAAAAATTAACGTGAATTTTTCAATTCTCATAAATGAACAAAAGGTCCCAGGTGGACTGAGGCACTCACCTGCAGTCTTTCTATTTTGTAGTACACACTACACCTTGGCTCTACCTAGCAAGCGATTAAAGTAATATGCATTTTGAATGGTTCAATCTCTTTCTTACCAGAGTATTATATTTTGGGTATGCTTTAACCCTTTACCTAACATGAAAAGCAGACGACACTTGCAAAAAAATTCTTGAATAACTAATTTTTTTCATTTTTTGTCTCAAAAACATAGGTTATGACCCCTCGTTGGAACGAGCTCGTCGAGCTCGTTCCAACGAGGGGTCATAACCTATGTTTTTGAGACAAAAAATGAAAAAAATAATGAAAATTAATTGACGATTTTTGAAAATAGCGCTGGCCGGTTTTGGCCGTTACGTTGGGTAAAGGGTTAACAGTACCTGTTTACAAAGCACATTTAGTAACCCTGAAATGATTCCCCAGCCATCCCGTTTCATCTTCTGAAACAACACCCAAGGTTTGTCTGCTGTTTTTAATCAGCTCAAAAGAAAAACAATTTGCAGAAAATTGTGGTTAAAATGTTGCAATGTGCATCGGGAAATAAAATGCACAAACCTCAAAGGCAAATACTCCATTGAAATTGCATTTCAATTATTGAACCAAACTTAACCCTTTACCCAACGTAATGGCCAAAACCGGCCAGCGTTATTCTCAAAAATCGCCAATTAATTTTCAAAATATTTTCATTTTTTATCTCAAAAACATAGGTTATGACCCCTCGTTGGACGAGCTCGTTCCAACGAGGGGTCATAACCTATGTTTTTGAGACAAAAAATGAAAAATTTTAGTTATTCAAGAATTTTTTTTGCAAGTGTCGTCTGCTTTTCATGTTAGGTAAAGGGTTAAATAAATCAGATTACCCCTGAAACAAGCTTTAAATGAACGTGTCAATGACACTGTAGCTAAACTTGTGTAAGACATGTACATGTATAGTATGTGACACAGCAATGACACATATTCAGGTAATGACTTGATAACAAAGGTACATATAAAGTATTGTAACAGTCTGTACATAAATTCTGACCGTAGACTGTAACAAATGTATAGGCAAAGTATTGTAAAGGTGGCCGACAGTTAGATGCTAAACTAGAAAAGAAATCTTTGAATCCTGGAGTGGGTCTGATTGAACCCAAAAATATTTGTTCTCATAGCAGAGTGATAAGAAAGGCACCCCAAAACACTCGTTCCTGTCCCAAGGTGATAACAAAGGTACCCAAGAAGTTTCGTGAAGATCAGTTCATAAATACTGAATCCAGCCCAAGCCGTATTGACATGTGCACTTACTGTGTATAAGTAGCACTGAATAAATCAAAGTTCATCTAATTTGCATATTTTATGCACGAGAAAAAAAACCTGTATTATATGTGATGTATTCCAAGTTACTAAACATTCATTCAAAAATTTATTCAAATCAGAACCTTCATATAGAAGTTCTGTACACAAAACTGATTGTACCTAATTTGGGTACAAAATGGCCAACGGTAGCCATCTTGACTTTAGGACCGCACCCAAAAACACTTGTTCTCATCACAAGGTGATAACAAAAGTACCCAAGAAGTTTCGTGAAGATCGGTTCATAAATACAGCCCCTAGCCCGAGCCGTATTTGACATGTGTACTTACTGTGTATAAGTAGCACTGAATAAATCAAAGTCCATCTAATTTGCATAATGTCTGCACGAGAAAAAAACCTGTATTATATGTCATGTATTCGATGTTACTAAACATTCATACAAAAATTTATTCAAATCAGAACTTTCATACAGAAGTTCTGTACAAAAAACTGATTGAACTAATTTTGGTACAAGATGGCTGTCGGTGGCCATCTTGAATTTCGGATCGCACCCTAAAACACTTGTTGTTGTTCCTAGCCTGAGCTGCATTGACATGCGTACTTACTCTGTGTAAGTAGAACTGAAAAAAATCAAAGTTCATCTAATTTGCATAATTTCTGCATGAGAAAAACCCATATTATATGTGGTGTATTCCAAGTTACTAAACATTCATACAAAAGTTTATTCAAACTAGAGAAACAGAATTTACTGCATCCAGTAAATTCAAGTCTGTGTGAAAAGGGTTAAAGTATCAGGAATAAACTCTACAGAAAGAGAATTTATGGAGGCTTATCTTCTGGTGTAAAATATTTTTTAACAAATCAGAAATGGGTTTTTGTTAACAGTATTTACAGATATTCATACAGGAATCAGAACAATTTTTATAAGAAACCAGAAAAGGCATATATGTGACCAGCATTCAAAGGGTTCGATACACGAATCAGAAATGGACAATTTTGGCTTTGCCCACTAATTTGAGTGATGAAATACATTCATAAACTTTAGAAATACATTAAGGTGTAAATGCATTTCCCAGTCTTTCTGAATAATATGCACTTGATGACCTCATTCAGGTGGACCGTATATTGAATCTCCAGCACTTTTTAACTCAGTCGGTGTAGTCCCATGTCTACATTTACACTGAAGAATGAGTGCAACCCACTTTGAAATAATGGCTCCACCAACTTCAGATCTGTCATCTGTCATTCAGATGGAAAGGGTGAAAAAAACATAGATGAGTGCAAATTGGTTATTGTTAATCTGCATGCCAAAATGCATCGAGATAGGACGATCCGTATTTGAGTTGTCACGCTGACAAAGGGTGCACAGACTCTATCGGAGATATTGTCATAAAAACCTTAAAAACCCCAAGAGCTCATTTGAAAGCCTGCTCATAAAAGAGCATCTAGTGACATAAACAAGGCATACATAAAACTAGAACTTCTCTAATAAATTAATTTTAAGCAGTCATAGCTCTAACACAGTTAACAGTACAGTCAACTATGTCAGTATTGCATATTTTACCAGCATCCTGACAGTATACAATTACATGTACACTGGAATTCTTCATGATCAAGTTGTTTGTTTTTATATTAACTTGGTTTGGGAATTAATTCTGTACAATGAGATTAAATAAATAGATCATGTTATTGTATGTGACAGTCACAGCTTTCTCCCTACTGCTTTTTGTGAAATTCTTTCATAGAGAAAATATTCATACAGGAATCAGAACAATTTTTCTTAGAAATCCGAAAAGGCATATATGTGCACATCATTTATAGGGTTCGATCAAGGAATAAGAAATGGACATTACTGCCGCTGCCATTTGTTTGAATGATGAGATACATGTATAATCTTCAGAACTGCATTAACTGGTATAAAATGAAATTCCTAATAGGTCGAGAAAGTATGCATTTAATGACCTCTCTTGACCGCATAGAGGTGGACCACATTTTGAATCCCCAGCAAGTTTCAACTCATTTGGTGTAGGTACCATTACTATAGGTCATACCAAACCTGATGTATGAGTGTAAACTACTTTATAAATATTGGCTCCACCAACTCCGGATATGCCATATTTGTAGCTGATGGCAAATGTTCATATTAGCAAGGCAATGATGAAGTGCATATATGGTACCTCTGGAAAATATATTGCAAGTAAAAAGGTTCAGTAATGTTGGAATGTAGACATTGAAAGGCCTTAAAGACCCCCCGAGAGCCTGTCTGAAGACTTATTGGCATTGTCAAAATACCGAGGTCCCATCTATATCCATGTGTGTTTAGAACAACACTGTGAGAATGGAAATGGTTTTCATTATTCTCAATGATTTTTTCGAAGAGAGGTGCACCATCGAAGTGCAGTACGCTTTAGTACACAGCGCCACCGTGCCCCCATATTAAGATCTTTAGAGGGTTAAAATATTCGCTTTAAATATTCCATTTTAATCCTTTAACCCTTTACCCAACGAATCGGCCGCATCCGCCCGCGTAATATGCAAATTGAGAAGTTGAAAAAATATTAGTTCCAACGAGGGATCCCATGATATGGTTTTGTTGAAATTGTTTGGAAAATTTGAAAAAAAATGATATTTGAAATAATAAATTTTGCTATCGTCTGCGTTGGGTAAAGGGTTAAATGGGGGCGCAGTGGCTGAGTTGGCAGAGGTGCAGGCTGCAAGTCGAGTGGTCCTCACTCTGTCCTTGGGCAAGACACTTCACCCCATTGCCCACGTGTGTGCATGGTGGCAATGTTTACTAAAGCGTACTGCACATCGATGGTGCACCTGTCTTCAACCAATGCTAACCCTGCTTGTGTGGAGTTAGTATGTGGGGAATCTGATAGTTGCTCGCTGTTGCCCGGAGGTTCTCCCCAGGTACTCTGGCTTCCTCCACCCGTAAAACTGTCCTGGTCATGGTAAACCACTGTGCAGAAATATGTGACATTAAACACCAATAAATAAATAATCCTTTAAAAATGAGCTCATTCCAATGAAGGGTCATAAGCTATGTTTTTCAAGCAAAAATGAAAAAGTAATTAAAACTGAATAGACATTTCTGTGTATAAAGCTGACTGGTTTTTGCCTTTATGTTGGCTAACGGGTTAAGAATCCCTTAGTTTGGAAAGCACACTGAAAAGGTGTCCCATTCCACATAGAATTAAATGTTTCAGAAAAGAAAGCGAAAAACATTCTGTAGCCATGAGTTATATTAAAGATATTTTTTTATTCACATCGAAGTATTAAGAGGGTTAAAATCTGACCATTCAAATATTCCATTTTATTACTTTGTAACTGTGATAGGTGTTCCAAGAAAGCCACACACCACTCCATCCCAAAACCTCTCAATCCTGAGTTATGATTGAGAATAAATAGATTTTAAAAAAAAATGCTTTGAAAAGTGAAGGTTTCTCTCTCTCTTCAATGATTGAGACTGAAGTTTTGTAACATGATACAACATAAATATACAGTGCTGTTCAATGTAACAAAGAATTCTATCTCAGTTTTCTCTCTGGAGATTTCTGTTTTAGATAATGGTTACTGCTTCAGCTAACTCATTTCCCAGTAAATGTTGTAAACATATTTTTAACACCTAGAGTCCGAAGGCCCCACATGCCTCCAAATCATAGATGACCAAGTACCAATGGTAGGCAGTCTATCAGTATACCAAAAACATTGAGATAGGATTGATTGTAATTGGGTTATCATGTTGACAAACGGTGCATAGAAGACATTCTATGAATGTTATTAATTTATTGGTGTTTAATGACACTTCAACAGCTAGGCCGCCTTGTGTCGTACAGTTTTTACGGATGGAGGAAACCAGAGAACACAGAGAACCACCAAACAACAACAACAAGCAACTGTCTGGCTCCCCAACATGCTAACTCTACACAAGCAGGGTAAGTGCAAGTGTATCATCGACATGCAGTATGTCTTAGTACACATCATCACTATGCCATTATGTGGGCAATGGGGGTGAAGTGTTTTTGCCTAAAGACACAAGGCACTTGCCACAGATAGGATTCAAACTGAGAACCTCTCGGCTTGCAGCCTGCACCTCTAACTGCTTAGCCACCGTGCCCCTCTATGAATGTAATGGGAATACTTTAGAGGCTTATTTTGGGGATAAAATAGTTTTAAAGAAATAAGAAATAGGTTTTCAATGACAGTATTTATAGATATTCATTCAAAAATCAGATAATTTTTTCCAAGAAACCAGAAAAGGTATATATCTTCACAGCATTCAAAGGGACCAATCAAGGGAATGCACAAGGAGGTTCAAAAATATGATTTCCAGCAATTCTGGTAATAGCCCTCATGACTCCTGTTCGACCTTGGCCCAAATTTTGAATCTCCATCGAGTGTCAACTCGTTTGGTATTAGTCCCAGGTGCATACATCATACCATGCTTGAAATATGAGCATGACCCACTTTCACAAATTTTGGCCACACCAACTTTTTACGTAAAAATGGATGTATGGACTTCAGGAATGCTTTAGTGAGTCAAAACATGTGATTTCCAGCAATTCTGAAAAAATGCATTCAATGACCCCAGGTGACCTCCGTGACCTTGACCCACATTTTTTGAACCTCCATCAAGTGTCAACTTATTTAGTGTTGGCTCCAGGTCCATGCATCACACCATGCTTGAGATATGAGTGTGACCCACTTTCAAATATTTTGGTTACGCACACTTTTTTTTCTGTCAAAATGCATGTGTGTATGTCAGGAATGCTTTAGGGGGTCAAAAAATGTGATTTCTAGCAATTATGAAAAATGCACTTAATGACCCCTAGGTGACCTCCATGACCTTGACCCATATTCTGAATCTCCATCGAGTGTCGACTCATTTGGTGTTGGTCCCAGGTCCATACGTCATACCATGCTTGAGATATGAGCGTGACCCACTTTCAAAAATTTTGGCCACGCCCACTTTTTATACTTCAAAATACATGTGTGTACGTCAGGAATGCTTTAGGGGGTCCAAAAATGTGATTTCTAGCAATTATAAAAAATGCACTTAATGACCCCAGGTGACCTCCGTGACCTTGACCCATATTTTGAATCTCCATCGAGTGTCGACTCATTTGGTGTTGGTCCCAGGTACATACGTCATACCATGCTTGAGATATGAGCGTGACCCACTTTCAAAAATTTTGGCCATGCCCACTTTTTTTTACGTCAAAATGCATGTGTGTATGTCAGGAATGCTTTAGGGGGTCAAAAAATGTGATTTCTAGCAATTATGAAAAATGCACTTAATGACCCCTAGGTGACCTCTGTGACCTTGACCCATATTTTGAATCTCCATCGAGTGTCGACTCATTTGGTGTTGGTCCCAGGTCCATACGTCATACCATGCTTGAGATATGAGCGTGACCCACTTTCAAAAATTTTGGCCACGCCCACTTTTTTTACGTCAAAATGCATGTTTGTATGTCAGGAATGCTTTAGGGGGTCAAAAAAGTGATTTCTAGCAATTATGAAAAATGCACTTAATGACCCCTAGGTGACCTCCGTGACCTTGACCCATATTTTGAATCTCCATCGACTGTCGACTCATTTGGTGTTGGTCCCAGGTCCATACATCATACCATGCTTGAGATATGAGCGTGACCCACTTACAAAATTTTTGGCCACGCCCACTTTTGTTATGTCAAAATGCATGTGTGTACGTCAGGAATACTTTAGGGGGTCAAAAAATGTGATTTCCAGCAATTCTGAAAAATGCACTCAATGACCCCTAGATGACCTCCGTGACCTTGACCCATATTTTGAACCTCCATTGAATGTCGACTCATTTGGTGTTGGTCCCAGGTCTGTAGGTCATACCACGCCTGAGATATGGGCATGACCTACTTTCAAAACAGCCCTACAGACACCCCTGATACCCCAGGAATCTGAAAAACATAGGTGGCCGAGAACTTCTGGCTGTCTATCAGTATGCCAAAAATCAACGAGATAGGGCTATTCGTTTTCGAGTTATCTTGCGGACAAAAAAGTGATGAGAAGACAGAAGACAGGAGAAGAAGAAGAAGAAGAAGAAGAAGAAGAAGAAGAAAAAAAAAAAAAAGAAAAAGAAACCGTGCAAAAACAATAGTCTGTGTGTTTCGCACCCAAAAACACTCGTTCTTGTCCCACGGTGATAACAAAGGTACCCAAGAAGTTTTGTAAAGATCGGTTCATAAATACAGCCTCTAGCCCAAGCCGTATTGAATTGTTGACGGACAACGGGCCATGACTTAACCTCAAATTTGACTACATCAAAGTTCAGCTAAAAACAAGTGCAACGCCAACAGTGGATATGCCCTCCCTCTTCCAAGCATGAGTTTCTGAGTTTCCAACACTCGTTCTCATCCCAAGATGATAACAAAGGTACCCAAGAAGTTTTGTGAAGATCGGTTCATAAATACAGCCCCGAGCCCAAGCCGAATTGACATGTGTACTTACAGTGTGTAAGTAGCACTGAATAAATCAAAATTCATCTAATGTGCATAATTTCTGCACAAGAAAAAACCCATATTATATGTGATGTATTTCATGTTACTAAACATTCATACAAAAATTTATTCAAATCAGAACTTTCATTCAGAAGTTCTGTTCAAAAAACTGATTGCACTAATTTCAATACAAAATGGCTGCCGGTGGCCATCTTTAATTTTGGACCACAACCCCAAAACACTCGTTCTTTTCCCACAGTGATAACAAAGGTACCCAAGGGGTTTCATAAAGATCGGTTCATAAATAGCCCGAGCCATACTGAATTGTTGACAGGCGAACAAATGGACAGAGGGACGGCGGGCCAGGACATAACCTCAAGTTTGACTACATCAAAGTTGAGCTAAAAATGGACCTCATACCCTCCATCCTCATGGGATCAACTATAAGTCTTTTATTGTTTCTTTTGTTTTGCATAAAATTACTTGATATCTTTCAAAACTCATTTCCAAGCCAACAAGGTGCAAGTGGAAAAAGGCTCCTAATTTGAGAAAAAAAGGAACAAAACCTGTCACTTGTGAATATCCTTTCCCACATGGTGCATGGTCTATCAGCATACCAAAGATCATTTAAATTCAACATCCACCGACTGAGATATGAAGGTCCAAGTTGTTACGGATGGACGGCCGGATGGACAGAGACAGAACACATTTCTATACCCCCTGCAAACTTCATTTTGATGGGGGATAAAACAGCATTCACCCATTTAACCCACCTCCCACCTTACAGATACAGTTCAGACATTGAGAAATATCTAGGTACACCATGCATGGAATCAGGTCTATGTGTGAGAACATTGTATAAGAATACATCTGATTGGCTTCATGTATCTAAGTGATGTTATGACATGAATGAAATGCTTTGACACAAAACAATATAAAGCAAGAATGTAAACAGACCACCGAAGGTGGTATTTTTCTTTCAAGAAAATCAGCTTCATTCATTCAAGTTAATTGTGTTATAAATACAGAACACCACATGGATCGAGTATGGGGAACATAGATCAACAAACCTTGTTCTGTCTTATTACTTATTTACAGAACATCTTACAAGTCAGGGCATGAGACTAATTTCAAGTACATATTTTTGTTATCCATGAAAATGAAAAATGGTTCAAAGACCCAGGATGGTTAAAAAGAATTCTACATACCTTCTGCATCTATGATATCTATCTGTATTCTCCTAGGGTTTCCAGCATCTGTGTCTCGAGCTTCAATTGCACCCACTGGGTCTCCCTACAAATAGATTTCCCCAATATTTATCATCAAGTCTTAAAATTTGTCCTGACTCACAAGAATCTGTTTTGATTCTTGCCTTGTTGAGGCTGGACAGCAGTTGAAGAGACCATTTTTAAGAAAGAAGAGACTGGTTTTCTTATCAGTTTTGCTAACCTTAAAGTCTGCACAACTGTACTGAATTCCTGCTAGACTACAGCCTGTACAACCTGTGCATGTGCAGTTGCATAGCAATGATTCCTAGTCAAGTCATGGCTGCCTGTTAAGTATGCCTTAGAACACTACACCAACATGCTCTCTACTGGGCAATAGGCATTAGGTGTCTTGACCAAGGACACAACACAGATGATATGGGGAAGAATCAAAGCTATGACCTTCTGATCTGAGGTCCAGTTTGCTAACCGCTGAGCCACTATCTCCCCCAATATATCAAAACCCTGAACCAGTTCAACCCTTTGCCTACAACCCTGTCAATTAGAGTCGGCTATTGCCAGTGTCAAGGAAAAAGCTGAAAAAAATAGATTTTCCTTGGCAATAAGACTGCTGACGAAAAAATAAAAAATAACACTATAGCTGTTAAGTGAACATTCCAGTTTGGTTTGGGTATTAAAGTATTACCTCAGTCTAAGCCTCACTATCGTTATGGTGTCAGACATAAAGCAATGGTCCTTTATTGAAATAACAAGAGGGAAAATGCAAAGTATGTGCCACTGCCCCTGACCTGCCAAAAATTTCTAAGTCAAAAAAGAGAAAAAGGGCCATAACTCTGGAAAAAATGTATGGAAGAAACTCATGCTACACAGGTATTGTTCTCTCATGGTGCTCTATAACAACATCAAATATCATTCAAATCATAGCAGTGGTTGAGATACAAGGAAAAATGTTTGTATGGAGAGATGGATGGACGTAGGTCTCCACTAGATACCCCTTCAACTTTTCAAATCGGAGGGGGGGGGGGGGGGGGGGGGTTATAATAAACTGCATTGTATTTGTCTGGGTCCTACATATAATTTTTTCATTACTCAACAATAACAGACCATGGGCCTCCTCTGTGATTGGCACTGTGAAGAATTAGTGGTGGTCAGAAATGAAAAACTGTTGGATTCAGCTGATCAGCACTGACTGACTACTGTGGGCTTACCCCTGGATTATCCCCATTTGGTGACCTCCAGGTATTCATATTGTGATTGTGTTGCAGATGCTTCATGAGAAGCATCTGCAACTAAATCATAAAATGAACACCTGAATCTAAAATACTGATTCAAAACTGCCAAAGCAAAAGACATTTCTCCATGGCAATTTTTTTACCAAGGCATATTTGCTCAGTTGGCAGGTCTGGCCTAACCTTTATGGAAGAGAACACTTGCAAAACGATTTTTTAAACATTTAAAAAAAATTGTGAAAAATTATTAAAATATAATTTTTTATTTAAAAAACTTATGACTCATTGGAATGTGTTCACTGAGCTCATGCCAATGAGGAAGCATAAGCTACATTTTTAAGGAAAAGTTGAAAAAATCTTAAAATCTGAAAGACATTTTTTGTTAGCAGATATAGTTAGTACGGGTTGTTATGTTATATAAAGGATTAAGCCTTTAGGCAATGCACATGATATAAAAATATTTTATTTTCATCATGTTTTTCCTCAAGCTTTTAAAAATATTTCAACAAAAACACATCATGTGAGCCTCATTGGAACAAGCTCATCTAGCTCATTCCAATGAGGGGTCATGTGATATGGTTTTGTTTGAAATTTAAAAAAAAAGTTTACCTGCTTATTTTGTAAACTGTGCAGGTTGATGCAGCCAATTCGTTAGGTAGAGGGTTCAAAAGAGAATATGAACATCTTACTTTTGGAGTATTTTCCTGAGGCACTATAGTTACAGGTGCAGTCATAAATTCTGGTGGAGAATCCTGCTTATCACCTACGTCAATCACCACATTTGTCCTTGAGAACAGCCTGGGTTTTATTCCAGTTGGATTGTCCTGCAAATGAGTAATTTTTTCATTTTTAACAAAAATAAAATCAAAGTCATAACAGTGAGTTTGTAATCTGAAATTAATAACAGCAATTATTGTGCTTTGGAGAATCATATATCAGAATAACAGTGTATACGGTGGGGGATCTTCAAATTTTTTTATTAGTTTTTAAGGTCACAGTCAGCATCTATGGCCATATCATGAAAGCAGCATAGGTATGAAGTCAAGTTTAGCTAATTATTTAAAACTATGCTGCCCACTATAGAGGACTTCCACCCAGGGTGCTGATTTTGGTTACAGGGTCTTATTTTAACAGTGGAGCAGAACTTGTTTACCACAGTATATAAGCACTGTTCCACTACTGAAGTTCCTATGGCCAACTTTTAAAAAAAAAATTCAAGATGGTCGACTGGCAGCCATTTTTGTTGGAAATTGTGTATAATTATAATGAGATCGCAGTACAAGTCAATTACAAAAACCAGCCCGGTCTGACTGTTTCAGGTTGGTCTTCCACTACTTGTAGTACATTTTCATATAATGACAAGCCCTACAGGCTTCAAAAAAAAACTCTACCGATCATCACTGATGTTTAACCTTTGCTTTTTCAAATCTTTTTTATTTTTATATCACAACGTGTTGCTCAGAGATATTTTGGTGCTGTATTTTCCATCTTTCTACATTCATCAGACATACGTCCACAATTTGGAGACATCCCAAACTGTGGGGGACTATTGTCTGATCACTGGCGATCAGTGCTGCACTTGTTTTTTTGATAGTTTAGCTTTGACAGGGTTGAGGAGAGGAAAGTGGAGAGAGCATTTTGTCCAGCTTGTAAGCCATTTTAAATCCTTCATCTGCTTGTATAATCAGACTACTGTAAAATCCTTCATGAATTCTTAATGCTGAAAGATAACCGTTTTTATACCATGATTACCTATTCTACCATATATAACTAGAGGGCTGCCACATCCATGGGGCAGCTGATTCCCCCGAAAAAAGTGTGGTCATCATCCATATCAAGTTTGGTTACAATCAAACTATCTTTAGGGAAGTTACCATCCGGAAACCAAAAATCATAAGATTTTCTAAATTAAAAAGGGGCATAACTCTGGTAATATTAATCAGGATGAACCCGGATTCGAACCTGACCTGTATTTTTATATGTTTAAGCCACATATCAAGTTTGGTTACAATCTAACTATTTCAAGGGAAGTTATCATCCGGAAACGAAATGTAAACGGATGGACGGACGTACGGACGGACGGACAAAAAAAAACACGTGACGACTATATCTCCCGAAATTTTTTTTCGGGGGGATAAAAAGCCTATGACAAAACACCAACCGTGGTGAACACACCAGCAACGGGATTACAATAGTTAAAATTTACACCCACAGTGGAACTCCATCCAAGTTGACCTTTGGTGACTTCGTCTTGAATGCAAACTTGTCTAAATTTATCACTAGTTGCCTCGTGAAGAGTGAAATGAAACCGATAATTATTTATTACGTTTTTTAATAAGTTTACCTCAAAAGATACCAAATGAAAGTATCAATGACACTGTAGCTTATCTTGACCTTATGGTATATTTTGGAGATTAATGTCATAATTACTCAACTTTTATGTTACATTCAAGTAAATTGTGCCATAATTATTGACTTTTTGTTGTCTATCAGAAACTACAGATTTTTTGGCTTTAATATGTGTTTTGGATATTTTCAGTGATTTTATGCGCAAAAAAAATCCAATCCATGGACCCTTCCTCCCTCCCATACCACCACTCTATGGGGGTGAACTGGCTGCATTTTTTTGCATGAAATCACTCAAAATCCTCCAAAACACATTTTAAAGCAAAAGAAAAAAATGCATCCCAGCCCCACCCCCATGGGGTTTATTGGGAGAAGTTTTTTGTTCTTTCATAAAACCACTTAAAATTCTTCAAAACTCATTCTAAAGCCAAAAAAAAAAAAAAAAAATTCACCCTACAGACCTCAACCCACTCTTCCCAGCCCCATTGCATGAGTTTCGGCTTCTTTCTGTTCAGTTGCTATTTTGTCTGCCATTTTAGATTTTGATATCTGAATTTTGCACAAATGACAGTTATTTCTATATATTTCTTCCATATGTTTAATTTTGGACAACACCGAAATGAGTAGGTGTTTATCCTGGGAAAGGCAGTCATCTTGGACACCATTTTATTTTTGGAAACCTAATTCTTATTATTTGAAAGAAGTCCACAGAGCTATGGCTGCTCTGAAATGAATACCTCATGTCTTGAATTCCTGAAACCCTTTATATTGCCGACATTTAGTGGCTTTGGTGAATATTGCCCCTCAGTTTTCCAAAGTTGCCCCTTTCTGTGAAAAAAATAAAGTAAAAAAAAACAAAAAGGGAGAGAAAAAAGGTTTAAAATGCTATGAAAAGCCTAAAGTGGGATTGAAAGAATGCATATCATTGTTTATTCATTGGCCTTTGAAAAATGGCCCCTTGCCTGATATTATTGATCATGTTAAAAATTTGAAATTTTTTGGGGGTCAATGAGAGGTTTTCTCACCGTATTGGCAAATAACATACAGGACATAAAAAAAAACTTGAGAAGAAAACCAATTCAGGTTGGGGCCAAAAAATCAGGACGGTTGGTAAAAAAAAAATTTTTTTTTACCTGGAGGGGAACTTGGGGTCAACACTGGGGTAAATGATTGGCTAAACCTGACTTTAACGCTTTATTGTGGTCACAATTAGCCATAGTTGCAGAAAAATAACCTTAAACACCAATAAATAAACTAGACGACCAAATTGACTATAAATATTAATGAAACTGATAAATTCCCATTCAGCTCTGTGAAAGTATACAAAACCAATAGTTCATTAAACAATGAGTTTACACTGTTCCATCTGACCCTCATTAATCAAAATAAGACAGATTTAACACATGAAACATTCAAGTAGGTCACTGACAGTCATGTTCATCATATTGCGCTCAACAAATAATAAATGAAGTAAACCTTTCCAACACCAGAGAGTCTATCCCAAGTTATTCAATGTGACTGGTTCCATAAGGTGAATATTTTTTTACTTTAAAAAACATTTTGGAGGATTTTGAGTAATTTAATGCAAAAAACAATTCACGACAGCCTGCCCGGGGCATATTATGTGGCCAACTGGGTGAATCTGGGGGTTTTTTTGCATCAAATCACTTTCATCCACTGGGACCCCACACATACCCCATGGGGTGAACAAGGAAAAAAATATTGCACCTAACTGTGTTTTGGGGGATTTTGAGAGATTTTATTAAAAAAAATTTCACCCCATGAACCTATCACCCCAAGCCCAACTGTATGTGGCCCGTCAATTGTTTTTTTTTTTTTTTCTTTTTTCATGAAATCACTCAAAATCCCCCAAAACACATTTTAAAATAAAGGTAAAAAAAGAAAAAATCCCCTCCCCCATGTGGTGAACTGGGTGAAAAAATTTTTTCCTTGGCGTTAAAATGTGTTTTGGGGCATTTTTAGTGATTTCATGCAGAAAAAAAAAAAATTGAATTGCTCCGTGGATGAAATTTTTTTGTCATGAAATTACTCAAAATCCCCCAAAATAAACTCTAAAGCAAAAAAAAAAAAATTCACCCATGGGACCCCCAACCCTAGCCCCCTCCCCTCCCCCAGATGGGCTGAACTGGACAATTATATATATATACATTGCATAAAATCACTTCCAATCCTTCAAAACTCATTTGTAAGAGAAAAAAAATACATGGTTGCAGCAGCCATACTACAATTGGCTGATTTGAAGCCAAACATTATGAAAAATAGACATGGTCAAAGCTAAACGTATATAATGAAATTTTGTTGAAATCGGAGAAAAAAATACATGGCTAAAGAAGCCATGCTACCACTGACTGATTTAAAGCCAAACATTGTGAAAAGTAGTCATAGGTCAAAGCTGAACTTACATATAAAATTTTGTAAAAATCGGAGACAAAAATACATGGCTGCAGCAGCCATGCTACCATTGGCTGATTTGAAGCCAAACATTATGAAAAGTAGTCATGGTCAAAGCTAAACCTGCATAGGAAATTTTGTTAAAATTGGAGAAAAAAATACACAGCTGCAGTAGCCATGCTACCATTGGCTGATTTGAAGTCAAACATTAAGAAAAGTAGTCATGGTCAAAGCTATAAAAAAACCTGCAAATGAAATTTCATCAATTGGAGAAAATAAATACACACTAAGAATGTACTTACTGATCTCAAACACTCACAGTTGATGACAGTATCCTACATGCCCGAGATATCATATTACATTCACACAAAGACAATTTTATTCAGTGCTTTATTGGTTTTTTTCACTCAATGTAGTAGAAGAGAAAACAAGCCAAAACAATTTCACTCCTCAATTCCCACACCCCAGGGGCAGCCACCATGATCAAAATAGGAAGGTTTCATCTACTCATCAGTCTAAGACAACCTGCCAAATTTCAAGAAAATTGGTTAAGATGAAAAAAATTTTTAAAAACACCCTACACTGCTGCTGCTGCTGCAGCCACTGTGTGCAGCCAACTGTGACCAAAATAGGATGTTCTCATCTAGACATCAACCCGAACATGCATATGAAATTTGGTGATGATCAGATGAGAACTACAACCTGTAGCCTGTGCCATACAAAATACACAATGGCTGCAGCAGCCAATGTAAGCAGCCGACCATGACTAAAATAGGACGTTCTCATCTAGACACCAACCTGAACATGCAAATGAAATTTGGTGATGATCGGATAAGAACTACAGCCTGTAGCCTGTGCCATACAAATTGTGGACAGACAGACTCACAGACTTCCGCATGTCCCATGACAATAGCTTAGCTTGACTTTGTCAAGATAAGCTAAAAATAACAAATATATGTTCTCTCATGTTAATAAAGCATCCATAACTCAAAATAGTAAGTCAAGATAAGCTAAAAATAACAAATATATGTTCTCTCATGTTAATAAAGCATCCATAACTCAAAATAGTAAGTTATTAAAATGAAAAAGGCCCCATAATTTGTGCGCTTAGTTTTCTATTTCGTTTCAACGATAAAATTGCGAGTGGAAGGAGTGCCCACCGGTGCGCAAAAAAACAGATTCGTACTTGTGAATATTGATTTATTTAACATTTACTCTTATTAATCTGACGATCATGGTATAAATAAAATATATCCAAAGTAGCTTGGTGTACCAAATGTTCACCACTTGTGGTGAAGTGGTATTAACTGCATGCAGAAGGCTTGTGGTTAAATGTTGGCTGGTCCATAGGGCCTGGGTGGCCAATGGCCAGGGGCCCCAGACTCCTGGGGGCCCAAAGTGCTCAAAGGAAAAAGAAATTTTAAGGTTTTTTGAGGGGCCTCCTCTTTAAAAAAATTGGGCCCCCACAGAGAAGTTAATAATTTACAGGCTCATGTGCATAAATGAAATTTCTCCATGCACTGGATTAGAGTTTTTCATCAACACGCAGTTCCGTAGTCTCTGCTTTTGTTCTTTTGTTTAATAAAAAATCAAGCGTAATCTACATCTCCACAGAAAACCCAGACATTCATGTACAGAGCTCCATATTGCATGTGAAATGTGGGATTCTTCCATAGACAACTGAATTCTCCTCTATAGAGTGAATGATTTGGCATTTTTCATCCATAATTTTCAAAATTTTCTCCCACCGGGCCGAACCGGTGCGTCCTGTGTCCGAGGGCCCCATCATAATTATGGCCAGGCCCCCAAGGGCCTCCAGCCACCACTGTTTTCCAGTACACTCCAGAGAAGGTGCCAAACAATAAGGTCCACTGGGGGAATTTATTTTTGCTTCAACTCCTTGCATGCTGCTGGCACATATTCCAGCCCAGAACAGGATTTCTCTTGCCAATGAAATATGAATAAGTTGGTCATATTTAATCCAATTTCAACCCTGTAAATTTAACAGATTTTTTTCATCAATGATTTCTTGAGTTAATTTTAGATAAATTTTTCATCAAATCTAGTCATGGCTGCTTGATAGAAGCCATGACTACGTCTGATGAAAAATATCTTAAAATACCCAGCATGTTAAGAGATAAAGTGTGTTTTAAAGCATTTCATGCACATTTTTGTACAAAGAAAAAATAATATTCACACAGCTGACCCAAAGGAGGGTGGAAGAGTGGTGTATGGTTGGGACTGGGGTTGGTGGGGAGTGGATGGCGGTAGGGCAATTACTTCTTTTCTTTTTTTTAATAAATTCACTAGAAACCCTTCAAACTCATTTCCATGCAAACAAAAATGTCATAAATTTGCTCCAAACCTTCAGAACTCATTTCCAAGCAAACAAAAAAAAAACAAAAAAAAATTAGCCCAAATGGACCTTTCCCTACCCACCGTCATGGGGAATTTTTTTTGTTTTTTTTTTGCATAAAATCATGCAAAACTCATTTAAGAGCCAAAAAAAACAAACAAGTTAAAAAGTTGATATAGCCAACAGAAGCTCCATGAAAAGCAAATTGATGGAAACAACATACTGATTTTTCAAATGCAGAACTGTAAAAAGATTTAACCCTTTACCCAACGTAACGGCCAAAACCGGCCAGCGCTATTCTCAAAAATCGTCAATTAATTTTCAAAATATTTTCATTTTTTGTCTCAAAAACATAGGTTATGACCCCTCGTTGGAACGAGCTCGTCGAGCTCGTTCCAACGAGGGGTCATAACCTATGTTTTTGAGACAAAAACTGAAAAAAATTAGTTATTCAAGAATTTTTTTTGCAAGTGTCGTCTGCTTTTCATGTTAGGTAAAGGGTTAAGCCATATAAAAAAGGTAGAAAAATGTATGGAAGAACAAGGGTAACAGCACACAGTAAACCTGTATTAAAAGTTCCTTGGGAAGGGGATTAAACTGGCCTTTGAAGACAGGTCACTGCTAAATTAGGGTGAATGTAAAAGCAAGTTTTATTATACATGCTCTGGGCATTCAATAAGATACCATGAGAAATGTTTTATCACATTACCATATTGTCACATTTCAAGGCATATAACTCTGGAAAGGCAAAATGCCACAACAGTGAAAACTTGACCTACTTTTCATGGTAGGTAGTAATGTGGCAAAATTTTAAGGTTGTACATCAAAGTGAACTAAAGTTATCATCTGGAAAACATTTATTTTACCATTTTCTGACTCTTCAAGGAACTCTGGAAAGGTTAAGTCCCATAACAATGACAATTGAACTTGCATTTCATAGTATATAACTCTAGAAAGGCAAATGCCATAACATTGAAAATCAAACTTGTAAAGTGGCAAAATTATATGGTCATACATCTAAGTGAACTGGAGTTATCATCTGGAAACCATTGATTTTACTATTTTGCAACTTTTCAAGGTGCATAACTCTGGAACGGTAAATGCCATAATGGTGAACTTGATGTGCATTTCATGGTAGGTAGTAATGTTGCTAATTTATATGGTCATATATCACAGCAAACAAGAGTTATCAACCAGAAACCATTTCTTTTGGGCAGATGGATGGGCAGATGGTGACTATATGCTTCCCCAAAGTTTTTTCGGGGAACATAAAAATCATACAGTGGACTCGTTCACCACCCCAGAGTGCCTCATGGTGAGTCTGGTGAGCCTCAAACAAATTTTAATCTTAAAATCTGATAAATACCAAAATATCCAAAGATTATGGCGGATCTGAAGAAGATGATTTTAAAAGAATTAGAATTTTCCACATACTGCATCAAGTTAAAATTTGCCCCCCCCCCCCCCCTCCACTCTCTGGGAGCCCAAATAGGAACCCAAGAACTTGATTTGAATAAACTTAAATATGACCTACCTAAGAATGCTGTATACTAAATATCAAATGATTATGACTGGGGGATCTGAATAAGATTTTTTTTGAAGAATTTCCTTCACAATGTACTGGGTTCAAATTTGTGCTCCAACAGTAGCCGAAATACAAACCCAGAGATATGAATTGAACAAAACTGCATCTCCTGTCCCCCCCCCATGCCCCCCCCCCCCCCTCAAAAATTAAGGATGCTGTATATCAAATATCAAAAGATCACATCAACTCAGGAAATTGAATCAAATTGAGACAACTTTAAGCTCTCCCCTTCCCTTCCCCCAAGGGTGTTGGATACTATATATCAAAAGAGTAATTGAGTATGATTGGTGGTTTGGGAGAAGATTTTTTAATTTTTAAAATAATTTTCTAGGTACTAACAGTTATGCTTCTTGTGGACATGGCAATTTTTTTTTAACAAAACCTGAATTGACATGTGATTAGGAACATGCATACCAAATCTGGTCCAATTCAGTCGTGTACTTTTCAAAGAGAAGTGGAAAGTGTAAAGTGCATGACTGATGCCGAACGACAATGACGGATGATGGAAAGCAAATGCTCAATTAACCTCTCTCAGGTGAGCTAAAAATATTGGGTAATGGGCACTTAATCAATGATGGGTCAGTTGTAACTACTATCAATGGATGAATGGTGGACAATGAATGAACAATTAACCTCCTTCAGGTGAACTGAAAATACTAGGTAATGGGCACTTAATCAGTGATGGAACAGATGTAACTGCTATGTTTTTTTATTCAGTTCCAGAGGGTAGGAAAACTTCTGACAGTAATTAGCTTTGCAATGCATTGCCATCTCCAACCTAATTTCAGAAGGAAATTTTATGGTTTCACCCCCACCAGCAGAAAAAAAATGATCTACACCACTGCAGAATACCTCACTTAACCCTTTACCCAACGTAACGTTCAAAACCGGCCAGCGCTATTCTAAAAAATCGCCAATTAATTTTCATTATTTTTTTCATTTTTTGTCTCAAAAACATAGGTTATGACCCCTCATTGGAACGAGCTCGTCGAGCTCGTTCCAATGAGGGGTCATAACCTATGTTTTTGAGACAAAAAATGAAAAAAATAAGTTATTCAAGAATTTTTTTTGCAAGTGTCGTCTGCTTTTCATGTTAGGTAAAGGGTTAATAATAATATGCATTTCACTTCATGCAGTGCTGAGTTGCATTTTGAAATAGCTGGATGCCTGCCAGCCAACTAACAGGGCACTGTGTTGACACTGAGAAACTAACATACGGTGTCCAGGCAGCATTGTAATCTTCTGATGGATGGTCATCTAATTACTTGTGTACTAGGATGTGACCAATGAATTTACATAAGGATGAAATGTCCTCTGTTTGGCAAACCACAAAAATTGATATCAATGAAATTAAAGCATTTTACAGTAAATGGTTGAGGGATTAAGGAATTCCCTAATCTTTCAGTACTACAATATACACCAACATTCATTAGGTGGGGAATAATGAATACACAGGTGGCTATGGTGTAAAAATAAAATGCATCACAACACTTTAACCCATCACATGATTTCAAGAACTCTTTTGCACTGTGGCAACAAATATAAATTACTTCCGGTGGTATGCAGAATCTTTTTTTTTAGACTGTGCATTGGTTTAGGCCTTAAAAAGTAAAAAAACTGTTTCTCAGGCACTCCCACATGGTACTTTTGGCTGACGCATGCTCTCTTTTTATAACCAATGCAAACTCAAAAAAATAAAAATACCATGGTTTATGTCTGATATTTAACCCAAATTAATAAAACTGATAAATTTGCCCCTTGAGTGTAATAAGACTTTGCAAAGCTTTACAACCCTTTGTGCACTCAACAGATAAAATACACCACCACCCATGCTATTCTATAGACTATGAGGCCCAAAACATAAAACAAACCAAGAACATGAACTTTTGACGGCAAAGAAATGATAAAAATACAAAATAAAATTAAAAAAACACCCGCCTGCATGAAATTTTATGAAAAATGGCCTGAGAAACAGAAGAGGCCTTAAATTGTTATGCTACTGAATGGCATTGTCAAAACTGCAATATACAAGCTGATGTTGACTGTCATGCACAATTTTTCTAAGGGCGGAACACCTCGGCTGGTTTTGATACACTATCAAATGGGTTGTAATGTTTACAATATTGCAAATACCAATGAGCAGTAGTCAGTCCAAGAATGACAACTCACTTTCCGATAGATGCTATAGTAACAGGTATATACAGCTAGTGATGTCATTCAAATTTTATTAGTTTTTCTTTTTTTGCCCCCAAAACAACAAAGGTTATGACCCTCCGCTTTCACAATTCCAGATCAGCAGGTTGTTTTTCGGGCCAAAAATGAAAAATTTTAGCTACAGGTATTCAAACGAATTTTTGCTAGTGTAGTCCCTACCACGTTAGGCAAAAACTTAAATCCTCTATGGAAGTGACCTACAAATGGAAAAACTGACATCACAGAGATAACACACAAACACACATGATTTTCAAGTTTATTTCTTCAGTTTGAATGCAGAAACAAAGACAAATATATAGACTAAAGTAATTACCTTGGCCATCACTGTCATTATATAATCCCTTCTTGTCTCAAAATCTAATGAACCTTTCAACCAGATCTCTCCCGTATATCTTCCACCTTTAAGAGGTCCTGATATTACCTGTTTAGCTCTGACTCCAAACATTTTACATGCCTCTATTGCCTACAACAGAACAAAGAAATTGACTTTTGTAATATATATATTGCTCTGCTATTTCAAATTCATCCAGTTATCATACTTTCAAGTAAAACATGGATGTGTCTTGACATTGCTCAGCAATTTCAATATTCTTGTTCCTTTCAATTTTTGAAGGGTATGTTGACATCAGGTTCGAGTTAGGGGTTACTAGAATACGCTTCAAAGTTTGTCTCACAGTATTTTTTATCTTTTGCTTTCTACTTTTACCACATTTTTTTTTCATTTCAGGTTGTATTACACACCCGTTTAGTCAGAACTTGACCAACAAAAGCTTTTTTATAGCCACATTTCATTTCTTTCATCATCTGTGTGTGTTTTTTCTTGTTGCGTCTGTGCCCTGAAGATCTTGATCAGACCGAAAGCAGGTAAAACTGTTTTTTCCCTATGCTGTATGAGCTTCATATAGATAAATTTCTTTTGCTTTAGGCTCTTGCATCTCTCAGTTCCAGCACACTTAAAACAGATTTGTTTATCAGGATAAAATTTAAAATGACAGGGAAAAACAAAACAATCTTTTTTATCTGATCGGTTTCAATGTTCAATGCATGTTGTCAAAGATTGTTTTGTTATCTGTGTATATACATATTATAAGAAATACAATGGAACCCTGTTAACTGAATGGCCACTCTGCCAGTGGAAAGTATTCAGTTAAGAGGAGTATTCAATATTCTAGAGATAATGAGCATATAATCTATTAAATATAGAATAAACATATAGTGTTTTCAAGTAAAAAATTTATTCTACGAGTAGGATTAAGAATGAAACTGACAAACCTCTGGCGAGTCAGTTTCATTCTTAATTCTACGAGTAGAATAAATTTTTTACTTTAAAACACTATACATTTATTTTGTTTATCCCATAAATCTTTTACAGGGCAGTCGCGGCAAAATCATGCTGTTACATGCTTCAAAACACAGCGAGAAGTGAGGAGCACATAGTTCTAATTCGATGACAAGCATTATTAACAAAAATAAAAAAGGTGCAGTGATACATTTCTGTACAAAAATAATTCCCCTACAAACTTGAGTTAAACTTGCAAAAATACTTTATTAAATGCATGTTGTGCAGTGTTTTCTACTGGCATTGTGTAATACTTTCAAAAAGGTTTTAAGAAAATAACAATTGAACTGGTAATTATACTACACGAATGCAGTAGAGGTCAGAGGTCAACAAGTCTGTGTCTACTATAGGAATAAATTCTTTCAGTGTTAAACCTATGGGGAAAATTTATCACCCCACTAGGTGAATAAAGCAAACATTTATCCAAGGCTTTTATTGTTCGAATAAACAGCCATTTATGGGATAAAACTTGTTTGCCATAGCTCATGGAGCTCTGAGAAATAACATATAATAGATTAAATGCCCATGTATTGGATATACTAAGACCAAATAGGTTTATGATCAAGGGGAACTTGGTGACTGTCTGCGTAAAAACTGGGTTGAAACTAATACATGCCATTGGCAAGTATGAAGTAAAATGATTGAAGAAAAGTAGGAGATAATTACAATAGAAATATCAAAGACAGGAGTGATTTGAACAGTAATGAGTAATTAGACAAGGGAAGTGAAGTGAATAACTTACAAATCAACTCAAGTCTATAATCTATATGCAATTTTGTTATATGCTAAACGATTAATTATTGAAGAAATTTTTCGGAATGATAGAAATCGTATCCCCCACTGTGACGATATAGAAATTTTCACTTTCACAGTAGCAATCAAAATAGCAGCTTTCAAAGCATCACATCAAGGTGAATATGAGCCAAATTATCACGGGTAATGATCAATTTGTTCTAACAATGCATAATGAAAAGTAAATTTAGTGTTTTTGAGTGGATATCAATATTTTCCAGCAATAATTCAACACGTATTCACCTCGAATTGATGCATGAAACCTGCTAGTCCAACCATGGCTTGAAAGTCTGTGCTAAACGTTTTTGGTTTGGTACGTCCTTTCAAAGGACGCACCAAACCAAAAACTTATATTACAGACATTCAGGCCATGTTTGGACTAGACACCTGCCAGCTGAATCAGATTGCAAGATGCTATCTGTTCCGAGTATCAATCAAATCACTTCCGTGTTTCAATGATTCAATGCGCTGTTTACTTTCATGCATCAACTGAAGGTTGAAATGTCTGGAATTATCAGATTCTCATAAAAAGGGTATAATAAAAAAAAATCTAGTGTTTTTGAGTGGATAGCGAAAATTATCTCACTTATGACTGAGACAAATAGTTATTTTCGATCGTGCCAGCGCTCGCAAAAAATAAACATTTGTCATGGTCACTCATGAGATAATTTTTGGTATCCACTAAAAAAACACTAGATATCCTCTATAAATTTGTACTGAAAGTATGGTAAATGGTTTTGTGTTCCTGGCAATATGCACACCTTTGGTATATGTATAAATACCCTGTAAAATAAAAATACTCTAGCTTAAAAACCGTGAGAGGAGTTAGGCAGACAAACCTTGTACAATACATGCAAATGAAATGAAAGTGTCAATGACACTGTAGCTCAACTTGTTAAGACATGTACATGTATAGTATGTGACACAGCAATGACAAACATAATGACCTGATAACAAAGTACATATAAAGTATTGTAACGGTCTGTACATAAATACTGACCGTAGCCTGTAACAAATGTATAGGTAAAGTATTGTAAAGGTGGGTAACAGTCAGATGCTAAACTAGAAAAGAAATCTTTGAGTCCCAGAGTGGGTCTCACTGAACCCCAAAATATTTGTTCTCAAAGCACAGTGATAACAAAGGCACCCCAAAACACACTCGTTCCTGTCCCAAGGTGAAAACACAGGTACCCAAGAAGTTTCGTGAAGATCAGTTCATAAATATGAGCTCTATAGAAGTTGTGACAAAAAACTGATTGGATCTAATTTCGGTACAAAATGGCCACTGGCAGCCATCTTGAATTTTGGACGGCACCCAGAAACACTCGTTCTCGTCCCAAGGTGATAACAAAGGTACCCAAGAAGTTTCGTGAAGATTGGTTGATAAATACAGCCTCTAGCCCAAGTCGTATTGACATCTGAACTTACAGTGTATAAGTAGCACTAAATAAATCAAATTTCATCTAATATGCATAATTTCTGCACGAGAAAAAACCCAGTACTATATGTGATGTATTCCATGTTACTAAACATTCATACAAAAATTTATTCAAATCAGAACTTTCATACAGAAGTTCTGTACAAAAGACTGATTGCACTAATTTTGGTACAAAATGGCTGCTGGTGGCCATCTTGAATTTCGGATCACACACAAAAACACTCGTTCTCATCCCATGGTGATAACAAAGGTACACAAGAAGTTTCGTAAAGATCGGTTCATAAATACAGCCTCTAGCCAGAGCCGTATAGAAGTTGTGTACAAAAAACTGATTAGACCTAATTTCGGTACAAAATGGTCACTGGCAGCCATCTTGAATTTTAGACTGCACCCAGAAACACTCGTTCTCGTCCCAAGGTGATAACAAAGGTACCCAAGACGTTTCGTGAAGATCGGTTCATAAATACAGACTCTAGCCCGAGCCGTATTGACATGTGAACTTACTGTGTGTAAGCAGCACTGAAAAAATCAAAATTCATGTAATTTGCATAATTTCTGCACGAGAAAAAAACCTGTATTATATGTGATGTATTCCATGGTACTAAACATTCACACAAAAAATTATTCAAATCAGCGCTTTCATATGGAGGTTCTGTGCAAAAATCTGATTGCACCTAATTTTGTACAAAATGGCTGCCATTGGCCATCTTTAATTTCGGACCAAACCCCAAAACACTCATTCTTGTCCCACGGTGATACCAAAGGTACCCTAGAAGTTTCGTAAAGATCAGTTCATAAATACGGACTCTAGCCCAAGCCGTATTGGCATTTGCACTTACAGTGCTGAAAGTAACACTAAATAATCAAAGTTAATCTAATTTGCATAATTTACGCACGAGAAAAAAACCTGTATTATATGTGATGTATCCCATGGTACTAAACATTCATACAAAAAATTATTCAAATCAGTGCTTTCATATGGAAGTTCTGCGCAAAAATCTGATTGCACCTAAGTTTGTACAAAATGGCTGCCAGCGGCCAACTTGAATTTCGGATCGGATCCCAAAACACTCGTTCTCGTCCCACGGTCATAACAAAGGTATCCAAGAAGTTTCGTAAAGGTCGTTTCATAAATACGGCCTCTAGCCCGAGCCGTATTGAATTGTTGATGGACAGACGGACAGACGGACGACTGGCCATGGCATAAGCTCAAATTTGGCTTCGCCAAAGTTGAGCTAAAATGGACAAACAGGCAGATAGGTAGGGGTAAAATATGCCCCCATCTTCTATCTTTTCATCACCGGGCATAAAAAACAAAATCCCGACCCTGTTTCTTTATTGCATATTCTATGAATCAAACCATTTATTTTTTGTGGCCTAAGGGACAATGGCTTCATTCTGATTTTAAATGTGAATCCACAATACCAAACTATTCACTGCCTGTTTTTTCCATGACCAAAAAATGTTTTAATGGCAATAAATTTGTTTCGTATCGTCCTAGTTGTCTTTGATTCCCAATTTATATCAGAAAGACCATTACCTGATTCAGAGCTGTTCTAATTGTATATAAATTCCCCCCAAAATACACCACAATTGCGACATGTTTTCTTGTAGTTGTACTATGCTGACATCAGCAGCATTGTTGACTTCATCATACACTTTAAATCAGATAAGGGCAAATAAAAAAAATACATTTGGTTTTCGAGCAATTAAAAGTTAAACATCTGTTTCTCAGGCCCTCCCACATTGTCATTTTGGCTGCCACATGCTCTCTTTTTATAACCAAGGCAAACTTGAAAAATTAAAAATTAAATGGTTTATGTCTGATATTTTACCCAAGTTAATAAAATTGATAAATTTGTCCCTTGAGTGCACTCAATGAACGAAATACACCACTGGGGGCTGGGCAGGGAAATAACTTCAACAATTTTCAATGGATAATTGTGGTCATCAAACTTCACCTAGAGACATGTACTGAAAAGAATTGAAACCCATTAACTTTTGTTTAAGTTATGGCATAAAGACAGTTCGGACAGACAGATGGACTGACGGATGGATGGACTGATGGATGGACTGACAGACAGGGCGAGCTCTGTGCTAAATTCCTCCCTTGTGGGAGGGGATAAAAAGTACTAAAGTATGTGGTAGAAGCCTAATTTGAAATTTAGAGAAATTAAGTTTGAAAAGCATTGTGAAAAGGGTTAAATTAATGCCAATATTATTTGAAACCACTGTGTACAGCTTCAGTAGACCTTGCCCAAAATGAGAAAAAGAAATTATGTTGTAACAGAGTGTTTGGAGAATGAAAGGAAGAACCTTGAAAAGCAGAACTTTAATCCGAAACTTTAAGCTAGGAATACTAAGTAAAATTGATTGGCAAAAAAAGGGTTAAATATTTCCTAAAACCGATAAAAGAAATCATTGATGTAAATGTAATCATTAAGTTGTATTGACCATGCAAGAATTAGAGTAAGAAAGTATGTGGCAAAGTCTAATTTCAAATACAAAGAAAGTAAGTGTGAAAAACATGTTTAAAAGGGGTTAAAATCATGCCGATATTAATGAAAATCACTGTAGAAATGTTCAGTAGACATTGTCCCAAATAAGAAACAGTGACATTCCACTAAACTGTTTGAAGATTTAAAGGTGTAATTTTAAAACACCCCCCCCCACCCAAAAAAACCCAAAAAACTTTAACCAAAAACTTTAACCTGGAAGTTGTAAGTTAAATTGCCATACAAAAAAGGGTTAAAAATTTCCCAAAATAACATGATCAATAAAAAAAATAAAAACAAAATGAGAATGATACAATCAATTGTAATATCAATTTAAAAGAAAAAAAAAAACAAAAAAACTTTAGGCCTAAAAAAATAAAAAATCTGTTTCTCAGGCCCTCCCGCATGGTCCTTTTGGCTGCCGCATGCTCTCTTTTTATAACCAATTTAAACTTAAAAAAAATAAAAATTAAATGGTTTATGTCTGATATTTTACCCAAGTTAAAAGAATTGATGAATTTGTCCATTGAGTGCAAGAAGGCTTTGCAATGCTTTAGCATTGCAAAGTCTTCTTGCACTCAAGGGATGAAATACACCACCACCCTATTCTGTAGATTATGAGGCCTAAAACTTGAACCAAGAACATGAACTTTTGATGGCAAAAAAGTAATTACTGAAATAAAAAATAAAATAAAAAAACGCTCGCCCGCATGCAATTTCAGAAATAATGGCCTGAGAAACAGAAGATCTACTTTGTGTGGCCTTAAGGTTGACTAGAAAACTTTAACTGCAAACTTTAACCAAAACTCCAAATGTTAACAGACAGACAGAAGAAAGTCATGACAAAACAGGAAAAAAAAAAACCCCACTTGAACCTTCAGTAAAAAACTTTAACCACAAACTTTAACCAAAACTCTAAATGTTAACAGCCGGACAGACAGACAAAAGTCATGACGATAGCCCTCACTGTAAACAGTCGGGCTAAAAAAAAACCTGGCCCAGACAAGAAAATGTCAGTAAGAAAGGATATTACTGACATTAGATGCATAACTGTGACCTTGACCTTGGAATATGAAAGGTAAATTTGACGCAGTAGTAAAGAAAGTATGTCAGTACAGGGAAATGTCACAAAGAAAGGTATTTTTTAGCATTTGACTCTCATTTGTGACCTTGACCTATTGGGCAGAACAATCAAAATGTTGACAAGGGGTGACCGTGAACTTGGGAGCATAAGCTAAAACACCACCTACTAAATATCTCCAAAGAAGTTTCATCATGTTATGTCAAATAGTAATTTATATTATTTATTTATTGGTGTTTAAGGTCATATACATGTCAAATAGTAAAGAAATTATCGTCTGGACAAGAAAATGTCAGAAAAAATGGCATTAGTGACATTTGATGCATAACTGTGACCTTGATCTTGCAGTGGGGAAGGCAAATTTGATGTGTGACACATTCACAACTATGATATGTACGCACAAGAAATTTCTTCTGGTAATGAAAAAGTACAGAAATAGAAATAGTTTGGACAAGGAAATGTCACTAAGAAAGGTATTTTTAACTTGTGGCACTCACCTGTGACCTTGACCTTGGAAAGTAGAATGTAAGTATACTGCAGAAAACATCTCCAGCTGATGATATAAATATATGTTTAAGAGAAGTTTTAACAATTTATGTCAAGTTATGGCAAAGTTATGATCTGGCAAAAATTGCCACTAAGAAATAGCATTATTAACATTTGACATATAATTGTGACTTTGACCTTGGGGTATTGAATGAAAATATGAGATGTGACACACTGTCTATTGATAATATATATGCGTAGGATGTTTCATCAAGTGGCATCATGCAGTAAGAAGATATGAAAGATCTATGAGGGATTGTCTAAGAAGTGGGAGGATGGGGGGGGGGGGGGGGGGGGGGGGGAGGGGTGGGCTAATAGGGATTTTATTAAATCATTAATTAGTTCCATAATCTTAATGTAACATACACATTATGTTGAAACTTTTGTAATTTAGCAGTGAATGTTACATCATTACACTCTCATTAAGCCCCGTACAGATGAGCAAATTTAATTTGTCAAAGAAAATGTGGCAAATAAAATTTGGTCGTGTGTTCGAGAAAATTTGTCACATTTTCTTTGAACACATTTCTTTGTTCAATATCTGGACATTCCAGATATTGAACAAAGAAATGTGCCATATTTCTGTGCACCGGAGAAACCTGCGCATGCATACATGTAGAAGTACGTAAACAAGTATTGCATCATCCACCATGCTATAATAATTCGAAGTTATAGAAGACTTTAGTGAATAGTGCCATGATTTTAAAAAATATGGTGATCTGACAATGCTGAATATTTACTTTTGGAAGAGTTGCAAAGTAAGGAGAGTCTATGGAATATAAAAAGTAAACTTTATAAAGTTAAAAATCTCTCCCTTCACACCATGGGCGCAGATCTCTATCGGAAAGTTAGGGGGAGGGGGCAGGGGCAGCACCAGGGGGGGGGGGGGGGGAATCAAGGGGGGCCACAGCCCCCCCTGTCGGAGAGGTCCAGCCCCCCTGTCGGAGATTTTTTAGTCAGTCTGTCGAAGAGTCTCGTAAACCCGACTTCACGAGAAATTTCTGACAATCGAATATAGATATCTCGTCTTGTCAGTCTCGAACCCGTGCAGCACTGAAACTTTGATAGACAATAGTGATTCTCATGAAATTCCTTAATGTCGATCGTCAAACTGGCTTTATAGATGAAATATTTCCCGACCTTATTATAATATGTTTACGTTAAATAATCAACAAACATACTCACTTTGCTTCTATTTTTGGTTCTCTAATTTACCAATTTTCACTAATTTTCCTTCGTTTGGGAGGTCAAATTTTTATAGCCCCCTTGTCGGAGAGGTCAGCCCCCCTGTTGAGAAATCCCTGGCACCACCCCTGGGCAGGGGGGGGGCAGGATTCCTTGGTCCAAGAACGCGCAGAGCCATTGGGGACATCATGTGTTATGCCCCCATGCCCACCCCCTATATTTTCCACGACAGCTGGTATTTGAGTAATAATTTTTTATCGCAACCTTATGTACAAAGCTGCACCGCCAGCAAATAAAATGCGCTGTTGCATACACACGAGAAGCAAAAAATGTGACAAATTTTATTTGCCACATTTTCTTTGACAAATGGAATTTGCTCGTCTGTATGGGGCTTTAAATACCCCCAAAATACTGAAAATTTATCAAGAATATTTCATACCTCATCGATTCCTGAACTGTCATCACATATCAATTCTATTTCACTGTATCGATCTGTATCTTCGTCTGTTATATTTAATTTATCAAACACAATTGTTTGTGGCTTAGCATCCTATAAAATGACAAAGTAACAATGTGTTGTCCATATTCCTAGTGCTGATGGAATAGATTTCAAATGCAGTGAAGCCCAATGGCAGGAATGTTATTTTAAATTCTATTACACACCTGTTCACCACACTATGTAATCCCCATCTACAGAACATAAACCATGCGGAAAATGGAAATCTGAAAAGACTACTTTTAAATAGAAGCGAAATTTCACTGGAATTTTCTACAAATCATGCAACGCAATTACAATTTGAATCTCTAGCAATAGCTAAAAATCGTCCCACCGCATGCCCCAACCCACCAGTTTCTAGGGCTGTTCAAGATTATCCAGTCTCATGGTGAAATAAAAAATAAAAAAAATAAAATAGAGCCCGCCCGAGTATGAAAAAAAAGTTGGATGAAAATCTAGGAATTTCTTTACTGCAGACTGAGAGTCACTCATTTGACATGACAAGTGGACTCACAGAAAGACACATGCGTGTGAATGGGTTAATCAATGTGGCACGAGTGCCAGCTCAGAACGATAAATCGAGAGGATAAAACAAAGGCAACACATTTTGTCACCAACCAAATTTGCGAGGGGAAGCCATGTTACTATTTCATCCTCTGAGTTCCAATGTGTTCTATGTGTCTTCTGGCACATAGAATATCCTATGAAATACAAGAGGCCCCATGGGGCCTGAGGTGCACACCTGATATAGTTGTTTAAAGAAGGATTTAATTAACATCTATAGCTAGTTAACACAACAGAGGAATGAAGTTATTAATTATTTATAACTCTGTTGTCCATACCAGATGATTTTTTTCTAGTACTGGGATGCTACCACAGAAATAATGCCGTGATTTCCAGTAATGCAAAACTTAGGAGTCCACTTGGGAACTTAACTAGAACAAACTTGAGTCTGAGCCTTTCCCTTCCACCACCAGGATGCTGTACACCAAATGCGAAAGCAGTTTGACCAGGGGATCTGAAGGAGAAGAATTTTAAAGAAATTTCCTCATATTGCACTAAGTTGAATTTCAGGCTACCATAGGGGGCCCAAATATTAACCCAGGGACCTGATTTGAACAAACTTGAATCTCACCCCTTTAGAAATGTTGTATACAAAATACAAGAGCATTCTGACTGGTCGATCTGGAGAAGATGATTTTTGAAGAAATTCCCTCATATTGCACTAAGTTATAATTCAGGCTCCCATAAAATGCCTAAATATTAACTCAGGGACTCAATTTGAACAAACTTGAATCTGATTCCCTAGAGATGTTGTATACCAAATATCAAAACATTCTAAAAGACGGTTCTGGAGAAGAAGACTTTTAAAGAAATTCCCTCAAATTGCACTAAGTAAAAATATGAGCTCCCTACCCAGGGAAAAAACTTAATTCTTCCCCACCTAGAGATGTTGTATACCAAATATGAAAGGATTCTAACTGGCAAATCTGAAGAAGAATATTTTTAAACAAATTCCCTTCATATTACACCAAGTTAAAACTTGGTCTCACATAGGAAGCCCAAATATAAACCCAGGGAATCGGATTTTAACAATTAGAATGTGATGCCCCTAAAGATGTTGTATACCAAATATGAAATCATTCTAACTGGTGCATCTGAAGAAGAAGATTTTTAAAGAAATTTCCTTGTATTGAACAAAGCTAAAATTCGGGCTACCATAGTTAACACAAATATTAACCCAGGCACTCGATTTGAATAAACTTGAATCCGCCCCCCCCCCCCCCCCCCCCTCCTACAGATTTTGTATACCAAATATGAAAGCATTCTGACTAGTGGATCTGAAGAAAGAGATTTTTAAAGAAATTCACTCAAATTGCACTAACATGAAATTTGGGCTCCCATGGGAAGCCCAAATATTAACCCAGACACTCAATTTGAACAAACTTGAATCTGACTCCCCTATAAAGATGTTGCATACCAAATATGAAAGCATTCTGATGGTGGAACTGAAGAAGAAGATTTTTAAAGATCATTCCCCATATTGTCCTAAGTTAAAAATTCGGGCCCCTGTACTGAGCCCAAATATAAACCAAGGGGCTTCATTTTAACACACTTGTATCTTCCCCACTATGGATGCTGTATACTAAAATATCAAAAAAATCTGATCAGTGGTTGTCGAGAAATTTTTTTTAATTTTTGGCAAATATGCTGACATTTTTTCCAATGCCAACACTCCCCCCCCCCACCCCATAGAACATCCTAACAAAACTGATGGCAATTATTTTTTACTATTCAATTCTACTATACCAAATAACAGTTCTCTGTTCTGTGTGGTTTGGGAAATGTAAGCATTTGTAAATATTTTTTTTAGCTCATTCCCCATATTGTCCCAAGTTAAAAATTCGGGCCCCTGTACTGAGCCCAAATATGAACCAAGGGACTTCATTTTAACACACTTGTATCTTTCCCACTATGGATACTGTACACTAAATATCAAAAAATTCTGATCAGTGGTTGCGGAGAATTTTTTTTTCATTTTTGGCAAATATACTGACATTTTTCCAATGCCACCCCCCCCCCCCCCCCCCCCCCCCGAACATCCTAACAAAACCGATGGCAATTGTTTTTTACTATTCAATACTACTATACCAAATAACAGTTCTCTGTTCTGTGTGGTTTGGGAAATGTAGGCATTTGTAAATATTTTTTTTTTTAGCTCCTGGGGTTCCCACGGGGATACAGGAAATGCATGGATCAAGCATTTATGACTCAATAACACCACATATCAAATTTGGTTCAAATAGGAACATCGGTTCAGAAAATAAAAATTTTAGGCGGAGTCCAAAATCTTGCCCCTCCCATTACAAAGGCAAATATTGATCCACGAACTTCGTTTGAACAAACTTGAGTCTGCACCTCAAAAGGAAGCTCCATACCAAATATCAAGTCATTGTACCCACTGGTTCATGAGAAGATTTTTTTAGAAGTTTGGTGAATTTTCCCCTACTCTCTCCTTATTAAGCTGGGCAAGTTGATTTAAAAAACAAAACAAAATGCGATGTCAGAACAAGCAATCACCCCAAATATAACTAAAATTGGTTCAGTGGTTCAGGAGGGGCAGATGCAAAACATCATGTCCACAGACGACAGACAGTGAGTGCTCACTGTAGCACATTCTGACTTTCTGTCAGGTGAGCTAAAAAGTCCTAGCTTGAAAACTGTGAGAGGAGTTATCCAGACAAACAATGTACCAAAGATGCGGATGGATTGATGGACTGCAGATGGACAGCAGGGTAATACAATATGCCCCCCCCCCCCAAACTATTCATTGTGGGGGCATAAAAATTGGGGCAAACAAATTGGTACAGGTTGAAAAAATAGGGCCAGGCAGGGGGGATGAAAATCTAGGAATTTTTTTTATCATGGCCTAATATCATACTTGTCCTACAAGATAGCTGACTTGTCCAATAAATAATCGAATCACTTCGAATTCACACAATACCACTTCAATAAGGAGTAAATTTAATATTCATTTCCATATTTGTTTTTAGATTATTGAAAAACGAAATGTATAGCAACACTCCACAGGACTGATTGTTTGAGGAGAAGGGCCATTGCCCTCACTCTGTGCAGTCCTAACAAAATCAAAATAAGGAGAACCATGAATGCCCTCCTGGCAGTGCATTTTGCCCTCAACATCTGCACAGTGAACCACTCAAACCAACTGTAAAATTCCTCTCCTGAACTAGAACAAGGGGGAGCAATAATGGCAATCCTAGATTTTACAAATGTTCAGACCTGACTCCATGAACTTGTTCAGTTTTAGAGACAGTATAAATTCAAAATTGATTTTCTTTATTTCCTATAGATGACACTCAAAACTACACAATGAAGCCCAGTTAATTCAATAACGTCTTTGCCAATGACAACAAGTGCTATTGCTCAAGGCAATTGTACCCCACTGTAGTACTGGACCGATGAGACATAAACGAATTAAAAACAAAGTAAGGACCAAAAAATCATGAAAAATTGACATAGCAAGAATCATAACTCTGGTGAAAAATTATAAATTCATAGTAATTTGTATATTTTTTATACTTACCAATGGCCCAGACTAGCTGATGCTAACTAAAAAAATAATCCAGGGCCAAACACAAATTTTGGCCCCCAATCCTCAAAATTTGCATGCAAAACAGAAAATTTTATGTCCTATCTGGTCCTTCATACTTTTGCGAACTGCGTATGCGCAGTATACGTATCCAGGAAGACACCGAAATTGGCACCAACCATCATTCTTTCTATAAGTTGCCTGCTAAATGTTGTAAACAGCGGGGAGGTATCAGTGCCCACTCATGGGAGGGCCATCCCCATCTGGGCCATTGGTAAATATAAAAAATCTACAAATTACTATGAATTTAAAATATTTTTATACAACAACCAATGGCCCAGACTAGCTGAATCATAAACAGGCTGGAGGGCCCAGGACATAGAGGAAAATACAATCACTCAATCACTTCATAAAGGAATTCTCCTACAGGAAAATAGGAGAGAAAGTAATTATATATATCTTTCTCATTTACGTGAAACGAGAAAGACATAACACCAACAATGTAAATGAGCATTACATAATATATAAACAACGTCAGAAGAAAAACTGAAAACAAGACCCCAGGCACTGAATAAAGAGGCCCGAAGTCAGTAACAGATTTAGAACTATCCGATGTAAAGCAAGATCTTCAGAAGAAGAAAAAACAATACATCGGATGTAAGATGCATGACCCAAACACCCCTAGGGTGAGGACGTAACCATGGGATATACAGAATAAATATTCTGTGTAACACATCAAACTCCCAAAAAATTTACAAAAAAAAATTCAATACAAGAGGCCCCAGGGGGCTTGAGGGTGCTCACCTGACATGGTAGTCTAAATATTAAACCAGGGACTTGACTTGAATAAGCTGCATATGCCCCTCCTAAGAAAAGCATATACCAACTAGATGAAGCGATTGTGCCCACACAATACACAGGATTTTCCTTCTATTTTCAGTTCCTGCACTTTTACGTCCCAAAATTGAGATAAACGCATAAAAACCAATTTTTTTTATTTTTGTTTGGAAATTTTCGAAGTCCTAAACAAAATATTTTCACTCTAAAATGTTTTTTTCTTTTTAAAATTGACCAAAACGCAAAAAAAAACCCAAAAAACTAATTTCCGGATTTTAGGATTTTCTAAGTCCCACCCGGTCCCCAAATTTTCAGTGTAAAAAAAAAAAAAAATTTTTGTCTTAAAATTGACCAAAACACATAAAAAACAAAAAATAAATTTAAGGATTTTGGTCCAAAATTTTCTAAATCCCACCCGGACACCAAATTTTCAGTGTAAAAAAAAACATTTTGTCATAAAATTGACCGAAACGCATAAAAAAACAAAAAAAAAAAATTTCCAGATTTTGGTCCAAAATTTCTAAGCCCGGAACGGGACCCCAAAGTTTCAGTCTAAATATGAACCCAGGGACTTTAATCTGACCCCCCTAAGGATGCTGCATACCAACTATCAAAAGATTCTTATTGGTAGATCTGAAGAAGAAGACTTTTAAAGAATATTCCTCATACTGCACTAATTTAAACATTTGGGCTCCCATAGAGAGCCCAAATATGGACCCAGGGAATTGATTTCAATAAACCTGTGAAACAATCTTCCAAAGATGTTATATGTGAAAATTTGAAAGCTTTTGGAGCAGTGGTTTGGGAGAAAAGTAGTCTTACATGTTTTTCCCATTACCCGCAGTGTTAAAAAATGCTGACTCAGCACTTTTTCAAAGTCTCAAAAAAGTACCCCCATGATAAAACCGATAGCAATTTTTGTTGACCATTCCATTCTGTTGGTCCTAAGGAAGCTTCACACCAAATAAGAATTCTCAGAGCCGTGTAGTTTGGGAGATATAGGCGTTTTAATTTTTTTCTATTTTTAGCTCCTGTGGTTCCCATGGGGCGACGGGTAAAAAAAATTGGGAATAAATTAAGTACTTATGACCCAATAAGCTCTCATATCAAATTTGGTTCAAATCTGCCTCTCGGTTTGGAAAATAGAAATTTTGGGAGTGGCAAAAATTCTAGCCCCTCCCATAACAACGGCAAATATAGCCCCACAAACTTCTCTTGAACAAATCTGAGTCTACACCTCAAAATGAAGCTGCACACCAAAAATCAAGTCTCTGCTACTGCTGGTTCATGAGAAGAAGATTTTTTAAGATTTAGGCACACTTTTTGGGCATGGCCTTACCAAGGGGCGAGGCAACTTGATTTGAACAAAATCAAATTGCGATGTCATAACAAACTATTATCTCAAATATCAATTAAATTGGTTCAGCGGTTTGGGAGGAGAAGATGCAAACACCATGTTCACGGACGACGGACGACGGATGACGACGGACGGTGAGTGATCACTATAGCTCTCCTGCCTGAAAGTCAGGTGAGCTAAAAAGAAGCCAAAAAGCTTGGGAGTATAACTGGGAGGCTTCAAGGAAGGATAGGGAAGGAACACTTAACAAACAGTGGAAAAATCATTAGCAAGAATGATGACGTCAGGGCAATGTCCCGAAATTGGGAAACATGAAATAATTTAGATACAAACTATAAAGTTACAGCCCTGAACGTTTCCAACCACCCTTGTTCCCTTCCATCATCCTATTATGTCCTTGAATCCACCAATTCTACCATTGATTTGTGTCTGACATCATTAAAACTGAGATTTAAAAGCACAGATGTCAGTTTGTTGTTACTGACTGGAGTAAAGTATGGAGGACCAGATAGGACATAGAATTTTTGGTTTTGCATGCAAATTTTGGGGAGTGAGGGGCAAAATTTGTCTTTGGCCCTGGATTATTTTTTGAGTTAGCACCAGCTAGTCTGGGCCATTGGTTGTTGTATAAAAATATAGGCTGGTTTGTCACAAGGTTCTCTCATACCAAATTTCATTGAAATCCATCTGATCACTACTGAGATATCGCTGCATATGGGCAGACAGATGGACAGACAGATGGATGGAGACATGGATGGATGGATGCGCAGACGGACTCATGTAATCTAGTATACCCCCATTCTTTTTGAGAGTGGGGTTACAATTATTTAGGAATATTCAGTTAAAAGGGATTTGACTACTTTCCTGTATTCTAGAATATCTTGGATTTTTTCTTTGACAACTTTCTTGACAGAGCTCATTGAGTTCTGTCAAACAAGATATAATAGATTAAATGCCTGCATTAGATGAACTGAGGCCAAACAGGTCTATAAAGAAGGGGAATTTTGTGATTGTCAGGTAATTTCTCAACATATTACAAGATTTTTTTTATTCAATTAACAGGATTTTACTCCATAACCTATATGCATTTAACAGGTCAAATTTCCATCGAAGGCATGGTAAATGGTTTTGTGTTTGGAAGTTATATTCAATTAACAACTTATTCAATTAATTAAGATATATTCAATTAAGTGGGCTCCAATATATTGGTTTTTGCCCCTATTCTGTATATTACAGTGGAACCCTGTTAAATGAATAGCCACTTTGTCAATGAAAATTATTCAATTAACAGGAGAATCCAATTAACAGGGAGTGTGTCACTTTCCTGTATTCTAGAGATAAACTTAGCACTTATTCTGTTATATCTTGTTTGACAGAGCTCCATGAGTGCTATCAAACAAGATATAATAGATTAAATGCCTGTATTGGATGTACTGTGGCCAAATAGATCTATAAACAAAGGAAAACTGGGGAGAGACAGGGTAATTTTTCGACAGGTTACAAGATTTTTTTATTCAATTAACAGGAGTTTACTCTATAACCTATATTCAATTAACTGGTCAAATTTGAACTGGAGGTATGGTAAATGGTTTGATGTTGGGAAATTATATTCAATTAACAGGGTTATTCAGTTAAGAGATATCCAATTAACCCTTTACCCAACGTAACGGCCAAAACCGGCCAGCGCTATTCTCAAAAATCGCCAATTAATTTTTAAAATATTTTCATTTTTTGTCTCAAAAACATAGATTATGACCCCTCGTTGGAATGAGCTCGTCGAGCTCGTTCCAACGAGGGGTCATAACCTATGTTTTTGAGACAAAAAATGAAAAAAATTAGTTATTCAAAAATTTTTTTTGCAAGTGTCGTCTGCTTTTCATGTTAGGTAAAGGGTTAAGTGAGCTCCATTGTACTTTATACAAAAAACACAAGCAGACTGACAAAAAAAAATACATTTACTTTACAATCTTTGTTTGAAAAAGGACAACATAATTTTTTTTTTCGGCCATGTAGATAATAATAAACCATCCACACATGAAACCCAGGCTGGAATGAATATTTTGGTTTTAGTCCACATTAACCCTTAGCTCTCTGGTAGTGCAACCAAATTTTCTCCAGTCACTCTGTTTTTCTCTTGTTTAACTCTGAATTTAACTGGCTGAGGGCTAGAGTATTTTTGGTGGTCTGAATTTGTTATTAAAAATGTTTTATTACAAATTATTGGAGAGTGCCTATAAACAAAATATTACTTGCATTTGACTGAATATGAAACATGAGTAAGGAAAACATTGGCTTTTGCTCTGGTACCAGCTGGTACCCTCATTTTTTTAAAGCCCTGATAGTGGCTTCCAGCATTCTACCAGTTAATCAATTATACAGTGTAGCCCACTTAATTGGATATCTCTTAACTGAATAATTCTGTTAATTGAATATAATTTCCCAACACAAAACCATTTACCATACCTCCAGTACAAATTTGACCTGTTAATTGAATACATGTTATAGAGTAAACTCCTGTTAATTGAATTAAAAATCATGTTAAATGAATACTCCTGTTAATTGAATTATTTTCACTGGCAAAGTGGCTATTCAATTAACAGGGTTCCTCTGTATCTTGTTTGACAGAACTCACTGAGATCTGTCAAAACAGGGTATATTTGGTTAAATATCAAACTACGTTATGGGAAATATTTGCTGCTGAAAACTTTGCTATTCTGACATAACAGAGCAGCAGAGGGTAAAAGAAGACAAGAAGCCTCATGATGCCTCAAGTGCACACCTAAAAAAGGCCTACTGATTCATTGCCAAGTGATTCATTGTTTTTCAACAATAATTCAACATTTATGATTTACTTTTATTTTCTTTTCACTGATTGGGGCAGTGGTTTGAGAGAACAAGCATTGCCAAATATCTCAAGAGTTCCCACAAGGTAATTACATTATTATAAATACATCATACGAACAGAAAATTACCACAGAACACAGAGTAATAAAGTTGGATTAAACATATTTCTTTGTCGTTTGATGTTAAATGACAAAAGGATTGGAAGACAAGTTATTACAACTTATTTCCATTCCTCTCCTAGCTTTATTACATGCCTGTTCTATGTAATCCTCATCTAAAGCAAGACTAAACCATGTGGGAAATGAAAATCTGTTCAACGGAATGTGTGGAACAGAAATAGTTGACGGACTGTTTTTAAATAGAAGCGTAATTTCACTGGAATTTTCTACAAATCGTGCAACGCAATTACAATTTGAATCGCTTGCAATAGCTGAAAACCGTCCCCTGAGATCCAATGTGTTCATGGTGCCATAGGCACATGGAACACATTGGAACTCAGGGGACGAAATAGTAACACAGGTTCCCCTCACAAATTTGGTTGGCGATATAAAATGTGTTGGTTTTGTTGATAGTTGTCAAATGAATTGTCGTGTCCTTCTAATAATTGTTTTTATAGACGGGAAGGCATTTTAAACACAGATTTATGGCACTTGTGCCATCTCGGAAGGATAAAACTCAAGGTCTATGGCCTCTCATTTTATCCTTCTGCGTTGACACTCATGCCATATTGATTAACTCATTCACATGTGTGTGTCATTCTGTGTATGTATAGCATAGTGATAAGGCCGGGGAAAAATAATTAATTTGTTCAGGTAACCCGACCGACCCTATTTTTGCCGCCGACCCTAAATATTTTTTACCTTGCACAGAAAAAAAAATTTAAGAAAAAGAAAAAATAATGAAATCGCTATCGCCTAACGAAATAATAGCACCAACTTTGCGTGGTACGACTGTCCCTGGAACGTTTCTCATGTTAAAGGGCACGTGCACGTCGACCGATGACGCTCATAGCAACAAGTTTCAGAACGCGTGTTTATATCAAAATGTCGGCTACAAGAGTTGTCGCAATTCACACAGAAAAGTGCGAACACAGAGGGAAACAGCAATTTTTAAGAACAGTTTCCAACTCATCCTCATTTATATAATAGCGTCCGACTTTAAATCACCTGATTCAGTCCAGGCAATCGATGTCGTGCTGAAAGCACGTTGCATTGTCGGAAGGCACACATATCAGGATTGCGTTTTTATGAAATAAAAGGCCCACATCGGGGCAACATATGCCTATATGTAGTCTGCTTTGTGTTTTGCGTCAATTGGGAGGGATAATTGTCTGGAGTTTCTAAACATTCATCCTTTCCAATCGACACAAAACCGGGCATATAAATAGCGTTACCCGATGAAACGACTCACAACTCGGCGAAAAGAATCCAATGTGAACATAAACTATATCCTCACATAGCATTCTAGACATATTGGACCGAGGTCGGTATGACAGGATTTCTGTTGCACAGACATCGGCCCGATATAGAATCAACTAGCACACTGGCAGGGTCGTTTGTCAAACCATGAAGTTTTTTACAGTACGCAAGTGACCTCCCTCTTCCCCTGACTCGCAATATAGCCCATTTTCCCCAAGAACTGCAATATAGCTTGACCGACATGTTTGTTCGGCTATGAAAGGGCGTGGAATTTTATTTTCACACCTAAATTCTCTCCATCTTCCACACCTAAAACATGACCGCAAAGTGTGATCACGTTCTTGACCTGACAAAGAAACAATGGAACAATCGTACGTAGCCACGATCTTCGAATTCTGGAGTCTCGTTACGGGTTTCAATTTAAGAAATGAAAACGCATAGAAAAATGGTTTATAGTTTTATTTACTGTCAGATGCAAATCGTATAAAATAACCAAACAAATAGGACATGAGGGATATATAGGGATATACAGGTTGATTTCTGAGACACTTGAAAGGCATTCATTGTAAAAAATAATTGTGAAAAAAAAAAAAAAATCCCGACCGACCGACCCTATTTTTTTTCAGCATGTTACCTGAACAAATTAATTATTTTTCCCCGGCCTAAATATAATCAAATATGTGGGAAAACGACATACATAAATAACAATTACAATTCTGTTATCCAATGAAGTAACAAAAAAAACCAAGAGCTGGACTGTCATCCGGTGCATACCCCCACGTGGTGTACCACCTAGTGTGGGCATACCTATGACCAACAAATATTATAGAAAATAATGAAAGTTATGAATATTCTCGAATGGACACACACACGGATGGATGGATGGATGGATGGATGGATGGATGGATGGATGGATGGATGGATGGATGGATGGATGGATGGATGGATGGATGGATGCATGCATGCATGCAATCCAGTATACCCCCTCCCCCATTTTCTTTGAAAGTGGGGGTATAACAATTTCCAACAATTTCTAAGTCAAAAAGTATGGTAAATTGTTTGGTGTTTGGAAGTTTTATGCAATGAGGCAGAAGCCTTTGTCATAGGCAAACTGCATGCCATATTTCACTGAAATCTGATAACCCATAACTGAGATACAGGCTGAACAGACAAATAATGTCTATTTCCTACAATTTCTAAGTCAAAAAAGGGGGATAACTCTAAAAAGGAGAATGTGAGAAATATCACTGAATCCTTTTTTAAAGCTTATACCATAAGCAGTGTTCACAGCAAATTTCATTGCAGTAGAACATTCGATACCCGAGATACAGGCTGAACCGACAAAATTTGGCTCGGACGGACACAATTTCTAAATGAACAAGTAATAAAAAAAAAAATAACTAGTGTGGGCACACCTATGACCAACAAATATTATAGAAAATAATAATTTGCTTAAGTTATGAAAGTTATGAATATTCTCGGATGGGCTCACACACGGACGTATGTATGCACGGACACAGACGGATGCATTTATTAGTATATCCCCATTTTCTTCAAAAGTGGGGTTATAAAAAGAATGCAAAGGTAATGGGGACACAGAAATAAAGTGAGTTAAGTGGTGTTTATTTTGTTGGTTGGACAGTCAATAATAGATTAAGGTCGGAGTGATATTTCAGAAAGTCTAGTCTTTTAATCTCTGTAAAATTTAATTAGATGCCAGTAACATTCAGCAGGTGGCAGGAGAAACATTTGAACAGGTGCCTTCTAAATTATATAACATGTTGAGGGTGAGTATTGAAGCAATAATAACTAGATGAGTAATTCTGCAGAATCACTGACTTTTCCTGGCATACAAAAACATTAAGCCCTTTGAAGAAATTGTACAAAATTTCAGCCTCCATATCTCTGAACATGTAACTGTGCATTCTGATATTGCCCCGGTTGAGGGTTAACACAATGTTAAATGAAAAATCTATCCAACCCATGCATAAAATCATTTGGAATCCTTCAAAACCCATTTTAATGCAGAAAACCAATTATGCCGACCCTAAAAATTTTATGAGTAAACGTCTCTCATTTAGTTCATTGTAACCCTAAATTTCCCTGGACTTCAACTGTGAATTCAAAACCGGTTTTGGAGTTCAAGCTTTTAACATTACCTGTAGAAATAAATATACCGAACAATATAAATGTGGAGCAAGTGGCAAGCTCCAGTTCAGCAAAGGAAGAGAGGGTGGGGGGTGGGGGGGGGGGTGGGGGTGGTAGTAGTCACAAATACCAATTCTCAGCAATGCTTACATTGCACCCAGGGTAGGGGGTAGTCGCAAATATCAGTTCTCAGCAATGCTTGCATTGCACCCAGCATGCCACAACCTTTGACTTGATAGGTATTATTAACAACTTGATATCAAAGAAATGTTACTCTATTAACCCTTTACCTAACATGAAAAGCAGATGACACTTGTAAACAAAATTCTTGAATAAGTATTTTTTTTTCATTTTTTTGTCTCAAAAACATAGGTTATGACCCCTCATTGGAACAAGCTTGGCATGCTCATTCCATAGAAGGGTCATAACCTATGTTTTTGAGATAAAAATGAAAAAAATAATGAAAATTAATTGGCGATTTTTGGCCATTACGTTGGGTATAGGGTTAACTAAAATCTTCTTGGAACTTCCAAGCTGCCGTATTCACCAACAAAAAGCAGAGTTTTTTGAAGCACTCAGTTTTGAGGTGGCTGAGTGCAAACCAGGGACCGACCTGGGCATGCACCAGTGCGTATTTGGTTCTGAAACATCAGGACCTGGCTCTTAAATCTCAGAAATAGGCTTCTCAGTTGGCACGTAACTTCTCAGATCATATTTTGATATCCTTTCGATGGATAATCGAGAGAGACACTCTTACATGTATTATATATATGATTATCATTTATCATTGTTGTAGAGTGCTTAAGTTAATACTTCAAGTCTTAATTACCAAGCATTAATCTTCACTGTGATTTCTGATCAAGTCTTGGCTGCCTAAATAGGCAGCCAAGACTTGATCAGAAACCACAGTGAAGATTAATGTTTGTTATAGTGTACTAAATGAAAATGATGAGAGCTATTACATACTTGCAGTGTGTGTTACAAACAGCAGTGTGTCTCCGTAAATTGAAATCTGGCGCATGAATTGAAAAAATAGGCTCCGAGGCTAGAGCGTATTTTAAATAGTCCTGATCGGTCCCTGGCAAACTAATTGCTTGAACTTGAATATGCTGGTTGTATGATGTCCCAAACTCATGCCTCTGCCCCTCAAACTGATCCTAAACAGGGACAGCACAGCATCTTTATATGCATGTCATTCCACTATGATTACTGAGTACGCCGATGTAACGTATGTTAACCCATCGTTTGTCTGTTATGAGATCTAGGATTTAAAAAATGACCACATTTGACAGCCTTTTTGGACACATTGTGGATAAAATCAAAATTTATTTTTCCATTTATGATAATGATACATTACATTCTGACTATTCAGACCATTACTGGTGTTCTACTAATTCACAGTGCCAACATTGTAGGCCAAAATGTCCTATTTTCAAGCCTATTTTTGATGTTTTGGATTTTAGCAAAAAAATAATTTTGGTAAGTTTTTGTTACCAGTTGGTTATGAAAAAGTGCATTTATGACAAATATGTGAAGATTTCAGGTCATTAGACCATTCGGGCCAGGACATATAGGTCAATAAAAATTTGGGGCGTCTTTTTGTACATTTGGCAACCATTTTGGACACATTGAAGATAAAATCAAAATTTCTTTTGCATTTATGATAATGATACATTGCAATCTTAATATTCAGTCCATTACTGGTGTTCTGTTAATTCAAAGTACCACGATTGTTGGCCAAAATGTTCGATTTTCAGGCCTATTTTTGATGTTTCAGACAATTTTAACAGAAAAAATAATTTTGGTAAACTTTTGTTTCCAGATGGTTATAGAAAAGTGTATTTGTCACAAATCTGTGAAAATTTCAGGTCATCTGCCCATTTGGATCAGGAGATATTGGCCCATGAAAAACTGGGCATTTTTGGCTGGATTCTGGCAGAAGAAAGTTAATGCCCGAAGTGAAAAGCTTTTGTCAAGACAAAGTATAGCCATCTATGATCCTGCAAAGTTTTAACGAAATCTGTAAGAGCGTTCTCGAGAATTCTGCTCCTGTAAAGTGTTGGAAGAAAGAAAGAAATATTAAGGGGAAAAAAACTTATATTTTTTTTCCCCGTACAATAACAAAATGTCTTTTCCTTTTAGGAAAAGCCAACTAATAATAATAAACAAATAATAATAAAATAATAAATGTATTTTGTTAGAAGCAGAAGGTACTCTGGCGAATTTATTTGCCACCCTGAGGGTTTTGAAGCTGAGGCTGATGGATATCTGTCATTCCGTTTAATCAGATGCTGGTGTGACTGTAGAATAATAATAATAAAAAATAGATATTAATAATAGTAGATAGTAGTTACATATGTAGTTTTAGGAACTGTTTTCTGTGTTGCAGACTCCCACCACCTGTTTTCCTGAATGAAATTTTGGAAAATGTAAACCCCAGCACTTGCAAGTCTGAATTATTTGTCGCCCGGTTCCTACGAATATAAGTATATTTGTAAATATAAGCACACATATATACACAGGAGTGAATATGCATGCAGCTGAATATGTATGCTCTGGCACAAGAGTATGTTCAAGACTACATTAATTGTTGAATCTCTGTGTATTTGAGATAAAGGACTTACAGATGAATTTGTTGTCATAAATGGAGAGATTTGGATTGCCGAATAATATGTCATTTCATGTAACAACACTAAAATCAGAAAGCCTTCTGCGCAGGATATTATGTTGCATTTCATACAGTGGGCACTCAACAATGTAGTGTTGGGCATTTTCGAGTATATGTCCACATCTGCCATTATAGGCATTACGGAAATATAATTTGAAAACTTGATGCCGTTTAGAATGCTACAATTATTTCTTAACCCACAGTGTATGATATTTAAATTTCTCTTCCCACTAGCAAATAAATTGGCAGTTTCATTACAGGGTTCAAGTTTTGTGTATTTCCTTTTAAATTCTGTTAGGGTCTTTGACAGTGAAACATAATTCAGCAATTCATTCCAACCCAACACTGTTCTGGGCAAAAATTAGTTCCTGAAGTGTTACGTATGTGTTTTGTATGTGGAAAATTGTTCTGAATGGCGCAGGTGATAGGTGCTAGATTGTGCAACTCGAGGGGGTAGTAAATGTATAAGATATTCTGGTGCTTTGTGGTTAACTGTTCTGCACATTGTAATTAATTTGTGGTTTTCTGAGTTGCGATAGTCTGTTAGGAACTTTTTTGCAAATTTCCCATATTGGAGGTGGTTACTTTGTATGTAAATGCCAAAGTGTTTGTGGTGATCACAACCTGATACCATGCTATTAAGAAAAAAAGGCTACACAAAGCATGGACCACTGTCCCCGCCCCATAGGCATGGGACTGAAAAATTTTCCAAGTCAAAAGAGTGAAAAAAGAAAGATTAAAAAGGGCCATAACTCTAGGACAATTTACAGGACAGAAGCTGTTCCTTGTGCCCATGTGGGTCTATCAGCATACAAAAGGAGATCCAAATCCCATCAATGGCTTTGAAAATACAAAGCAAAACATTTGTATGGATGGATGAACAGATGGATGGAAGGACGAACAGCTTCACTAGATACCCCAAATCCTCCTCTGGATGTCAGGGCATAATAAATGTCTGGTTGGGTTGGACCAGGAATGAATAAAAAGTAAACTGGATGGGTTGAATAAGACTAACCACTGTCTGGACCAAATGTTAATTTTTTCCAAGTCATTATTTACTACAGTTGTTAGGGCAACTGGGTTATTTTTGCTGGATGATAGACATGCGTCATCTGCATACAGCTGAGCGAGTGATTCTTGCAGATCAGCAATATCGTTTATATAAAGTAGCCTTGTGGAACACCCAATTTCATTATTTTATACTGGGAATATCCTTCGTTAATTAAAACCCTCTGTTGTCGATTATCTAAGTAATCTTCTATCCATAAAAGCAGATTTCCTGAAATGCTGTTCTTTTTAAGTTTAAAAATCAAACCCTAATGCCAGACTCTTTCGAATGCTTTTGATATATCACAAAACACCAAACAAGTTAATAATTTATTGTCAAGTGAGCTGAAGAGGGTGTGATATAGTTCAATTAACTGGAACGTTGTGCTGTGTCTGGGAATAAAGCCAGACTGGTATTGGTACAGATCATTTTCAATGAAATAAGTCAGGATGTATTTGAAGGACACTTTTTCGATTACTTTACTGAGGAGAGAGATAGGTCTATAGTTTTTTTTGTCTGTTGGATCATCCTTTTTAAATATTGGGATAACATTTGCTTTCTTCCAATCATCTAGGAATTTACAAGCCTGGAAGGAATATTCAAATAGAAGTTTTAGGGGTGGCAAATTACTTACAGCAGTGCCTTTTAACATTTGAATGCTAATTTGGTTGTGACCATGAGCTTTATTGGACTGCATCGGTTAGGTCAGAAACTTCAAAATGAATTTCAGTTAAGCCATTACCAGATCGGGGGTAGAAAGTCGGAAGAGTGTGGTCTGTTTTGTCCACAAGCTTGTTTGATACAAATGTGTCATTGCGTAAATTAGGTTTTTCTTCATCCGTAAATGTAATTTTGTCAGGGTTGTCTTTGTTTATTATTCTTTGGGGTGGGGATTCTATTAGTTTTATCTTTTTGAAGTAGATCATTGATTACCTGCCAATATAATTTGGGAGTGGGCTGATCTGAGAGGGAATGTTCAAGGTTGGATTCATACTGAATTTCTGCATACTTTACCACGTTATTTACTTGATTTCTTTGCCTTTTGTATTGACCCATTCGGCAAGTGAATGTGATTTTGTGACCTTTTTTCTTAGCTGTTCACAATGCTGAATTTCCTTTTAAAGTTCAGAGGTAAACCAATGTTTGTCCTTCAGGCAGATAAGCACAGCAGATTTTGGGATACATTTGTCAATGATACCAAGGAATGTTTTAGTAAAGTTTTTAGTGGCCATATTTATGTTAGGAGCATTTTTTATTTTATATTTTATTTATTTTTTATGTCCAGTCTGTTTGAGGGATTAATGTATTTCCAGATCAAAGTTTGCTTTCTTGTCATTCCGAATAGTTCTGTGATATGGTGTGTCAAATGCATATTCAAAGTTTATGCACCAATAGACTGTATAATGATCGAATACTTCAAGATTTATTGTATCACACTCGGGGGGATTAATTTGGTCACTCATTAAAATTGGATCGAGAAGTGTTTGGCTGCTTGATGTTACATGAGTGGGTTAGGTTACTGTGTTGCATACACTGTAGAGTGTTATACTTTCGGCGAGTTGCCCAGTTGGCTGTGTAAGGTCTGAATTAAAGTCGCCCAACAGTTTCAGCAGTTTGTTTGGACTAAAAGCCTTTTCCAAAAAAACTATCTAATAAGTCCCAGTAGTTTGACGGTGCACACTGTATCGATCTGTATGAGATGGCAACGTGAAACTTTTCGATTTGGCAATGACTTCAAAGCACACAATGGACACATCAAATTCCAGCTCAGTTTTATGAAAAGACTTTGATCAAAGTATATGGCAATAGAGCTGGGCGATGTTGAAATTCAGTATTTGATATCGATATTTTCGTGGAAAGTTAAAAAATTTATAGTAATTTATATATTTTTTATACTTACCAATGACCCAGACATAGCTGGTGCTAACTCTTAAAATATAGGGCCAAACACAAATTTTGCCCCCCAATCCCCAAAATTTGCATCTAAAACTAAAGAAAACATGTCCTGAGAGGCCCTCCACACTTCGCCCCTACTGCGCATGCGCAGTGTCAAGGACGTTCCGAAATTGGCGCCATTTATCATTCTAATAACCAGTGCCTGGTAAGCGCTATGTACTCAGCGGGGAGGCAAGAGTTCCCAACTCCTGGGAGGGCCATCCCCGTCTGGGTCATTGGTAAGTATAAAAAATATATAAATTACTATAAATTTTTTAACATTTTTATACTGTACCAATGACCCAGACATAGCTGAATAGTAAAAAGGCTGGAGGGCCAAGGACATAGAGCAAAATGGAATACGCTCAATAAAATAAAATAGAGTCATCCCCTGTAGGGAAAAGAAGTAATAGGCCTTACATGTATCTTTCTTATTTATGATAAATTAGAAAGATACAACACCTTCCAAAAATTGAGCTTCATACATCCATGTACTCTATTAATATCCAATAATCCTTATACTAATAATTTTTAAAGTAAGCCAATAATAAAGTAAGTCTAGAGAATAGAGACTCTTATACTCCTAAAAGTGTGTGAGAATTGCATAATCATGTCCGTTGACATATGCAATATTCAAAAGCTATACTTTAAAAACTAAGACTTGAATGAATTTTATAAACTTAAACTTCTCACTAAACAACCATCCCAATAACAGCTCAGAATTACTAACTCCGGAGGAGGTATCCCCTTGTTTTCATAGTAAAAACAGGTGACCCAAGGGAACACCCTCCCCCCCCCCCTTTTTCTTGCCCTGGGTCAAATAGCCCAGAGCGAAGAGGGCAGCCGAACGGAGACACTGCCGAAACAGACAGCCTACCTAGCTATAGTAGCAACTGTTAAGTGAATGACATTCTGAGCAGTAGATAATAGACCTAACAATAGAGGCCTCCAGAAATGGACTCGATATTTCTGAGATAAAATTCATGAATGGATGGCTGAGCGCAATGAGCAGCCTTCAAAAATCTATAATAGAACACTATTAATGTAAGCCCAAGAAGTAGAAGAACTCTTACTTCATGAGCCGAAATCTTAAGCACAACTGCTAAGCCAATGATATACCATAAGCAGTACGCTAGTTAATAGAATCCATTAACAATAAATGGAGCGTAACGTCCTTCTACTAGACATCAAAGACAGAAGAAGCTTACGCCCTTGTAATAAACAGATATCTGTTTATAAATACATAAACTGTACCCGGAAAGAGTAAAGGCCTATGCCCATACGAAGACGGAAGGACCTTAAAATAATAGGTTCCGGATAATAGGAGCCTAACTCTTATGCAACAATCCAACCTAAATAGTAACGGAAGTATTGATTCCGAAACTATGAAAGTGAAAATCATCCATCGATAGTGCATGAAACTCACTGACTCTACAGTAAAAGAGAAACCAACAGAATTACTGTCTAAAAGGTCAGAATTTGAAAACTACTGTTTCCAGAGGCTCAAATGATTACTTAGCTAAATAAGAACCTGAAGTTAAAATCCGTATAGGAATTTAATCTAAAGATTCTAAGTCTATTTATCAAAAAGTTACTAACTGACTTAGATAAAGAGACAAAAGACTCAATTGTAAACTATCGTAGAGTGCATAGGTATGAGGTAACATAAACCTATAACCTAAATAACAACAGGCTGCAGTAGATCTTGTGAAACAAGTATACTAAAAAATAGCAATGAGTAGTATGGAGGGATCAACCATATGAACATAATGATCCCTACACCACGACGGAAGAGCCTCCACTTTAGTCGCATAGAATAGCGAAGAAGAGGATCTCCTATAGTAAGAAATCGCGTCCAAAGCTCGTCCAGTACAGTGCTTACAATGCAATACGGACCACACAACGGAATACATGAAGGTTGCGACCTTGCTGGTTGTGATAAAGATGACACGATTTACCCAGTGAAAAAAGATCCTCACATAGAGGAAGATTTCACGTTAAGATCCACAGTAGACAAGAGAGTAAATTACTCATGATCTCTGTGAAGATAGAGATGCTATCAACAGAAATGTATTGTGGTTGTTTATCTTAGCAATACCTGCTAAAAACAACAGCGCCGGAGGATACGCGTATCCTATCATTCTGTCCTATAGATCAATAGAGCGTTAACAGTATTAGCTCAGAGATCTGGACAAGCCAACACATACGTCTGCAATTGATTAGCCAGCTGTGTCATAAATAAAACATCATTGGGCGCTCCCATAGATAGCAAATCTGATTGAATACTTGTTTGTTGAGAGTCCATTCTGACAGCAACAAGCGACCCGTAAGAGAACGGGAGTGCGATAAAACAATCAGACGACCCAGAATATGACGGACCAAAACTGAACTTGGTGTACTATAACCAACAGACGGATTCTTTCCATTAAATTGAATAACGGAAACGAAAGAGTGCCTCCCTGGTTCCGGAGATACGCCACTACTGTCGAATTAAAGGACAGGAATTTGGGCATGCGTTTCTGAATAATGTTCATGCAATGACATAAAGCAAGCCTAAAAAACATTATTCCGCGGAAGTTAACTGATAGCTAAAAGACTGCGGAACCCAAAGACCCTGGCACTTCGAATCCGTAGGGATCAGTATATATCCCAATCTGTTTGACTGGCAACCGTCATAACAGCCACACTCGGGTCCGGCAACTGCGGCGGCACTCTCTGAGTCAACCACCGAATGTTTGCCCCAGTCTGAATCTCTTGTAACACTAGATAGACAAGAGAATGTATAAATCAAGCAATTCATGGATTGCCGGAAAGTTGCCGTCGAAGAGAAGCTCCTCCGAGAACGAAGCGACTCTGAGAGAGTTCTTAACCTACTATCCACGCGTGGATGTAGCTAGGGCTGCATCACGTCTAACCAACTCCAATCAGCCACTGAAGGGCGGAGTTATACGTGAACAAACTACTGCCCTCAAAAGAAATTACATTGAGAATAATATCCCGTAAATCTTTTCTTGAAGACGTAATGATAACGCCTCAGTAAGGCGGATTACGTATAATAAAGCGTCTAAGTTAAGTCTAATATACATAATGTCGTTCCCAACATTGAAATTGGAAAAGACATAAACGGTGAAAAAGAATATATGCAGTCTTTAATCACACCGTCTAGACGCATATGAACTCTCGGTATGCCCTGCTCTGCCAAAATAAACTATATGTAAAAAAAGATAAAATGGCAGAAATGAGCCACGCGGACAAGAAACTAAACTATCATGCTTAGTAGCCGTCTTGTATATATATATAAATATATAGCGTCGAAAAATAAAACACATGTTGTAATGACAATATTGGACTGCGTCGGTAAGTCAGGGACAAAGTCCCTGTACCGATCGAAAAATCCGAGTCCAATGAAGCTATAAGTCTCTTATCCAAGATCGCAGCAATGAAGTCCGAAAAATAATCACTGGAAGAAATGCCAGAAGATATGAAAGGCATCTGCCGATACTACTAAAGGGAAAACTCGAAATCTTTCGAATCCCTTTCGCCATCCTGTCGGACCCTATAAAGCGTTCGGTCGTCCGTAGCTTGATGCAACCGCGGACCGCACCGACCCAGCGCCGTCGGATAATTCCTGATTCGACCGAGAAACCGTCAATTGCTGGGATGCTGCGAAACAACTGTGCTAACTCGGATAGCACGTCCGTCACTGAGCCTGAGGAGCAGCGGTCTTACGATGCATTGCCGCAGGAAGCTCCGAGATCGTTACCCCGTGCATACTTCCAATATGCGAGCGAACGGAGTGTATAGGCCTCGTGTCCCTTGGCTACCGGATGGCGCGACCTATTCGCTGTGGAATCACTGAATGCCGAAACTGATCGGATACTCGAGGTCACGTAGCCAATGTGCAGTCGTGTGCCCTGCTGTGAGGATGAGGAAGCATTAAAGACAGTCTCTCGGACTGTCAATATAACGGAGCGTCCCGAGCAACGGACATATGCTCCGAATGTAAAATATCTGAACCACAACATGCGGTCCCCTATGTTGTTGGCTTCCTCCGATCTGTCCTCAATCTGCCGTCACTGGGTGAGTACTAAAGTAATTAAAGTGCTCGCATCACCCAAATCTCCTTCCTAGACCGCAACGGACGAACCCGGCAGCCGAACCATTCGATGAATGTACGCTACACCGGGTGAGCTAGCGAATGTCACTCCGTAAGCGATAGACATATTCCATGAGCACTTATTGCCGCTAACTCTTCATTAACTATGACGACAGAGGCACACTTTTGAAAGACATCTCCATAACTCTTCGAACAAGAAACCAGAAATGCTTGGATAGCAAGCATAAAATAATAATATATATAGCGTCGTTCAATAATTCGAAAGTTTGTGTGACATTATTGGACTATGTCGGAACTGAGGGACGATGTCCCTGAACCGAACCAAAAATTTCTAAGTCCACCGACGCTATCAGTTTCTTATCCGGCATCGCAGCATATGTTGTTCCGAAAGGGAAAGCTTGAAATCCACCGAATCCCTTTCAGTATCCCGTCGGACCGGATGAAACTTTCGGACGTCCGTACCCGCTTCCGCGGAGCGTCCCGACCCAGCATCGTCGGATAAAATATATGCGACAGATTCAGTTGATGCTGGGATGCTGCGATAAACTGTGCTATTAAGGAAAGCACGTCCGTTCCCGAGGCCTGTGCAGTAGCGGACTTACGATGCATTGCCGCTGGAAGCTCCGTGTACGTTGACTCCCGCATACTTCCTATGCGAACGTCCGGAGTCTGCAGGCCTCGAGTCCCCGGCTACCGACCCAGCGCTGTCGGATAATTCTCGATCCGACACCGTTTCTGTCGGCTGCTGGGATGCTGCGATAAGCTGTGCTATGTGCACAAGAATGTCCGGCGTCGAGACCTGCAGAGGCGCAGTCTATCGCTGCTTCGCCGAGGGCAGCTCCGCATCAGATGGCTCCCGCATACTTTTCCTATGCGAATGTCCGGAGTCCATCGGTCTCGAATCCCTGGCTGCCGGATGGTGTGACCTGGTCGCCGAAGAATCCTTGATCGGCGAAGCTGGTAATATATCGGCGGTCACGCAGCCAAGGTGCGGTCGTGTGCGCTGACGAGAAGAGGAAGCCTTAGCAGTCTCAGCGGACTGCCTATACAACGGAGCGTCCCGAGCGACGGACGTATGCTCCGCTAACGACACATTTGTACCACAACATCTGGGGCCAGATGTTGTTGAACGAGAGAGGGGCCTCTCTCGCTTGCCGTCCGGATGGACCGGAACGAGCTATGAACCGTACTAAAAGGCTTCCTCCGTTCTCCCTCCGATCCGCCGTCACTGGGTGTGCATTAAGTTAATTTTATAGTGCTCGCATCACCCCAAAATTCCTTCTAGACCGCAACGGACGAACCCGGCTGCCGAACCATTCGGTGAATGGACGCTACACCGGGCGAGCTAGCGGACGTCAAAGGCCGTCGAACCTACTAGGGTCCTCTTAGGCAATTGGCGTATTACATGAGCACTTTTCCGCTAGCCCTTCATTAATTGTGACGACGGAGGCACACTGTTGGAAGACATCACAGATACATCACCCTAATCTTGATCGTCTGAAATAGAAATTGATAAAGTAGAGTGACCCTGCGGGGAAAGGACCGGAGTGTCCAAATCCCCAACAACATACCGTGACATACGCTTCCCATATTGTCATCGAAATCATACGATACAGAACCGGAGTTAATACGAGTACACTGACCACATATAGAAAGATAATAAGGTCAGAAGAAGACTTCCTCTTAAAACAATTGATCAATATCCTTTCAATGTGAAAAGAAAACAAGTCCTGGTACTCGCACTAACCCCTGGCAATCAAAATACATAATAATAATATGATCCATTAATATAGAAAAAATAATTGAAATCAAAATATTTTGAAAAAATATTTTTTCAGAACAGCCCAAGTTTCTGAAAAGTAACGTTGAGCCCCAATGGATCCCAAGCCTAAGTGTGGACAAAAATTTTAAAAATATTTTAAACAATTTATTCAACACTTACGAACAATAATAATGTATCTAGTTATGATTGAAATAACATAAAGATATTATTATTTAGAAATCCCCCCCTCACACAGAGGGCTGTTGTAAATGTAAACAATGAGTGTAAAAACACTAAAATAAGACTCCAGGCACCCAGGCCCGAAATCAGTTACCAAAAATACACCATCTGATGCAAAACAGAGACTTCCAGGGAAGAAACTGCAGAACATCAGATGGTAGATGCAGAACACAACGCCTAACCACCCGTAGGTGAAGACGTAAACATGGGGAAAGAACAGAATTCATTCTGTTATTCAGCTAAACTCCCAAGAAATTTTAGTAATAATAATTACAGAAATTATGCCAAAAGCATGGGAGAATAGCAAGGGGGAACTTAAAGGACAGGGAGAGAGGAAAAACACTTGTAAAAACAGTGTAACTAAATAATCAGAATGACAACAAAATGGCTGCTGCCTTGAAAATAGGTAACTTAACATAATTTCATTAAAAAATTTTAAGTTACAGCCCTGATAATATTCTGTCACACATTCTTTTCCTCTCCTCCTTTTCTATCCTCCTTAGAATCACCATTTCACTAATATTTATGTGTCTGGCATCATTTAAACTGAGATTTAAAAGCACAAAGATCAGTCAGATGTTAACTGATGAAGGGCCAAACTTAGAATGATAAATGGCGCCAATTTCGGAACGTCCTTGACACTGCGCATGCGCAGTAGGGGCGAAGTGTGGAGGGCCTCTCAGGACATGTTTTCTTTAGTTTTAGATGCAAATTTTGGGGATTGGGGGGCAAAATTTGTGTTTGGCCCTATATTTTAAGAGTTAGCACCAGCTATGTCTGGGTCATTGGTACAGTATAAAAATATACCTTGGTTTCGGTATCGATATCAGATCATGCTTGCTGAAGTAGTGTAGTCTGAACTTCACCTCATAAGTTTTAACCCTATATCATGATCCTGAATGTCGACCTGTGTAACTTTTCCTAAAATTGCATATTAAGTTAAAATTCAGGCTCCTATAGGGAGCCCGAATATTAACTCAGGGACTTGAATTGACAAATTTGAATCTGACATCCATAAAGATGCTGTATATCAAATATAAAAAGACTCTAAGTGGTGGACCGGAACAAGATTTTTAAAGAATATTCCTCAATTTACACCAAGTTAAAATTCCAAATATCAACCCAAAGACTTGATTTGAACAAATGTGAATCTTAATTCCATTAGGTTGCCATATACCAACTGTCAAAAGATTCTCACTGATGGATCTGAAAAGGATTTTTAAAGAATATTCCTTGTATGGCACAAAGTTAAAATTCAGGCTTCCATAGGGAGCCCAAATTTGAACCAAGGAACTTGATTTGAACAAACGTTAATCTGACCCCATAAGGATGCTGTATACTATATATCAAAAGATTCTGACTGGTGGATAGAGTAAATAGTGGAGCGGATTAGTGCAATTTTTTATGAAAATAGTTCACTTGATAATACAAGCATGAAATTTTCACCATGTGTTCTTTAGATATAATAGAAAAACCTGAGATAGGTGGCCACTGAAAATTAGGCCATTTTCAAGATGGCCGACATTTCTAAAAATAGATGGGCGCCATAATGTTTTTGTCAATTAAGTTTTGTCAGGGCTTTATAGTCTAGCTGTGGTGATATCAGGCTCTACTTGAAGGAAATTTGCAACAGAGGTGTCATTTTAAAGAGAGATTTCTCCCCCGCTAAAATTTGCATTGGGGTGGGGTGGGCGTGGGGTGGGGGTTTCTACAGCACATTGAAGCAAACTACCATTTTTATCGAAAATAAGAAATTCTAATGGAGTTTTCTACGTTGATTCGTCCAAATGATACTGATGTTAACGCTCATAGCAAACTTATTCCGTATGCTAACATTTCCCAATTACGATAGTTCTTTGATTTGATGACTGTTTAATCACAACCGGCTGAAGGCGAATAAATTTCTTAAAATTCTAACTCCTATAAATAAAATCAATTGAAGCCTGGTTAAAGTGCGGTATTAATAAGGTGTTAGTGCGTCTCTGTTTCACACATTGGGATGCTCGCGTCTCTGGTATCGCAATCGATCAAGCTCACGAGCAAAATAATGCCATAGTTAAGGGTGACGGTGGAGGTATTGGGTTAACAGACGACCCAGCAGCACTGAGGTGATGGATGATAGCGGGGCCGGAAATAAGCAGGGTTACCGATGAATTTGCAGATGCAGTTGGCAAATCAGAGTTGAAACAAAACAGAAGACACCATGACAATACCCCTGCTGCTCAGAAGGACTTTCAGGATAAAGTCTGTAGACTAATTTCAACAATATCTGAGTATGGCAGTCCATTTGAAGAATATTCACAAGACCTTTATTCCCTCGATGTCAAAGAAGTTGTGGATAAAAAGGTAAACGAGTCGATGGCTCAGCTTTTACCTGTTGGCAGAAAACAGTATGATAAATTCCTGAAAATGGACAAGAAAGTTTTCATGAACCCTTGGCAAAAAATAAGCTTTCCCTTTTCAGCAAAAAAATCAAACCCCATGCTACGGTGAGGAACCTGAAAATAGAGAGTTTGAAAAATGACTTAACTTTTTTCACGACTTTTTATATCGTGCCAAAATCGACGGTGTGACCTTCAAAACTTTTTTCAACATGAAAACCAACAGTACCCACCATCATTATCACACAATGGTATGCTCAACTCTGGAGTAAAATCACAGCTGATGGACATTTTAGAGACAGGGATAGCTGCTCGAGTAGAAGAGCCTCATACTGAAGTTATGATTATAGATGGTGTGGCTATGGTCAATGCTAAAACATTTGATGACTATGATGTTGAGGTTATTATACCATACATTGTAAGATGTGCACAAAAATGTACAAGAGTAGATGTTGTTTTTGATGTATACCTCGAAAGTAGCCTCAAAGCAGGAACTCGACAGAAAAGAGGAGCTGGGTTTCGAAGAAAAGTGGTCGGTAAGAGTAACGTACCAAAGTCGTGGAGCAATTTCCTGAGGTGTGATGAAAACAAAACTGAACTGTTTGGATTTTTGGCAGACAGAATTGTAGATGCTCAGACAAACAGCCTTATAGTTGTCACTAAAGGGGATGGTGTTGCCTGTAATAAGGAACTGAACACAGATATGCTGTCACCCTGTAACCATGAAGAGGCAGACACCCGTATGTTTGTTCATTCCAAACATGCGACTGTTGTTACAGGTTTTAATAGCATGACTGTTGTTACTTCCGACACAGATGTTGCTGTTATAGCCATCTCCGTGTTTACTGACCTTCAGATTAATTCAAAGTGGTTAGCTTTTGGGAAGGGACAACACTTCCGCAAGCTCCTAGTACATGACATTACCAAATCAATTGGACCTCACTCAAGTGCTTTACCTTTCTTTCATGCTTTTACAGGGTGTGATACAGTGTCTGCCTTTGTGGGAAAAGGAAAGAAATCTGCTTGGCGGGCATGGAATGTGTATGAGGCTGCAACAGAGGTTTTCTGTTGACTCAGTTCACCACAGAATGAAGTTACAGAGGCAGACATGGATATCTTGGAACATTTTGTTGTTGTCATGTACGACCGTTCAAGCACAACATGCAGAGTAGACAAATGTCGCCTTGATTTGTTCGCTCGAAAGCAATGTCCATACAATGGCATATCACCAACTAGGGCATCCCTATATGAGCATGTTAAAAGGGCAGTTTTCCAAGCAGGTCATGTTTGGGGCCAGGCTTCTTCTCCAGTGCAACAGTTATCAGATCCTAAACAGCTGGGGTTGGCTTAAACACAACAATTTGTGGGAGCCACACTGGACTACACTCTCTGCTATAGCAGAGTGCTGTCAAGAACTACAGAAGTGCTGCTGCAAGCATTCAACATGTACTGGACATTGCAAATGCCACCGCACAGGATTGTCATGCACTGCACTTTGCTCCTGTAACTGCCAAGAAAGCAGTTAGTATCAACAAATACACCTGTGATATATACGGGCATCGATTCTAAATGCATGAGATATAAAACATTGGCATTGATATTGCAGATTATGAGGTTTATTTTGAAAATATGTGTACGTTTAAAAAAGAAACAAATCCCTGGTAACTGCACGTTTGAGAATACAGAGTTATTTCCCTTGCCATATATTTCCACAGCCTTTTAAACCACAATTGTCGTTGCTCTTCATTATTTCAATTCATATTCAGTCTTGGTTTGCATAAAGGAATGATATAGCAGCAGAAAAATTGCTTTAATGCTATATGTTTCACTCATATATGCTGCACTCACATCACCAATAGTGCAGATTTTTTCACTTCCAGTGGCCATCTTGAAAATAATAAGATATTTCGTGGCCAACTATCCTAAAGTACTCTATATACCAAAAGTGACTTCCATACCAAATTTCATGCTTGTATCATAAACTGAACTATTTTTATAGCAATCCGCCCCACTAAAAAGGGATATTTAAAGACTTTTCCTCATATTTAACGGAGTAAAAATTCAAGCTCCCATAGGAAGCCCAAATATACATCGAGACACGTGATGAAACTTGAATCTGCACCCCCTGCCCCCATCCTGAAAGGTTGGTCTAAATAAGAAGTTTTTAGAGAATATTGTTCATATTGCATCAAGTTAGATTTTGGGCATGAGGTGTGCAAATATGAACCAAGGAACCCAATTTGAACAAATTTGAGTTTGACCACTCTCAGGATGCTGTAAAACAGATATCAAAAGATGGATATGAAAAAGAATATTTCTCATATTGCACTAAGCTGAACACACAAATTTGGTGTGAACAGACCTGAATCTGACCCCATGTACACCAAATATCAAACAATTAGTTTCAAAGAATATTTCTCACATTGTACTAAGTTGAAAACTGGGCTTTTTATAAGTCTTGGGACATGATATTAATAGACTTGAACTTGACCTTCATAAGGATGCTGTATACCAAATATCAAGATTTTGTCAGGCAGATCTGAAGAAGATTTTTAGGGAGGCCAACTATGAAACAAGGAATTTCAAATTGATTTGAATTTTGAATCTGACCACTACTCCCTCTCCCCCTCCTTTAAAGATTTTTTCTCATATTGCAAGAAGTTAAAATTTGGGCTTCCGCATACAGACACTGTATGCCAAGAATCAGCAGCTTCTGACTATGGATCTGAAGAGCATTTTGAACATTCCTCTTATTGTAGAGTTAAAATTTGGGCTGTCTTTGAACCCAGGGACATGCTTCAAACAAACTTGAATTTGACCTCAATAAAAATGCTGTAAACCAAATATCAAAAGATTTCGACAGGTCGATCTAAAGAAGAACATTTTTAAAAGAATATTTCTCATATCACTCCAATTCAGGCTTGCACAGGGAGTCAGAATATTTTTATTTCCAGGTGTCTCCAATGGTGACAGGTAAGAAAGAGAATATTCTTTCCAATTAAATATTAAATATTCCAATAAGACTAAAATTCGCACCCTCTGATTGGACGAAAGTTCAGGTAGTTTTTTCTGTGTTTACAACTCCAGTGGCATATGTTACCATCTGGTGTCACCTCGCAAAATATTTGAAACAAGGCTGCCCACGCCACAATTATTCCATCAATGGAGCGACTTGGAAATCGCTTTTTTTAATGTATTTTTCACAATGTTCTGAATAAAGTGATGTTTAAATTACAAATCAGTTTATGATTAGAATTAAGATGGAGTGACCCCCAACCTTTATCCTATTTATTGATTATTTGTCAGGTGATATCACGGGGTACACAAGAGGTATATTTACTAAACTTGCTATCGTTAAAAGTTGACATGTTCATGTCAGGATGTGGGTTTCGGGAGGGTCTTACTGGAACATATACATTAATGTGATAAACTGATGATAACATGGTCTGATTTTGTGGTTCGGAGCTTATATTCAACTGAGATGCTGCATGTCTCTGTTGAATACAAACTCTGAGCCACAAACCTCAGACCATGTTACTGTCAATTCATCACAATGACTTATAATATTCACTTACTTCTGAAACTGTTGTTCTATAGGGTATTCCATGAAATGTCGGAACCTGATCATTCACATCTATTACAACAATAGTAATAACAGCTTTTGTCTGAAAAGAAATAACAGTGAAGTTTTACTCTTTATTTCCAATGCTGACTTGATTAGTCTGGATCTATCTACCTCATTCCAACAAATTTTTCTATCAGGCCGTGAAAAAAATATGAAGCGGTTCAGGTTTCCTGATCGATCTAGACTTCCATACCCAACCATAATCTTTTTATGAGCACTTAGCAAAAAAGGTTATATCCATTTGAAATGATATTTGAAGATACTTATGGTTCAAACATCAAATACATGGAAACCAAGCCTGTCATTTGCAAAATGAGGTCCCCAGAGGGTGAATTTGCTGATGCTATCCAATTTATCCTCTGGGTACATCTTTCTGTTTTGGCTTGAGACCTTGATTCAGACTGAGGTTCACAGAGGGTAAATTTTGTGATGCTGTGCAGGGTAGCATCACCAAATTCACCCTCTGAGGACCTCATTTTGCAGATGACAGTCTGCTTATTTTCAGGCTTGATGGACACCACAAACAGAGGTATACATTTTAATCCTTCACCTTACTTCATGCCTGACGACACTGCAAAAATAATTCCTGAATAAGGCCTAAAAAAGTTAGAAATATGTTTCTCAGGCCCTCCCACATGGTTCTTTTGGCTCCTGCATGCTCTCATTTTAGAACTGATGCAAACTTAAAACAATGCTGATAGGATCACCAATCCAATGTCAAGTTGTGACAGCACAAAAGTGGGTTTAATCATTATCAACTTATCGTCCGGAAACCAATTGTTTACAATTTACTATATGAAGAGTCACTGCAACCTTGACCTTGGACCTATTGATTCCGAAATAAATAGGGCTCTTTCTTGCACCAATGCCAACCTACCTATGAAGTTTCATGAACGTAGGTGGAACCATTGTCAAATTATTATCTGGAAACCAATTGTTTACAATTTATTATGTTCAAGGTCACTGTGACCTTGGCCTTTGACCTAGTGAGTCCAAAATAAATAGGAGTCTTCCACTCACCTGGGCCAACCTACCTATGAAGTTTCATGAATGTGGGTCAAACCATTATCAAGTTATCATCCGGAAACCAATTGTTTACGATTTACTATGTTGAAGGTCACTGTGACCTTGACCTTTAACCTAGCAAGTCCAAAATAAATAGGGTTCTTCCACTCACTGATGCCAACCTACCTATGAAGTTTCATGAATGTGGATCGAAACATTATCAAGTTATCATCCAGAAACCAATTGTTTACGATTTACTATGTTGAAGGTCACTGTGACCTTGACCTTTCATCTAGCGAGTCCAAAATAAATAGGGTTCTTCCTCTCACTGACGCCAACCTAACTATGAAGTTTCATGCAGATGGGTCGAACCATTATCAAGTTATCATCTGGAAACCAATTGTTATGATTTATTATGTTCAGGGTCACTGTGACCTTGACCACTGACCGATGCACCAATGCCAACCTACCTATGAAGTTTCATGAACGTAGGTGAAACCATTGTCAAATTATCATCTGGAAACCAATTGTTTACAATTTATTATGTTCAAGGTCACTGTGACCTTGGCCTTTGACCTAGTGAGTCCAAAATAAATAGGAGTCTTCCACTCACCTAGGCCAACCTACCTATGAAGTTTCATGAATGTGGGTCAAACCATTATCAAGTTATCGTCCGAAAACCAATTGTTTATGATTTACTATGTTGAAGGTCACTGTGACCTTGACCTTTCATCTAGCGAGTCCAAAATAAATAGGGTTCTTCCTCTCACTGACGCCAACCTAACTATGAAGTTTCATGCAGATGGGTCGAACCATTATCAAGTTATCATCTGGAAACCAATTGTTATGATTTATTATGTTCAGGGTCACTGTGACCTTGACCACTGACCGAGTGAGTCCAAAATAAATAGAGTTCTTCCTCTCACAAAGGCCAACCTACATATGAAGTTTTATGAATGTGGGTTGAACCATAGTCAAGTTATCATCCGGAAACCAATTGTTTACAATTTACTATGTTCAAGGTCACTGTGACCTTGACCTTTGACCAAGCAAGTCCAAAATTAAAAGGGTTCTTCCTCTCACCGATACGAACCTACCTGTGAAGTGTCATGAACATGGGTTGAACCAATATCAAGTTATCATCCAGAAACCAATTGTTTACGCCCGCCACGATTCATCAAACTATAAGTCGAGTTTGACTTCGTCACAACTCGACTAAAAATACTAGAGAAACTGTCATCTCAGGATGACACAAAAAGATACCCCCTGCCATCTCCACACTCAACAAGTAAATGATGATTGAATTTTAGGATAGATGGATGGATGTATGGCAGGACAGACTGATGGATGGATGGATGGATGGATGGATGGATGGATGGATGGATGGATGGATGGATGGATGGATAGACAGATGGCAAGAAGCTTGGACAGATGGATGGATGGATGGATGGATGGATGGATGGATGGATGGATGGATGGATGGATGGATGGATGGATGGATGGATGGATGGATGGATGGATGGATGGATGGATGGATGGATGGATGGACGGACAGACAAGAATACAATACACCCCCGGGATATATTGGAGTGTGATTTTTTCCAAAGCTCAGAAATAGTTGCTCCCATTCTTTACTTTATTGCCCAGTGCTAAACATAATCAGAAAGAAATAGACTGTCATTTAATAATTTTTCCTGTTGATTATTCGAAGCTCACAATATGATAGTGCTCAGAATACAGATGCCATATCCATGGAATGTACAGCATGAAACATAGATATCGGATAGTTCTATATCCAATATCTACAGCACGAAGTGAAAAATAACCTCTAAAACTGTTCGATATCAAAATAAGTTCCGGTCAGTAGGCTGCAGTGTGCATGGATTCTCAAGTGTTAACTTCCCAACTGTAGAGATGAGACGATTAATAATCGGTGTAACATTGGCACTCAGCTGATAAGCGCCCATCGGTTCACCATCGGCACTCGATGGTTCAACATCGGCCCTCGCCGATCATCTGAAACTCAGTGAAAGTGAAAGTGTTATGGATGATCTGTAATGAACTTTCTTCCCCTTCATGGGACAACCAGTGACAAGCGATTGGTACGTCACTGGTCTGTTACTGATATCAGGTAAGTGATGGTTCGTGAAAGAAAAGGCAGAATATTATATTAAAGATTTTGATTGTGTAACTGTGTACCGAGTTGTTTTTTATCCATCATGTGAATACGGACACTCTTCACTGCCCAAACTGTACTGCATTCTGCAAAATGTCGCAATATTTCTTTCAACCACGCTCATCGTCTCATTGAATATATAATGGCCTTCTTTATTCCCATTATTGAACAGATAATTCCTCCATATTAGTAATCTGTGTTAGCTGTGAGAGGTTTGGGTGCAATAAGTTTAATATCCGGCCATTTGGGGGGGATTTATCAACACGCAGCCACTGAATTTTTCTCATGTTGAAATGTGTGGAGTATGTGATAAATATAGATAATGCAGTGCAACGTCATGACTCGTGTGACACAATCCCATATATGGGTTTACCGAAAAGAAACTCCCACTTTAAAACGTGTGGTTCCAACGACGACTTTTGATAACTTCTCGACTCAGTTGATAGCTGTTTATTTTAAATCAAAAATTTAAATTTTATAGTAAATTTCCTTTCTTATTATTCCTACCACAATTGTTTACTACAGGCTTGCACTACAGTGGAAGTCCCTAACTCAGAAAATATACTCTCTATTTTGATCTTTCCCAAGCGATTTGGGAAAGAAAAGTGGTGCAAAAGCAGCAAGAAAAAATAAGCCAAAACTGGGTCAAGTGCTACCGGCGCTGACCCAGTAGAGGATGCTCTTCTCTAAGTACAACTCCACGACTTCCGTTGCCAGTACGCATACACGTTGCTAATGACTCATTCTTTTGAATCTGCCAGCACTGGAGTTATGCGATCAGCGGTGAGGAAGGATTCTTACCCGAATAAGAAGACGGGAGGGCCTCCATCTAAACAATTGTGGTAGGTATAATAAGAAAGGAAATTTACTATAAAATTTAAACTTCTTATCAACCTACCTTACAATTTTTTACTACAGGCTGAATAGACAATAGAATGGAGGGAATCACATAACCAACCAACACATAACCAAACTGCACTGGAACCGTGGATAGAGGAAGAGGTCCCCAGGCCTATAAAACCATAGTCACACAAACATTAGTAAAAGACAATAATAGATGAGGCTCACAGACAGAAAAAGGACAGTAACAGCACAGTGCTGGAACTGACCTTGAGACTAGCCTAATGGCTAGGGCAAACAGCCTGAGCAGAAGAAAGAGGGCCCAAAGCAAAAAGGTCCTTCGACTGCTCCGGCAACTGACACAGATAGAAGGTGGAGAAAGTAAAAGCATTTCCCCAGTAGGCTGCCTGCATAACATCCGACAACTTGACGGAGTTAGAATAAGCCCAAGAGGTAGACAATGGACGCACCTCGTGGGCACAAATACGATTGGTAATACAATCACCAGTCACTAGACGAGCGTAAGCCACGTGAATAGCAAGACAAATCCATCGAGAAATGGATTGAGGAGAGATCTTCTGTCGACCAGGAATAAGAGACAAAAAAAATTGTTTCCTGCCTTTCCCAATGAACTGCATCCGATTGAGATAAATGCGAATATAAATAAAAACCAGTCCTGATAATAATGGATCCTTTGATCCAACAACTTAACACAGGAACACACAATCAATGAGCCAGGATGATCACTGATTTTGAGTGCTGAGAAGTTGTCTCGTCAACATGGCGGACAAAAAAAGAATGAGTCATTAGTGACATGTATGCGCACTGGCAACGGAAGTCGTGGAGTTGTACTTGCAGAAGAGCGTCCCCTGCTGGGTCTGCACTGGTAGCACTCGACCCAGTTTCGGGTTATTTTTTCTTGGTGCTTTTGCATCACTTTTCTTTCCCAAATCGCTTGGGAAAGATCAAAATAGAGAGTATATTTTCCGAGTTAGAGACTTCCACTGTAGTGCAAGCCTGTAGTAAACAATTGTAAGGTAGATTGATAAGAAATATCCTGCACTGATGGTGTTTCAATGACATAAAATTAACCCTTTGATGTCTGTTATTTAACTTCTTTAAGTGAGTATTAAAAGTGTGTTATCTTCCAGGTTGATGGGGATCAATGGCACGTAAATTAAACTCTGATTATTGTAAATCAGCCAGCTTCTGCAGCAAGCTTGAATAATAAAGAAACCATCTGACATCAGCATTCGGTATTGGCCGATTGTTGTCTAAAATAATCGGCATTTGTCTGATGGGGCATTTTACTAATTGGCTCATCTCTACCCAACTGGAACTATTAATTCTTTTAATCAATACGAGGTTCTGGAGAGAGCACCATTTAGCATTGTGTTCTTTCTTAGGAGAAAAAATCACCTTTGAAATAAGTTCCTGAAAACACATGCAGCATTCATGGAGAGACTTCAGTTTAATGGCAAGTTCAATGGCAAGCAGACCTCTTTTTTTTGTTATGTCAATGGGTGATAAAGTGGGAACCGATTTACATGGGTGTGCTTGATTGTCTGACCGGATCATGTTTGGGAGATGATTTCGGCCGAAATGGATTTCATAATTCATAATAAGAAGTTGACTGTTTCTAATAATAATATGCGATGTCAACTCATCAGATTGTGTGACAATTTTGCAGGCGTGCAACAAATTGCCCGCCTCGATTTTTTGAGGAGTGCAGTAGGCATGCTGCACACCGAAAGAATCCCAGGACTGCTCAAGAGTGAATTTTCTCCCACCACACTTCACATGACATCATCAAATTCACACTACTGCTAATGTAATGAAAATTAAAATTTGTTAGTAAATTTTATTTCTTAACATACCTACCACAATTGTTTACAATTGGCTGTAACGTAAGTGCAAGCCCTACTTCGGAACTAACTCAAGCTTAAGAAATTTTTCCAAACAAGTTGGAAAAGTAATAGAGTGCAAAAGCACGAAAAAGATCGAAAAAAGAGTTGAGCGAGACCGGCACTCGACATTACAGGTACTCTCTCTGCACACCTCATGTTTACCGAGCGCATGCGCAACAACCGTGACGTGGTAGGTATGTTAAGAAACAAAATTTACTAAAAAATTTTAATTTCTTCTCAACCTACCCACATAACCAATACAAACAAGAGCAGCAGAAAGAAAAGCAAGGAGGGCGGAGAATAGCGAAACCTGTAATGAAGAAAGAGAGAAGGCACCTGAAAAGAACAAGGCAGAGCGGAGCACAAACCCGATAAAAACAAAGTTAACAAGAGTGCACAACAGCCTGAGTAGCAACGAGAGGGCCAAAAGAAAAAAGGTCAGATTGCTGCTGTAGGTGGCAGAGATAAAAGGAGGAGAAGGTAGAAGCATTCCTCCAGTAAGCCACATTCATAACATCCCAGATCGAAACAGAATTGGCGAATGCCCAGGATGCAGAAATGGCACAAACCTCATGAGCATTAAACTGGTTCGATACAAGATCCGAAGCAGACAAGCTGGAATAAGCCAGCTTGACTGCAAGACAGATCCATCTGGAAACAGAATGGGAAGAGATAGACAGCCTCCTAGGAATGAGAGACAGAAAGAATCTCTTCCGACCCCTCTGAATGAACTGAGTGCGATTAATGTAAGTCTTGATTGCACGAACAGGACAAAGAAGAGGCCTCAGGCCATCGACAGCAGGGAAAGCCTGAATGCAGATGGGAGGAGATACCGAATCAGGAAGTTGATTCTTGGCCAGAAAAGAGCAATCAGTAGTGAAAGTGACACTGTTAGCCTCATTTCTGAAGAAAGCAGAATCAACAGATAGCGCATGAAGCTCACACGCATATCGGTCTCAGATAAAGGCTCGAATGCCGCCCCCTCCAAACAATGCAACACCCATGCCAAGTTCCACTTGGGAGTAAGACGCAAAACTCAAGGCCTCTTCAAAGAAAAGTGCCGAATGAGTTTGGAGAGAAAAAGATCATGACCGATGCACCGCTTTCCCACATAAGAGAAAGTATCAGACAGCAATGACTGATAGCCATTTATCGTAACAGGCTGGAGGCCCTTAAAGTCAAAAAGGTATACCAGAAAAACTGCAATTTGAGCGATTGACGGAATACGGTAATCCACATTTTGAGCTGTACACCAGCGGCAGAAAACCTTCCACTTAGCAGCATAAGTCATGCCACTGGAATGTCGCCGCGATGCAGAAATGCGCTCCACTGTTCGTCTCGAAAAACCTCTACGTCTGAGACCGGACCTGATAAAAGACAGGCATGAAGGGACAGGCTTGCCAGGTTGTTGTGATACTTCCTGGGATGACCCTGGGAAAGAAGATTGCGACATAGAGGTAGACGAATCGGACGATCTGCCAACAGAGGCTGCAGCAGATTGATCCACACCCTCTGCAGAGACAGAGGTGCGATCAGAATGATCCTGCAACTGCAAGCACGAATCTTCGTCAATAGTTGAGGAAGAATCGGTGCAGGAGGGAAGGCATAACCGATCCAGAGACAGAGCGTCTACTGCAAAGGTCAGTGGATCTGGACAAGGAGAGACAAAGGTCTCTACCTGATGATTCCAGCCAGTAGCATAAAGGTCGACCAGAGGACGCCCCCACCGCTCGCAAATCGCCTGAAACACCGACCGATACAGCATCCATTCGGTTGGAACGATACTGTCGCGTCGGTACAGGGAGTCTGCTAGGACGTTGAGATGCCTGGGAATTTGCCGAATTGTCACCCATGCGTTGACATCCCGCGCCAACAGTAGAAGATCCTGAGATAGCTGATACATGGGAATCGAATGTGTGCCTCCTTGATTCCGTATGTAAGCCACCACCGTCAAATTGTCCGAAAGAAGTAGGACAATGTGGTCCGACAGGTGAGAGATCCAAAGCCGAAAACTCAACAGAAGAGCAAACAGCTCCTTCTGGTTAATATGAAGGCCCACCTGCTCGCTGTGAGTGGACAGACCGAGAGGATCCAATGTCGCACCCCAGCCCCGATCGCTGGCATCCGCAGTAAGGATGCGATCGGCCGAAGGAAGATCCAACGGGACACCCTGTGTCAACCAGGGAACATCGGCCCAAGGGTGGAGGTGACAAAGCAGGGACCGAGGAATAGGAAGTTCCAGGTCCAGAGGATCTATATTCGGACGCCAATGATCCAAAAGAAAGTGTTGGAGACGTCGGACAAACAAACGACCGAGCGGAATGAGATCCGTCACCAAACCGCAAAAGCCCAGCATCCGAAGGAAAGTCTTGGCCGAGACCGAGGAAGATTGGAGCAAGTTCTGAGTCAAGACGGAAAGAATCGTCGCCCAAGCAATGGGAACTGACGTCACATTGTGAAGGTTGTCGAAATCCATTCCCAAATGATGAAATTGCTGAGAAGGAAGGAGATCCGACTTCTCGCGATTGACTCTGAAACCCAGCGACGATAGTAGGCCAAGCAACCCCCCTGGACATCGGACTCCAGAACAGCAGCATTGTGGTGCCGTTGGAGGATGTCATCCAGGTAGGCTGACAAAGTCACAGCCGACTGAGTACGGTGAAAAGCAAGCACATGTGACATCAGTCGGGTGAAGGCCCAAGGAGCCAGGTTCAAGCCGAATGGGAGAGCTTTGAATTGATAGACTCGAGCCCGAAACAAGAAACGAAGGTATTTCCGAGACGCCAGATGAATAGGTACATGGAAGTAGGCATCCTTCAGGTTGATACTGGCCACAAAGTCGCCCTGATGAACTGAACGTCGAACCAACCAGAAAGTCTCCATACTGAAATGAGGTGCTATAATGGACTCGTTCAGGATACTCAGATCGATGACAGGACGAAACTGGCCATTTTTCTTTGGCACCAAGAAAAGTCTTGAGTAAAACCCCAGTGAAAGAGTGCTCCTGACCACCTTGATCACCCCTTTGGAGAGGAGATTGTCGATCTCCTGCACCACAAGGTCTCGATGCAGAGAATCGGAAGGGACCTGAGTCGGGAGGGACACCAGAGATAAACAGGGGTGCCAACGGAAGGACAGTCACAGACTGGATTGGATGACGTCAAGGACCCAAGTGTCCAACGTTATCTCTGTCCAACGGTCGAAAAACAACGACAGCCTTCCCTCCGAGGCGAATCGAGGTGAGGACCTTCATTTGCGGCCTCGACGAGGCCCCCGAGAGGAGAAACCACCCCCTCGGGAAGCAACGGAGTCCGGAGACTTTCCTCCCTTAGGCTGCCAGAATCGTTCATTTTGAGCCAGTGACTGGACATCCATTGTCTGACTGAGTTGATGCATCTTTCCATTTCAGCCACGGTGCCAACTGTTTCAGAAGCATCAGATGGGTTGAATGCTAAGTAGAGCTGTGTGTCATCAGCGTAAAGATGGTATGGCACACCAAGATCTCTCAGCATTCGCCCATGTGATGCTGTATATAGGGTAAGTAGTATGGGTTCAAGAACTGAACCCTGTGGTACACCACAATTCAATGCTTCACTTTCGGATCTGGTGTTTTCAATGTGAATTTGTTGGGAACAATGTTCTAGATAACTCTGAAACCATTTAAGAACAGTCCCATTTGCCCCATTTTGATTCAGAATATCAATTAGAAAATCGTGATCTACTGTATCGAATGTAGCCGAAAGATCCAAAAGTACGAGGAGAACAGCTTTTCCACCAGACAAGATGATGTCATTGTGTACTCGTAATAAGGCAGTTTCTGTGCTGTGATTGGATTTGTATGCTGATTGAAAGGGTTCTACTAGATCGTTAACTGGTAGAGTGCTGAATTATTTTTGACCATCAAAATTTGTTCACATGGCTTTGCCTTGTTACAATTTATGGGAGAGTGCCTGTAGGCACTCCCCCATAAATTGTAACAAGGCAAATCTACACAGACTAAATAATTTCACTTCGAAGATAATATGAAGCATATCCACTGAGTATGAGGCCCTTATATTACAGTCCCTGCACATGAGAGTAAAGCCCAAATATGGGCTTCCAGCACTCTACCAGTTAACAGATAGATGCCTATTTAGTTGACCGACAACAATCTTTTCAATGACTTTAGATACAAATGCCAGATTTGGGACAGGTCTGTAGTTCTTCAAGTTATTGGGGTCAAGTGATGGGTTTTTAATGAGTGGTGACACTAAGGCTAGTTTAATATCATCAGGAACATGTCCTTCAGAAAGTGAAGCCTGAACAATGATAATGATGATAGGAACGAGCGATGTAGAAACAGACTTCAAGAGCGACGTGGGAATTGGATCAAGGTTGTTTGATTTGTTTGGTGATGAGAAAATGCACTTTGACACCTCAGCCTCTGATACTGGGGAAAATTCTGAAAAATGTGTTCTTATGATAAGATTTGTCGGGCGTGGTGGTTCAGCCTCACCAAACCCTTCCTGAATAAGCCTAATTTTGGAAATAAAATAGTCACTGAATCTGGACACCAGATCAGCAACGGTTGCGTGTTCAGGACGGATTACATGCTTCGTGTCACCAATATAAATAATGTTTTACTGTCCGATGTGTCTGTAATGAAGCTGTTGTAGTAGTTGCGTTTAGCGTTTTCTATTGATTCGTTTGTAATGTTCCTTTGTTGTCGCAGCATTTGATGGTGTATTTCGAGTTTAGTTTTATTGTAAAGTCATTCCAACCTGCGTCGCTTCTGTTTGGCTTCATGGATGTCATCGGTAAACCAAGGTGCTTGCTGTCTGGGCACAATTATCCTAGATTTTGAATGGGCATGCTTGTTTAGAATGGCTGTAAGAGTGTTGTTGCACAGAAGAACTAAGGAGTCAGATGACTCATCTTCACTTCTAGTCATTAAAGGTGAGGCCTGAATGTCACTTGTTAGTGAATTTAGGTCTACAGATTTTGTTTTTCGAAAAGTAATACACTTTTTCTGGATGCTTTGTTTGGTCAGCGGCAAGAGTGCGGACACTGTAAAATGGTCTGATAAAGCTGGATTATGCACAGTAATGTCTCTCAGTAGTGGTACATCATCTTGTCGAGTTGTTAGTAGGTCAAGAATGTGATCGCTCCTATGAGTAGTTTCCTGCACAAGCTGTATGTATCCAAACGATTCAATTAAGGTTAAAAATCTCTGTACAAAGCCGTTACTTGTTACATCTACATTTATTTTAAAATCTCCAGCAATGACCATGTTACCGGCATAGGATGCAAAGGCTGACAGATATTCGCTAAAATCAGCAAGGAACTGTGATGAGGTGAACTTGTTGGACTTTGAAGGAGGAGGTCTGTAGACGATAAGCAGCCTAACTGAGCGGTCTCCCTTTATCAAACAATCTAAAGATTCAAATGTGGTCATAGTACATGGTTCATTGCTGAGTTTGATTTTAATGTTCTCCTTGAAGATTACAGCAGTTCCCCCACCACGACTACCTCTAGCTTTCTGCAAAATTCTGTATCCAGTGGGAAGTAAGTTTCCTATGGAATAGTTGCCACGTTCATCACCTGTGAGCCATGTTTCAGTCAGAGCAAATATATCAAATGCATTATCAGAGATAATGTCATGAATATCAAGTTCCTTTCTATTGACGGATCTTACATTAAAAAGTCCAAACGAGGAGCCGAGCTCATCCGAAACTTCTTCTTAACTGTAAGATAAACTTATTTTTATCGCGTGATCCATGTTGACCCCAGACCGAGAAGAGCTTGTTTCCTCTAGGCAGGGGTTAGAATGCTTTTCAGTTTTACAGGGGTTAATACTATTCTTTGCTGTGATGGGGTGTATGATAGGAATATGTCTATATTTACCACCCCTCACCCCACGTTTTGTAATCTTATCACGGTTAATTCCCAATTGTCTTATCCTTGTTAGAGTATTTGGTGGAAGTCCATAAGATGAGTGAAGGTTAAACTGGTGAAGTTGATCAGAAGAGTAACCAAAAAGCTTGTCATTAAGTAGCCCAGTTTCATGAGCATATTCACATGTTGTATTGTTCCTGTAGGTGTGAGATTGAAACAGTAGTCTTTGTTGAACATTTTTACCAATTGAAGAGAGTTGTTGTTCTGGATGGTTGCACATGGCTGAACAGAGCAGTGAACATTCCACTGAAAACTGTTCACACAGTACAGAATATATCCAATAGAGGAAAATAAAGACAGATTTCTTGCAAAAACGGTATCCCATATCACTGAAATTTCAGAATCTTCAAAAGCTCCAAATCAGTAGAAATATTTTGAAATAATTTTCAATAATGAAAAGTCCAAATGAACACTTATAAAACACAATAAATTGAAGAGCAGATTAACAATGCTGCCACTGCACATTATCTCTGTAAGAAAGAAGCCTTGAGGGCCTTAGAACGCATTTTGACTTAACAACCTGAGCCGATTGCAGAGGATGCAAAACCCCAGAGCTAGAAGGCTCAACAGGGTTACGGTGCCCACAGTGGACTGCGGCCGGGCGGTCACTGATGGCTGGTCTGAAGGCTGAATGTCTGGCAATAAGCCAAAGACAAAATCCAAAGCCTGTCCCAAGACTGAGGAGGGGGCCCGTCGCCTTCAAGAAAATCATCATCCTCTGTAGCAGAAGAGACGTAGCCCAACTCAGGCTGACCAGCAACGTCCTGTGAATACTGAACAGTAACCAAGGGGCCAGGCAAGGAACCTCGGCGACCGACCAAAGGAGGTTGTGCCTCAGGAGGCACAGGGAGGCCAACTTGAGGGTTGTTAGAAAGCAACTGGATGAGCGCCAAAACGGCCTGACGCAGCTCACCCTGAGAATCCGTTGTAGCAGCATTGCCCGACGGAGTGTCTTCCCAATGGACCCTTCTAGCAGAAGAACCCAAATCCTCAGAGCAATCACTGACCTTTGCGGAACAGAAGGCCCTGCCTGCAAATCCTCTAGAGAGACTGATGGCGTACGTCGATCAGTAGCTGGACCTGGGACATGATGAGAAGACACTGGAGGATTGTCCCAAGAATGACAGGAACCTGCCACTGGCCTCTGCACGGCAGAAGGCCCCAACTGCCCATCCTCTGAGACCGATGACAAGCAATTTGATCGACAGCCAGACTCGGAACACAGTGAGGAATCACCGGAGGAAGGTTCCAAGAGTGACAGCTAACCGGAGCTGTCACTGACCTCTGCCAAACAGCAGATGCCAATGCCCCAGCCCCATCCTGCTAGTCGGCACACCAGCAAGGGAAGCCTGAACAACAAACAATTCACTCGAGGGACGAGAAATCGCTGACGAAGCGACCGAATGGCCCAACCAACCAGGAGCAACCTAGCCAGATGAGACGGAGCAAACAGCAAACCCGCACAGCTTCGCTGCAAAGCCAGGGGAGGCTGAGAGCTCAGAGACACACCAGCAGATAAGACCCCCGAGACTGTACACCATCCCCGGAAGAGATGGAAGAGCCACCATCATACAGGATAGGATCAGTAGTAACAACTTCCTCAGCAACTGTCGACAGCGCAGGAGGCAAATCGGAGAGTGTCACAAAGCTTACCTCAGAGAAGCTCTCGACGAAAACAGCCACCTCAAGAGTGACATCAGAAGCCAAAGAAACCACGGTCTCCACTTCAGGCATCACGGCACCAGCACTGTCAAGAGTTGCAGAGGAACTCGCCACAGAAAGAGACTGATCAATATCCTGTGTGACAGAGTCACCACATGCGCTCCCAGAAATGTCTGATGAGGCACGGCTACCCTTACCCCGAGAACGAGGGGTTCTAGCTCTGGAAAGAACCATCTTATTCATGGACGCCCAGAATTTTGAGGTTCAAACCCCACAAATACCACGGGAACAAAAGTGTACAATTGTTGCAAGTGACACATGTAGAATGAGAGTCGTCCACATGTTTCACCTGCAAACAAGAGGTACAAGGAATTGTTTTAGGCATAATATGAAAATGATAAATGAAATCAAGCTTTCAAAAATATCATCAAATAAAAATCAATTCAGAGCTTGAAAAGGATACAGTCCACTTTCACATAAACAGACAAGAAGCACCATACAAATATAAATTGTTCACGAAGATAACAGCTAAATAATAGCATGAGTCACAAGATTTCCAACCATCACAATGCCGGAAATAAAAGGAACTGACGTCATGGTTGTTGCGCATACGGTCGGTAAACACAAGAGAAGTGCAGAGAGCCGGTCTCACTCGACACTTTTTTGATCTTTTTCATGCTTTTGCACTCTATTACTTTTCCAACTTGTTTGGAAAAGTTTCTTAAGCTTGAGTTAGTTCCGAAGTAGGGCTTGCACTTACATTACAGCCAATTGTAAACAATTGTGAGTAGGTTGAGAAGAAATCTACTGTTCTACCTGTGGCAACCGTGTTGTGTCCTTGGGCAAGACACTTAATCCCAATTGCCCATGTGGGGGCATGGAGGCGTTGTGTACTAAGGCGTACTGCACGTCGATGGTGTACTTGTCTTCAACCAATGCTAACCCTCCTTGTGTGGAATTAGTACATTGGGTAGACTGACAGTTACTCATCATTGCTCAGTGGTTCTCTCCAGGTACTCCAACTTCCTCCACCCGTAAAACTGTCCCACACAAGGTGACCCTGGCCGTCGAAACAGTCATTAAACCCCATTAAATAAATAAATACCAATTAATCATAAGGCCTAAAAAAGTTAAAAATCTGTTTCTCAAGCCCACTTGCATGGTCCTTTGGGCTGCAGCATGCTCTTTTTAATAACCAATACAAATTTTAAAAAATAACAATTACATGATATATGTCTGATATTTTACCCAAGTAAATACATTTTATAAATTTGTTTCTTGAGTGCAACAAGACTTTGCAATGCTTTAGCATTGCAAAGCCTTCTTGCACTAAAGGGACGAAATACATCTCCACCCATGCTATTCTGTAGATTATGAGGCCTGAAACATAAAACAAACCAAGAACATGAACTTTTGATGGCAAAGAAATAAATCTAAAAAATAAAATAAACAAGAGGCCCCAGGGGGCCTGAGGGCGCTCACCTGACATGGTAACCTAAATATCAAGCCAGGGAATTGATTTCAACAAGTTGCATCTGCCCCTCCTAAGAAAAACTTATACCAAATATCAAAGATTCTGACCAGTGAATCTAAAAAAAAAGAAGATTTTTAAAGAATATTCCTCATGTTGATCGAAGTAATAATTCGGGCTTCCAAATATGAACCCAGCGACTTGACTTGAACAAACTTGAATCTCACCTCCAGTGGGGCCCAAATATAAACCCAGGGACTTGGCTTGAATAACCTTAAATCTTACACCCCTGATGCATGCCATATATCAAAGCATTCTGACTGCTGGATCTGAAGAAGATTTTTAAAGAAAATTTCTCATTTTGAACTAAGTTATCATTCGGGCTCCCACAGTGAGCCCAAATATGAACCCAGGGACTTGGCTTGAACAAACTTGAATCTCACCCCCCTAAGGATGCTGCATGCCAAATACCAAAACTTTCCAACTGCTGAATCTGAAGAAGAAGATTTTTAAAGAAACATTCCTCATATTGAACTAAGTTATCATTCGGGCTCCAACAGGGAGCCCAAATATCAGCCCAGAGACTTGCCTTGAACAAACTTGAATCTCACCTCCCTAAGGATGCTGCAGACCAAATATCAAAACATTCCAACTGCTGGATCTGAAGAAGAAGATTTTTAAAGAAAATTCCTCATTTTGAACTAAGTTACAATTGGAGCAACCACAGTGAGCCCAAATATGGACCTAGGGACATGGCTTGAACAAACTTGAATCTCACCCCCCTAAGGATGCTGCATACCAAAATCAAAACATTCCGACTGCTGAATCTGAAGAAGTTATAATTTGGGATCCCACAGTGAGCCCAAATATGAAACCAGGAACTTAGCTTGAAGAAACTTGAATCTCACCCCTCTAAGCATGCTGCATACCACATATCAAAAGATTCTGATTGGTAGATCTGAAGAAGAAGATTTTTAAAGAATATTCCTCATACTGCACTAATTTAAACATTTGGGCTCCCATAGAGAGCCCAAATATGAATCCAGGGATTTGATTTCAATAAACATGTGACACAAACTTCCAAAGATGTTATATGTGAAATTTGAAAGCTTTTGGAGCAGTGGTTTGGGAGAAAAGTAGTCTTAAATGTTTTTCCCATTACCCACAGTGTTAAAAAATGCTGACTCAGCACTTTTTCAAAGTCTCAAAAAAGTACCCCATGATAAAACCAATAGCAATTTCTTTTTACCACTCCATTCTGTTGGTCCTAAGGAAGCTTCACAGCATATACGAATTCTCAGTACCATGTAGTTGTGGAGATATGGGCGTTTTAATTTTTTCTATTTTTAGCTCCTGCGGATCCCATGGGGTGACGTGAAAAAAAATTGGGGCATAAATTAACCCATTAAGCCCTCATATCAAATTTGGTTCAAATCTGCCTCTCGGTTTATAAAATAGCAATTTTAGGCAGGGCAAAAATTCTTGCCCCTCCCATAACGAAGGCAAATATAGCTCTTCGAACTTCTCTTGAACAAATCTGAGTCAACACCTCAAAAGGAAGCTGCACACCAAATATCAAGTCTCTGCTACTGCTGGTTCATGAGAAGATTTTTTAAGATTTAAGCACACTTTTTGGGCGTGGCCCTACCGAGGGGCAAGGTAACTTGATTTGAACAAAATCAAATTGTAATGTCATAACAAACTATTATCTCAAATATCAATTAAATTGGTTCAGCAGTTTGGGAGGAGAAGACGCAAACACCATGTTCGCGGATGATGGGACGACAGACGATGGATGGTGAGTGATCACTATAGCTGTCCTGACTGAAGGTCAGATGAACTAAAAACCTCCAGCCCACATGCAATTTTACACAAAATGGCCTGATAAACAGAAGATCTACTTTGTGGAACCAAAAGAAAAATAAATTGCATATTTAATAGGAAAGAGCTTTGGAAAGTTAGGTATACACGAAATATATATTCTACAAAAATGAGCAATAGCTTATGACAGCGATGGGTGAATATTTTGAAGCGAATTAAGGTAGTTGACATTCTGGAAATTATGGATTTCGATGATGTCATGAAGAGTGTTTGGTGGGAGAAAACTTATCCTCGAGTGGTGTGATGGCAAAGTGGGTAGCTGTGTTTATGGAAAAAAAGTGGGACATAATCTTTGCTAACAAAATGAAGGTGGTGATAGCTTGGCGATTATTATATATTCAAATGAGGATGCTCGCGTAGGTTGGGTAAGATTATTATTATCCCTGGTGGGTGAGGGTGGGAGATGGGGAAATCTGAACTGAGGATAAGATATTTGGGGAAGACACGAGGCTTGCCGAGTGTCAGGCCCAAATATCTTGTCCCGAGGGTGAGATTTCCCCCATCTCACACCAGCCTCCATCAGGGATAATTTTTCGCCCCCACCAGCTTTATCAAACAATTTTATTGTCCATTTCTGAAAAAAGTTAAAAAAATTATAGTAATTTATATATTTTTTATACTTACCAATGACCCAGACTTAGCTGGTGCTAACTCTTAAAATGCTAGGGCCAAACACAAATTTTGCCCCCCCCCCCCCCCATCCCCAAAATTTACATCAAAATCCAAAAAATAAATGTCCTATGTGATCCTCCATCCTTTTATCCACTGCACATGTGCAGTGTCAAGGAAGTACCAAAATTGGCGCCAAATCTTCATTCTTACAACCAGTGCCTGGTAAGTGTTATGTAATCAGCGGGGAGGTATGAGTTTCCAACTCATGGGAGAGCCATCCCCATCTGGGTCATTGGTAAGTACAAAAAATATATAAATTACTATAAATTTTTTAACATTTTTATAGTGTACCAATGACCTAGACTTAGCTGAATAGAAAAAAGGCTGGAGGGCCTAGGACATAAAGGAAAATCCAATAAGCTCAATTACATATAAACAGAATTATCCCCTCAAGGAGAAACAGGATTTACATGCATCTTTCTTGTTTATACAAAATAAGAAAGATACAATACCATTCCGTAAATGAGCACAATAACATCAATGATCTCTATTAACATCCAGTATAACCCATTATACTAATTTTTTAAAGAAAAGCCAATAAATAAAGATAGTCCAGAGAATGAGACTCTTTATACTCATTTAAAAGTGTCCGAGGCTTGTATATTACCGCTCGTATGACACGTGGCATATACAAATGCTTCACACCGAGCTACACTTTAAAAATATTACATAAATGAGATAGACATTAGCTTTACACTTTAAAACCATCCCAGCACTGACTCGGAATTACTGACTCCAGAGGAGGTATTCCCTTGCATTTCACTATAAAGCAGGTGATATAAGGGAACACCCCCCCCCCCCCCCTTTCCCCTTGCTCTGGGTTAATCACCCCAGAACGAAGAGGGCAGCAGGACAGAGTCACTGCGGGAACAGAAAGCCTGCATAACTATAGTTGCAACTGTTTAGTGGATGACATTCTGAGCAACAGATAACGGACCTAAACAACGCAGGTCGCCAGAAATAGACTCAATATTTCTAAGGTAAAAATTAGTAAAAGTGGAAGGCTGAGACCAGTATGCAGCCTTCATCAAATCGGTAATAGCAATACTATTAGCATATGCAAAAGATGTAGATAGCGTCCTTACTTCATGCACCGAAATCTTAAGCACAGACTGCTGAGTTGAAGATAATTTTTCATAATCAGTTCGAATAGTTAATTGAATCCACCTTGCAATAGAATGGACCGTAATGTCCTTTCTATTAGGCAGCAGAGACAGAAAGAAACGTTTACGTCCCTTTCTGATAAACTCAGATCTACGTTTGTAAATACGCATAGCTCTAACAGGACATAGCAAAGGCCTATAACCGTCTGAAGATGGAAGAGACTTAATAACAATAGGTTCAGGGTACTTACTAGGAGCCTGATTTTTAGCCAAAAATCCAACATTAGTAGTCAATGTAATAGTATTACCAACACTACGATAGTGAGAATCATCAACAGATAGTGCATGAAGCTCACTAACTCTTCTAGCAGAAGAGAAGGCTAAGAGAAAAGCTGTCTTATAAGAAAAGAATTTGAAGTCTACTGTGTCAAGAGGCTCAAATGGCGCTTCTTTAAGCTTCAGAAGAACCCAAGCTAAATTCCACTTAGGAATTAACCTAAGGGTTCTAGGTCTATTTATCGAAAAGTTTTTAACTAACTTAGATGAAGAGACATTAGATCCAATTTGTAATCTATCATGATGAGCATAAGTATCCGACAGCATAGACCTATAACCCTTAATAGTTATTGGCTACAGTTTGATGACGTCAAACAAGTAGACCAGAAAATTAGCAATGTCTGAAATGGAGGGATCATAAATATCAACAGAATGATCCCTACACCAATGAGAGAAAACCTTCCACTTAGCAGCATAATTTAGCGAAGAGGAGATCCTCCTACAGTTAGAAATTGCGTCCACTGCTCGTCCTGTAAAATGCTTGCCGTGCAAGAAGGACCGCACAACGGAAATACGTGAAGGTTGAGACCTTGCGGGTTCTGATGCAGTGTGCACGATTTCCCCTGCGAAAGAAGGTCCTTCCATGGAGGAAGCTTCCACGGAATGTCCCACAACAGACAGAGGGGTGACAGAGATGCTACCAACAGAATCTTGAAGTGAGATTGCTTGATTTTTAACAATATCTGTTGAATCAATGGAGCTGGAGGATAAGCATATCCTATCATTCCGTCCCAAGAGATCGAGAGAGCATCTACTGCAAACGCTCGAGGATCTGGGCATGGCGTCACATACGTCTGCAACTGATTGTTGAGATGCGTTGCGAACAAGTCTATCATAGGACGATCCCATTGGTAGAAAATCTGATTGAATACTCATTTGTTGGAGAGTCCATTCTGACGGCAACATACAACCTTTCCGAGAAAGGGAGTCCGCTAGAACGTTCAAACGACCCAGAATATGAAGGACCGATAGAAGAACCTGATGCTCTAGGACAAACAGAAGGATTCTTTCCGTTAAGTTGAACAACAGAATGGAATAAGTGCCTCCCTGGTTCCGAATATACGCTACTACTGTCGAATTGTCGGACAGAATTTGAACATGTGAATTCTGAAGAATGTTCATCCAATGACATAGAGCAAGCCAAATTGACATCATCTCTTTGATGGTTATGTGCTTGTTTAGGAACTGCGGATCCCAAAGACCCTTGCACCTCAATCTGTTGGGCTCAAAGTTGCGCCCCAACCTGTTTGACCCGCATCCGTCATAATTGTAAAAATCAGATCTGGCAGTTGCAGTGGCACTCCCTGAGTTAACCACTGAATATCTGCCCAAGTCTGAATCTCTTGTTTCACTTGATTCGACAAGACGATGTTCGTTCGAGCGAATGAATCTTCACACTCCAATTCTGAGTAAAAGATATCTGGAGTGGACGAGTGCGTAGTCGCCCATCGGAATAAGATCCATGGCGGCTCCACACAAACCTATCAGTCGCATGATTTCTCTCGCTGTTACTACATCTGAGTGAAGACAAAAGCGAGCGAAACAACTGACTAATTTCACTCTGGGTAACGGCAGACGAACCAGATTGTTGTGCATCTCGAAGCTCATTCCCAAGTGGGTGAATGACTTGGACGGAACTAGATCCGACTTCTTTTCATTTAATATGAAACCGAGACATCGGAGCAGTTAAAGTAGACTCTGAACATCGTTCTGAAGCATTAACCTGTTGCCGTACCTCTGAAGAATGTCGTCCAAGTAGGCCGACGTTACCGCGGATGAATGAGCTCAGAAATGAGTCATTACCGAGTTCATTATTCAAGTGAAGGCCCAGGGTGCTAGATTCAGACCAAAGCACATTGCTCGGAACTGATAAACGACTCCTAGGACAGCGAAGCGAGGATACTTTCTGAACGCTGGATGTATCATGATGTGAAAGTACGCATCCTTGAGATCTATGCTCGCAGCATAATCGTTCACTCGAATGCTCGCTCTGACTGATCGGATGGTCTCCATATAAAATTTCGGAGCCACGATTAGCTTGTTTATCCAGCTCAGATCTATAACTGGACAAACGAGCTGTCTGGTTTTAGAACAGGTGACTGTAGAAACCTGGAGATACCTGGTTTTCTACGACCTCTATTGCATTCTTCGCCAGAAGAGACTGGACTTCTGACAGAAGCGAATCTCTCTTCTGAAGGTTTGACGGAAGCTGAGTCCAACGTGGACTTCGAGTTAACGGAGGTTTTTCCTTGAAGGACAGTTTTAGACCTTCGGAAATAACCCCCGGCACCCATGGGTCGTCCGTAATTGACAACCAATTTGTTAAGAATCTCAACAGCCTTCCGCCCACTGGAGCGCAATAGAGGTTTAGACCATCACCTCCTGGACCTGCGAGGCTTGCGGGAGGAGAAACGATGTCCTCCCCGACCCGCACCTCGACCAGTGGACCTACGGGCATCTGACCGGTTGTCTCGGCCAGCATTACAACCCCTCCCTGAGTCGCTACTCTGACGGTCTCTATAGTAAGACATAGACGCTTTCTTAGATCCTCTATAGGAACTTCCCTTGGACGTACTCGCCCCAGAAGTCCTTGACTTACTCCTCTCTGCTGAGTCCATTTTTTTCGAAGCGGACTTAAAAAGCAGAGAGTCCGAACTTTCTTAGTAATCTGATCATAGATTAGAGAAAGCTTACCATCAAAGAGAAGCTCTCCTGAGACCGGAGCGACTTGAAGAGAGTTTTTCACCTTAGTATCCACTCTTGTGGATGCAGCCAGGGCACCATCACGTCTGACTACCTCCAGATTTGCCACTGAATGGGCGGAGTTATACGTGGAACATGCTATGGCCCTCAAAAGAACTCTTAAGGAAGTTTGAACATCCTGGAATTCTTTTCTCTCAAGACGTTGCGATAGCGCTCTGGTAAGATGAACTGCGTAAGATAAGGTGTCTAAACTGGCTCTGTTAGACGAGGTTGTCGTCTCCAACATACTGGAGAGAATCGACATTGACGCCGGCAATGACAACTCCAAGTCTTCTGCCTGGTCGTCTAAACACAGAGGAACTCCCGGCACGCCTTTTCAAATCTATTTCTATTATTGATGAACGGCACCTGTAGAGCATGAGATGATAAGAAACTGCATTTGCCAGTTTTAGAGGCTAGCTTGAATATAACGTCATTAAGAAGTTCAAATGTCTGTGTGACATTTCTGGACTGGGTTGGAAACTCAGGCGCAATGTCCTTAGTCCAGCTGAAAAAGTCTGTGTCCAGTGATGCTATCAGTCTCTTATCAGGTGACGCAGCATTTTGGTCCGGAGGAACAACTTCTGGAAGGTGTTGCCAGATGAAATCTACAGCCACCTTATGTTGTTCGGAAAGGGAAAATTCCAGCTCCGCTGATTCCCTTTCACCTTCCGACTGGACTACATGTGAATCTCGGTTGTCCCTTTCTGACTCTGCAGGGGAGCAAACCGACCCAGCTTCCTCAGACGGTTCCTGTTCTGAAAAGTTTCTGAAGTCTGCTGCGATGAGTTGAGCTATCTGTGATAGCAAGTCCATCACAGAGGCCTGTGGAGCCGCGATCTTATGTAATTTAGCCGCTGGAAGCTCCTTGGACGTTAATTCCTGCATACTTCTCTTATGCGAACGTCCCAACTGGTAAGGCCTCGTGTCCTTTGGCTACTGGATGGTGTGACCTCGTCATCGTGGAATCCCTGGTTGGCGAAGCAGGCTGGATATCTGTGGCCACGTAGCCAAGGTGCGGTCGTGTGTGTTGACGTGAGGATGAGGAAGCCATTAGACTAGCCGTGCCGGACTGTCTATGCGACGGAGTGTCCCGAGCAGGAGGAGTGGACGTATGCTCCGACTGACGAACGTTACGTATGGGCCCAGATGTTGTTGTAAGAGAGAGGGGCCTCTCTCACTCGCAGTCCGGGTAGACCTGGACGAGCTAGCTACCGGACTGACTGGCTTTGTCTATTCCATCCTCCGATCCGTCGTCGCCAGGTGTGCACGATCCGAGTTTATAGTGCTCACAACACCCGATCTCCTTTCCTGGACCACAACGGATGAACCCGGCGTCACAACCATTTCTCAAATGATTTACTGCGAGCTAGCGGGTGACAAGGCCGTCGATCCTACTAGGGACCTCTTAGGCACTTGCCGAATTTCATTGAGCACTTTTGCCGCTAGCTCTTCATTTGACTGCGACGACGGGGGCACACTTCTTGAAGACATCACGGAAACATCACCCTGTTCTTGTTCCTCTGAAAAAGAGACTGAAAAACTAGAGTGACCCTGTGGCGAGAGGACCGGCATGGACCTCTTATCACTAACAATATACCGTGACACACGTCTCCAACGTTTGTCATCCCAACTGGAACACACTAAGCAAGAATTAGTGTCAGTACACTGACTACAGGAAATACAATGAACATGAGAATCAGAGGAAGACTTCCTCGAATTACAATTTGAACAATATTCTTTCATTTTGAAAAAAATATCTAACAGTCATCGTACTCGCACTAACCCTTGAAAAACAAAGATACATAATAATAATATAATCCATTACAAACATTTCGAAAAATAATTAAAAAAAATTTTTCGAAAAAATTTCAAGATGAGCTCAAGTTCCCAAAGGGAACGATGAGCCCAAATGGAGCCCAAATGGATCCCAAAGAAGCCTAAGTGTGGACAAAAATTTTAAAACATATCTAAAAATTAATGTTACACATACGGACAATATTAATGTATCTGGCTATGAGCAGAACTAAATAGAAGACAAGGAATCACTGTCAGAAGTAACCATTGTCAACGTAAACAAAAGTGAATAAAAACTGGAAACAAGACTCCAGGCACTGAAAATATGGCCCGAAATCAGTAACCAATTTTAAGCACTATCCGATGTAAAACAGAGACTTCCACAGAAGAAACTGCAGTACATCGGATGGTAGATGCATGACCAAAACGCCTAACCACCCCTAGGGTGAGGACGTAACCATGGGGAAAAACAGAATAAACATTCTGTTACCATGCCAAAAACTCCCAAGAAATTTCAGTAAAAAAATTACAAAAATTATGCCAAAAGCATGGGAGAATAGCAAGGGGGGTATCAAGGAAAGGGAGAGAGGAAACACTGAACAAACAGTGGAAATTTCATAGCAAGAATGAAAACATCAGGCCCATGTCCCGAAATTAGGGAACATGAAATAATTTGGCATAGAAATTATAAGTTACAGCCCTGAACACATCCTTCCCCTGTTCCTTCCTCTCATCCTCTTATTTCATCCTTAGATCCACCATTTCTTTCATGATTTATGTCTGGCATCATTTTAACTGAGATTATAAGCACAGATATCAGTGAGATGTTAATGATTGAAGGGCCAAACAAAGAATGAAGATTTTGCGCCAATTTCGGTACTTCCTTGACACTGCGCATGCGCAGTGGATAAAAATATGGAGGATCACATAGGACATTTATTTTTTTGGATTTTGATGCAAATTTGGGGGATTGGGGGGGGGGGGGGGGGGCAAAATTTGTGTTTGGCCCTAGAACTTTAAGAGTTAGCACCAGATAAGTCTGGGTCATTGGTACAAATGTTCTGTATATACCATGGGTATATACCTCGAAATGAAATCAAAATGCTGGCAAGACAGGGGTTAAAGATTTGAAGCTAAATGAACATTGACACATTACGATGACATCATATTATGAATTCTACAATGTATTCGCATAACTTTTCGACAGGAATTTTATGCAAATTGCTCCACTCAAAATGGCATTCATCCAAAAATTCATATAAAAGAGTATCCTTTGGTTTTGCGGTCTGTGTTTTTATTTCTATTTTCTTCAACAAACATTCGTCTGCTAATATTTCCGAAACGTGACACCATGTTGTTTGTTTACAGAAGAACGTGCGATGATTGAATAGTCCTGCACTCATTAAATATGCTAATAAGCCAATATCAGTTGGTCACATGGGTGGGGTGACAGCTGTCACGTGGGTGGGGTGAGACAGGTATATCGCTTCCAGCTGTGTCACACGACTGTATATATGTCTCAGTACCTTAGTGGTGGGAGAATATTATTATCCCTGGTGGGTGAGGGTGTGAGATGGGGAAATCTAACCCGAGGGCAAGACATTTGGGCCAGACACAAGGCTTGCCGAGTGTCTGGACCAAATATTTTGTCCCGAGGGTGAGATTTCTACATCTCACACCAACCCCCTTCAGGGATAATTTTTCTCCCCCACCAGAACACTGACATCATCAAAACTAATCCAGGGGCACATGCAGCTATATCGAACAATTTTGTTGTCCATTTCTGAAAAAAACTGATTTGACTATCGGAAAGAGTGCACAAAAGTTCTATATATACCACAGGTATATACCACAAAATTAAATCCCAATGCCAGCAGGACAGGGGTTCAACATCTGTAGTGAAATGAACATTGACATTTATTTTGAATTCTGCAATGTATTCGCATAACATTTCAATGGGAATTTCATGCACTTCATCCCAAAATTCATAAAAGAGTCAAATGTCTTTTGGTTTTGCAGTCTGTGTGTTTATTTCTATTTTCTTTAATAAATGTTTGTCTGCTAATATCTTCAAAATGTGCTGCCATGTTGTTTGTTTACCGAAGAACGTGCAATGATTAAAAAGTCCATGCGCTCATTAAATATGCTAATAATTAAGCCGGTCATGTGGGCTATGTGAGATAGATATCTATCTCACATGGCCTTCTCACATGAGACATCAATATTTTGCATAGGAAGTGGGGGAGAGAAAGATCGGTTTCACCCAGGTATCTTACCAAGGATACGTCCATCCAGGCAAGTGGTGGAAGAAAATCTGAAAAATAAATAGGCTTGTACAAATTTGAAACTGACTCACCACGGAAGAGTTTACAATGATGCTGTCCAGCAAGATTTTGTCAGGTAACACTCTCCGGATGTTTAAACAAGAGAAAATCCATGTAACACTAATAGGATTTTCGGGATTAAATCTTAACTGGTAGAGTGCTAAATTTTCTTTTCATCAACAAAACTTATTCACGTGTCTTTGCCTTGTTACAATTTATTTTGTTACATAGCAATTCGACACAGATTAAACTAGAAACTGTTTTAGCACACTAAAACATATGTCTCCCCTTCCTTTCTATTTAATGCACTGCAAATTATATATACATAAATAATATTGCCAATCATGCCAAATATCTAAGGTCTAGGTCAAAAGACAAAAAAGTTCTGGTCCGGACAAAGTTTCCCTTAAAAAAGCACATAAATCTGACCTTCAGGTCAAAGGTCTAGGTCACATGATGGTCACTATGGTACATGACACACCTGCTCATGGTGATACATCCACATGCCAAATATTTAAGGTCTAGGTTAAAAGACAAAAAGTTATGCCCCGGACAAAGTTTCCCTTAAAAAGCACATAAATCTGACCTTCAGGTCAAAGGTCAAAGTCACAAATTCTGGTCTAGACAATTACACCCTATTTAAAGTACATAAATTTGACCTTGAGGTCAAGGTCACATGAAGGTCATGATGACATGTGGTCTCATTGTGATACATCCACATGTCAATCATCTAAGTCCTAGGTCAAAAAACAAAAAAGTTCTGATCTGGACAATTATTCCCTATTTGAAGTACATAAATTTGACCTTGAGGTCAGAGATCAAGGTCACAGGCAGTTCATCAAGGTAGTGGACATGCAGTTTCATGGTGACACATCCACATGTCAAAAAAAAAAAAATTCTGGTCTGGACAATTGCTCCCTATTTAAAGTACATAAATTTGACCTTGAGGTCAAGGTCATATGAAGGTCATGATGACATGTGGTCTCATTGTGATACATCCACAAGTCAATCATCTAAGTCCTAGGTCAAAAAACAAAAAAGCTCTGATCTGGACAATTATTCCTGTTTGATGTACATAAATTTGACCTTGAGGTCAGAGGTCAAGATCACATGCAGTTCATCAAGGTAGCGGACATGCGGTTTCATGGTGACACATCCACATGTCCAAAAAAAAAAAATCTGGTCTGGACAATTACTCCCTATTTAAAGTACATAAATTTGACCTTGAGGTCAAGGTCACATGAAGGTCATGATGACATGTGGTCTCATTGTGATACATCCACATGCCAATCATCTAAGTCCTAGGTCAAAAAACAAAAAAGTTCTGATCTGGACAATTATTCCCTATTTGAAGTACATAAATTTGACCTTGAGGTCAGAGGTCAAGGTCACATGCGGTTCATCAAGGTAGCAGAATGCGGTTTCATGGTGACACATCCACATTTTCAAAAAAAAAAAATCTGGTCTGGACAATTACTCCCTATTTAAAGTACATAAATTTGACCTTGAGGTCAAGGTCACATAAAGGTCATGATTACATGTGACATGTGGTCTAATTGCGATACATCCACATGTCAAATATCTAAGTCCTAGGTCAAAAAACAAAAAAGTTCTGGTCTGGATAATTATTCCCTATCTGAAGTACATAAATTTGACCTTAAGGTCAGAGGTCAAGGTCACATGAAGGTCATCGAGGTAGACAACATGCAATCTCATGGTGACACATCCACATGTCAAATAACCAAGTCCTAGGTCAAAAAACAAAAAAAATGTGGTCTGGACAATTACTCCCTATTTGAAGTACATAAATGTGACCTTGAGGTCAAGGTCACATGAAGGTCATAATGGTATGTGACACACCGGCTCATGGTGAAACATCCATGTGCCAAATATCTAAGGCCTGGCTCAAAGGACAAACAAGTTTTGATCCGGACAAAGTTTCCTTGAAAAAAGCACAAATCTGACCTTCAGATCAAAGTTCAAGGTCACACGAAGGTCGCAATGGTACAATACACACCGGCTCATGGTGATACATCCACATGCCAAATATCTAAAGCCTGACTCAAAATACAAAAAAGTTCTGGTCCAGACAGTTTCCCTTAAAAAAGCACATAAATATGACCTTCAGGTCAAAGGTCAAGGTCACATGAAGGTCACTATGGTACACTGCACACCGGTTCATGGTGATACATCCACATGCCAAGTATCTAAGATGTAGGTCAAAAGACAAAAAAGTTATGGCCCGGACAAAGTTTGTATGATGTTTCCCTTAAAAACACACAAATCTGACCTTCAGGTCAAAGGTCAAGGCCACATGAAGGTCACTATGGTACACTGCACATCGGCTCATGGTGATACATCCACATGCCAAGTATCTAAGGTGTAGGTCAAAAGACAAATAAACAGCTGCGCCATGAGCGCATGATACGCCCGTTATTAATTACAAGAGGGAACCACACAATATGAGTATACATGTGTACTTGTCAGGTTACATATACTTGCCACCAAAAAATCATGAAAATTGCTCAAAGTCCAACATGTGGAAAATTGCCTATATTTTGATGAATAAAGTCCCATAACTCTGGAATGACAAATCGGATAGCCACACAAATCGAAAGGGAGATTCCTTCTATCAACATATACTTGCAACCAAAAAATCATGAACATTGCTTTAATCATTTTCAAGTTATTGTTCGACATGTAAAAAATAAAGTCCCATAACTCTGGAATGACTAATCGAGCGGCGACACCAACCAAAAGGGAGCTTCCTTCCATCAACATAAACCACCTACCAAAAAATCGTGAAAATCTCTAGAAGCGTTCTCGAGTTATCGTACGACATGTAAAAAATCAACAATTTTCTAAGTAATAAAGTCCCATAACTCTGGAATGACTAATCAAATGGTGACACTAAACGAAAGGGAGCTTCCCTCCATTGATATACACCACCTACCCAAAAATCAAGAAAATCTCTCAGAGCGTTCTCGAGTTATCGTACGACGTGTAAAAAATCAACAATTTTCCAAGTAATAAAGTCCCATAACTCTGGAATGACTAATCGAACGGCGACACTAAACGAAAGGGAGCTTCCCTCCATCGATATACACCACCTACCCAAAAATCACGAAAATCTCTCAAAGCGTTCTCAAGTTATCGTACAATGTGTAAAAAATCAACAATTTTCTAAGTAATAAAGTCCCATAACTCTGGAATGACTCTGGAATGACTAATAGAACGGCGACACTAAATGAAAGGGAGCTTCCCTCCATCGATATACGCCACCTACCAAAAATCATGAAAATCTCTCAAAGCATTCTTGAGTTATCGTACGACATATGACTGGACGGACAGACAGATGGACAGATGGACAGCGGTATACCATAATACGACCCATTTTTTCAAAACGGGCGTATAAAAAGTTATGGCCCGGACAAAGTTTGTATGAGAAGAAGGAGAAGAAGAAGAAGGAGAAGAAGAAGAAGAAGAAGAAGAAAAAGAAGAAGAATATGCACTAAAACAATATGTCTCCCTTCTGGGAAGGGGAGACATAATAAGTTTACTTCAAAGATAATATGAAACACTTTCATAGAATAGGAAGCCTTTAAGTTGTGGTAATTGCTCTTCATAATAAAGCCCAAAGATGGGCTTCCAGCACTCAGCTCTGAATAATAAAGCCCAAATATGGGCTTCCAGCACTCAGCCAGTTAACCTGCTGAGTATTTTCTGAAATTTATCATAAAATCGTGACATGCCTGTCTGTAAGCAGTCATGACTTAATTTTTTTTTTAAATTACTGAAAGTGATACCAAGAAGTCATTTTTAACAGTTTGAGTGTTTTGCAAAGGTAATTTGTAACGTGAGTATTATTTTTGAAGATGTGTAAAATGGGGCACAGTGGCACTGTGTACTAAGGACATTGGCTGTCCATTTGCCTTCAACTGTAGAAAGTGTCATCAAACCCCAATAAACAAACAAAAAAAGAGATGGTCTGTTACCCACCATCTAGTATGGGTGACTGAAAAGGGGCATTCAATTTTTCTAAGTAAAAAAAAAATCCAATATGGCCACCAATCAGCCATCTTGAATCTGATCAGGAAAAAGATTATGTCACGCACTGCTTCTCATCATGTTGATCATTTTGGTGAAATTTCAGGAAAATGTGACTAAAACTGTGGAAGTAGTTCGCTCCACAAGTATTTTGCAAAATCCAATATGGCTTCAAGTTGGCTATCTTGAATCCGATCTGGAAAAAATGTATGTCATGCACTGCTCCTCATCATGTCGATCAATTTATATTGAGTTTCATGAAAATGCAGCAAAAACGGTACAAGTAGTTTGCTCCACAAGTATTTTGCAAAATCCAATATGGCCACCAGCCAGCCATCTTGAATCCGATCTGAAAATTATGTCACGCACTTCCCCTCATCATGTTGATCATTTTTGTGAAGTTTCATGAAAATGCTACTAAAACTGTGGAAGTAGTTCGCTCCACAAGTTTAGATGTGCAAAGGACTGATAACGACAGACCAGCGGACAAGTTGACTCCTATTCCCCCCCCCCCCACCCCCACACTAAACTTCATTTTGTGGGGGTATAAAAACAGTTAAATCTGTTTCACATGTGATTTAGATTGACACTGAATATATAAAAAATTACTTCAGTAACTCTGTCTCCACACTTCAGGACAAGAGAATTTTCTTAAATGCAAAAAACTCTCACAATGAGAAACAAGCCTTTTTGAGTTTTTTCACCAGCATGCTGTTTTCAGATTCCAAGTATTGTTTGTTTTTATCCAGATAATACTATTACTTACGTAAACTCCCCTCTCTGAGGAATCATAGGCACGAAATTCAACTTTCAGAGTTTGTCCTGCAGAACCATCACTGAGAACAGAAGTCTGAAAATACACAAAAGATAATAAGACAAGACAGCTGCAAGGGGCCTGAAGCACTCACCTGACAACGTTGTTTAAAGAAGGACTTAATTAGCATCTAAGGCTAGTTAACTCTATGGAGAAATGAAGACATTTAACTATATATAAATCTGTTGTCCATATCAGATGATTTTCTTTTAGTATAGGGATGCAACAAATAGAAACAAGGCCTCCAACTTGCGTATTCTTGAGACAAACCTATACCAAATACCAAAAGATTCTTACTGGAGGTTCTTGAGAAGATTTTGAGAATATTTCCAATATAGCATTAAGTTAAAATTTGGCCTCTCATAGGGAACATAAATATCAATCCAGGAACTATGTTTAAGCAAACTGAATCAGACCCCTCTGAGGATAGTGTGTACCAAATATCAAAAGATTTTGACTAGTGTATCTCAAGAAGCAGAGTTTTTAATATTATTCCTCGTATTGCTCTAAGCTAAACATTGGGCCCAAATAGGAAGCCATAATATTAATCCAGGGACCTGATTTTAACCAGTTTGAATGTGACTCCCCTAAAAATGGTGTATACCATATATCAAATGATTCTGACTGGGGAGTTTGTGATTTTCAAAGAACATTCCTCATATAAAATAATGGTAAAGTTTGGACTCCCATCAGACACCCAAATATTAACCCAAGGACTGGATTTGAAAAACTTAAACCTTTCCCACATAAGGATGTTGTATACAAAATATCAAAAGATTCTGACTGGTGGATCTGAAGAAGATTTTTAAAGATTATTTCCCATATTGCACCAAGTTAAAATTCAGGCATCCAAACATTCTGAATAGTGGTTCTGGAGAAGATTTTTAAGATTATTCCTCATAGTGGCCAAAGTTAAAATTCCAGCTTCAATAGGGAGCTCAAATAACTTTGATTTTTACAAACTTGAATCTGGCTCCCCTACGGATGGTGTACCATATATCAAAAGATTCTGATTGGAGGTTTGTGAGAAGAAGAGTTTTAAAGAATATTCCTTATATTGCAGCCAAGTTAAAATTAATGCTCCAATAAAGAACACAATTGAATCACGCCTCTGTAACGAAACTGTATACCAAATATCAAAAGATTCTGACTGGTGGATCTGAAGAGTCCAGTTATTAACCCAAATGGACTTGATTTGAACAAAATTGAATCCAACCTTTAGTACAGTCGACATGGACTGGTCGTAATCCATGCATGGGCAGTGATGTCCACAAATGCATATACCAGTTAATAAAAATCCTCATCGGAAAAATTTTAATTACTGAAGCACCTGGTTGTACCCGGTGCTCTATTAAATAAATTTTTGATGCTTATTGCTATGATTAGTGTTTGGAATTGGATATTATTGTATCCATGGAAATATTGCCTGCCCATGGAAAGTGACCAGTCCTAGTCGGTCATACTGTATATAAAAGGATTGTGATGAGTGGTGCTGGAGGGAGAAGAAGCGTTTTAAACACTATTCTTAATATTGGACTAAGTTAAAATTCGGGCTCCAATAGGGAGCCCAAATATTAACCCAGGGACTTGGTTTGCAATAATTTAGATCTGACCTCCATAAGGATGCAGCATACCAAATATTAAAAGATTCTCACTTGTGCATCTGAAGAAGATTTTTAAACATTATTCCCCCTATTGCGCCAAGTTAAATTTGGGCTCCTATATAGAGCTCATTTAGTAAGCAATGGACTTTATTTAAACAAATTTTAATCTAACCTCTGAAAGGATTGTGCATGCCATATATGATTCTAGTTAGTGTTTGTGGGGAAGAAAAGTTTTAAAAATTATTCCCAATATTGGACTAAGTTAAAATTCAGGCCCCAAAGGTAGTGTTCAACCAATGATCAGAACCGGCCATCACAATCGGCTGATTGTGGGCAATTGGATGACAACGGCAACAGCGCCTGAAACAACGGTTCAGCCGATTGCTGCCAAGCATTTTGTGAGGATTCATTAACCGCATTTTATTATCTTCTGCAATTGTTCAATTGTTAATGTAAAATGATGTCAATGATACCATTCAATAAAGTTGAGAAACAACCATAATGTGTATTCTTAATCTCTCTGGACGCCCCTTTATGGGATATACAAGTTAAACGACATGTAAAGCTTACACTTGAGCATACTTGCAGCAATCGCCAGTTCATACCGGAAAAGTGAAGGTCGCACTCCATTGATTCAGGTCGCTGTAAAATTACCAGTTGTACGCACTTGTGTGGAAAACGTGGCTCTCCGAGCCACGTTTACCGCCCAAGTGTGCGTGACTGGTAATTTTACAGTGACCCCAGTCAATGAAGTTTAACACTGTGAAAAATGTTCAATTTAATGCAGTTCTTTCGGGCCTCGACTTGTCCAGTAGTGCACGGCATTACAATCGGAATCGGCATCAGAATCGGCCGATTGTGAGCTCAGATAACCAGTAATCGGTCAACGACCATTTTTGGTAATCGGTTGAACACTACCCAAAGGGAGCCCAAATATTAACCCAAAGACTTGGTTTGAACAAACTTAGACCTGACCTCCCTAAGGATGCTGTATACCAAATATCAAAAGATTCTGACTGGTAGATCTGAAAAAGATTTTTAAAGATTATTCCTCATTTTGCAGTAAGTCAAAAATAGTTCCCCCACAGGGGACCCAAGTGTTAACTGAGGGACTTGCTTTGAACAAACCTGAATCTGATCCTGGTAACAATGTTGGATACCAAATAGCAAAAGATTCTGAATGGTTGTTCTGGTGAAGAAGATTATTTAATGAGTACTTCTCATAATACACCAAATTAAAATTTAGGCTTCTGTATTGAGCCCAAATATGAACAAAGGGACTTAAAAGTAACAAACAAATGTAAATCCCTTCTAGGGATGCTGAAAACTAAGTATCAAAAGATTTTGATTGGTGGTTCTGGAGAAGATTTTTAATTATTTTCGCAAATATGCTGACTCAGCAATTATTTTGATTACCCCCCCCCCCCCCCCCCCCCCCCAGCAGTACACTATGGCACAACTGATGGCATTTCCATTTTCCCGTTCCATTTTACTGGTCCTAAAGGGGCTTCATCCATTTCCCGTTCCATTTTACTGGTCCTAAAGGGGCTTCATACCATATAACAGTTTTGTGTTCCATGCTGTTTGGGAAATATAGGCATTGGAATATATTTCTGGTTTTAGCTCATGGGGCTCCCACAGGGATGCGTGGAAACTTGTGTGTGCATGAATCAAGTACATATGACTCAATAATACCATATACCAAATTTGGTTCAAATCGGCTCATCAGTTAAAAAAATTGAAAGTTTGGAAGGGGGCCAAAAATATTTCCCCTCCCATTACAAAGGCAAATTTTGCCCCACAAACTTTGTTTGAACAAACTTGATTCTACACCACAAAAGGAAGCCCAGTACCAAATATCAAGTCATTTTACCCATCGGTTCATGAGAACATTTCTTGTAAAATTTGGAAACATTTTCCCCACCCCTCCCTATGGAGTGAAGTAGGTTGCTTTGAACAAAATGCAATGTCAGAATAAACACCTCAAATTTAATTGAAATCGTCATGTTCACAGATGACGTACCACGGACAACATATGATGGACAGTGAGTGATCAGTATAGCTCACCTTGACTTTCAGTCAATTGAGCTAAAAACTGACAAGCAATTGAGGGAATGTGTGCGCTTGGACAAAGGTTGAAAAAATACTTAAAGTTAAAAAAGTGCAATAACTCCTCTGCAAGGACATGTCTGATTGATACCTGAATTGCAGATACACAGGTTCCCATGGTAGTACACATATGTGCAAATTTTTTTAAAAATGACTGAAAAAAAAACTGAAAAGAATTGTGTCTCCCCGACGGATGTTCAAATGGATGAACAAAGCAGCTATTATATGCTCCCCAAAAATGTTCAGGTAGCATAAAACACTATTTTTCAAAATTTATCGTTCACCTGGTTAGAGCTTTGGTAACTTATCATTCATACTTGATTCAGGTCACCAAATAGGTTACCTAAATATATGCACTGCAACTATTCTGATATATGAACTGTTGTATCATAGCCAAGTTTTGCTCCTATGGGCTGTATCTTGATGAAAAAAGAGGAATCCTTTGGAATAAAAATGAGAGTTTTGCAGCAATTCAGATACAAATTAGTTGCAATTATAGTCTTGGCATGGGCTAGAATGCTGCAGAAGAGTATGGCATCCAAAAGCATTATCTGTGGCAGAGACATGAATCATTGCCATTTCCTGATTTTGTACTATATATACTACTCAAAGTTTGCTAAGCACCAAATATTTGACACATCATTGTGAAATTTGCTTGTGACATATTTGCGATATTGTGGTGGATATGATTGAGGAATGTATTGAGATGGTCCCCAGTGTTTACATTAGCTCTTTTGACAGGCAGACTTTTCGTGACAGTCATGGAGAGCATGTAGCCCTTGATTTTCATGATGTTTTCGTGTACTGTCTACATGTACATGACATGTGTAGTGTATTCAATCTTCATTTCAACACAAACCCCTGTGATTTAATGATTGAATATGGCAAATGCAAGTGTAAGAAGACATTTGTCTAAAGCAGAAATGTGGCAGAGTGTAGGGATGGTGGAGCAAGGGGCTAGGTTGGTGAAGCCCTTGGTGTGTACCATACGGTGATTACCAGATCCTGGGCAAGATTTCAGCTGTATGGCACACCATTAAGACGACATGGTGGTGGCAAAGACAGGGCAACATCTGCAGCTAAAGACCAATTTTTTTATCATTCAGGCCCGTAGGAACAGCTTTTCCACAGCAACCCAGTTTCGCAGTGACTTTCAGAATGCATCCTGGGTAAATGTTTCGACGCAGACTATCCGGGCAAGGTTGCATGAAGGTGGTCTCCGATCGAGAAGACCATGTATTCGCATTCCGCTGTCCCAGAACCACCGCCAGGCATGATATCAATGGGCCATGGACCACGTTGGATGGACCAGAGAAGATTGGCGACCTGTCCTTTTTACAGATGAGTCAAGGTACTGCCTAGACCACACAGATAGGCGTTCTAGGGTATAGAGAAGACCAGGAGAGCGATTCCATGCAGCCAACATTGTTGAGCATGACCGTTATGGTGGAGGGTCAATCATGGTCTGGGGCGGTATCAGCAGGGATGGACGTACGGAGCTTTGTGTCCTTGAACGTGGTACATTGACTTCACAGCGGTATATTGATGAGATCCTGGATGTCCACGTCAGATTGTATGCAGCTGCAGTGGGTGATAGATTCATTCTGATGGACGATAATGCCCATCCTCATGTTGCCCATGCTGTCAGGGAGTACCGACAGAGGGAGGGGATTGAGCGTATGGACTGGTCAGCAAGATCCCCTGACCTCAATCCAATCGAATGGAATGAGTTGCAGTTTGCATTTTCAGCCCGTTCAGTCCAGCCAAGAAGTGTCCAGGAGCTTGGTGCCATGCTGGTCCAAGAATGGAACAACATCTCACAAAGGACAACCAGGAACCTGACTGGGAGCATGAGAAAGCGTTGTCAAGCTGTAATTAACAGTAATGGGTCTCATACTCGATATTGAGCCCATACCAGTTCGCTCTGTCAACTTTTTAGCAAATTGAAAAATTTCCTCTTTTACCAATAATATCCATTTTCCATGGTTATCGTACACAAAAGCTAAAAAATAATGTAAAACACCAATAAAATCTTAATTTCTGTACTTAAATCATTAAAAGTATAATTAAATAAAAAATATATACACTTTTCATTACAATATTTCAACTAAAACGTAAAACAGGTAGTTGGATATACTTGGTGCTTAGCAAACTTTGGGTAGTATATATGCTACATCTCAAGATGAACAACAGTTTAAAAAAAGCAATCATCAGCATAGGTGTTTGGCCAACAGACCAGCTATACTTCAGGCAGATGCAAACACCTGTGCAACATCATTCCACCATTCATTCATACTGGATCATTCAACTTGGTGAAAGTTTTGCGTCACCCGGCGACAATTTGGTGCAACACATTTTTCGTTATGTGTTTTTCATTTTAGGTAACCTCCATGTGGCCCAAACAGTTGTTCGCCTCAAATCAACAGGCCTGGAACATGCATACTAACATGGTTCAATTCAGTCAAGACGTTTTTTAGAAGCTGATAAAGTAAAGTTCATGCCTGACACCGGATGATGACGATGGGCAGAAAGTAATTTGTAAAGATCCACTTGAGCTTCACTAAGATGAACCAAAAGTGAACAAACCACATTTAGGTTTCTGAAATCGAAATGAAATGATCCAGTCGGGGATGAGGGGTAGGGGTGGGGGTTAAAGTGTCAGCTTATATGCATATTTTAATTTTGTTATACCTAGGTGCCTGTATTGGGGTCAACCAAGATTTACCTGAAATACATTGTAAAGATTAGCCCTTTAGTCCCCATACAGACACTGCCCCTTTATAATGCTCTGAAAAGTTGTCCCTCATGTATTCTTGAGAACTCTACTGGAAGGATGGGTTTATGTTGGCAGGTTTTTAACATCATTGTTGGCTGCTTGCATGCCAATAATAATGTAGATAAATCTCCTACAGCTGTGTACATTTAAGAGATAAACGTCTCTTGTTGAGTTAGACATTTGGGAATTTGACTATGGAAAACCATTTATGGTTGTCCAGTGTCAAACTCCCAAATGTCTAATGAAACAAGAGGCATTTATTTCCACTGTAATTCCTGTCATCGTTAGAAGTGAAAAAAATCTCCAAACCCATTTTATTTGAAGAAGAACAATCACAAAAATGTCATTTTCGATCTCGGTCTATTTGCCATGGTCGAATTAGCAGAAAATTTGCCATGGTCGAATTTGCAGAAAACAACTCTGTGGTATCTTTGATGTGTGATAGGAGCGGTTTAGTGCTGTTGCTCGCATGTAGGGTGGATACAGACATGTTCTAATTGACCCACTTCAAATATTAGAGATTGGTAAGAGTTAATTTACCTGAGATTAAGCATTCAGCCATTTAAGTTACAGGTTCAAAAAGAACAACAAGGTCAAATTTAGGCCACACAAAGAAGATCTTCTGTTTCTCAGGCCAATTATTTGTAAAATTCCATGCGGGCGAGCGTTTTTTTATTTTATTCTTTATTTCTGTAATTATTTCTTTGCCATCAAATGTTCATGTTCTCGGTTAATGTTTTAGGCTTCATTAACTACAGAATAGCATGGTTGGTGGTGTATTTCGTCCCTTGAGAGCAAGAAGGCTTTGCAATACTAAAGCATTGCAAAGCCTTCTTGCACTCAAGGGACAAATTTATCAATTTTTGTAACTTGGGTAAAATGTCTGATATAAATCATTTATTTTTTATTTGTTTTAAGTTTACATTGGTTATAAAAAGAGAGCACGCGGCAGCCAAAAGGACCATGCGGGAGGGCCTGAGAAACAATGTTTTAATTTTTGTAGGCCTTAACTGATGAATTACAATCACATACAGTAGTTATTTACATAAAATTAATCTGAGGGCAGAGGGGTTAAAACTTTGTAGCCTTCTGGAGTTGTTATCAAACGAATAGAGTTCAATATTTGAATAAAGAATAAAATCAAGTTAACTCCCAGTACTCTGATGTTGAAATATAAAAATTTAAATCTGTAAAAATACTACTTAGGAATTTAAGCAAAGAGAAAATATTTATTCAAATAATGAAATGTGAGTACCTCTCTGTCTATCGATCTCTGCAAATAAATATGACCATCACTTGTACCATTCAGTGTCTGACTCACCACTATATATATTAGTTTGCATGTGGGACAATCAGGGTCTTTTGCTTCCAACTGTCCAAGATAGGTACCTAGAATAATTTAAGAAAAAACTAGACTGAAGCATGTCTCTGGACAGCACATGGCTGCACTGCATATGTAAACAGGAGCTTGAAGAGCAAACTGTGATTTACTACTCACACATGAGCTGTGTCTGGAAGACACATTATGATGCCCTGCAAAGTCTACTGCACACACAAACCACGTACCAAACATTTTAGGCCTAAAAAAATTAAAAATCTGTTTCTCAGGCCCTCCCGCATGGCCCTTTTGGCTGCCGCATGCTCTCTTTTTATAACTAATGCAAACTTAAAAAAAATAAAAATTAAATGGTTTATGTCTGATATTTTATCAAAGTTAAAAAAAATTGATAAATTTGTCCCTTGAGTGCAAGATGGCTTTGCAATGCTTTAGCATTGCAAAGCCTTCTTGCTCTCAAGGGACGAAATACACCACCACCCATGCTTCTCCGCAGATTATGAGGCCTAAAACATACCAAGGACATGAACATTTTTGGTGGCAAAGAAATAATTACAGAAATAAAAAATAAAATAAAAACCCGCTCGCCCACATGAAATTTTACAAATAATGGCCCGAGAAACAGAAGATCTACTTTGTGTGGCCTTACAAAAAATTTATAAAGTTCAACAACAACCTGTAATTTTGTGAAATATTGAAGCAAATCAAAATCCTGACAATATGCACAGCTCTTTTATATGTAAAAACATCTTGTGAAATGAAAACATCCTAGCTTCAAAACTATGAGAGGAGTTAGACGGACAAACCATGTTCCATACAGTTGAAATTCTACAAAAAATTGATTAAGTTATACAACCTGTAATTTTGTGAAAAACTGAACCAATCAAAATCCTGACAACATGCACACCTCTGGTGATTGCACAAACAACCAGTGAAAAATAGCGATATGGACTATAGTCGGCAACCCTTTGATATCGGATCAATTAGCACCTATACCGAGAACAATACCTGCTGGGTAAGTGAGAACATCCCGTCCGGTCCGGGCTTATTCTCACTTACCCAGCAGACTGCAATTTCAGTCCAGTCCAGAATTGGTTATGGTCTGTTTTTATATTCACCGGGAGCAATTCTCACTTACCCAGCAGTGTTGTTTTAGCGAGAGTTAGCCATGTATTTGTTGACAAACGCTTCTCGTGCCGCGGAATGTTTGGTCAATCTTATCAGTAGTCTTATCAGTCAATCTTATCAGTAGTACAAGACTGTAAATTGCCGTACCAGGAAAATCTTGAAATAAGAACACTTGTGAAACGATCGATAGCTTTGCCGCTTTTGCCAGTAAACAGAATCAGTGATGCCTGGTTTGAAATCCTAGAGGAGTCGCCGGAATCTGAGGAAAGAAATGTCACCAAGTTCACAGACTTCGCTAATAAATACATGCAGCTTGTTAATTATGAAAAACAGATTATGATCACGGCACTTCGCTAATAAATGGTTAATATGAACACTGGTCTTCTTCTTGTCTGTAAATTAATTATAAATATATGGTCGTCAAACAGTGAAAAATAGCGATATGGACTATAGTCGGCAACCCTTTGATATCGGATCAATTAGCACCTATACCGAGAACAATACCTGCTGGGTAAGTGAGAACATCCCGGTCCTAGCTTGAAAGGTCCAAGCAGACAAGTGACTACAGGGGACCTGAAACACACACCTGACCAACTTGTTTATAAAGAAGAATTTAATTACCATCTATGTCTAGTTAACATTATAGACAAATCAAGTCACATAATTATTTATAACCCTGTTGTCCATGTCAGATGATTTTCTAGTACTCAGATGCTACCACAGAAATAATGGTCATATTTCCATTATTTCTGTAATGTAATGCAAAACTAGGTTGCCTAAATATCAACCTAGGCACCTGACTTGAACAAACTTTATCCTACATCTCAAAAAGAAGCTACAGTGGAACGTACTTAATTGGATATCTCTTAACTGAAAAACCATGTTAATTGAATATAATTTTCAACACAAAACCATTTACCATACCTCCAGTACACAGTACATATTTGACCTGTTAATTCAATAGAGGTTATAGAGTAAACTCCTGTTAATTTAATAAAAAATCTTGTGACCTGTCGAGAAATTACACAGGCTTTCCCCAGTTTTCCTTTGTTTGTAGACCAATTTGCCTCAGTACATCCAATACAGGCATTTAATCTATTATATCGAGTTTGACAGAGCTCATGGAGCAGATGCAGAGTGATCACTACAGCTCACCCTGACATTCAGTCAAGTGAGCTAAAAACTGAGTTATCATGCTTACCTTCCCCAAGTTTGTTTCCAGTTACTTGATAGGCCTAGTTGCTAATGGCCAGACCTTATTTGTCGGCTGTCCAGCTCACCATGATATATCGTTTGTTATAAGACAGTTATAAATCTTTTCTAAATCACAGAAGGCAGGACTAAGGCTGCTGCGATTATGAATTTTCATGATCGATTATTTCATAGAAAAGATCGACTTTTAATTGATCATTTTGTCTGCTTACTCCCCATCCTTGTGTCGGTTGTGATGGGAACACTGAGCACCACAACAGACGTTTTGTTCTGGGTATAAAGGCTATTAAAGCTCAATCTGATGTTTACGTTTGTTGAATAATACAAATGACAGTCTGGAACACATTGCTCTGTGTTTTTTGGTAAATGAATACATAACAAAATGTTCCAAACTGTCAACACTCTCGACTGTTTGAGAGGGTGGGTGGGGAGGGTCATTTTAAAATGCGAATGTTATGGGGTCCGATCGATTGGAGTCATCCACTTCAGACAGTCATGATGAAGTTGAACAGTTGAACTCCGGGTCTTAAGGAATGCAGGATATAGAATAATAGAAACGTACATTCTTATTTGTGTTTGAAACGTGGTTAACAGTAAATGCACATTTTGCTACTGAGTTCCATTTTCTTCCAAGTGTACATACGTCATAGATACGACTTACAGCAAAATGGAACCCAGGTAGATAATTATCTACTTGGCGATAAATAATTATGCGTCTGTCTTCTAATTATGGGATCATTCTCTCATTGTACTAATCAAGCATCATGGGTGTGACTTACGATATGTGGAGTGTTGTGTTCAAGCTTGTTGTGATAAAAAATGGATCCTTATACGTCTGTCTTCTAATTATGGGATCATTCTCTCATTGTACTAATCAAGCATCATGGGTGCGACAGACAACTGGACTATCCCAGGATAGTCGAGAACATCTATCAGCAACATCAAGTGCGGCTAACATCAAACATGGAAACATCAAAGCCCCACTAACTGGCATTAAGTTCAAACAGCTTGCAGATCTAATAGAATTAACAGAAACTCACGACTTTGTGACATGTCGATTTCACCAGCCACAAACATCACAGAACTTGGACAGAAATTTCTAATTGAGCAATAATTGTTGTCCTAGTTTGTTTTCAGCACACATCTATTTTTGTAGCCCACTAGTAGTCCCCGGTCTCGGAAATTAACCATGTTGTGATACAAAATACGATGGAGTGAACAAGGGACTGCGATGTCATACTGATAACCTTTTGAATACCTCCTAATGGTGACCCTTGGATTTGCCCTGAATAATCGATCACTAAAAATTGTAATCGATTATGAGCTTGGACAATCTTTGATCCATCATCCGATTATTCGCGGCACCCTTAGACAGGACTGGTTACAAACATAAGAAGTTATAGGTAGAAGGCTGGTAGGGAGAAGGCTGCAATATCAAACAAGTCAAATATTAATAGACTAGCTGGTTAGGAACACACACAGGTAATACATATAGCAATTCCGATATCCTTCAAGTGAAGATTTGACAAACATCTTAAAATCAATTTCTTCTGAGCTATGAATATTTACTTCTAGTGCATAAATTTGTATTAGAATGCAGCAACAATTCTCTCCCCTGGACTGACTGGGTATTGCAGAAGCATCTACTTAATAGCAATCAACTCACACTGTTGTTTGCACAGCAATGTGGTCAGGTTGGAAATTTCTACCTATGGTGAAAAGAGAAACAAAGGTTTTGTCTGAATCAAACAGTTATAATTCTTTTATTATGCCTCCTTGAAAAGGAAACAGTCAAAGGATATTTTCAGCATTCAGTAGGTTGTTAACACACATGGCTAATTCTAATCCCCTTTACCAGCTTCCCACACAAATAATTGATTTAGGAGTTTCTGGTGTATCAAAGTTAGTTCAGCACTCCAACGATGACATGGCAGTATCAGTATGCAAAATTTGACAAGAACGCTTGTGGTGGTTACGCAAATTTAAATCTACACGAAAGGATGACCGGTTAGCCAAAAGTAGCATCTTGAATGGTAAAGTATGAGTCACTTAACTGGCAGAGTGCTAAATTTTTTCTCAGCCTCAAGATTTGTTCACACATATTTGCCTTGTTACAATTTATGGGAGAGTGCTTACAGGCACTCTCCCATAAACTGTAACAATGCAAATCGATGGAGATGAAGTAATTTTACTTTCAGGATAATATGAAGGACATCCACAGAATATGACGCCTTTAACTTTAGGTACCTGCAGTTCAGAATATGGGCTTCTAGCACTCTACCCGTTAAGCAGCCTTTCTTGTGTCTTGATAGATTTTTAGACTTTTGCTGTAAGAGACTATATATATTTCAATTCCATACAATATATGAATATTTGTTAATGATAAAAAGCAGTTTCCCAAGTGAAGAATTTTTACATAGCCGAGCATTTGGTTAGCCATCTCCAACCCACGTGAATGGTCAGTCGGTTAGTGCCATTTTTGAAATTTTGCACACTGCAGTATATGTTCCTTTGCTATTTGGCAAAAAAATTGGTCAAATCAGTTTATCAATTTTGCAGAACAAAGAGGGCAGCAGAACAGCGTCACTGCTGGAACGGGCTGCTTAAATAACTATAGATGTAACCCTTAATGGACGACATTGTGAGCAACAGAAAGAGGACCTAAACATCTAAGGTCACTGGAGATGTACTCTAAATTTCTCAGGTAAAACTTGGTAAATGTAGAAGGCTGTGTCCAGTACGCAGCCTTCATGAGATCAGTAATGGCTATACTGTTAGAATAAGTCCAGGAAGTGGACAGCGCTCTAACTTCATGTGCTGATATCTTGTTTACAGAACGTTGATCTGAAGATAGATTTTCATAGGCCATGTGTATTGCCAACTGAATCCATCTAGCAATTGAATGAACAGAAATATCTTTTCTGTTAGGAATTAAAGAAAGAAAAAAGCGTTTTCTTCCTTTTCTAATAAAATCTGATTGACATTTATATATGCGCATAGCCCTGACGGGACACAGCAGAGGTCTACGTTTGTCCCTAGAAGGCAAAGCCTTAATGGTAATAGGCTCAGGCCATTTATCTGGAGCCTGATTCTTAGCCAAAATCATCAAGTTCACTAACTCTTCTAGCAGATGCAAAGGCTAAGAGAAATGCTGTTTTATAGGTCAAGAATCTGAACTCTACAATGTCCAATGGCTCAAATGGAGCTTCTTTAAGAAGCTTCAACAGAACCCAAGCCAAATTCCACTTAGGAATTAATCTGAGGGTTCTAGGTCTATTAATAGAGAAATTTCTAACCAGTTTGGAGAATGAAGCATTAGATCCAACTGCCAAGTTATCATGATGAGCGTAGGTGTCTGATAACATACTGTAGACCTATAGCCCTTAATAGTGAGGAGCTGCAGTTTGAGATCGTCAAACAAGTAGACCAGAAAGTTGGCAATATCTGATATGGACAGATCATAGACGTCTATCGATTGATCCTCACACCAGCGGAAGAAAACCTTCCCCTTTGCTGCGTAGTTCAACGAAGAGAAGGACCTCCTGCAGTTAGAAATTGCGTCTGTTGCTCGTCCTGTAAACTGCTTGCCGTGCAAGAAGGACTGCACAACGGAAATACGTGAAGGTTGAGACCTTCCAGGTTGTGATGCAGTGTGTGTGACTTCCCCTGATAAAGAAGGTCCTCTCGCGGAGGAAGCTTCCGGGGAACGTCCCATAACCCCATAACAGACACCTGAGAAGATTGATCCACGGTTTTTGTGACAGCAGAGGTGCTACTAGAATAATTTTGCAACGAGACTGTTTGATCTTTAACAGAATCTGCTGAATCAACAGAGTTGGAGGATACGCATATCCTATCATTCCATCCCATGAGATTGACAGAGAGTCCACAGCGTACACTCGATGGTCTGGACATGGCAACACAAACATCGGTAACTGATTGTTCAGATGCGTCGCGAACAAATCTATCATGGGGTGATCCCACTGGTAGCAAATCTGTCTGAATACTCGCTTGTTGAGCGTCCACTCCGATGGCAACAGGCGACCTTTCCGAAATAGTGAGTCTGCTATTACGTTCAGACGACCCGGTATATGACAGACTGAAAGCTGAACATGATGATTCACGACATATAGAAGAATCTTCTCCGTTAGTTTGCATAACAGAATCGAATGAGTGCCATCCTGGTTCCTGATAAATGCTACGACTGTCGAGTTGTCTGACAATATCTGAACATGAGCGTCTGCTAGAATGTGAATCCAATGTTGTAGTACTCACCATATTGACAGCATCTCCTTGATGTTTATGTGGTTCTATCGGAACCAGGGAACCCAAAGACCCTGACACTTCAAGGCTGTGGGGCTCAGGGTTGTGCCCAACTCATTTGACTCGCATCCATTGTAATCGTGAAAGCCGGATCCGGCAGTTGCAGTGGAACTCCCTGAGTTAACCACTGAATATCTGCTCAAATCTGGACCTTTTGTTTTACTAGGTCCGTTAAAACAATACTGGTCTCGAACAAATGCGTCTTCACACTCCAGTTCTGAGTAAAGAATGTCTGGAGGGGACGTGTGTGCAAGCGACCCATCGGAATAAGGTTCGCAGCCGCTCCGCACAGACCCAACAGACGCATGAATTCCCTCTCTGTTAATGTGTCTGAGTATCGACAAAAGCGAGCATAACAACTAATTTTGCTCTGGGTAACGGCAGACGAACCAGACTGTTGTGAGTCTCGAAGCTCATTTCCAAGTGAATGAACGGCTTGGACGGAGCTAGATCCAACTTTTTCTCATTTACGATGAAACGGAGACGGAGGAGCAATAGAAGCCGACTCTGAACATCATTCTGAAGAATAATTTTGTTGCCGTATCTATGAAGAATGTCGTCCAAGTAAGCCAAAGTTACCGCAGACGAATGAGCTCGGGAGTGAGACATTACCGAGTTCTTTATTCGAATGAATGCCCATGGAGCCAGGTTCAGACCGAAGCACATCCTTGGGAACTGATACACTTTCTCTTGTACGGCGAACCGTAGGTACTTTCTGAATGCCGAATGTACCAGGACATGACAGTACGCATCATTTAGATCTATGCTTGCTGCATAGTCGTTCACCTCGAATGCTCGCCCTTACTGATCGAATGGTCTCCATATAGAACTTCGGAGCCACGATAAGCTTGTTTATACAGCTCAAGTCTATTACCGGTCGGACTGAGCCATCTGGCTACGGTACATGGAACAGGTGACTGTAGAAACCCTGAGAATTTTGATTCTCGATGACCTCTAATGGATTCCTTTGATAAGAGAGCCTGTACCTCCGCTAGGAGAGATTATCTTTAGCAAGGATGGGACGGAAGATTTGTCCAACATGGACATAATGTTAGTGGTAGTTTGGCTTGGAATGTTAGCCGTAGGCCGTCCAAGACTACACTTCTCACCCTCTGGTCATCTGCAATTGTTACCCAGTTTTTCACAATGCTTGATAACCTTCTGCCAGCTGGCAAGCATTGCCAAGCAATAGAGATCCTGACCATCACCTGTACGATCTGCGAGGCCTGCGGGAGGAGAAACCACATCCTCCCCGTTTCTTGGACCATGTTCATTTAAAACGGTCGGGGAAGATGTTCAGAGAGTTCCTCTGCGTTTGGATGAGCAAGCTCAGGATCTAGAGGTATCCTTGTCTGGTTCATTCACAATTCGCTCAGACACAATTGAGATGACAATTTCTTCTAATAGAGCGAATTTGGACTCTATGTCTTACGCAGATCACCTTACAAGAGCTATGGCGCAACATCTCAATGGAAAGGAATTTGAGGATGTTCGTACCTCTCTAAGAGTTCTTTCCAGGGCAATTATGTATACCACGTATAACTCCGCCTTAACTGTGGCTAATTGGGAGGTAATCAGACGTGATGGTGTTAGAGTTCTTTCCAGGGCAATTATGTATACCACGTATAACTCCGCCTTAACTGTGGCTAATTTGGAGTTAATCAGACGTGATGGTGTCTTTGATAGATGACAAGGTGAAAAACTCTTGGAGTCGATCCAGTCTCCGGACATACTAGCAGAGTGGTATATACTGATAACACATGTTAACCCTTTACTCAGTACAACTTTTTAATTTTAAAACATAAACTGAATTTGATAATTTAAAAAAAAATAAACAATATTTACCTATAAGACTGTACAAATATGGATGCCATTGAAAGAGACTCATTGAGTTGGTTCCAATGACTGCCAAATTTGTTAATTTTATTGACAAAGTGCCAAGATGTTTCAGGTCAAGTTAGCCTTGTATTAGTTAATTTGCTGCCATTATGTTATGTAAAGGGTTAATTGACTGAATTCTTTTCATGTGAATCCTTGTAGAGGTTTCAGCGAGAATCTATATTTATTTATTGGTGTTTAAGGTCGCATACTTATGCACAATGGCTAATCGTGACTATGACAGTTTTACATGTGGAGGAAGCCAGAGTACCCAGAGAGAACCACCAATCATCGACGAGCAACTGTCAGCAGCCCAACATTCTAACTCTGTTCAAGCTCTGCTCAAGCAGGTTTACAGCGGTTGAAGACATGTGCACCATCAACGTGCAGTGCGCCTTAGTACACGGCGTCATCATGCCCCCATGTAGGCAACTGGGATAAGTGTCTTGCCCAAGGTCACAACGTGGATCGTCCCGGACAGGGATCGAACTCGGGACCTCCAGCATAGAAGTCCAACAGTCTACCACTGAGCCACCGTGCCCCCCCCCCCCCCCCCCCCCCCCCCCAAGAATCTACATGGATTCTCAATGGTTTTGTTGTGCAAATCTTTGTGTGACTCTTTGATTCTCGCTGAAATATAAGTCCTGAAAATTGCTAATTTTTTTTTTTTAACTTACCTGCAGGCTCATCTTCAGAAATACCTTTAGTATGAAGTCTTCTGTATAAATTACCATCGGTCTTTGCCGTGACAGTGAATATAGGAGCTCTGTTTGCACCTGCAACAAAAACAGAGAGAATACAGGTCTTAAATTTTGTCCCGATTTGCAAAAATCATTTTTGTCAGTTCTTAACCCTTTGAACCCAAAAGGCTGCTTTTCCGACCCAGAAGCATGATACATCATCATTTCATTAAATAGGATGGCTGCTGAGTGAATGTGTGGGGTCAACTAATTAATATTTTCAATGTGTAGCCACAAGGCTGCACGTTGAAAATATTAATTGGTCTACCCCCAAATAATGAATGTGGACTCTTCTAATTGCTGCCATTGAACTAACATGGAAGATACTACCTGGGTTCAAAGGGTTAAACAAGATTGAAATTTGAGAGTACTGTTATACCGTTGTGAGTACAACCAGTACATATTCCAATGTATAAATTAGACCTCATATTCGTACATTAACCAAAGTTTAACACTTAAGAGCCTAGATCCAATTTTGGCAAGTTACTTCTACATGTAGAACACATATTCAAACATACTAGTTTGGGGTTTTCTTGCTGATGGAAGTTACAGTACCTTGGAAGCGGTATCAAGTGAAACCTATATAGGCAGCCAAAACTTCACTGGGCACCACTGCAAAGTCAAAACAATATCATATTATGAGAGAGCAAAAAATAAATAGAATTCTCCAGACCTTTAACTGGTAGAGTGCTAAGTTATTTTTGGTCATCAAAATTTGTTCACATGTCTTTGCCTTGTTACAATTTATGGGAGAGTGCCTGTTGGCACTCTCCCATAAATTGTAACAAGGCAAACCCATGAAGACTAATTAATTTCACTTCTAAGATAATATGAAGCCCATCCACAGAATATGACACCTTTGGGCCGGGGTACCTGCTCTTCATATTAAAGCCCTGATAGTGGCTTCTAGCACTCTACCAGTTAAGGACCCTTTCAGTATCTATGACAACAATCAAAAGGACATTTTGCGAGAAGCAAAGTTGATTCTTATTGTTTTCATGATAGAATCATATGCATAATTTTAGCTGCATTAACATAAAAAGCATCTGTTCCCATGCTACTATCCATGCTAATTCCCGTTTCACTAGTCATCACCATTGCTGAAAGCAAATTTAAAGTTCCCATGCGATATCAATGTTGAGCTCACAATTGCCAGCGGCTTTCCCCATGCAGTGCCCAGTACAGAATTCTCACACCTGTTTCTATTTTTCGATGACGTCATGCCTTGATGATGTGGATGGAATATTTTGTCAGTCTGGACTTCAAGAGCCCTGTATCTGATTCGAAATTTGATTTGAATCAAAAATATGTGATTTGCAGGGAGCCAGGGACCTATTTTATGGCCTTATGGTACTCAGTGAAATGTGACAACCACTGAGAATTATTTATAAATGGCACACCATGTTCGATTTGAAATCACCGATGTGAATTAATCGGTTTCTGTTCAACCCGCAAGGGCCTGGACAATGGTCTTGAATTCCAACCATTCCAAAGTCTCTATATGTCTAATGACTTTGCAGTGAATTTTAGTTACGTCTTGGCTGTCTGTGTAATTTGTCTCTTGTCAGCAGGACCTTCTCATGAGCGCATGTTGAAGCACCTGTTCTGAGGTTGGAAAATTCGAAAATAGGCCTTTAAGGATTAACCCTTTAGCTAACGCACATTTTAAATAAGGTGCAACACAATCGGTAGCCCCTTTCAAGAAGTGGTTAATAACCAAAAACCATAAAAACTGAAAGGACAAAAAAAATTAAAATAGGCCCATGACTCTAGAAAAAGATTGGACAAAACCCATTACCTGTGAATTTTCATTCCCCCAGGGTGGTCTATCAGCATGCCAAAGATCAATTAAATCCAACATCCACTGACTGAGATTTGATGGTCCAAAGTTGTTATGGAGGGCCGGATGGAAGAACGGATGGACAGAGCCCACATCTATATCCTGCGCAAACTTCGTTTTGACAGGGGATAATTAAGTGGACCTCCTATGTTCAGATTCACTCATCAGGTATATATCAGTTGGTCAGAAAAGTGAATGTATGGTCCACTTTGCTGCCTAATTGGAATTCTCCAGACAAATAAATCGAAAAATACTATACACGTTAATTTTCTTTGAATCAATGTAACAAATGGTTCTCAACAGACTTGATTTGATCGAATCTTTGACTGCTTCTTGGTATGCCATTATACGTGTTTACTACAAAATTATGAATGAAAACTCAACACAACAATAGTTTTATGATTGAGCCACATAGTTCCCTAATTGTGTTAATATCTTGATGTCTCTGAGGTGTAATGAATACTCTCGATTGGGATATCTATAACTGGAGCATAGAAGAATATCTGGGGTGCGTGGTTTTACCCAAATGAAACCAAATGAAACCAAATGAAAACAAGTGAAATCAAATGAAAGTAATTAAATCACAAAACCAACCAAATGATACTATATAACGTTCCTCTATTCAATTTAAAACCACGAACCAAAAAGAAATCGATTGCAATTGTCCGTTGCAAAATAAATTGAGTTTTATAAAACATTGCACACTGATACGACTGATGTGATTGGGCTTTATACAAAATTACTTCCGTACAAGAAAACAGAATACTGCACGACAAACCAGGCCACGTGTCTGCCTTTTTATCAAGACAGAACACAGTGACGAAAGGGTGTAGCACAAAGTAATTTTGTCCACAAAACCTGCATTTATGTAAATCTATTTGTAACCGGTCAGCGTAATTGTGTCTTTCGCGTTCCGTTTATAACATACTTGAATGCCGAAGATAATTTTACATACAACCACACTGACAGAGGTTCAATTCTCTTCGCACCTGCTGTCAATTAAAGCCCCTATAACTTTTTGTTAAGTCTCAGAGTTCAATTCTCTTCGCACCTGCTGTCAATTAAAGCCCCTATAACTTTTTGTTAAGTTTGTTTTAGGGCAATTCATTTTGTATATCGGTTTTAATGTGTAAGAAGAATATTATATAGTTTCATTTGGTTGGTTTTGTGCTTTAATTACTTTCATTTGCTTTCATTTGCCTTCATTTGGTTTCATTTGGGTAAAACGACGTGTCGGAATATCTGTACAACTTTAAAAGGACATCGCTTTTTATCAATGGTAGCTGCAAACTCCATGAAAAGTGGGTAAATGGCCCAAAACAGCATCAAATTCCTTACAGAATTAGACTCGTGGCCTGGGAGCCATGTCTTTAAATTAGTCTATTTTGGGCACAACAGCAAATACGGATCCATTGTTTTTGAGGCCTGGTGGGAGACAAAAGTGCTAGTAATTTCGCCTTCTTGGCATCTGTTTCATATCCTTTTTCTGGATACCTGCAATTTCCCAGGATTTGAGAAATACTGGTCAGATGAAAACTGCATTTGTCGGTGATTAAGTGGAAATTTATCCACCACTGTGGGGCTCAGGGAGTTTTACACCCCTCCTCATCTCTTCCCCTAAAAATCATGAATTTAGCTAATGAAATTACAGATGACATGCCACAACTGATGTTCTTTTTAGACACAAAATATCACCATAAGGGACAGAGAACTTTTTGAAAAATATCCTACCCCAGTCTTCACCAACACAAGAAGGGCACCACCTTGATACTTTCCCCTACTCAAAACTTTGATCTTCACGATTCGCCTCTGGGATAAAAATTCTTGAACGCCCCCAAAATAATAAATGTTTTTCACTCTTTCTTATTAGTTGATGCTGCACTTATCACCAGTAGTTCTTATAAAGGTTGAGTTTTTATCTTTGATTTATTTTGTTTGTACCGGTAATTATATTCAGAAATTTTATAAGGATCAATTGATCTGGGTTGAAATATTTCATCGAGTTGACAAGACAAATCAGCCAGAGCAAACCTGATGCCAAAGGCATAGTATTTGATCTGGCTGCTCGGTTTTCATGAGCAAGATGGAATTATTGCAATCCAGTTTGTTCAACTTTTGAAATAATCTGTTTATTTTATGACAGCTGATTTTTAACATTTGAACACGATGCATGAAATTTTATTTCTTATTTTTAAAATGCAGGCATTTTATTAATTTTATTTCTTATTTTTGTAATTATTTCTTCGCCATCAAAAGTTCACATTTTTGCTCTGTTTTATGTTTTAGGCCTCATAATCTACAGAATAGCATAGGTGGTAGTGTATTTTGTCCCTTGAGTGCAATCATAGTTTACAGCCCTTCTTCATGGGTCTTCACTTATTGGTTTTCCTCCTTGAAGTAAAGTTTACTTGATAAGGTTCCTTAGTTTCCTGGCATCAAGCCAAAATCCTATTTAACCTTTTACCTAACATAACGGCCAAAACCAGCCAGTGCTATTTACAGAAGTCGCCAATTAATTTTCATTATTTATTCATTTTTTGTCTCAAAAAGATAGGTTATGACCCTTCTTTGGAACTAGCTCCACTCGAATGAGATAATTCCCGATATTCACTAAAATATTAAAAAATTTTAGTCAATTTTGTTTCTTAACATACCTACCACAATTGTTTACAATGGGCTGTAACATAAGTGCAAGCCCTACTTCGGAACTAACTCAAGCTAATAAACTTTTCCAAATGAGTTGGAAAAGTGGAAGAGTGCAAAAGCACCAAAAAAAAATTGAAAAGGGGTCAAGCAACATTACAGGCACTCTCTCTGCACACCTCTTGCATTTACCGAACGCATGCGCAACAACCGTGACGTCAATTCCCAATTTCCGCCAACGAGAAGTATGTAATTTAGCGGGGAGGCAACGATATCAAAGATATCCCCAGGGAGGGTGGGCCTCCGGTAAACAATTGTGGTAGGTATGTTAAAAAACAAAATTTACTAAAAAATTTTAATTTTTTCTCAACCTACTCAAAATTGTTTACAATTGGCTGAATAAACAATAGGAGGAGGTGAATCACATAACCAATACCAACAAGCGCAGCGGAAAGAAATGCAAAGAGGGCAGAGAATGACAGCGAAACTTGTAGAAGAAAAAAGAATGAAGCACCTGAAAAGAACAAGGCTGAGTGATGCACAAACCTGAAAATACATATTTAATGAGGATGCACAACAGCCTGAGCAGCAATGAGAGGGCCTAAAGAAAAAAAGGTCCTCAGATTGCTGCTGTAGGTAGCGGAGAAAAAAGGAGGAGAAAGTAGAAGCTTTCCTCCAGTTAGCCGCATTAATAACATCCTTGAGCGAAACAGAATTAAAGAACACCCAGGAAGTAGAAATGGCAAGAACCTCTTGAGCATTAAAATGGTTCGAAACAAGATCCGAAGCAGACAAACTGGAATAAGCTAGCTTGATTGCGAGACATATCCATCTGGAAATAGAATGGGAAGAGACAGACTGCCTCCCAGGAATGAGAGACAGAAAGAAAGAATCTCTTCGGACCCTTCCGAATGAACTGCATTCGATTAATATAAGTCTTGATCGCACAAACAGGACAAAGAAGAGGCCTCTGGCCATCGACAGCAGGGAGAGCCCGAATGCAGATGGGAGGAGGTACCAAATCAGGAAGTTGATTCTTGGCCAGAAAAGAGCAATCAGTAGGGATGGTTACACTGTTAGCCTCATTTCAGAAGAAAGCTGAATCAACAGAAAGCACATGAAGCTCACTGACACGTCTGGCCGAAGCAAATGCTAGAAGGAAAGCAGTCTTATATGTCAGAAAAACACATATCGATCTCAGATAAAGGCTCGAACAGTGCTCCCTCCAAACAATGTAACACCCATGCCAAGTTCCATTTGGGTGTAAGACGCAAAACTTGAGGCCTCTTCAGAGAAAAGTGCCGAATCAGTTTGGAGAGAAAGAGATTACGACCGATGCACCACTTTCCCACATAAGAGAAAGTATCTGACAGCACAGATCGATAGCCCTTAATAGTAACAGGCTGGAGGCCCTTGGAGTCAAAAAGGTATTCCAGAAAATCCGAAATTTGAGCGACTGGCGGATTACGGTAATCCACATGTTGAGCTGAACACCGGCGGCTAAAAAATTTCCACTTAGCTGCATAAGTCATACCAGTGGAATGTCGCCGTGATGCAGAAATGCACTACATTGTTTGTCTTGAAAAACCTATATGTCGGAGACAGGACCTGATAAAAGACAGACGTGAAGGGACAGGCTCGGGAGGTTGTTGTGATACTTCCTGGGTCATTCCTGGGAAAGAAGATAGGTAGACGAATTGGCCGATCTGCCAACAGAGGTTGCAGCAGATTGATCCACACCCTCTATGGACACAGGGGTGCAATCAGAATGACCCTGCAACTGCAAGCGCAAATCTTCGTCAACACCTGACGGGAAGGCATAGCCAATCCACCCTGTCCAGTCCAGAGTCAGAGCGTCTACCGCAAAGGCTAGTGGATCTGAACAAGGGGAGACAAAGGTCTCTACCTGATGATTCCAGCGAGTGGCAAAAAGGTCGGCAAGAGGACGACCCCACCACTCGCAAATCGTCTGAAACACCGACTGAAGCAGCATCCATTCGGTGGGTAGGACACTGTCTCGCCGGGACAGGGAGTCTGCTAGGACATTGAGGCATCTGAACCGATTGCAGAGGGTGCAAAACCCCAGAGCTAGAAGGCTCGACAGGTTTGCGGCACTCCACAGAGGTCACTGATGGCTGGTCTGAAGGCTGAATGTCTGGCAATAAGACAAAGACAAAATCTAAAGCCTGCCCCAAGACTGACGAGGGGGCCCATCGCCTTCAAGCAAATCATCATCCTCTGTGGCAGAAGAGACGTAGCCCAACTTGGGCTGACCAGCAGAAACCTCCTGTGAGTGCTGAACAGCATCCAAAGGGCCAGGTGAGGAATCTCTGCGACCGACCAAAGGAGGTTGTGCCTCAGGAGGCACAGGGAAGCCATCTTGAGGGTTGCTGGAAAGCAACCTGGTGAGCGCCAGAACGGCCTGCCTCAGCTCACCCTGAGAATCCGTCAGAGCAGCCATGCCCAATGGAGTGTCTTCCCAATGGACCCTTCTAGAACCCAAATTGCGGCAACCGCGTTGTGTCCTTGGGCAAGACACTTCACCCTAATTGCCCATGTGGGGGCACGATGACGCCGTGTACTAAGGCGTACTGCACGTCGATGGTACGCATGTCTTCAACCAATCTAACCCTGCCTGTGCTGCAGTGCGGAGTTACGATGTTGGGGAGCTGGCAGCTGCTCGTAGTTGCTCGGTGGTTCTCTCCGGGTACTCCGGCTTCCTCCCCCTGTAAAACTGTCACGGTCATGATTAGCCATTGTGCATACATATGTGACCTTAAACATCAATAAATAAATAAATATATATAGAACCCAAATCATCAGAAGGGACAGACGATGAACGTCGATCAGCAGACAGAGTAGGGAGATAGTGAGAAGACACCGGAGGACAGTCCCAAGAGTGACGCCCAGAGGCTGTCACTGATGTCTGCAAAACAAAAGGCCCTGCCTGCAAATCCTCTACAGAGACCGACGGCATACGTCGATCGCTAGCTGGACGTGAGACACGACGAGAAGACACCGGATGATTGTCTCAAGAATGACAGGAACCTGCCAGTGGCCTCTGCACGACAGAAGGCCCCAACTGCCCATCCTCTGAGACTGACGACAAGCATCGTTCGACAGCCAGACTTGGGACACAGTGAGAAATCACCGGAGGAAGGTCCCAAGAGTGACAGCTAACAGGAGCCACCACTGGTCTCTGCCGAACAGAAGGCCTTGGTTGCCAATGTCCCAGCCCCATCATGCTAGTCAGCTCACCAGCAGAGGCAGGCAGAACAACGATTCGCCTGAGGAACGAGGAACCGTTGCCGAAGCGACCGAGCATCCCAACCAACCAGGAGCAAACCTAGCCAGATCAGACGGGGCAGCCAGCAAACCCGTACAGCTTCGCTGAGAAGCCAGGGAAGACTGGGAGCCCTGTGACACACCACCAGATACAGCCTCGGGCCTCCGAGACTGAATACCATTCCCGGAAGAGATGGCAGAAGCACTATCATGCAAGATAGGAGCAGCATGAACAATTTCCTCAGCAACTGCCGATGATGCAGGTGGCAAATCAGAGAGACTGACCTAGCTGACCTCAGAAAAACTGCTGGAGCCAATGGAAGAGAGGCCGCAGTCCCCACTTCAGGCGTCCCAGCACCAACACCGCAAACAGTTGAGGAGGAACTTGCTACCGAAATAGGCTGCCCAACATCCTGTGTGACAGAGTCACCATGTGCACTGTCAGAAATATCCGACGAGGCATGGCTACCTTTGCCCCGAGAACGAGGGGTTCTAGCTCTGGTTAGAACCACCTTGTTAACGGAAGCCCAGAACTTGGAAGACCAAAACCCACAGGGATGCGCCTGAGAACAATTGTTGCAAGTGACACAAGTACTGTGAACATCATCTACATGTTTCACCTGCATACAAGAAGGACAAGGAATACTTTTAGGCATTGTCCAAAAAGGTGACAGAAGAATTTCTAGTGGGAAAAATCCCCCCCCAAAATCCAAAGAATCAAGCTTCCCACTGACGGAAAACCGATCAACATGGGTCGTGTTTTCACACACGGAAAAGGCAAGCTACGTAAAGAGAACACAAGCAAAAATGATCATAAATATAAATAAAACACAATCAATTTTGAGTCTGAGTAAAGGATACAATCCTTTTTGCACAAATAACGATAATAGTAGCAAAAGAATCAAGTCATTCTCAAAAAAAACAAGCTGAGCAGCATGAGTTACCAAAATTCCGACCATGCACGATGGCGGAAAAAAAGTCACGGTTGTTGCGCATGTGTTCGGTAAATGCAAGAGGTGTGCAGAGAGAGTGCCTGTAATGTCGCTCGAACTCTTTTCAATCTTTTTTTTTGTGCTTTTGCACGCTTCCACTTTTCCAACTCGTTTGGAAAAGTTTATTAGCTTGAGTTAGTTCCAAAGTAGGGATTGCACTTACGTTACATCCAGTTGTAAACAAATGTGAGTAGGTTGAGAAGAAAGTGTAGATTTTCTTTTTATTATATGCTATGTGACATTTTACTGTGCAATATTCAGCCCAATTTCACTGCAAACATGTACATTTCAAAACAATAACAAAGATCAGCTGATCGTTCATTCAAGGTGATGTCATGCACTGAAGCGTAACGTCATTTAGGAAGCTACTGAAAAAATTCATCGTGTGGACCTGAAAGTAATATTTTTCACTCGTGCAAGCACAAATGACAAAATAAAACTTTCGGGTCCACACTCATGAGATAATTCCCAACACTGACTAAAATAGAGTAGATTTTCTTTTTATTATATGCTACGAGACGTTTTATTGCACAATATTCAGCCCAATTCGACTCAAAATGCATACCTTTCAAAACAATAACAAAGATCAGCTGACCATTCCTTCAAGGCAACATGATGTGGCATAGAGTGACGTCGTTTAGGAAGCTACTGAGGAATATTTCTCGATATCTATGGAGTCGATAGATATCAAGAAATATCTTTTAGATAATCTGCGATAATTCATAGGTGAGCATATAATAATGACATATCCAACTGCAATTTTTTCTAACAAATCATCAACTTCAGGCCCCAAGGATGGTGCATACCCAACATCGATTCTTTGTTCTATGCAGTTTTGGAAAATTGGAGTTTTTGAAATATTTCTATTTTGTTCAGGGGTTCCCATTGGGAGGTGGGAATTTTTTTTTTTTTTTTTGGGGGGGGGGGGGGGGGAATGAATCAAGTACTTATGACTAAATAATACACCACACCAAATTTGGTTCAAAATGTGCCATCTGTTAAAATTAAAATTTTAGGTGGGGGGGCCAAACATGTTTCCCTCCCATTATGATGGCCAAAGGAGTGGGGTGGGAGTGGAGTGGGTTGGGGTGTTGTCATCATTCATGTGAAATTTGATTGGAATCAGCCAAGATGTTTCAAAGGAGAAGATTCATACACCACATTTACAGCGGATGCAGGATGACAGACAATAGTAATGACTATAGCCCATCTTGTCATTCAATCAGGTGAGCAACATGTAATAAATCAATGTTCTGATGTTGGGAGATAAACTAGTAATTTAAAAAATTCAGTCATGTTTTACAGAGCTGAGTGAGCATTGTCAAAAAAGACTGAATTGGTTAAATTCCTATTTGCATTGTGGGAAAAATTTACATGTTAATTTTTTGTATTTTGACCTTGGTGATCATGGGTTAAATTCATTATGATTCTGCTAGCTTAATAAATTACCTTGAGCATTTAGACAGGAGAAGAGAGCTGAAAGAGAAAAAAAGTTCATATTAGATAAGATATTTGAACTCATCACTAAGATGAGTAACTATGATAACAACCAACTGGTGACCAAGCCAGCAATTAAGCATGTCTGACACACACCAATTCACTTGTGATTGACCTAATTACCAGAACATTTTCTGGAAACTCAATCTATGTTTATATGTACATTTCACTTCGGCTATTTAAAAAACAAGTAAAATGTTGGCACTGCCAACAGATACTCCCCAAAATGCAAATTGATGGAAACAAAATACTGATTTTATCAAAATCCAGAACTGTGAAATGGTTTAAGCCATATAAAAAAAAAAATACAAAAACATATGGAAGGACAAGGGTGACAGTACATAGTAAACCTGTATTAAAAGGCTAAAAGCTCCTTGGGAATGAGATTAAACTGGTTTTCGAGGACAGGTCACTTCTTAATTAGTGTGAATGAATAAGCAAGTTTGATTATATATGCCCTGGGCATTTATTTGGACACCACAAGAAATGTTCTGTCACTTTACCATTTTGCCACATTTCAAGGGGCGAAACTCTGGAATGTTAAATGTCATAATGGAGAAAATTGAACTTGACCTACATTATTACAAGGTTGTACATCAAATTGACCGTGAGTTATCATCTGGAAACCATTTATTTTACCATTTTTGCAACTTTTCAAAGGACATAACTTTGGACCGGTAAGTGCCATAACAATGACAATCGAATTTACCCTGCATTTCATGGTATATAGTAATTTTGCAAAATTAGGTTGTACATCAAAGCAAACTAGCACTATCATCCAGAAACCATTGATTTGACCATTTTACGACTTTTCAAGAGGCTTAACTCTGGAACAGTAAATGTCATAATGGTGAAAATCAAACTTGACCTGCATTTCCCAGTTGGTAGTAACGTTGCAAAATTATAAGGTCGTACATCAAAGTGACCTAGAGTTATCATCCAGAAACCATGGATTTTTACCATTTGCAACTTTCAAGAGGCATAAGTCAGGAACAGTACATGCCATAACAATGAAAATTGAACTTGACCTGCATTTCATAGTAGGTAGTAGTAATGCAAAATTATAAGGTCATACATGTACATCAAAGCGACCTAGAGTTACCATCCAGAAACCACTGATTTTACCATTTTGCGACTTTCAAGGGGCATAAGTTTGGAACGGTAAATGCCATAATAATGAAAATCAAACTTGACCTGCATTCCATAGTAGGTAGTAATAGAGCAGCATAGTATTCATATTTCAATACCAGTACCAGTATTGAAAAAAATGCTGCGAGATACTGGTATATCATAAATAAGTTCAGAATCTGAACGAAGTTATCAGTGCCCATGACTGATAATCACTGATACTGATGATTATGATCAGATCGCTATGCTAATTAACAAATACAGGGGCAAAATTGCATCACAAATCGATTCGCATAAAGATTCGCCCAAATCTCGAAGTACGCGAAACTTAGTAGATTCGCATAAAAAATAGTTTTTGATTGTGGAACACTTGTTACTTTCTGTGTTATGGCTATTTCATGATCATAATACATGTATAAAGTCAAGTTTATCCAGCCGGTGTCACACTTTTTCACTAAAAAAATTATCCCCAAATTAAGAGTGCGCCTTATACATCAGACTTATCAGTAGGATAGACTATCCAATTTTGGGATGAAAACCTCGGGCTATGTTCTGGGCAGCTGAGTTCATAAACAGTTGACAACACAGTTATATTTTGGGTGATTAACAATCAAATAAAATTTGCTGCAAATGCTACCTTATGTTCAGCTGAAAGCAATATCATTGATAAAGCATTTCTTTTACAGACATGCTGAGCGTTATTTTATTTTGATTTAAAATGACATAACAGATACAGTCCAGACATGAGGAAAAACAATTAAGTGCCATGACTTTTTTGTTCGAAAAAAATATCTCACAATTCGTCACTGCAGGCTTTATTTTTCCTTTGTTCATGAATATTACTTAATACAGCTGTTTTTGGAGTGTTTGCACTTCGCTCCCTGCATTTTCCTCTCCATTGTTTAGTTCTTCTTATGATCTATTGTAGTTTAAGTGTTGATAGATATGGTCAGTGTATGTTTGTGTTAGTAATTAATGTTAATGTAAGGGCCAATATTAATGTCTGAATGGATTATTATTGTGCAGGCTTCCCTTTCCCTTTGTTTCTGTTTCTGCACCGTGTACGTACATACATGTACCACCAAAACTGCACCTGATGCGATGTGTGGTTAGGACAGGTCTTCAAGGATTAGATATAAATCCTAGGTTTATTTGAATTCATTTCTAATTTCTGGGATAACATCTGTAAAAAAAAATATTTTAAGTTACAAAAAATAGTTAAGTTTTAGATTGGTTGTCATTGTTTTAAAATTGGTATGAAAAGTGGCAGGGACATCCAACTCACGTCTTCATTGCTGTTGAACAGCTTATTAATATTCATAAGTTCAGAGTTCACAATTAACAGTGTTGGGTTGATCAACTTGGCTTCAGGCTTTATCTGTTTTTGATATATCGACTTCAACTCCGATAATTTGATATGATAACCGCTTCTCACGATATGCCGGTACTTTTAAACCAATACCAGTATTCATCCGGTATCATTCTCAATACCGGTAATTACTGGTTTACCAGTATACCGTGCAGCCCTAGGTAGTAATGTTGCAAAATTATAAGGTTGTACATCAAAGCAAACTAGAGTTATCATCTGGAAACCATTTGTTTTGAACAGGCAGGTGGACAGACAGACAAAGCAATGACTAAATGCTCTCCCGAAATGTTTTTGGAGACCATAAAAATACTGGGTTCTCAAGCACCTCCCTCGTCATTGAAAAGCTGCCTCATCATTCCATTTTTTTTTTACCTCAAAATCTCTTCACTATTTTGTACTTGTAGTATAAAAATTTGATCAACTATCTCTTGTTTGACAGAGCTCACTGAGCTTTGTAAAACAAGATATAGTTGGTTAAAATTGCAACTGCACTATGGGAAATTTTAGCCTTGTGAAATGGTTAGTTTCAAAGAGTCGTATGTCTGTAGTGTTCAACCGATGATCGGAACCGGCCACCACAATCGCGGCCGATTGTAGGCAATCGGACGGCAACGGCTCCTGGAACATTGGTTCAACCGATTGTTGCCAAGCATTTTGCAATGATTCATTAATCGCATTTTATTATCTTGTTCAACTGCTAATGTAAAATGATGCCAATGATACCATTCAATAAAGTTGAGAAAGAACCACAGTGTGTATGCTTAATCTCTCCAGACGCCCCTTTCACAGGATACACAAGTTAAATGACAAGTGAAGCTCACAATTGAACGTACTTGCGGCAATCGCCAGTTCCTACCAGGAAAGTGAGGGTTGTACTCCACTGACTCAGGTCGCAGTAAAATTACCAGTCGCGCACACTTGAGCGGTAAACGTGGCTTTGTAAGAGCCACGTTTCCCACCCAAGTGTGTGCGACTGGCAATTTTACTACGACTCCAGTCAACAAAGAAAAATGTTTAGTTTAATGCAGTTCTTTCGAGCCCCGACTTGTCTTGTAGTGCATGGTATTACAATCGGGATCGGCATCAGAATCAGCCGATTGTGAGCTCAAATAACCGGTAATCGGTCTCCGACCATTTTTGGTAAGCAGTTGAACACTATATGTCTGTACAACAGGCAATAAGACTTACAGATATAAGAATTAATTTATGCTTTTAAACTCATAGCTCAGAAAAAAGCCTCCCTCATCCTTTTTCAGAGCAAAAATGTCTGATAACATGGATTTTTTTTGGCCTCACAAATCTATTTTAATATTTGTAATTCAATTTCAATAAGGTGTCCAATTTTAGTATGCTTCACCAATTTCTTGATTTGATATCATTTATTGGGAAGCCTTCCACATAAAGGTCTCCAACAAATGATAAGCTAGATTTCAACCACATCTACAGTTAAAACTAGAAGTCCTGTTACGAACTGTGTGCTTATCTAGGCTTAATTGGGCGTAGGGATTGCACGCAATTGCCATATCGAATGGCATCCAAAGCATGGCAGGTTCTCCCGGTTACTCATAGCGAACACAGGCAATGTTTCTGCCAATGGACCTCCAGGTTACTTGGAGGTCCATTGGCTGAAACATTGCTTGTGCACAGGCCATATGTACAGAATTTGATAGCCTTACTATGGACATAACGCGTGCGTAGATTAACGCGCAGATCAACATGCTATTTGAGTGCATTTCATGACCAGACTTCTAGTTTTAACTGTACATACCTATAGAATACACATGTGTAAGACAAAGTTATAATTTACATGTAAGATTTTTTATTATATGCTAAACAAAAGATTATCGAAAAAATTGTGAAAAGATAGAAATTTTCACTTTCACAGTATCAATCAAAATGATGGCTTTCAAAGCATCGCTTCAAGGTGAATACGAGTCAAATTATCACTGGAAATTATCAGTTTGTTCTAAAAATGTAAAATGAAAAGAAAATCTAGTGTTGTGAGTGGATACCGATCATTTCCAGCAATAATTCAACACGTATTCATTTTGAATGGATGCATGAAACCTGCCAGCTGAATCAGGTCGCAAGACACTACCTGATTCGAGTATCGATTAAATCACTTCTGCGTATCAATGCACATCAGCTGTTTACTTTCATGCATCAATTCAAGGTTGGGACAAGTGGAATTATCGATAAGAATGATCAGATTCTTATAAAAAAAAAAAAAGTATAATAAAAAGAAAATCTAGTGTTTTTGAGTGGATACCGAAAATTATTTCACTTGTGACTGACACAAATGGCTGTTTTCAAAAAATAAACATTTGTCTTCATCACTCATGAGATAATTTTCGATATCCATTCAAAAACACTACATATCCTCCATTTAGAAGTCATTTTTGAATTTGACTGTGTGCTTTTGCTACTGGTATATGTTATGCGGGGCATTTTGAGATACAAAATTTATATTTACAACTTATTTAAATTTGCTATGCATGTGTGTTTGTGGATGAAGTGTATGTGTGTGGAGGTGGGTGGTTGGGGGTGGTTGGGGGTGGTGAGGGGGATCCTGTAATCTTGCATATTTTAATATCATTTAGGGCTGCACAGCATATCGATAAACGGATACATACCAGTATTGAAACAAACATCGATTGAATATCAGAGTAATTACAAAAATATCAGTTGATCATCATTATTTATTTATCCACAATTTAATTTTCAAGATATCTTGATCGATTTTTAATTGTAGTCCTGAATGAATAATATTATCCTTTTACCCAACGAATCAGACTGTAAAAAAAAAAATGTTTGTTTATTCCCAACCTACTCAGCAAAATTACTCCTACTCTAAAGTTTTCATTGCCAGTTTCTAGAAACTTTTTTTTTTTCAAAAGTCCAAAATTCGATAATAACTGGTGTGTCCATTACATTTTTCCTATACATGTAAATTACATTTATCCTATACATGTAAAATTGAGATTAGAGCTAATTTGATGACTAAAGAAATCTTATCATGAAAATTGAGCTCATGTTGATCAACAGTATGTTATGTCCAAATGAAAGACATTTTTTCTCTATTTGTTATCACTTATCAGCCCTGGGAATTTGAAAATTTGCCTAGGCAAAAATGTGTATCAGTTTGTTGAGTTCCAAAGTATTGTATGCAACAAAATTGCCTAGGAAAACTGAAAATGCCAAGCCAAAATCCTTGGCATTGCAGGTTGCCTAGGCTAATTCCCAGGGCTGTATTATCACCATATAATATTTTGTAATTTCATAACATGTTTTGTTATCATCTATAGAACCTATGGATGGAGTTCTGTGTCATAGTAGTTTCAAGGTGTGTCCTCAAGATTTATTCACTAGTCGCAATTGTGAAATTGAAGAGAAAACAACTACGGGTCCATTAGGTTCATTATACAGATCTTTTAAATGTGATATAGTAATTAAATAAAAGTACTTCCCCACCTACCCAAATTTCAATGCCTGGGTAGGGAATAGGCAAACAAAAATATTTGTAATACCAGCCTCAGCCATGTCCATCTTTGTAATATGCAAATTCAGCAGTTGAAAAAATATTTTTCAAAAAAATTCAACAAAACCATATGATGTGACCCCTCATTGGAACGAACTTGTTGAGCTTGTTTCAACGAGGGGTCACATGATATTGTTTTGCTGAAATTTTCGAGAAAAATTCTATAAAGCTAATAGTTAACCCTTTACCTAACGTAACGGCCAAAACCGGCCAGCGCTATTCTCAAAAATCGCCAGTCAATTTTCACTATTTTTTTCATTTTTTGTCTCAAAAACATAGGTTATGACCCCTCGTTGGAACGAGCTCGTCGAGCTTGTTCCAACGAGGGGTCATAACCTATGTTTTTGAGACAAAAAATGAAAAAAATTAGTTATTCAAGAATTATTTTTGCAAGTGTCGTCTGCTTTTCATGTTAGGTAAAGGGTTAAAATAATAAATGTTGATATCATTTGCGTTGGCTAAAGGGTTATTTGAACTGCATCGTCAAAGCATGCTAAATTGTTTCAGTGTGATGGCTCAAGTCCTGATTATGGTACATGTTTAGATGTCTGAACAGTCTTTCGATATACCGGTATACTGCAGCATTTTTTGAATACCAATACATGTAGTGGTATTCAGTTTAGAATATCGTGCAGTCCTAGTATTACCAATCTGTTGCATTTGGGGGTTCAGTGTGCAAAATTTGACTGGAACCCTTGGTTCGTTTGTGTGGTAATTACGCAAATTTAAATCTATGCAAACGGATGAACGGTTAGCCCAAAGTTGCATCTTGAATGGTAAAGTCTGAGTAACTTAAATGGTAGAGTGCTAAATTTCTCTCAGCCTCAAGATTGTTCACACATTTTTGTCTTGTTACAATTATTGGGAGAGTGCCTATAGGTACTCAACCATAAACTGTAACAATGCAAATCGATGGAGATGAAGTAATTTTACTTCCAAGATAATATGAAGGATATCCACAGAATATGAAGCCTCTAACTTTAGGTACCTGCCGTTCAGAAGAAAGCCCAAATATGGGCTTCTAGCCCTCTACCAGCTAACCAGCCTTTCTTGTGTCTTGATAGATTTTTAGACTTTTGCCTTGAGAGGTTATATATATTTCAATTCCACGCAATATATGAATACTTGTTAATGATAAAAAGGCAGTTTCCCAAGAATTTTTATGTAGCCGAGCATTCAGTTAGCCATCTCCAACCCATGTGAACAGTCAGTCAGTTGGTCATTTTTGAAATCTTGCACACTGGGGTTGCATTTGATTTCTTTCTTTTCTATTCATTATTCATGTACACGCACCCAAAATTTTGCCTTTCACACAAAATGTTTACTGACATGTTACTGCAGACCTCTTTAAGGAATGAAAATGCTAAACAAAATCCAATGCAATATGAAATACATGTATAAAATTTACCTGTTGAAAGACAGACACAGAAAATATATGGAAGATTTCTCATTGTCGCCTATGTGCTTCCTCTTTAAAAAATCTACAAACAATAAATAGATGCATCTACTAAGAAAATGAGATTAAATAATATAAATATATCTACAAAAGTGAAGACTAATTTATCAACAGCAGGCAACCTGTTCCAATAGTATCACTCTCTATACATGTACCTCAGGTAGTCAAAGGATGTCAATTTTTGCATTAAGACTTATGTCAAGGACTTTTTCTCCAAACTGTATCAATGCTCAGATCTGTTGGCAGACTTACAGTTAAAACTAGAAGTCCTGTCACGAAATGTGCGCTTATCTAGGCTTAATAGCGCATAGGAATTGCGTGCAATTACCATATCGAATGGCATCCAAAGCACAGTAGGTTCTCCTGGTTACTCATAGCAAACACAAGCAAAGTTTCTGCCAATGGACCTCCGGGTTACCCGGAGGTCCATTGGCTGAAACATTGCTTGTGCACAGGCCATATGTACAGAATTTGATAGCCTTTCTATGGTCATAATGCGTGGATTAACGCACAAATCAACATGCTATTTGTGCGCATTTCATGACAGGACTTCTAGTTTTAACTGTACAATAAACTGACTGTAGCAGCAGGCCTTAAAATTACCTCAAAAGCTTTTGACCTCTCATTGGTATGAGTTTCTCAAGCTCCTTCCTATGAGGGGCCATAAGCTATGTTTTTGAGGCAAACATTGAAAACAATAACAATTTGTTTGGTGATTTTTCAGGGCCAAATCCAGGGATAATTTGGGGACATCTGTCCACATATGCCGCAGGCATACCCAAAGGCCGTAGACGGCAGAGACAGAAACTGAAAGTGGGATTACCATACTGAATGCAACGTTTTTAAAAGGTAGTCTGACACAAAAGTTGAAATTACCATAATGCCTCCACATAGCTTTTTTTATCACAGTGGAATTGCCTCAGGCGTATTTTTATTCAGCTAAAGTATCCGATTTCAGGTTTAAAGGGATAAGCTTCATGTTGGTTTTAGTCAAGTATAATTTTTGCTGAATTTTTACCGTTTTAGCGGACTATGGGATGGAGATTAAACATGAATACAATGAGTTTGGGTGCCTGAAGGTTGGGCACCCAAACCAGTATACCGGTACCGAAAAGTTCTGGATATGGCCCTGTTTTTGTGAATGTTGCTGAGCCAATTTTAGTTACATGTAGGTAAATGACTGAATTACACATCTATTTATTTATTGGTGTTTAACAACACTTTCGACAGACAGGATCACCTCGTGTTGGACAGTTTTACAGGTGGAGGAAGCCAGAGTACCCAGAGATAACACCAAGCAGCAGCGAGCAACGGTCAGACTCCCCAACAAACTAACTCGACACAAGGAGGGTTAGCATTGGTTGAAGACAAGTTCATCATTGATGTGCAGTACACCTTAGTACACAGGACCACCGTGCCATGTGGGCACAAAAATAGATAGTATATAAAGTTACAGGCTTGGCAATTTCAGGGGAGCGATTTTTTAGCTCTCCTTACTGCCCTCCTGAAAGAATTAAGGAGAGCGAAAAATTGCCCTCTTAAATATTTTGGTCTGGGATGATTGAGATTACATGTATTATGCTCACATTAAATTTTTGTTGTAAAGCAAAAATGTAATTCAACTTCGAAGTCACATAACATCACGTAATTTCATTTTGAAAGTGGTTTAGTGGTAAAAGGTAATGGCTGCAACCATACCCAAACACAGTTGCAATCATTTGAAGCAAAATGGGTCACAGCAATATTTTTTTTTCTGTCAGTTTCAAGTTCAACAACTGACATCACAGTTTGAGGGGTAATTATTTAAGGAATATTGACACTATAATATACTACCATTACTACTATCCTGTCACTTAAAGCACTTGCACCAGGATGTGACTGTAGATTCAAGCAGACCTGTTGTCCAAGAATGTCATACGCCTACCACTACCACCTTCAACCCCCTTGGGGGTTGAAGGTGGTAGTGGTAGGCATATGACTTTCTTGGACAACAGGTCTGTGTACACACACAGGTCTTGTCAAGTGTGTGTTCGGTTGTTGAGTGAGACATCTAGATGTCTAAGAGATTTCGCTTTACCTTAGTAAAGTTAATAAAATCACTGATGTAATAGTCTGTTGGTTTCAGTTTCAATGAGTTCGTTCAATTGGATACTTAAAATGCTGTGTAAAGCTAATTGCTCTCCTAAGCTGATTGAGGAGAGTGATTTTTTGCCCTCCTGCATTTTTCAGAATGCCAGGCCTGAAGTTATATTTTTTTAAACGTGTTAAATTCTGATAATCAATAAAATAAAATGTAAATTATACAAGTAATTCAATAAAATATAAATTACATGCACTACTTGATGTTAATTTCTGACTGAAAAGTATCAAAATGTTCCTGGTCACATGGCAGGCTAGTTTTAATTGAGAGACTAACTTTTACTAACAAAACTGTAGTCAACATCTCTCTGGATTATCACATTTCTATTGAACAATAGAACAATAGGTGGTAGACAGGAAGACCCAATAATAATCTATTGTTGCCAGAACAAAAGCATGGAATTAAGTGGGTATCAGCCCTATGGAATCCCAGACATTTCCCCACTCGCTACTAACTGGAAATATGTACATTTTCCCATTGCAATTAATTCCCCTCGGACACTTCCACACTGCAGATAATTATCCACTAAACATTTACCCACATGGATGTAGTGGGCATAATGTTTAAATGGTTATTAGAGCATTGGACTTCAAAGCGAAAGGTTGTATGTTTGAACCTGACTCATTTCATCACCTTTAAATATCGGAATCACCTCTACTTTCCATAATTAGAGTTTGAGTAAAATGAAATCACATTCATAATATACTTGAATGACCTAATTAATTAATATAGCATATTTTCTCTTAAGCTATTTCACTTTTGTTAATTGTTGTATGATATACATGTATTGGTCAGAGATAGATATAAAGTATGATTACAAAGCAGAACACAAAAAACAAATGGAACCGACCAGAAATGCGTGTGATGTGGACAGAACTGCCTTCGTCCATACGAAGATCCTAAGGTCAGAGCTCGATTTAACTAGATTCGCAGAGCCATTTTCTAATCAATTTTCAAGTACACCTAATGAATTTCACATGACAAAAACATGTAAATAATAGGAAATGCTAATCAAAATTTATCCAAGTTAGTGAACTGCTATTCAATTTTTAAAAATTAAATCGATCCCTGCCTAAAGTATTACCAGATTTCTCTGCCATAACTTAAAAAAAACCCATATTATTCAAGTGGAATCACCTTTAAATACAGATATCAGCTCTTAATATTTAATATTTAATTATATATTTCACATTCACCAATATTCGTGGCATTCCATCACCATAGTCCAGATTAGTCATATATAGAAAGTACATGCAACACCAAAACAATGATACAGTTTAATTATTTTAATATTTTGTTAGGGTCATTCTGGTATTTACTGGTGATTCTGGTGTATATGTATATGCATGTATACTCTCATGTTCCAAATAAAAATGCAGACCCAAATAAAAGTGTGGGGCAGAAAAAGACATAAAAGTTAATAAATGTGCATGATACTCAACTCGGTGCAAAATAAAGATGCTCAAAGTGGAAGTTGAAAAGTAAATTTTCTGAAAGTGAATTGGAAAATAGATGGTGACAAGGTGTCTTATCTGTTTAATTCTTAGCCCACTGAGTAATTTAAAAAAAAAGCTTTTATCAAATCCAGTCATGGCAGCTGTGATTCTCTGAAGCAGCCATGACTAGATTTGATGAGAAATTCACTACACAATTTGATAGGATTGGTTAAAATGTGTATATAACTTAAGGGGAACAATTGGTTGAATACTGTATCCTCGCATTTCACTTATTTGGGGCAATGGGGGGGGGGGGGAGAGAATTGTCTTGTCCAAGGACACAACGTGGTTACCACCGTGGGATTTGAACTGAGAATTGCCACGGTGGGATTTGAACTGAGAACCTCACAGCTTGCAGCCTGCACCTATACCTGCGGAGTTAAAATTTAAAAAAAATACATGTACTTGTACTTTTAATTTAGAACCCAAGAGTGGGTACATTTTGACCACACTCTATGTCATTGACAAGGCTGCAGCCAGTGCAGGCATTCAATTTCAAAAAAGTCTGTTGTGGTGGCCTGATTGTATCCACGGGCATTTGGGCATCCAATTTCAACCCTTACTTCTCGGGAGTAGTATGGAAAACAAGCACCTGATAAACTGGGTAGGCCTACCACCATGCTCTTAATTCACAAAAGTAATAACTTCAACTATAAGCCTGCAACTTATAAGGGACAGAGTGTCTTGTGGTTGGAAGTTCTTGGCCACATGTATTCTCATCAATCTTCACGGCAAACCCTGTTATAGTGTTAAGACGTTTGTAAGGAATATCAAATGAGTGATGGTATATTCGTAAATTTTAAGAGCTGCCTGTCTTTTTTAACATTTACAACTTACTACGGAATTGGCTGCAACTCCAACAATGCGGAACGCAAGAGGCAGCAACAATTCGAAACTGCAGAGTCCCAATTCCAGTTGATAATGGAATGACAGACACAAACTTTAGTGGAATCCTGTACACCTAACTTCGTTGATTCATATTTTCTATCAATAGCCATACCCAATACGCCCAGAATAGAATAACAATATTGCATTTTAAGAGAACTCATGGCAAAACCGGTTGCACTGGTTTAAAAATAGCAGTATTCTCTACTTTTCATAATTTTAGCCCCGCCTCCCAAGCTTCATCCCATTACGGGAAGTTGTCAAAAATGAGGCCAGTGATTCCAGCATGAGTATTATTGTTCATTTGTAATAAAAATGATATTTTCCACACTTTTAACCGATTTCTTTTTCGTCCAGTTTCAGATAAAATTACATGTTCAATTGCTTACCCCAAGAAAAGAACTTTATAGTCAGTTTACAATCGCATGATTTTACTTGAGTTTCGTTCTAAGATTCTATCGTTCAGAGCAATCGTAATTGAGGCGGCAATGTAAACATAAACTTATCAACCATGTCCTGTCACTCACTTCTCATTGATACTTGCCAAACCGGTCCCCCTTACTGTTCAGGTATCGGGTACGTTGTATGCTGGAAGAAAATTGTTGGCTATATTTATCTTACTTGAAAAGTGATTGATTCTATCCCAGGGCGTACACGTTGGTTCCATCGAAACACTGATTCTTATGGGTAGGGGTAAGTAGTACCTGGAATAGATTCACTGCTTCTCTGTGGTATTGTTTCATGATGATACAATTGGTTGGTATAAACTCGTCCCCTGAGTTCAAATGTAGTAGGCACATAGAACACATTGGAACTCAGGGGACGAACTGTTAACACGACTCCCGCAAGAAACAAGGAAAAGACCGTCCGCCGTAAACAATCTACCCAGACTCTCATTAATAGGCCTATAGAAAATTACGAAAAGTTTTTTTTAACTTGATGTGAGCTTCATTTTAGACGGTGGCGTTGATACACATCATACAAGGGGCCTTTTCCCTTTTGGCATGAGGAGGAGAGGTGGGGGGGGGGGGGGGAGGGGGGGGGGGGGCTTCCTCACCCAAACTTTTATTGGAAAAATAGGTAGACCTTTTGTTTTGTCAAAGTTTGCAAAATGAAAGCCTGAATATTGATATTTTGACCCAACAACATGTTTTTAAATTAATATCTTTCAGATATAAAGTGACCCATTTTGTGTGGCAAGGCTGGGCAAGGCCTAAAAAAATTGGAATTCGGAATTTTGGTTGCCCTATTTTAATGAAAATCTGACGAAAAAGTTTTGGGGTCTGTCACAACATTTTCAGCTTGTCTCCACCTTCCTGTGGCAAGGGAGACTGCAGCACCCTGTGGGACAGGACGACAGGTCTGTACTTCCAAGTTCCAGCCAGCTACACCCAACCCTTCCGCTAAAAAAAAACAGTCCACAACTCCTAAATACCAGAAGTTTCAGAACGTGCAGAAACAAATTACAGTTAAAGGCCCCTTTCCCAAAAGGGTAGGAAAAAACCCTGCAGTACATTTTTTTTATACACACTGCAGTCAATATTTTAACACCATAATCCTGTTTGGCTTCGAGTTCTCTATTTTTCTTTCCTGATGAATGTATATTTTATATACACTAAGGTCAACATTTTTATTCGTAACAACTGTTTGGCTGGAAGCTTTTTGTGCTTTTCATTGGAGGCATGTATGTATTGTCACTTGTTGTTGGTGTTTTTCTTGAACCTACAAGAAATTACTGGGAATAGCCTGATTGTTACAAGCCAAGCAAATGCTGACACAGTGACAAATTTGTAAATTTGATTTCAGTTTCCTTTTGAATGCTAAATTGAATAAGAAATGAAATATTTACATGTGAAATTCTCGTCATTTCTGGAGGTGAGGGTTTTGGTATTTCGTAAAAAAAAATACTAAGTACAATTTACCAAAACTCCCCAGGGCCGCCAAGCCAAAGGCGACTTTGAGAAAGAATTCAATTCTATTCTTGTTGGTTGCAAAGCCAAAATCTTGCAGGAAATGAAATATTTCCCTCCCAAACACTGCACAGGCGTAATTTAGAGGGTGGTTCTGCGTTTTTTCCCAAGTCCAAGAAAAAGGTCTCTTTCCCAATCTACGTGGATCAAACTGGGCTGAGTTTAAAGAACAATTGAAACCAAAGCTTGAAAATACACACAGGGAGGCCAATGTCCAGGAAATGACAGATGCATATAGTTGTCAGCCTTACAGATGCAGGGTAGGAGAGTTTTGTAAAGATTAGGGTGCCAACAAGGAAACGTGGATGCAGAGTGAATGATGAATTGAAAAAGGCTATGAAGGGCAGACAAGTCAAATGTGCTTTGTACATGCGATGTAGAAAACTCAACAGGGGTGGAAAGGAATGAGACCAGGTTAGCATAAGAATACCAGCAAGCACAAAATAAAGTAAATAAGATTAAAGATGATAATTGGAGGTTGCCTGACTAATCTTATTTGGACGATAAGAATGACAGAGGATCAAGTTCGAATGTATTTTGGAAAGGGGTGAATAAAAGAATCAAAGGAAGTAAGGCCTAAAAAAATTAAATTAAAATCTGTTTCTCAGGCCCTCCCGCATTGGTCCCTTTGGCTGTCGCATGCTTTCTTTTTATAACCAATGTAAACTTAAAAAAAAAATAAATAAATAAATGGTTTATGTCTGATATTTTACCAAAGTTAAAAAAATTTGTCCTTTGATTGCAAGATGACATTGCAATGCTTTTAAGGGACGAAATACACCACCACCCATGCTATTCTGTAGATTATGAAATCTCAAATTCCAAGGAAACAGAAGAGTGTGTCACGATGTTTTGTTGTCAAGAAGTTTGAGAAATCTAATTTTATTGAATTGAAGCTGCTTGACCCACAACTGTATGATGATTTATTTTTCCATTGGGCTGGTCCCACTACTCACAGCCCAGTAGAAATGTGAGGGCCCAAGAAGCAAATCTGCAGTTTTGGACCACCGGGTAACCTGGTGGTCCATAACTGCAGATTTGCTTTTTGAGTCCTCACTTTTTGATTATTGACAAGTGTATCGTGATACGCATCTAATTGTGGGTATCGTATTGTGATATGCATCATACATGTAGCATGAGAAAACATCATTACAGCCCTACTGGGGAAAGAGGTAAATGATAAGCGATGGGGTATGGTGAACCTATTGGAGCTGAAAAATGATATTGAAGAAAATTTAACAAATTTTGTGTGCAGCAAAATAAAAGGACCCCAAAAGTTGTCTCAAAAGTAAGGAAAAGAAAGGCAGGAGGGACAGATGAAATTCCTAACAAGTTCCTAAAAGATAGGGGAGAGGAACTGCGTGAAAGCCTAATGACCCTATTCAATCTGACCATTGAAAAACAAGAGGTTTCTAAAGAGTGTAGATAAAGCAGCATGACATTTATACACAAAAAGGTGGATAAGGTAGTATTGGATAATTATTGGGGGTTATCTGTCAGCACCAACATTGGAAAGGTTATCTGCAAGGTCTTGTATGAGAAGTTAGAGGATGTGATCGAAGGGAAGGAGTTTTTGGGAGAGATCCAGAATTGCTTCAGGAAGGGAAGAAAAGTCACAAACCATCTTTTTGCAAATGATAGAATCTGCAAAGCCAAAAAGAAAAAGATGTTTATCGAATTTCTGGTTGTTAAAAAGATATAAGGCAGAGTATGGGGGGGAGGGAATGTGGTGAAAGCTTGAGGCCTGGGAGTCAAGTTAGTTGGAATTCTGAAAGCATTATATAAAGATGTTCAAAGTGAACTTGGTTTTTCACAAATGATATTGCACTTGTGTCAAAATGTGAGGAAGGGCTAGAGAAAATGATGGCAATTGTTGGGAGATATGGAAAGAAGAAATGGAGACCTGAACTAACTGGAAACAAAAGCAAACTTATACCTGTAGGTTGTATAGTGGAACCAACTTGAAGGTGGAGACTGGAGAGTTATGTATTCCAGAAGGTGGTAGCAATCTTCTTAGGCTGGAAGAGAGAGGTGACGAGTATTTGGGTGTCAATTTAAACATCACGGGAAGAGGCATCTACCAAAACCACCCAAAACACACTATTAACTGAAAATAGATTATGTTTTCATTTTTGAAATTCACTTTAAAAAATTTCCACAATCCAGTATAAGTATTTCCAATAGTCCCTTGAATCGAGCACCCTATGTAACGACGTAACCTACTTACCAAAAGCATTTACAGCCTTAGTCATTATATATTTTCATGTAGCATGTCATATGGCAGTTACCAATTTTTTATAACCAGAAAGTGTGACTAACCCTGTGCACTGCACAGGGTTAGTCACACTTTCTGGTTATAAAAAATTTCATTTCTAACTAAATAGCTAACCCTGTGCACTGTACAGCCTTAGTGTAAATGTCGTCTATATCAACTCTTTACCCAATGTAATGATCAAAAAAATGAAAACATATTCTATTTTCAGTTAATAGCTTGTTCCAAATAAACTAACTGTGAAGGGTAAACAAATTCTTAATCAGATAAAACTTTTAGGAAGAACCTGCTTCAATAAGGTTTTAACCCTTTACCACTTGCAAAAAAAATCCTGAAAAAATAATTTTTTTCATTTTTTGTCTCAAAAACATAGGTTATGACCCCTCAATGGAACAAGTTCAATGAGCTTGTTCCAATGAGGGGTCATAACCTATATTTTTGAGACAAAAAATAATGAAAATTAATTGGCGATTTTTGAGAATAGTGCTGACCGGTTTTGGCCATTACTTTGGGTAAAGGGTTACTGGGGAAAACATTCTGGAAATGGTGGGTGTACATGTACCAAGTATAACGTATATTTGGAAGTGTTGCCTCAAAATGAAATGGTTGTAAAGAGCTTGGAAACTGCAAAATGATACAGACCAATGGATAACAGTGTCTAGTAATTCTACTGCACTAGAAGCAATCAGAGGTGAGCTTAGATGGATGAGGATCAAGGACAGGGTAGGCTTAATGAAACCCGGTTATCTTACCTATTTGGTAAATCTCCCCAACAGCTGATGGTGTAAATTAATGTTCCAGAATATTTGGATTCAAATACAAAGACAGGGTGGAGAGGACAATTGAGGGAGTTGGTAGAGAACTATTTAATGGAGATCTTCAACTTAGAAGTGGGGAGAAGCCAAAGTAAAAATCCATCGGAGAAAGAGACATAGAGAATGGTAACCGAAATGGGTGAGAAGGGGGCAAAGTAAAGAGGTCTTTCATGGCCTGTGTGATAAAGAGAAGCCAGGTTTTTGAAAAGTACATTGATGGAACCTCAGGGAGTCATTGTTTTTTCAACTGAGATCTCGGTCACTGGAACTCAGGGGAAAAACTAAGAAAAGACAGTGAAAAGGAGTGCTGAATGCGTAATTTAGGAGTAATGGAGACACTGAAACACATTCTTTTGGAATACCGGTATCCAAAATCTAAGTCTAACAGAATAAGATTCACTGGGAGTATATTAAGGTGGGGAATGGGAGAATGAAGGATCAGCTGTGAATATTCACAAAAGTAATATAGACTATAACAACTAAAACAACACTGCACTACTGTGTGTTTTCATAAGAAAATGGGCAAATCGACAATATTTAATCTCAAGGAGTGGACAGATTGGGAACAAACTATATATAGCTTGTAGGGGGCTATCACAACAGTATGCACTCTTGTTATCGTCATCATTCACACCCCTGACTTCAGAGTGCGAACATCTCACCAGCGACAATGTCAACACTGGAATTACCAGAAAGACTAAGGAGAACCATCTCAGCTCTGGCCGTTTCTTGTCCAATCTCCTGGACTATCCAGGAGACTGGCAAGAGCGCCCACCTGACCTTGGTGTTCACCACTGAAGAGAGCAATACACCACCCTCCTCAGGGAGAGGTAGCACCTTTCGTGAGAGGAACTCCTCTCACATTGGTCCTCACCTGAGGCAGTTAGGAGGCCCTGAAAAAAAAGAAGAGTAAGAAGAGAAGCCTGAAAAGCCTGTCGACCAAGTGCAGGGACGCCCAACGCTTGGAGGCCTTCCTGGAAAAGAAGAAGGAGAGAAGTGAGGGGGTGGAGGTATCCCTGCCAGTTCACCTCCTAGCCCCACAGGCACACCCAACCAACTACCAGCTCCCCAGCCGATACAGTTGGATGAAGAACATCCTGTGGAGATTGAGGAGTAACTGGAAGTTGCTTTTTCGCCACCTCCCACCCTCACTCCCCTCTTCCTTTGCTTCCGGACAGCCCGGGCAAGGGACGTACAGTGAATCAGCCACCTCTGACAAGCAAAGCATCAAGGACATGTTGAAAGAATGCAATCAGGTCCTGGCCGATTCCCAAGAATTTAGGAAACACTCCAATGAAATCTCCAGAATGGCTAAAGAAGTACGTGAAAAAAGGAGTCAACAGCAAAGAAATCGACAGCAAAACTCAACATGCATATCACCATCACAGCCACCTCCTAAAAAGAAGACCCACAAGAAACATAGATGTGGATAAGCTGCTTCCTTCTCTTTTCCTCTTTCACCTCGCTCAGACATGGCACAAAACTTATACAGTCAAAGGGGGTCGAAAGGGGCTTACCCCGCAGCGTCCCTGCCAGGGCTGGGGTAATTGTAATTGTAATAAGTGTAATTAATTACATGTTTTCAAAGTAATTGGGTGTAACATGTAATTGAGACCTTTGTCAATTACATGTAATTGAAAAGTAATTAATTGCATTGGAAAATATCATGTAATTTCAATTACTTTTCAATTACATTTAGTCACAAACAAGACAGTAAAGATTTTTTAGAAAAGTGTCACTCAGTTTTGATTTTTGATGCTGCATTGAGGCATATATAGAAAGAATGTGCAGGTGACTAGCTATTCCTACCTCCTGGTTAACTAATGAACAATCTTGTATGGTGAACTGAATGTTCAGGAGTTTGATTTTCTTGTCCTGATAATCTTTGTCTCTGTAATTTGTTTGATAAAAAACTATTGAGGTTTGTGCTTGTGTCAGTGTTTTAACAGTGATTGCTGTATACCTTATTTGATAAAACTGAATCTTGTGTTTGTATGATGTATTAATGTAGAACTAGTCAGTGGACTGAGCGGGTGGTGGGGTGCGGGGTTAAAAGAAAGATTATGTGTGACCTCCCATATTATTATTATTAATTTTTGATTCATGGTTAAGGTCACTTTTTCAAGTTTCAAACTTGTTGCTTTTAGGTATTGGATTTGAAATAAAAAGTCCCACTCCCTTTTCTTTTTTCTTTATTTTAAGTATAGAAAATTGTCAAGCGTTATTAACAAATAAGAGATTGAATTTCAATTGTCTTCACAACCTGTCACATAGAAACTGTTGTCGTTATTGGTGGCCTTTGTTTGAGCTAAACCGATTTGACACCTTCAAAGTTTACAGGTAACTGCCTTTTGTCTGACCAGATCCCCAAATCCCCAAAATTTGCATGCAAAATCAAAAATTGAATATTCCATCTGGTCCTCCATACTTTTGCGATCTGCACATGTGCAGTATCCAGGAAGACACTGAAATTGGCACCAACCATCATTATTTGTTTGGCCCTCCAGTCCGTAACAACAAACTAACATCTGGGCTTTTAAATCTCAGATGCCAGACACAAATCAATGGTAGAATTGGTGGATCCAAGGACATAATTGGATGATGGGAGTGAACAACGGTGGTTGGAAATGTTCAGGGCTGTAACTTTATAATTTTTATCAAAAATATTTCATGTTTCCCTTCCCTATCCTTCCTTGAAGCCCTTCTGTTAAACTCCCAAGCTTTTTGGCTTATCTTATTGAATTTTTTTTATAAATTTCTTTGGAGTTTGAGGTCCTATACAGAATGTTTATCCCCATGGTTACGTCCTCACCCTAGGGGTGTTTAGGCATTTGGGTCATGCATCTTGTATCCGATGTATCGGTTTTTTTTCTTCATCTGAAGATCTTGCTTTACATCAGATAGTTTAAAATCTGTTACTGACTTCGGGCCTCTTTATTCAGTGCCTGGGGTCTTGTTTCCATTTTTTCTTGTGACGTTGTTTACCGTGGGAAGCTCGGCGAGGTCTGAAAGGACCGTGAGCGAGAGAGGTCCCTCTCTTTCCCAGCAACATCTGGGGCCAGATGTTGTGATAAAAAACGTGCGTCAGTCGAAGCATACGTCCTCACCTTCCATCCTGGACGCTCCATATAGATCGCATCCGGCCTTAGCTATAGTTACAGCTTCTTCCACATCATCTACAAAGCACACACGACCGCACCCTAGCCACCCAACTTTGGATATCCAGTCTGCATCGCCAAGAAGGGACCACTCATCATCAAAGAAGTCGGACCATCCGGTAGCTAGGGAGATGAGGCCTTGTTCATCGGGACGTTTGGAGAAAAGAGCCATCTCTGACACACCGTCCCAGGCCCAGCAAGTGGCGAAGAAACAGAAGAATGCTGCTCCTCAGCCCTCCATAACGGGCTTGCTGTCGCAGATTGCGCAGCTGATCGCAGCATCCCAGCAACTGCAAGTGCAGCCTCCTGCAGTCTCAGAACCTGAGCTGTCGGACTGTGCTGGGTCGGTCCAGTCATCTGTTCATTCAGATGCAAGGGACCAAGATTCACAACTGATTCTCTCGGATGGTGAAAGGGATTTGGAAGAAGATTACCCTTCCCTTTCAGAACAACACATGCTTGCGATGGATTTTATCCATCAATACTATCCTGAATTTGTTCCGGCGAATCAGAATGCTGCAACGACTAGAAAGAAACCGCTGGCATCGTTGGACGCAGACTTTATCTGGACAAAGGAGGAGGTCCTTTCTTTTCTGGTTCACTCCAGGCAGGTGTCACAGGCCTTCGGCCATTTAGACGATGCTGTTTTTAATCTCTCCAGTGGGAAGAAAAAAGGCAGTTTCTTAACATCATCTTCCATAAATTTACCGTTTCTTGGACCATGTTCATTTAAAACAGTCGGGGAAGATGTTCAGAGAGTTCCTCTGTGTTTGGATGAGCAGGCCGAGGGTCCAGAGGTATCCTTACCTGGTTCATTCACAATTCGCTCAGACACTATTGAGACGACAATTTCCTCTAATAGAGCGAATTTGGATGCTATGTCTTATGCAGATCACCTTACAAGAGCTATGGCGCAATGTCTCAACGGAAAGGAATTCGAGGACATTCGTACCTCGGTAAGAGTTCTTTCCAGGGCAATTATGTATACCACGTATCACTCCGCCCTAACAGTGGGTAATCTGGAGTTAATCAGACGTGATGGTGCCCTTGCGTCATCATCTTTGATAGATGTCAAGGTGAAAAACTTTCTCTGAGTTGCTCCGGTTTCCAGACATATATTTGACGACAAGCTTTCGTTAGTCTATGACCAGGCTACGAAGAAAGCATCTAATACTCTGCTTTTAAAGTCTGCGTCAAATCGGCCCGCTACAGCAGAAAAGAGTAAATGAGGACGTCCCAGCCAGAAATCGTCAAAAGGGGACTCCTCTCAAAGGTATAGGAAACCCTCTTTATAATTACTCTAGAGGTCATCAGTACAGCGACTCGGGAATGGGGCATACATGTAGGTCTGATCTAGACTACCGGTCAGACGTCCCTAAGCCCACGGGTCGAGGCTCTTCGCGGGGAGGACATGGTTTCTCCTACCGTAAGTCTCACAGGTTGTAAGGTGATGGTCAGGACCTCTATTGCTTGCCAGTTGGCGGAAGGTTATCAAGCTTCGCTAAAAACTAGATAACAATTTACGGAATGCCAGTGGGTGAGAAGTATAGTCTCGGATGGCCTACGACTAACATTCCAAGTGAAACCACCACTAACAAGATGACCGCGTTGGACAAATCTTCTGTCCAATCCTTGCAAAGGAGAGTCTCTCCTAGCGGAGGTAGAGGCTCTCTTATCAAAGGAAGCAATAGAGGTCGTCGAGAATAAAAATTCTCAGGGTTTCTGCATTCACCCGTTCCTCGTACCGAAGCCAGATGGCTTGTTCCGACCGGCAATAGACTTGAGCTGAATGAACAAGCTTCTTGTGGCTCCGAAGTTCTATATGGAGACCATTCAGTCGGTAAGGGCGAGCATTCAAATGCCTGACTATACGGCAAGCATAGATCTAAAGGATGCGTACTTTCATGTCGTGGTACATCCGGCATTCAGAAAGTACCTGCGGTTTGCCGTGCAAGGGAAAGTGTATCAGTTCTGAGCGATGTGCTTCTGTCTGAACCTGGCTCCCTGGGCATTCACTTGAATAATGTACTCGGTAATGTCTCACTTCCGAGCTCATTCGTCTAATGTTGGCTTACTTGGACGACATTCTTCAGAGATATGGCAACAAAATTGTTCTTCAGAACGATGTTCAGAGTCTGCTTCTATTACTCCAACGTCTCGGTTTCATCGTAAACGAGAAAAAGTCTGATGTAGCTCCGTCCAAGTCGTTCATTCACTTGGGAATGACCTTCGAGACTCAAACAATCTGGTTCGTCTGCCGTTACCCAGAGCGAAATTAGTCAGTTGTTATGCTCGCTTTTGTCTACACTCAGACACATTAACGGCGAGGGAATTCATGCGACTGATGGGATTGTGCGGAATGTCTGTGGATTTTATTCCGATTGGCCACTTGCACACCCGTCCCCTCCAGATATTCTTTACTTAGAACTGGAGTGTGAAGACGCATCCACCCGAGACCAGTATTGTTTTAACGGACCTAGTAAAACAAAAGGTCCAGATTTTGGGCAGTTATTCAGTGGTTAACTCAGGGAGTTCCGCTGCAACTGCCGGATCCGTCTTTCACGATTATGACGGATGCCAGTCAAATGGTTGTGGCACGACCCTGAGCCCTGCAGACTTGAAGTGTCAGGGTGTTTGGGACCCTTGGTTCCTAGAGAAGCACATAAACATCAAGAAGATGATGTCAATATGGTTAGCGCTACAACATTGGATTCACATAATAGCGGACGCTCATGTTCAGATATTGTCGGACAACTCAACTGTTGTAGCGTATATCAGGAATCAGGGCTGCTCTCATTCGATTCCGTTATGTGAACTAACGGAGAAGAGTCTTCTATATGTCATGAATCATCATGTTTAGCTTTCTGTCTGTCTGTCTGTCTGTCATATACCTGGTCGTCTGAACATAATAGCAGACTCAATATCTCAGAAAGGTTGCCTGTTGCCATTGGAGTGGATGCTCAACAAGCGAGTATTCAGACAGATTTGCTACCAGTGGATCGCCCATGATAGATCTGTTTGCAACACACCTGAACAATCAGTTAACGATGTTCATGTTGCCATGTCTAGGCCATCGAGCGTATGCAGTAGACACTCTGTCAATCTCAAGGGACGGAATGATAGGATATGCGCATCTTCCATCTCTCTTGATTCAGCAGATTCATTCAGTTTCGTTGCAAAATTCTTCTAGTAGCACCTCTGTTGTCACAGAAACCGTGGATCAATCTTCTCAGGTGTCTGTTATGGAACGTTCCCCAGAAGCTTCCTCCGTGACAGGACCTTCTTTATTAGGGGAAGTCACGCACACTGCATCACAACCCGGAAGGTCTCAACCTTCACGTATTTCCATTCTGCGGTCTTTCTTGCATGGAAAACATTTTACTGGACGAGCAGTGGATGCAATTTCTAACTACAGGAGGTCCTCCTCTTCGTTGAACTACGCAGCTAAGTGGAAGGTTTTCTTCTGTTGGTTTTAGGATCAGTCGATAGACGTCTCTGACCCATCCATACCGGATATTGCCAACTTTTTGGTCTACTTGTTTGATGATCTCAAACTGCAGCCTGTCACTATTAATGGCTATAGGTCTATGCTATCAGACACTTACGCTCACCATTATAACTTGGCAATTGGATCTAATGCTTCATTGTCTAAACTGGTTAGAAATTTCTCTATTAATATACCTAGAACTCTCAGATTAATTCCTAAGTGGAATTTGTCTTGGGTTCTGTTGAAGCTTAAAGAAGCTCCATTTGAGCTGTTGGACATTGGAGAGTTCAACTTCTTGACCTATAAAACAGCATTTCTCTTAGCCTTTGCATCTGCTAGAAGAGCTAGTGAACTTCATGCTTTATCTGTTGACGAATCTCACTACCGTAGTGCTAATAATACCATTACTCTAACAACGGAAGTGGGATTTTGGCGAAGAATCAGGCTCCAGATAAATGGCCTGAGCCTATTACCATAAAGGCTCTACCATCTACATACAATCGTAGACCTCTGCTGTGTCCAGACAGGGCTGAGCGCATATATAAACGTCGATCAGATTTTATTAGAAAAGGAAGGAAACGTTTCTTTCTTTCATTAATTCCTAACAGAAAAGATATTTCTGTTCATTCAATTGCTAGATGGATTCAGTTGGCAATATGAAAATCTATCTTCGGATCAATGTTCTGTAAATAAGATAGCGCATGAAGTTAGAGCGCTGTCCACTTCCTGGGCTTATTCTAACAGTATAGGTATTATTGATCTCATGAAGGCTGCGTATTGGACACAGCCCTCTACATTTACCAAGTTTCACCTGATAAATTTAGAGTACATCTCCAGTGACCTTAGATGTTTAGGTCCTCTTTCAGTTGCTTAGAATGTCGTCCATTAAGGGTTACATCTATAGTTATTTAAGCAGCCCGTTCCAGCAGTGACATTGTTCCACTGCCCTCTTCATTCTGCGGACTTGTACCTCAGAACAGAGGGGGGGGGGGGGGGGGCAGTTTTTCCCTTATGATCATCTGGCTTTATAGTGAAAAAAAAGGGAAGACCTCCTCCGGTGTCATTAGTTCCGAGTTGGTCCTGGGATGGTTTTAATGTGTAGCTCGGTGTGAAGCAAATACTATGTCTCATTTATGTATTGGTTTTTAAAGTGGAGCTCACTGTGAAGCATTTGTATATGTCACATGTCAAACAGGCGTTAATCTACAATCCACGGACACTTTTAAATGAGTATAAAGAGTCTCATTCTCTGGACTGTCTTTATATTTTGGCTTTCCTTCACCGAATTAGCATAATGGGTTATGCTGGCATTAAATGGAGAATTATATATTATGTAATACTCAATTACATTGTTGGTGTTATGTCTTTCCCATTTCTCGTAAAGGAGAAAGACATATATAATTCCTTTCTTCTCCTATTCTCCTGTTGGAGATATCCTTTATGAAGTGATTGAGTAATTGGATTTTCCTTCATGTCGTAGGCCCTCCAGCCTTTTTACAATTCAACTAGTCTGGGCCATTGATTGTTGTATAAAAATATTATAAATTCAAAGTAATTTGTATATTTTTTTTTTTTTTTTTTATACTTACCAATGGCCCAGATGGGTATGACCCTCTCATGAGTGGGCACTCATACCTCCCCGCTGTTTACAATTAATAGGCAATTATAGAAAGAATGATTTTTGGTGTCTTCCTGGATACTGTGCATGCGCAGATCGCAAAAGTATGGAGGACCAGATAGGACATTCAATTTTTGGTTTTGCATTCAAATTTGGGGGATTGGTGGGCAAAATTTGTGTTTGGCCCTGGATTAATTTTTGAGTTAGCACCAGCTGGTCTGGGTCATTGGTAAGTATAAAAAATATACAAATTACTTTGAATTTATAATTTCATAACAATAGGGAGTTCACCTCTTCAGTTCTATTATGCATTTTCCCTGCTAACAACAGCAAAAAAGCGAAGTTCATACATACACATACTGGTTATGAAGCTATCCATTTAACCCTTTACCCAACGAATCGCCCGCATCCGCCCACGTAATATGTAAATTCAGCAGTTGAAAAAATATTATTTTTAAAAAAATTTCAACAAAACCATATCATGTGACCCCTCGTTGGAACGAGCTCGTCGAGCTCGTTCCAACGAGGGGTCACATGATATGGTTTTGTTGAAATTGTTTGAAAAATTTGAAAAAATCATATTTAAAATAATAAATTTTGATATCGTCTGCGTTGGGTAAAGGGTTAATGAAATATTGCCAAAGTAATTAAAAGTAATTGAAAAGTAATTATTTACATTTCATTAAGTAATTGTAATTAATTACTTTGAAATTAAAGGTAATTTAATTGTAACTGAAAATTAAAAGTAATTGTAATTGTATTTAATTACATTTACATGTAATTGACAACAGCCCTGGTCCCTGCGCGCCTTTGGCACACAAAAACCATTTCATTCTTTGACAACGGATTCACACTTTTGACTCTAAGATGTCAACAGCTGAACTATGGAGCTTCCATTAGTTATACAAGAGACACTGATCAAAGTGAAGACTTCCCTCGCTACTACCTGGAGTATCCAGGTGAACTAGGGAACAATTCACTTGACAGTGGATTTGGAGATAGAATCAGAACCGGCATCCTTGGAGAGGTGTATTAACTTTCGTGGGGGATTTTCTCTCACACTGGTCACTCTTCAGGTGACCTGGACTTGCTAAAAATTGATGACAACTGCCGAATCCAGAAAGAAGACAGCTGAGCCAGAAGAGGAGGAGAAGAAAGAAGGAACCTTCCTCCAGATAATAGGAGGTCTGCCGACTGACAGAGTTCATGGAAAAGAAGAAGAAGGAAAAGGAAGAGAGGGAGGCCAGTCAGGATGTTGAAAGCTCAATGCCTGCTACCCCTGTCCTTTCAACATCCAGCCCGGTACCTTCCACCCCAGTGGAGGGTCTGGAGGATGCTGGTTTGCCAGTTGCCAGGTAACAGTCTAATCTCCAGCCCATCACACTCTTCCTTGGAAGAGGAGATGGAGGAGGGAGGTCTGTTTGAGGAGCTGGAAGTTGAGTTGGACACCACACATATCGCCGGAACATCTCTTGCTTCTCCAGCTTCCAACCAGAACTCCAATTGGAGAGTGGGGGGAGGCGGAGGGGTGAGCACTGCAGAGTCTGTGAAAGCTCTCGTGGGAAAGAAGTTCAGAAACGAAGGACACCTAAAGTACCTGATGAGCCAAGTACCATACATGGCCAGCTATTTGAAAGACAACAATGAGCTAAAGTCCAAGTCAAAGATTCTCTGTGATGTCTATCTTCTAACAAATCCACCTGAGATAGACACAACACCAACAACAGCTGCAAGGACTAGGCTGTACATACCAACACCAAAAACACCACCTACAGCGATCTCTCCTTCACAGCCACCTCCTCCTAAGAAGAACCGCCAGAGAGACAGATGCTGCCGAGTACCCTACTCTCTCCTCCTTTAACATGCTCAGACATGGTGCAAAAAGCTAAAGCAACATTTATTATACAGCAAGAGAGGGTTGAAAGGGGCCTGCCCCACATTGTCCCTGCATGCCTTTAGTGTGCAAAAACCATTTCGTTTCGTACAGTAGTATGAACTTTAATACTGTAACTTTTCCCCAATTTTACCTAAAATTTTCAGTCCAAACTAAGTCAATTTCTGATTGTAAGAATTAGCATTTATGTCACATTTGGTGCAGATTGTAGTGCCTTAGCCCCTTATTACTGCATACTTTTTTATTTTATTTGAATAACGTTTTTAGGTATCAAACCAGCTGTATGCACAAATTTTGCAGAAATGTTTTTTTTTTAATTTTTTGCAGTCAAAATTTTCAGATTTTAAATAGACAGTCAATTTTAAGTTGTAAATGTTTATACTAAGATGAATTTTGTTTCTATGTGTCTTCCAGGTAAATGTTATTGTAGACATGGGTTACCCAAGTCAGTTGCAGTAATATTTAACCCTCATTTTATCTATATTTCAGGATTTTAATAGGGATTTTTAGCCAAAACGAAATTGTTTTCTTGTAAGAATTAGCATTTAGGTTAGCTTTTATGCATGTTGTCATGCCTTAACTCTTAACATGCTGCGTATTTTTAAATATTTTTCTTCGAATCTAGTCATGGCTGCTGTGAAGCAGCCATGACAATATTTGATGAAACATACATCTAAATTTTGGATTTCAACCAGTCCACAGCGACTGTACTGAAATAATAGGATCAATACACATACTGGTAAAAACATGTAAAAGGATTTACATGAACCTTTGGTGATGCAATGACTGACACAAGTTGAGCCACTGTGATGAAAATAATTATTGCATACGATCACTGTGAAATTTTAAGTATGTCGGCCAAGCCATCTCAAATTGGGTGAACAACAGATTGTGGTGTGTGCTGTGCAAACTTGATTTTTTGTTTTACCAAATCCTGAGTTTTCCCACTACAGTGCAGATGCTGTGGACGGGTTGTAATCCCCATGTGGGTGGTGATGTCAACACATGCATTTTCCAGGTAATAGAAAGCATCATTAGCAAAAACTTAATTAATGAAGCACCGGTTTGTAAATTTTTTATGATTATTCCTATAATTAGTGTTTGGAATCTCTAATATGATTGCAACCATGGAAATATTGCCCACCCATGGAAAGTGACCAGTCCATGGTGGCTGTACAGTCACTGCTCCCAACATTGGGTAGAAACCTGAAGTTGATATTGAAAAGCTGATAATGGAGTTATGAAAACCTGAATTTTTCAGTGAGTATCAGACTCATCATATTTGTAATTTTGGCTTTCATTTTCAGGATAAATAACAAAGGGAACAGAATATCATGGAGTCTTCCAAAACTGCTTTCCAAGTGCTTTTGCTTGGGATGGTTTTGTTTAGTGGTAAGTATGCAATACATGTAGAAGTTACTCGCCAAGTGTCAAATGAATTGCAACATAATAGTACAGAATGGGCAATTTCTGAAAATTAAACAATAGAACAGGGTGGAATAATGGTACAGAGCAGAAAATTCCAAGATATGAGCCAGTTTCTACATGTATATGCTCAGAGGATTATTTTTGTTCTCCGACATTTTGTCAGAGGACTATTATAATCAGTTGTGCCTGTGTGTGCATTCGTCCTGAGTGATAGCTAAAGTTTGGGTCATCGAATCAAAAACAAATTTGGTGTATATGTCCCCCACCCCAATGAGATGGAGACTTTTGAATCTGGGTTCAATCTGATAATTTTTGTTAGAGTTATGCCCCTTTTTCAACCCTTTTCAGAACTTTGAAAATTTGGAGTCCAGATGATAACTTTAGTATGAGTTATCGAATCGAAACCAAATTTGGTATATGAGTTTGTCTCAAGAATACGCTGGTCAGGTCTGAATTTGGGTTTGGTCTGACCCATTTTGGGTGAGTTATGGCACTTTTTCCATTTTTTCGATTTCAATTTTTTCAACTTGGAAAATTTGTTGTCCGGATGATAACTTTAGTTTTCATGATTAAATCAAAACATATTTCGGTATATGAGTTTGTCTGAAGAATACACTGGTCAAGTTCCAATTTGGGTTCGGTCCAACAAATTTTGGCTGAGTTATGACCCTTTTCCCATTTTTTGGACTTTGAAAATTGGATGTCCAGCTGATAACTTTAGTTTGAGTTATTGAATCAACAATGGGCACAGTGCCTCAGTTGGTAAAGATGCAGACTGCAAGCCAAGAGGTCCTCGGTACGAATCGTACCTACTGCAGCCGCATTGTGTCCTTGCGCATGATACTTCACCCTCATTGCTCATGTGGGGGCACTGTGTACTAAGGTGTACTGCACGTTGATGGTGCCCCTGTCTTCAACCAATGCTAACCCTGCTTGTGTGGAGTTAGAATGTTGGGGAGCTGACAGTTGCTTGTCATTGCTTGGTGGTTCTCTCTGGGTAATCTGGCTTCCTCCACCCATAAAACTGTTGTGGTCATGATTAGCCATCGTGCTGAACTATCTGACCTTAAACAACAATAAATGAATAAATAAATAAATAAATTGAATCGACACCAACTTTTGTACATAGGTTTGTCTCATGAATATGCAGATCAAGTTCAGTCTGACCAATTTTGGCCGAGTTAGGGTGCTTTTTCCATTTTTTTGACTTTGTTGTCTGGAAATATGTCCAATGTAAGAACATGCTGTCAGGGGACATAGCCCATGCCTGGTGATGCACTTGTTGATATGGGAATCTTCTACTTTTTAACAATTCCATAACATCTTGTGTTTGCTTGTACATTACTCTTATCTTTTTATTTGACATAGAATAGATAAACTAAGAGAATTAATTTCTTGAGATAAGCGACCAGCGGCAGGTCCGCTCATTGACTACTGAAAACTAATAATCATACAAATCTGTTTGTGGACTATCTAAGGGAAGCAACATACATGAAGAATTGGAGGGTAAAATGTGAGGGTGAAGTGTCTCATTTAAAATCCCACTGGATTTCCACAACACCTAAAATTTGCAGTGGGATCTCATCAGAAAGTTCCTATAATCCCAGTGAAATTCGAAAACAAATACAGGATTAAATCCCACAGTCCAGTTGGATCCACTTAAAATCCTGGGATTCCACAACAATGAGTGTGGGACCACACCTTAAATTCCCAATGGGATTTGCTATGGGATCCCATCCAAAATTAATATAATCCCATAAAGATTAAATCACACTGGGGAAGTGGGATATTTGGGTGGGATCCCACTGGAAATCCCTCAGAAATATCCCAGTGATTCACACTCATACAATGTTTCTCAACTGAGATCCCACTGGGATTTCCACGTAACATTTTCAGAGGGTCTTGCACTGTTCATTTTATGACTGAAACTTCAGTTAGTGTTTTGATTAACCCTTTACCTAACATGAAAAGCAGATGACACTTGCAAAAAAAAAATTCTTGAATAACTATTATTTTCATTTTTTTGTCAAAAAACATAGGTTATGGCCCCTCATTGGAATGAGCTCGACAAGCTCGTTCCAATGAAGGGTCATAACCTATGTTTTAGAGACAAAAAAATGAAAAAATAATGAAAATTAATTGCCGATTTTTTAGAATAGCACTGGCCGGTTTTGGCTGTTACGTTAGTTAAGGGGTTAACCCTCTGCACATTGAAGTCAAAACAATTAAATTACTCACAGCAGTTTTTCCCCATAATGTAACTTGGAATTTAATCAAAACAGTCCTGTCTGAGAGAGTGAGCTCAGTCAAACAAGATTGATTGCTTAAATTCCCAGTTGAATTATGGGAAAAAAAACCTGAAGATTGATATTCTGATATTTTGTCACCAGTGTGCAAAGGGTTTAGATAAAAATTGAATACAAACTGTCATGATGATTGTCCTATAAACTGAGTATAAAGTAATAAAAATGAAACAAAGCTTTTTTTCGATATTTCAAAAATATAAGTCTGTGTCAGTATTAACCCTTTACCCAACATAACAACCAAAACCGGCCAGTGCTATTCTCAAAAATCGCCAATTAATTGTCATTATTCTTTTCATTTTTTGTCTCAAAAACATAGGTTATGACCCCTCTTTGGAATGAGCTCGTTCCAATGAGGGGTCATAACCTATGTTTTTGAGACAAAAAATGAAAAAAATTAGTTATTCAAGAATTTTATTTGCAAGTGTCGGCTGCTTTTCATGTTAGGTAAAGGGTTAATAAGAACAATGCACCAGTATTTAATAAATCAGTTTGAGGATTTTATAAGGGAAGCACCCTACATGTAGGTCCAGTGGAGTGTTTCGAAATGTCCAATATACCAATAACATGATAGAGGGTCCATTAACAGCTTGAGATGAAGTCGAGGGCTGTTTACGGCCTGAGGGCTGTTGATCATTCCTGGAGGGCTGTTAATAAACAGGGACGCCCAACAAAATCTTGTTATTACTATTATTACCACTTCTAAAATGGTTAAATCCAAAGATCGAGTTTTCACAATGACATTTAAACAAAATACATGTGTTGTCTGTTTCTAGATAAACAAAACGTCACATGGTCAATCACATGATAGCTTAATTTAAATATATTTGTATGCCACCTGAACTCTTCCAAATCTGTTAATTCATGACCAAATGGTGAAAGTTCACAAATGTGTGATATTCATTACATTTATACGTGTATTTGAAACTTCAATCTGAGCCGAGGCATTTTCGAAATACTTATATGGAGGTGGGCCGTTAACCAGGTTAACACACAACTTCTGATTTGAGACTGCGCATTATACGCTTTTACCGTATAGCGGGGGAGGAATTCGCTAGAATTGTGCACTTGGTGATACCTTCCTGAAATTTGGCATGATGTAAGGGTAGGCATCAGAGATTTCAAAATCGATCGGCTACAAGTTGGCACCATCCTCTAGCCACCACTAGCAGCGAAATCCAAAATGGCCGCCAAGCGGATCGAAAAAAAGCTATTTTCGCCGATCGCACAACTGAAGCTCCAAACCTAACACCATACATGTGCTGTAATTGATGTGAATGATGGAGTGAAGCCCTTGGAACAAGTTGGGGGGAAGATTAATGGATAATGGGATCAGAATTTCCGTCGATGTGTGCGTCTGTGTGTCTGACTGTCAGTATGATCGTCCGTCCGTAGATAAATTAGTGTTGAATGTTTCTCGGGAATGCAATGGTCAAATGAACATGGTATGAGAGATTCCTGTCAACACATGAACAAGGGTACTCGATAGTATGCAGCAGTGGGGATACTTGGACATTTGATAATCCAATTAAAGTGACAGTCTATTCTCAACTTCCGGCATTTTCGATAGATTTATTTTCTAAGAAAATAAAACTATCAAATTTCTAGAGGAGTTCTGGTTCAATCTCAACACCATAGCGACACGTCTGCCAGCAAGGGCAGTGCTGGAATGAACTCGGGATGCATTAGTTCCCGTTGTTAATTATACAATGTTATCTTGCCAGTATAGAACATTGGCAAAATGGGACTAGAAGGGGTGAGTGTATGTTTGCAGTCATTCGAGGTACAGGAATATTTTTTGACTACAAGTAGTATTCTTCATTTTCGGCCAGTTAAGATGTGGTGTGTTCCAAGTCAGGATTAATGTTGCCGACACTTAATGCCCATCCCTCATGGTATGCTACTTTACCAGGGATATAGAGATATAGCCACCACTGGGAGCCAAAACATGACCTTTGATGTCGATGAGTGGTCGAAATGTTTTAGCGAATAACTTATCGAAATATGATCCGGTATGGCAATTTGATACCTTACGTTAGATTTATTAGATCAACTCAGGTATGGATTCATTGAGACATGAGTGCGCTACAAGATGAAGGATTTCCAAGTTGATTTGCTATGGAGTAGGAACTGACTAGTCACATGTGGCCTATGGCCAGAGAAAGACAAGGATACCATAGATGAACACACGGGTGAACGAAGGTATCAACTGTTGTACAGAGGCAAAATAGTTTGGGATATTGTATCATGCTATGCATGAATTAACACCGTCTTGTGCAGTAAATAACAGACTATTTTCCGAAATCTAAAACTGTATTCCTATACCCCGGACAATGTAGCAAGCCACATGGGATGAACATTTGTTAGCAAAATCAACTCAACTAGAAACATGACATGTGTTAACTGGCCGAAAATGGAAAAAAAAATACCAGAATAGGAGATGACTGGTCCTAACATGACAGTATACTACTCAATATTGTTACAACAGCCACCTTCACACTTACACAAAGGTGTGCACCTTAATCCAGCTTTCAAGCATTTGCAATTGCCCTTGCAGGCCTTGGCACAACTACAGTGGAGCATCAGTGCACATGCAGCACTTGCGTCTCCTAGGTGAGTCCAAAATGGGACCAGAATATTGAGACGTGGATTCCACTCCCATCCGTACTGTGATGGGTCTGGCACACATAAGTGTTTCTGCAGAGCACGATGCCAAATGAAAGATGACACAAGAATTACCCTTTTTACATGTTGATACAGAGCTGCTTTGGTGGGCGGGATGTTTTCCATAGACTTAAGGCCATGTGTGAACATATGCCGTCTCGCATCATTGACACGTGTACTGACACAACTGTTACTGTACATCTGTATGGTGAGTTTTTCGATATGCTGCATATGAGGGGAATCCTCTGAAAAGACTTGCGGATTCTCAGTCAATTCTATCATCATTTCAGTTGATGCGGGAAAATTCATCCATGCATTCCATCCTGTCTTCTTCCCAATGCCGAGCATGCTGGATGTTACATCACAACCTGTGAAGGCGTGGAAGAAAGTCAGGGCCTTACAGTAATCAGGTCCAAGTTGTGAAGCTATCTCATGAATTGGCATATCTTTATATGCCTTTCCAATTCCAAACCCAATCCACAGCTCACTGAGTCCAAGGTCACGGAATGTTGCGAAATGGTGCAAAGACAGAATGACGACATCAGAATCAACCGTGCGAAGAAAAGCTATTTTGTGACCTTGTGAGACTGCATGGTTGAGATGAAGCATCATGCGCGTGTCTGCTTCCTCGTGGTTCGATGGAGATATGTCACATAAGCTAACATCCTTATTGCATAGTACATATTCTCCTGATGTCGTTAACAACTGGTACTCGGATGTTGATGTTAATTTCAGCAGTTCAGCAGACAGGAACTTGAAAAATTCGTCTTTATTCTCACTAACTTTCAAGAATGCCTGCCAATTCTTCCCTTTAGGTAAAGGGACGTTCTCGGACACCCGTATCAACCTAACTGCTGTCTCACCGAGGCGTTTTGCTCGCGTCTGATTCTTCAAACTGCCTTCGGGGTAACAGTCATAGATCGCATCAACCCTTGTGGTGTTCGTGTTAATCAGAGATTCGATGTATGGCAATAATTGCAATCGAGCATATTCTCCAAACAGATCCGCTTTCTGTGGTTTGATTACATGGACTACAGCAGGCATATCCAAGATGACAACTGAAGCTTGTCTAGCTGCTGAATTCTTCCCTTGTGCAGGAATAGCTGGTAAACAATTGAGAATTTGAGATTTTGTCCCACTCCGTAGCTTACCTCTATCGGATAATGCTGGCGGATCACGTGCATTCTCGTGCATGAAAAACTCATCCATGTTTGAATCAGGCCGGGCTTGCAGTGAAACGAACATCTGGGTAACTATTGCGGCAGTTGCTTTACTTGACATGAGTTTGTCTCGGCCTTTGTCCAGGTTGGCTGGGGGTGGGTTAAGGAAGGTATATATATTTGCCTTGGGAATAACATCATTCAGGGGTACGGTGCATTCCACAAGCCTTTCCTTCAAGAAAGTGGAATATAAATGCTTGCCCCTTTCGGGTAATGACCGTAAACTCTTACTAACTTCGGGGTCCATATATTCACCAGTATCTAATGTCACCAGCTGACCACTAGTTTCATCATAAGGGTTGATAATGAGTCCCTGATTCACCAGATCGAGGAGAGATTTCAATTGATTCAGAAATTTTTTCTGCTCTGATACCGAACTTTCCGGGTGTTCCGTGTTATCTGATGATGTTGTGTGGAAACTTGCATATTCATACTCATCTATAACACGCAGAACTTCTGACCTTGAAAGCTCAATAACGACTTTCTCTTCAGCCTGGCCATAGAGACCTTTTGGACCACTGTCTTCTTTGAGTAGTTGGATACTATGTTCTTGGCTCTGATCTAAACCCATCATACTGAACTTCCTCTCACTACGCTGGACCACAAAATGGCCTTCCATGAATTTGTTGTGGATTGAAGGATGCCGCCTGGGTAGCTGAGACATGTCTCTCAGAAATACGGGGACCCACCGACAATAATTTGTATGTCCTAGGGCAAAAAAGTAACTGCACAACTCATCGATAGAACACAGTGTACCAGGCCAGTTACCGATTCGTTGGTTCCGAACGAATTGACAGCTTGTCAAGAGAAAGTTCCGAACGATTTCACCCCAATAGCGCGCAGTTGGAGATTGTGAAAGAATCCTCTGTTCCCACATTTCAAATGACTCATGGGGTCCAGTCTGCTGACAGTAAATCTCATAAGCATTCTTTCTGAGGATCTCAAGCCAAGCTAGAGTGAGAAGATATGCCTGTCGCGTCCTCTTGACATGTTTCCCACCAAGTAGGGATGATGCTACACCGGGTGTGAATATCTTTGCGAGGTGAAACATTCGCTCCCAACCAGAACCACCCATAAGCTTACCACCAGCTTCTTGGGTGCACATTTCAAGATGCAGGAATCCAATCATACACACCATTCGATCCTCACCTATCTCCTCTGGGAACAGCCATTGACATTTTTTCTGCCTGGCATACAACGGACAGTCACCTTCAATGACAGGTATCTGGCCGGGGTTTACGAAAGCAGTAGCTTCCCTGACCACATACATAGCATGCTTCTGCATACTGAGTGAGTCCGCTTTCTGCTCACTGAAAACAGGGAATACCCCAATAACTGCACGAGGTTTGACATTGTCTTGATCTTCATGTTTTGAAAAGAAGCCTGAAAAGGTCACAGGGACTTCATCAAGCTGCCAGCTGCCATCAACCTTCCCTTTATTGCTGATCTGTGACACATGAGACAACCAGTCATTCTCTCCCACGTTCAAATCTGCATATTCATTGGGCCGTACATTACATTCATCTGGAGATTCAAGCCTGATGTCCCCACCAAAGTCTTCAACGAAAGGAACAAATGCATAGTCGTCTGGGAGTTCAATTTGTGTGTCTTCTGGAACATCTAAACTCAGTGGTGGGGGATCAGTACCCACATTGTCCCTGCTCAGTTGACCAATGAGTGTGATGGACGTACCATGCATATCAGATCTACCAGATACATCAATGTTATCAGTGGTTCCTATCGAGAAAACATTACGTTTGCAGTTAGCTGGGACTACAACACCTTCGTTCTTGAACCGCAGTGAAACAGCTCTCGCGAAACTCCTGCGAACATCCATTACGCGATCATAAGAGACAGAGAGTCCCATTTGATGAAAATCTCTGATAAGATTTTTCATACGATCATGGGCATGCAACTTCAAACCCACATAAAGAGGCATTGGAGTTTCTCTGTCACGTCTCTGGTGAACATTTTGTGCATGTTCGGAGCGTTTCGCTGAATTGCTGATCAACATCTGTGAAATAGTACAAGCCACTCGAGTCTTGGCATTAACAGTCTCATCATCGCCTAAGTTCTGTATACTACATGTGCCCTCAAGTAGAACTCTAAGAAGAGTCAGGAGTGAGTTGGGTACAGGCTCGCTCAAGCAATAAGATGAAAATGATCCCGTGAAAGGAGCTTGAGATATGAGTATGTGTTTACGCAGAAGAAGACCCACATCAACTATCTTTTTTGCCTCTTCCTCAGACACTATACGAGTTAAAGATTCGGACAACAAGGAGCCAACTCGAAACCTACTTGAAATAAACACATCTCTACCCTGTGTGAAGGCGTCCCAGCCATCGCCCAATTTCTGCAACAAATGTTCTTTGAATCGAGTGGAATGTATTTCTTCACTAAGCCAATCAGAACCGACTTGCTTCAACCTCCGACTGTACAGATTCTTGAGATCGACAAGCTTCATCGCGGAATCGTTGTGTTCAACAAATGTTATGAGCTCTGCCATAACGAGAGGGTCATAGGGCAGGCCTGACGCGGAATGTTCGGCGTTCTTCGACTTTTTAGATTTAGCCGCTCGTGCTTCATTGGCAAGCTTACAATAACAGGTTTTGTGATAGTAAAGATCACTAGCAGCGGAATCAAATGCTGCATTGACCCGAGAAAAAACAACCCAGTTCTCGGCTTCCTTTGCCATAATTTTGAGTTTATTGTTATCAGACATTGATCTGCAAATAGGCTCACTGCTGTCACCTTCGCGTTTGTGACAATAAACACACTGGGGCAGTTTCCTGTCACAGCCAGATTCAAAACTTGTCCGTGTTCTTTTAGGACTCAGCGTGGAGCAGGATGCCACTGCCTCATTTCGCTCTCGCTTGTGTAGCACGCGCTGTACGATGTGAGTCCGAATACTGTCACGGCATGTCTTATGATATATTGCCTTATTCGTCAACAGTGACATCGACATACACTCATCACTCTCTCTCATCAAACAATCAATGGTCAAATTATATGGAAGCTCAACGCCATTATCTAGGAAGCGCGTTATGTCTTCCTCAATAGCTTTATAGGCGTCATGAAAACGAGATTCTCTATACGGACGCATCAATTTCTTGGAACTGTCTTGCTGGCAAAAGCAACAACGTTCCCAGTCAGTACTAGTCCGTACACGAAGAGGATTCTCACTCATTCTGTGAATGATTTTTGTGAACAATCGCGTTCTCGAATTAATTTCGACAGACAAATCAGAATTGCTTGCGGAATTACGCCAAACAAGAGATTGTATGGCAAAGAGACTGCTTCATAAAGAGCGTTGTTTCTCCGGGATCAGCGTCATTCAGGTTTGCCTGAATGACGCTGATCCCGGAGAAACAACGCTCTTTTCAAGTTCCAAGAAATTGATGCGTCCGTATAGAGAATCTCGTTTTATTCTACATCATCTCCCACGTCTGTTTCCAACACGTGCGTGGATCAGAGTTCACTTTCGCGCCCTTACAATCGGATGTATAGTCGGTAGACCGTCGAAAAGGAGGTTCCCTTCAGCCGCTGGCGGCCATTTTGGATTGTGCCGCTACTGGTCGCCACCGGTCGGTGTCAACTTGTAGCCGATCGTTTTTGAGAACCTCATAGCCTACACTAACAGTGTGCCAAATTTCAAGAAGGTATCACCAAGTGCACAATTCACCTGTATGTGACGAATTCCTCCCCCGCTAGTAAAGGTAAAATCGTTTTAATCTGCTAGAGAATGCTCTGTGAAGTGGTAATAATGGAGAGTAAAAACATTCCTATGTTACATCCAGTGGGAGGTACCAAACGTCCAAGAAGAGGGTATGAAATGTCCAATTGTGGATACAAAGCATCCATAAAATTGGGTACAAAACAACCCAAGATTTTGGTCAAAACATCCAGTTGGGACAAAATATCCAGGATATGAATTGCCTAGTACATGTATGAAGCATCTAGAAAATGTCATACAGTAGAACCTGTCTTGAGAGACCGCCCTTTGGGCCACACAAAAGTGGTCTTTCAAGACAGGTGGTCTCTCATAACAGGTTTCAGGTTTTCTCAAGTCAGTGAATAACCAACCACAAAATTCAGTAATGGAGAATGGATTTTTGTAATTATTTTGTTGTTGTTCTTTTTTATGAAGTTTCTGTAACAAATTGAAATGGACTGTTATAAAAATTATAAAAATAAATTAGTGTTGAAAATGTTCATTGAAGATTTTCAACACTAATTTATTTTTATAATTTTTATGTGTACCCATACTATGTATGGTACACATAATGCCGGCATCCGGGGTGACCATCCGTCGTTCGTCCATCCTTTGTCCGCCCATCTGTCCGTCTGTCTGTCCATCTGTCTGTCCGTCCGTCTGTCTGTCTGTCTGTCCATCCATCCGGTGTCCGTATCCATTTCTTTGGCATTCGATAACTTGAAAAATATTGCTTGGATTGTCCATTTACTTTATATTTGTGTTCAGGTTACTGATGTGCCAAGCTGTATAGTTTTTTGGTGTAAATCTGATGATTTGATCCCGAGATATTAACCCTTTATCCTTCAGATTGAAAATTCCTCCAATCCCTTTGGCATTCGATAAATTGAAAAATATTACTTGGATTGTCAGTTTACTTTATATTTGTGTTCAGGTTACTGATGTGCCGAGCTGTATAGTTTTTGGTGTAAATCTGTTATTTTGATCCTGAGATATTAACCCTTTATTCTTCAAATTGAAAATTCCTCCAATCCCTTTGGTATTCGATAACTTGAAAAATATTGCTTGGATTGTCAAGTTACTTTATAATTGTGTTCAGGTTACTGATGTGCTGAGCTGTATAGTTTTTGGTGTAAATCTGATAATTTGATCCAGAGATATTAACCCCCTTAATCCTTCAAATTGAAAATTCCTTCAATCCCTTTGGCATGAGATAGCTCAAAAAATATCAATCCAATTGTCATGTTACTTTATATATTTATTTAGGTTACTAATGTGCTGTGCTATAAAGTTTTTTACGTAAGTCTGATAATTTACTCCGGAGATATTAACCCTTTATCCATCAAATTAGACACTCCTCCAATCCATTTCTATATGTACCCATACCTTGTATGGTGTACATAATGTCAGCATCCGGCCCTCCGTCATACAGCTTTCTACTAGTTGCGCATATGGGTACACATCTGACGATTTCATCGGCCTATTTTTATAACAGTCCATTTCAATTTGTTACAAAAAGATTTTCAACACAAATTTATTTTTATTCCTATCTGTCACATTTCAGGTTTGTATGAAATTGTTTATTCAGCAATAATCCTGATCTTTTCACAGTGGTCTTATAAAAACATCTCAATCTTTAATGAGTTAGCAATTGAAACCCAATTAAGAGCTTTTAATACTTTTAATTATGTTAGTATAACCACAATGGATATTTTTATACTGTACCAATGACCCAGACATAGCTGGTGCTAACTCTTAAAATATAGGGCCAAACACAAATTTTGCCCCCCAATCCCCAAAATTTGCATCTAAAACCAAAGAAAACATGTCCTGAAAGGCCCTCCACACTTCGCCCCTACTGCGCATGCGCAGTGTCAAGGACGTTCCAAAATTGGCGCCATTAATCATTCTAAGTTTGGCCCTTCATCAGTTAACATCTGACTGATCTTTGTGCTTATAAATCTCAGTTTAAATGATGCCAGACACATAAATATTAGTGAAATGGTGATTCTAAGGAGGATAGAGAAGGAGGAGAGGAAAAAAATGTGTGACAGAATATTATCAGGGCTGTAACTTAAAATTTTTTAATGAAATTATGTTAAGTTACCTATTTTCGAGGCAGCAGCCATTTTGTTGTCATTCTGATTATTTAGTTACACTGTTTTCTAAGTGTTTTCCTCTCTCCCTGTCCTTTATGTTCCCCCTTGCTATTCTCCCATGCTTTTGGCATAGTTTTTGTAATTATTATTACTAAATGTTCTTGGGAGTTTTAGCTGAATAACAGAATGAATTCTGTTCTTTCCCCATGTTTACGTCTTCACCTACGGGTGGTTAGGCGTTGTGTTCTGCATCTACCATCTGATGTTCTGCAGTTTCTTCCCTGGAAGTCTCTGTTTTGCATCAGATAGTGTATTTTTGGTAACTGATTTCGGGCCTGGGTGCCTGGAGTCTTATTTTAGTGTTTTTACACTCATTGTTTACATTTACAACAGCCCTCTGTGTGAGGGGGGGATTTCTAAAAAATAATATCTTGATGTTATTTTAATCATAACTAGATACATTATTATTGTTCGTAAGTGTTGAATAAATTGTTTAAAATATTTTTAAAATTTTTGTCCACACTTAGGCTTGGGATCCATTGGGGCTCAACGTTACTTTTCAGAAACTTGGGCTGTTCTGAAAAAATATTTTTTCAAAATATTTTGATTTCAGTTATTTTTTCTATATTAATGGATCATATTATTATTATGTATTTTGATTGCCAGGGGTTAGTGCGAGTACCAGGACTTGTTTTCTTTTCACATTGAAAGGATATTGATCATTCTATATGTGGTCAGTGTACTTGCATTAACTCCTGTTCTGTATCGTATGATTTCGATGACAATATGGGAAGCGTATGTCACGGTATGTTATTGGGGATTTGGACACTCCGGTCCTTTCCCCGCAGGGTCACTCTACTTTATCAATTTCTATTTCAGACGATCAAGATTAGGGTGATGTATCTGTGATGTCTTCCAACAGTGTGCCTCCGTCGTCACAATTAATGAAGGGCTAGTGGAAAAGTGCTCATGTAAATACGCCAATTGCCTAAGAGGACCCTAGTAGGTTCGACGGCCTTTGACGTCCGCTAGCTTGCCCGGTGTAGCGTCCATTCACCGAATGGTTCGGAAGCCGGGTTCGTCCGTTGCGGTCTAGAAGGAATTTTGGGGTGATGCGAGCACTATAAATTAACCTAATGCACACCCAGTGACGGCGGATCGGAGAGAGAACGGAGGAAGCCTTTTAGTCCAGTTCATAGCTCGTTCCGGTCCATCCGGACGGCAAGCGAGAGAGGTCCCTCTCTCGTTCAACAACATCTGGCCCCAGATGTTGTGGTACAAAATGTGTCGCAAGCGGAGCATACGTCCGTCGCTCGGGACGCTCCGTTGTATAGGCAGTCTGCGGAGACTGCTAAGGCTTCCTCTTCTCGTCAGCGCACACGACCGCACATTGGCTGCGTGACCGCCGATATATTACCAGCTTCGCCGATCAAGGATTCTTCGGCGACCAGGTCACACCATCCGGTAGCCAGGGACACGAGGCCTGCAGACTCCGGACGTTCGCATAGGAAGTGTGCGGGAGTCAACGTACACGGAGCTTCCGGCGGCAATGCATCGTAAGACCGCTACTGCACAGGCCTCGGGAACGGACGTGCTTTCCTTAATAGCACAGTTTATCGCAGCATCAACTGAATCTGTCGCATATATTTTATCCGACGATGCTGGGTCGGGACGCTCCGCGGAAGCGGGTACGGACATCCGAAAGTTTCATCCGGTCCGACGGGATACCGAAAGGGATTCGGAGGATTTCGAGTTTTCCCTTTCGGAACAACATATGCTGTTGTGTATGTCATCTGACTTGATCTTCTACAGCTTCTTTCGTCGGACCAGAATGCTGCGATGCCGGATAAGAAACTGATAGCGTCGGTGGACTTAGAAATTTTTGGTTCGGTTCAGGGACATCGTCCCTCAGTTCCGACATAGTCCAATAATGTCACACAAACTTTCGAATTATTGAACGACGCTATATATATTATTATTTTATGCTTGCTAACCAAGCATTTCTGGTTTCTTGTTCGAAGAGTTATGGAGATGTCTTTCAAAAGTGTGCCTCTGTCGTCATAGTTAATGAAGAGCTAGCGGCAATAAGTGCTCATGGAATATGTCTATCGCCTACGGAGTGACATTCGCTAGCTCACCCGGTGTAGCGTACATTCATCGAATGGTTCGGCTGCCGGGTTCGTCCGTTGCGGTCTAGGAAGGAGATTTGGGTGATGCGAGCACTTTAATTACTTTAGTACTCACCCAGTGACGGCAGATTGAGGACAGATCGGAGGAAGCCTGTTAGTCCGGTTCCTGGCTTGTCCAGGTCCGTCCGGGCTGTGAGCGAGAGAGGTCCCTCTCTCGTCCAACAACATAGGGGACCGCATGTTGTGGTTCAGATATTTTACATTCGGAGCATATGTCCGTCCGTCGGGACGCTCCGTTATATTGACAGTCCGAGAGACTGTCCTTAATGCTTCCTCATCCTCACAGCAGGGCACACGACCGCACATTGGCTACGTGACCTCGAGTATCCGATCAGTTTCGGCATTCAGTGATTCCACGGCGAATAGGTCGCGCCATCCGGTAGCCAAGGGACACGAGGCCTATACACTCCGTTCGCTCGCATATTGGTAGTATGCACGGGGTAACGATCACGGAGCTTCTAGCGGCAATGCATCGTAAGACCGCTTCTCCTCAGGCCTCAGTGACGGACGTGCTATCCGAGTTAGCACAGTTGTTTCGCAGCATCCCAGCAATTGACAGTTTCTCGGTTGAATCAGGAATTATCCGACGGCGCTGGGTCGGTGCTGTCCGCGGTTGCATCAGGTACGGACGACCAAACGCTTTATAGGGTCCGACAGGATGGCGAAAGGGATTCGAAAGATTTCGAGTTTTCCCTTTAGTAGTATCGGAAGATGCCTTTCATATCTTCTGGCATTATCTTCCAGTGATTGTTATTTCGGACTTCATTGCTGCGATCTTGGATAAGAGACTTATAGCGTCATTGGACTCGGATTTTTCGATCGGTTCAGGGACATTGTCCCTGACTTACCGACGCAGTCCAATATTGTCATTACAACATGTGTTTTATTTTTCGACGCTATATATATATATATACAAGCCTGCTACTAAGCATGATAGTTTAGTTTCTTGTCCGCGTTGCTCATTTCTGCCATTTTATCATTTATACGAATAGTTTATTTTGGCAGAGCAGGGCATACCGAGAGTTCATATGCGTCTAGACGGTGTGATTAAAGACTGCATATATTCTTTTTCGCCGTTTATGTCTTTTCCAATTTCAATGTTGGGAACGACATTATGTATAGTAGACTTAACTTAGATGCTTTATCATACGTAATCCGCCTTACTGAGGCGTTATCATTACGTCTTCAAGAAAAGATTTACGGGATATTATTCTCAATGTAGTTTCTTTTGAGGGCAGTAGTTTGTTCACGTATAACTCCGCCCTTCAGTGGCTGATTGGAGTTGGTTAGACGTGACGCAGCCCTAGCTACATCCACACGCGTGGATAGTAAGGTTAAGAACTCTCTCAGAGTCGCTTCGTTCTCGGAGGAGCTTCTCTTCGACGGCAACTTTTCGGCAATCCATGAATTGCTCGATTTACACGTTCTCTTGTCTATCTAGTGTTACAAGAGATTCAGACTGGGGCAAACATTCGGTGGTTGACTCAGAGAGTGCCACCGCAGTTGCCGGACCCGAGTGTGGCTGTTATGACGGTTGCCAGTCAAACAGATTGGGATATAATACTGATCCCTACGGATTCGAAGTGCCAGGGTCTTTGGGTTCCGCTGTCTCTTAGCAATCAGTTTTCTTCCGCGGAATAATGTTTTTTAGGCTTGCTTTATGTCATTGCATGAACATTATTCAGAAACGCATGCCCAAATTCCTGTCCTTTAATTCGACAGTAGTGGCGTATCTCCGGAACCAGGGAGGCACTCTTTCGTTTCCGTTATTCAATTTAATGGAAAGAATCCGTCTGTTGGTTATAGTACACCAAGTTCAGTTTTGGTCCGTCATATTCCGGGTCGTCTGATTGTTTTATCGGACTCCCGTTCTCTTACGGGTCGCTTGTTGCTGTCAGAATGGACTCTCAACAAACAAGTATTCAATCAGATTTGCTATCTATGGGAGCGCCCAATGATGATTTATTTATGACACAGCTTGCTAATCAATTGCAGACGTATGTGTTGGCTTGTCCAGATCTCTGAGCTAATGTTGTTAACGCTCTATTGATCTATAGGACGGAATGATAGGATATGCGTATCCTCCGGCGCTGTTGTTTCAGCAGGTATTGCTAAGATAAACAACCACAATACATTTCTGTTGATAGCATCTCTATCTTCACAGAGATCATGGGTAATTTACTCTCTTGTCTACTGTGGGTCTTAACGTGAAATCTTCCTCTATGTGAGGATCTTTTTTCGCTGGGTAAATCGTGTCATCTTTATCACAACCCGCAATGTCGCAACCTTCACGTAATCCGTTGTGTGGTCCATATTGCATTGTAAGCATTGTACTGGACGAGCTTTGGACGCGATTTCTTACTATAGGAGATCCTCTTCTTCGCTATTCTATGCAGCTAAAGTGGAGGCTCTTCCGTCGTGGTGTAGGGATCATTATGTTCATATTGTTGATCCCTCCATACTACTCATTGCTATTTTTTAGTATACTTGTTTCACAAGATCTACTGCAGCCTGTTATTATTTAGGTTATAGGTTTATGTTACCTCATACCTATGCACTCTATGATAGTTTACAATTGAGTCTTTTGTCTCTTTATCTAAGTCAGTTAGTAACTTTTTGATAAATAGACTTAGAATCTTTAGATTAAATTCCTATATGGATTTTAACTTCGGTTCTTATTTAGCTAAGTAATCATTTGAGCCTCTGGAAACAGTAGTTTTCAAATTCTGACCTTTTAGACAGTAATTCTGTTGGTTTCTCTTTTACTGTAGAGTCAGTGAGTTTCATGCACTATCGATGGATGATTTTCACTTTCGTAGTTTCGGAATCACTACTTCCGTTACTATTTAGGTTAGATTGTTGCATAAGAGTTAGGCTCCTATTATCCGGAACCTATTATTTTAAGGTCCTTCCGTCTTCGTATGGGCATAGGCCTTTACTCTTTCCGGGTACAGTTTATGTATTTATAAACAGATATCTGTTTATTACTATGGGCGTAAGCTTCTTCTGTCTTTGATGTCTAGTAGAAGGACGTTACGCTCCATTTTATTGTTAATGGATTCTATTAACTATCGGTACTGCTTATGGTATATCATTGACTTAGCAGTTGTGCTTAAGATTTCGGCTCATGAAGTAAGAGTTCTTCTACTTCTTGGGCTTACATTAATAGTGTCGCTATTATAGATTTTTGAATGCCGCTCATTGCGCTCAGCCGTCCACATTCATGAATTTTATCTCAGAAATATCGAGTCCATTTCTGGAGGCCTCTATTGTTAGGTCTATTATCTACTGCTCAGAATGTCATTCACTTAACAGTTGCTACTATAGCTAGGTAGGCTGTCTGTTTCGGCAGTGTCTCCGTTCGGCTGCCCTCTTCGCTCTGGGCTATTTGACCCAGGGCAAGAAAAAGGGGGGGGGGGGAGGGTGTTCCCTTGGGTCACCTGTTTTACTATGAAAACAAGGGGATACCTCCTCCGGAGTTAGTAATTCTGAGCTGTTATTGGGATGGTTGTTTAGTGAGAAGCTTAGGTTTTTAAAATTCATTCAAGTCTTAGTTTTTAAAGTATAGCTTTTGAATATTGCATATGTCAACGGACATGATTATGCAATCCTCAGACACTTTTAGGAGTATAAGAGTCTCTATTCTCTAGACTTACTTTATTTATTGGCTTACTTTAAAAATTATTAGTATAAAGATTATATTGGATATTAATAGAGTACATGGATGTATGAAGCTCAATTTTGGAAGGTGTTGTATCTTTCTAATTTATCATAAATAAGAAAGATACATGTAAGGCCTATTACTTCTTTTTCCCTACAGGGGATGACTCTATTTTATTTTATTGAGCGTATTCCATTTTGCTCTATGTCCTTGGCCCTCCAGCCTTTTTACTATTCAGCTATTGCTGGGTCATTGGTACAGTATAAAAATGTTAAAAAATTTATAGTAATTTATATATTTTTTATACTTACCAATGACCCAGACGGGGATGGCCCTCCCAGGAGTTGGGAACTCTTGCCTCCCCGCTGAGTACATAGCTCTTACCAGGCACTGGTTATTAGAATGATTAATGGCGCCAATTTCGGAACGTCCTTGACACTGCGCATGCGCAGTAGGGGCGAAGTGTGGAGGGCCTTTCAGGACATGTTTTCTTTGGTTTTAGATGCAAATTTTGGGGATTGGGGGGCAAAATTTGTGTTTGGCCCTATATTTTTAGAGTTAGCACCAGCTATGTCTGGGTCATTGGTAAGTATAAAAAATATATAAATTACTATAAATTTTTTAACTTTCCAGTTCTAGAACAGGTAAAAAGTTTTTGACATGGTTTCAGTCTTCAAAGGGGCAGTCTCTCAAGACAGGTCTATTATGGCATAAAAATACAAGTTGGTACCAGGTCACAGTGGTCTCTCAAGACAGGTGGTCTCTCAAAACAGGTGGTCTCCCATACCAGGTCCATTATAGAGTAAAACCAATCGGTGTCTGGCAGATGTGGTCTCTCAAGACAGGTGGTCTCTAAAGACAGTGGTCTCTCAAGACAGGTTTTACTGTACCTGGAAAATGAAAAAGAATATTAACCCTTTACTTGCGAACAAAATTCTTGAATAACTAATTTTCTTTTTCATTTTTTGCGTCAAAAACATAGCTTATGACCCTTCATTGGAACAGGCTTAATGAGGGGGTCATAAGCAATGTTTTTTTGACAAAAATATAAAAAAAACAATGAAAATTGAATGGTGATTTTTGTGTATTGTGCTGGCTGGTTTTGGCCATTATGATCGAAAGGAATAGTTTTGCGCGCCAAAGGCATGCTGGGACGATATGGGGCACAAGCCCCTTTCGACCCTCGGTGACTGTAGATGATTTAAATTGTCTGGGCGTGGCAAAGGAGGAATGTAGAAGGAAGCAGCTTATCCTTTTCTATGTTTTTTGCGGGACTTCTTCTTTGGAGGTGGTTGTGATGGAGAAGAGTTTGTAGAATCTTGTGGTGGTTGTGGTGGAGATGAGTTTGTCGGGTCTTGCTGGTTTCTCAACTCTTTCTTGCTATTCCGGAAGGCCTCCAAGCGCCGGGCGTCCCTGCGCTTGGTCGATGGGCTCTTCTTCTTTTTCTTGTGTCTCATTTCAGGGCCTCCGTGCCCCTTCGGGTGAGGACCAGTGGGAGAGGGGATCCTCTCTCCAAAGGTACTACCTCTCCCCGAAGAGGTTGGTGTTGTTGTTGTTGGCTTCTCAATTTCAAACTCCACTTTCAGGTGGACCCTCAAGCCTATTTCCTGGATAGTCCAGGAGACAGGGCATGAGATGCCCAGAGCTGAAATGGCTTTCACTAGTCTATCTGGTAGTTCCATGGCTATCTAGGTGTTGACCGCCATTATGATGGGTAAAGGGTTAAGCTTTTATGGAAAGGGCCAACATGTATTTACAGCTTAAGCTACTTACAATGGTACCATCCCATAAGTTACACATCCCATTTGTCACACAGTCTAAATGACTATATAAACACCACCCTTGCACACCTGTTATTGGTGTTAATGGTCTGTTCTGAATTAATTTCATTCAGTGACCATTTTCATCATCAGGGGATTTAAAAAACACAAAACAAATTAAATGTTATATTTTCTGGTGGGCGGTTGTGTTCTGTGGTGTTTCTGATGAATTCATCAACAATTGTGCAACGACCTTTGCATGATTTTACAGCACATGTCCAGTGCTGACAAAACTTCCTAGTGACATGCTTGTTGTAGATGTAACCTTCAAATAAAACTTGTTGTGTGCCACGTTGTGATAAAATGTATTCTACTACTTTCTGAAGAGCTGCCATGTTTACTGTGGAGAACGTTAAGTGAGGAAAATTTACTGTAGAGATGAATGAAAGGTTTTAGCGCACCAAAGGCGCGCAGGGACGATGTGGGATTTACAAATCCCTTGCAACCCGGTTAGCCTTATTTTAGTTCACTTGGATCTTGGATCACACAGGCCTAGCTTTCCTATTGCCTCAAATGGGGTTTGAAGGGGTATGCACGCAGTTAGAATTCCCGGCAGTTTGCATTGGAGTGATAGATTGTCAAAGACCAAACCCTCAACGCCATTAAGACTATTAGAGAGTGGGCTCTATTCGGTTCCAGCTTGGCGATGGTAGAGGTTTGAGACCCACCATGGTGGCGAGCCAGAATATAATGTTGTGCGATGGCAATTTTAAGGGAAAAAGAAAACCAAACAGCAACGCCGGTTTGGTAGCGGCCCCGGTATATGACCATAGCGGTTACAAAAAAGGAGTGGAGAAAGCTCCAACAGTTTAGTTTGAAAAAACCGGGAGTCATCCATCAAGCCTTCTGGGAGATAGGATGCTGTATGTGATTTGAGGTATCTGGTTATCCTTCGGGAATTCCAAATGACCTCCAACACCCCCCCCCCCCCCCCTCCACCCACACACCCACAAAAAAAAGCGAACCCTGTGGAGTGCCCGCTTCGAGTTTTACCTTGGCTGACACTTCGCGGTTGACCCTCACTTTGATTTTTCGATCAGATAAAAATGATGATATGATCCTTAGAATTTTGGTAGGTAGCCCCATTTTAGCTAGTTTGTATCTCATGCCATTGTGCCAGACAGAGTCAAACGCTTTTTCTACGTCGAGTAATAGCGCGGTTCCTATTTCATTTTGACTGAACGCCATTTTCATATAATCTACCAGTCTATAAACATGCTCGATTCCCTCTCTTTGGCTTCTGTATGCCCTTTGCCACTTATTGAAAAAGCTGATTGATTTGAGATGGCTGCAGAGTCTAGTCGTGAGAATCCGTTCGAAAATTTTTCCAGTACAGCTGAGTAGGCTGATTGGGCGGTAATTAGCTGGGTTGCTCAAATCCTTGTCGGGTTTGGGTATCATGACTCCTGTAGCTACTTTCCAACATTTTGGGAAGTATCCACTAGAGAGACAGCAGTTTAGGAGGTTAGTGAGTCTACCGAAAAAAGTATTGGGACATTGTTTCAGGATTTTGTATGAGACCTCGTCCCCTCCTGGGGAAGAAGAAGACTTACATTTTTTAATTGTGTTAGCCACTTCTTCTTGGCTTATCTTTTCATGAGTTCATGGCCATCCCCGTCCTCGGGCATTGGGCTGAAGTTGACATCGTTAAACGTTGTCTTGTTGTCTTGAACAAATTTGTTTACTTTTTCTTTGAACTCGTCATCAAACCTATCGCCCTCATGTGGACGATGATATTTCTTAAGGAGCTCAGCAAAGGCACTAGCCTTCGCCTTGTCTTCCAGGGCCATAGTTCCATGGCTGATCTTTTGAGCATTTCTGTTGGCGTCTTTATGTTTTTGTCCAGTAAGGGTTTTAAAAGTATCCCAAAACTTTTTAGTCTCCTTGAGTCCATTTAGATTTTCCGTTGCTTTTTTTGTTTTATTATTTGGGGTGTGGTTTCAGTTATTCTGTTGGCCCGTGGTTTAACTGTCTGTTTGGGACAAATCTCATCAAGAGTGTTGTTAATGACTTCACTGAGATTGGTACATGCTTGCTCGAGCTCGCAGGTATTCATTGGGTATTTACTGTGGAGAATCCAAAATTTACTCCTTAAATAGGGAATATGCATTATGTTTATTCAACATAGAAGCCACTTCAAAAAAAAAATGTTTAGGCTAAAAACAACAAATCAAATAAAACTTCAAATGTTTATTAATAATAAAAAAAACCATAGCATTTGTTTTATGTAATCAAATCAAACCAAATCAAAAAGCGATTCAGGTGATAGTGTTTGTACAGAGTGAACAAGGTATGAGCTTTGAATACTTGAAAAAAAATAAAACTAATAAAACTAATTGATGATTACAGTAAAGCAAACTTCAATTGATTGCTTCTCACATAATAACACAGTATTATCTGTCGAGGGGTAACAGGTTGTTAACACTCTTTTATTAACTTCAAAACTGTGTGACTAATGAAACATTGGGATCGTGTGACAAATGGGATGTGTAACTTATGGGACCAAACCCTTACAATTAACAAATCTGATCTTTTAATGTTTGTTAAAACAGAGTACAATATTTATCTTATTGTTACCTGATTCATTGTCTCTTTTGGCACAAACATAAAGTACAGCCACCACTGGTCGGTCACTTTCCACGGGTGGACACTGCTTGCCAATGAAATTGTTCAATGAGAGGGGTTCAGTATAAATGAGGGAGGTGCCTGGGAACCCAAACCACATCGCCCTGCATAATATACAAATTCAGCAGTTGAAAAAATATTGGTTTAAAAAAAATTCTACAAAACCATATCATGTGACACCTCATTGGAACAAGCTCATTCCAATGAGGGGTCACATGATGTGGTTTTGTTGAAATTTTTGGAAAAAGTTGGAAAAATAATATTTAAAATAATAAATTTTGAAATCGTCTGCATTGGGTAACCCTTTACCCAATGCATAAGCCAAACCCAGTCAGTGCTATTCACAAAAAATCACTATCCAATTTTCATTATTTTTTTCATTTTCCAAGTGAGAAACATAGCATATGACCCTTCATTGGAACAAACTCGTTGAGGGTTCATAAGCTGTGTTTGGAAGCAAAAAATTAAAAATTTTAGTTAATCAAAATTTTTGTTTTACTAGTGTGTTAGGTAAAGGGTTAATACAAAGTTAAGGAGATCTGATGCCACCAGAACCCAATAAGACATTTGTTATCTGTCATGAATTTCTTTACGTTGGAGTTCTTTTATAACAATGACTAATATGTTTTGTATGTAACGATATGCTTCCCTAATGATATGATATATATCGCGATTCAATCTGCACAATGATCTCTCATGCCATGCAATTACAACTACCAAATACTTTAAACAACATTATTCATTTCCAGTAGCTTCCTTTTATTACAAATCTTTGAATGCACTCTTGAAACAATATGTAACTTCTCAAAGTGATGACCATTGGCATTCATTTATTTCAGGTTTAGATTTTATGACCCTTTTTCCGGTGTTTTTGCCCTCAGAATTTCAGAACATATGTTCAAACAATTTAATCCCTTATATCTTGTTTGATAGAGCTCTATGAGCTCTGTCAAACGAGATATAATGGATTAATCAAATAAATATTTAGCAAATTATTATTAACTGAATAATCCTGTCTTAATGGCCTACTTAGCACTGTCAATGCTGTTATGCAAAAAACAGGGTTTCACTGCACCAGCTTTCAAAATCTATGAAATTGTTTTGCCGGTAATTATTTATATTTATTGTATCACAATATACAGAGAACAACGATATGTATTGAACCGTAAGCAATGTATCGCAGTTTGGGTGTATCGCGATTAATCGTTGCAGCCCTAATGTTCTGTGTCCCTGATATTTACATAACAAACTTTCTTGAATTTTGTTGAGTGTTTCCTCTGTAGTGCTCTCATAATTTTAGGGAGATGCCCATACTTTGGAGACATATTTCTAAAAGTGCCATGAATATGTATTAATCTAAGGCCTGCTGACACCAATATGTACATATTTCTTTCAATTTAGGATGCAGATGCCAGAAATTTGGTCCAAAGTTCGAGAACGATATGAATCTCTTCACTATATATGAGAATTCTGATCTGGGTATGTATAAAACTTGAAATGGGAGACAGTTCACATAAGCTATTTCTTTGAATCTTACCAAAGTAACACAAGTGTCTAATCCTTATCCTATTTCTCTAGTGAAAAATAGCAATTTTGAAGGCTTCCCAAGACTAAACCCTTAGGCCAAAAAAAAATTAATGTTGTGGTTTGGGTACATTCCAGAAAAAAATAGGGTCGGTAGGTAGGCATTTTATTTTTTTTCATTTCACTTTGAGATGAATAATTTAGCTGTATTATCCTCATATGGGCGAAATGCAAGGTGTCATCAACTTTCGCCTACAGTGCACTTTCGCCTACAAAAATTATCAGGTAAAAGTGTAGGCGAAAGTGCACAAATTAAGGTATGGATATTACTAGATAATTACCTGCTCTACCTACAATAAATGGACTGACCGACCATTTTCTAATGTTATGTGTTTTTTTCTTATGTTATGCGTTTGTTTGTTACAAATAGAACATGAGTGTAAGATAGTTGTTTTAGACAAATATTGATTTGTTTTTAAAAGCACAAATCAACTTACTGGAATGGCCTCAGTTAGAACAAGTACAGTGTTTGTTGTTTTTAAGACAAACTACTGATATGTTTTTAAAGCATAAATCAACTTATTAGCATGGCCTCAGTTAAAACAACTTTTTTGTTTGTTGTTTTTAAGACACTCAACTTACAGACAACAAACACTGTTGTTGTTGTTGTTGAAGACATATCAACTGCTGATTAATTACCAAATCAAAGACTGTAGTTTGCAATAATAAAGTAATCAGCCCTCAGATTTTTGTAAACTGTGAACATCTAAATGTACATATATAGAGGCATGGCAATGTTTAGTCAGAGTTACCAAAATGGCACACCTCCCAACGTGTGGAGTATGTACAGTCTCAAAGAGGTGGAATGCAGGTTCTGTTTAATGGTTACAGATATAGACTGAATAACCGTAGAAAGTCATGTGTGCACCGGAAATGTGTTGACTCTGGTTGTAATGGAAAATGCACAACTGTAGATGATTTTGTCAGAAATGTAACTTCGCATAACCACCCACAAGAGCAGGAAGACGTCAATAAATTTTTAGAAAATTTGCGTCAGCATTGTCAGAGTGAAACTGCGCCAATCCAAACTATTTACGATGAAGAAATCAGTACTATTCAACGAGACTTGGCTATTGACATTCCATCATTTACAAGTTTAAAGAGTGGGTTGTATAAGAGACGAAGGAAAACTACACCAGCCCTTCCAACTTCACTTTCAGAAGTGTACCTACCTGATAGATGGTGTGTAACACTGGATGAGCAACGAATGAGCATGGAATAATAGCAGACTCTGGTGCCACCAATGAAGCGCAACAAATTACATATTGGAGCCAAAATTCTATATAAAATGTCAGGTTCCGCTATTATTCCATGGAGAGTTCGCTCATGTTACATTCTTTCTTTTCTTATTTATGTATATTTATTACATATTGATGTCTAATATTCTGTTAGAATTAAAATGTTGTAATAAAGTAACTTGACTGCAAGGTTTGTCATTATTTCTATTCCCAAAAGGTCAGTCTATTTTATTGTGGGTAGAGATGCTAATTAGCCACTAATATCTATACCTCAATTAGTGCACTTTCACCTACACTTTTACCTGTTATTTTTGTAGGCGAAAGTGCACTGTAGGCGAAAGTAGACTGAACCAAATGCAACATACCCAATGTGAGAAAAGGTGAACAGTGGGTATTATTCTGCTTAACAAGCCAGCTAGTTATAGAAACAGGACAGATATTAAAACAAGTATGAGGCAGGGCTTAAAATTGAAACTTTTAGATAACATATATTTTTATACTGTACCAATGACCCAGACATAGCTGGTGCTAACTCTTAAAATATAGGGCCAAACACAAATTTTGCCCCCCAATCCCCAAAATTTGCATCTAAAACCAAAGAAAACATGTCCTGAATGGCCCTCCACACTTCACCTCTACTGCGCATGCGCAGTGTCAAGGACGTTCCGAAATTGGCGCCATTAATCATTCTAAGTTTGGCCCTTCATCAGTTAACATCTGACTGATCTTTGTGCTTGTAAATCTCAGTTTAAATGATGCCAGACACATAAATATTAGTGAAATGGTGATTCTAAGGAGGATAGAGAAGGAGGAGAGGAAAAATGTGTGACAGAATATTATCAGGGCTGTAACTTAAAATTTTTTAATGAAATTACGTTAAGTTACCTATTTTCGAGGCAGCAGCCATTTTGTTGTCATTCTGATTATTTAGTTACACTGATTTTTCAGTGTTTTTCTCTCTCCCTTTCTTTTAAGTCCCCCCTTGCTATTCTCCCATGCTTTTGGCATAGTTTCTGTAATTATTATTACTAAATTTTCTTGGGAGTTTTAGCTGAATAACAGAATGAATTCTGTTCTTTTCCTCATGTTTACGTCTTCACCTACGGGTGGTTAGGCGTTGTGTTCTGCATCTACCATCTGATGTTCTGCAGTTTCTTCCCTGGAAGTCTCTGTTTTGCATCTGATAGTGTATTTTTGGTAACTGATTCCGGGCCTGGGTGCCTGGAGTCTTATTTTAGTGTTTTTACATTCATTGTTTACATTTACAACAGCCCTCTGTGTGAGGGGGGGATTTCTTGAAAATAATATCTTGATGTTATTTTAATCATAACTAGATACATTATTATTGTTCGTAAGTGTTGAATAAATTGTTTAAAATATTTTTAAAAATTTTTATCCACACTTAGGCTTGGGATCCATTGGGGCTCAATGTTACTTTTCAGAAACTTGGGCTGTTCTGAAAAAATATTTTTTCAAAATATTTTGATTTCAATTATTTTTTCTATATTAATGGATCATATTATTATTATGTATTTTGATTGCCAGGGGTTGGTGCGAGTACCAGGACTTGTTTTCTTTTCACATTGAAAGGATTTTGATCAATTGTAATAAGAGGAAGTCTTCCTCTGACTTTTATAATCATTCTATATGTGGTCAGTGTACTCGCATTAACTCCTGTTCTGTATCGTATGATTTCGATGACAACATGGGAAGCGTATGCCACGGTATGTTAGTGGGGAATTGGACACTCCGGTCCTTTCCCCGCAGGGTCACTCTACTTTATCAATTTCTATTTCAGACGATCAAGATTAGGGTGATGTATCTGTGATGTCTTCCAACAGTGTGCCTCCGTCGTCACAATTAATGAAGGGCTAGCGGAAAAGTGCTCATGTAAATACGCCAATTGCCTAAGAGGACCCTAGTAGGTTCGACGGCCTTCGACGTCCGCTAGCTCGCCCGGTGTAGCGTCCATTCATCGAATGGTTCGGCAGCCGGGTTCATCCGTTGCGGTCTAGAAGGAGTTTTGGGGTGATGCGAGCACTATAAATCAACCAAATGCACACCCAGTGACGGCGGATTAGAGGGAGAACGGAGGAAGCCTTTTAGTCCAGTTCATAGCTCGTTCTGGTCCATCCGGACGGCGAGCGAGAGAGGCCCCTCTCTCGTACAACAACATCTGGCCCCAGATGTTGTGGTACAAAATGTTTCGCATTCGGAGCATACGTCCGTCGCTCGGGACGCTCCGACATATAGTCAGTCCGGAGTAGACTGTCAATAAGGCTTTCTCATTCTCATGGTAGCGCACACGACCGCTCTTGGCTACGTGACCTCGGATATCCAGTCAGCTTCGCCAGTCAGAGAATCATCGGCGGCCAGGTCACACCATCCGGTAGCCAGGGACACGAGGCCTGCAGACTCCGGACGTTCGCATAGGAAAGTGTGCGGGAGTCAACGTACACGGAGCTTCCGGCGGCAATGCATTGTAAGACCGCTACTGCCCAGGCCTCGGGAACAGACATGCTTTCCTAAATAGCACAGCTTATCGCAGCATCCCAGCATCAACTGAATCTGTCGCATATTTTTTATCCGATGATGCTGGGTCGGGACGCTCCGCGAAAGCAGGTACGGACGTCCGAAAATTTCATCCGGTCCGACGGGATACCGAAAGGGATTTGGAGGATTTCGAGCTTTCCCTTTCGGAACAACATATGTTGTGTATGTCATCTGACTTGATCTTCTACAGCTTCTTTCGTCGGACCAGAATGCTGCGATGCCGGATAAGAAACTGATAGCGTCGGTGGACTTAGAAATTTTTGGTTCGGTTCAGGGACATCGTCCCTCAGTTCCGACATAGTCCAATAATGTCACACAAACTTTCGAATTATTGAACAACGCTATATATATTATTATTATATGCTTGCTATAACCAAGCATTTCTGGTTTCTTGTTCGCAAAATTACGGAGATGTCTTTCAAAAGTGTGCCTCTGTCGTCATAGTTAATGAAGAGTTAGCGGCAATAAGTGCTCATGGAATATGTCTATCGCCTAAGAGATCCCTTGTAGGATCGACGGAGTGACATTCCCTAGCTCACCCGGTGTAGCGTACATTCATCGAATGGTTTGGCTGCCGGGTTCGTCCGTTGCGGTCTAGGAAGGAGATTTGGGTGATGCGAGCACTATAATTACTTTAGTACTCACCCAGTGATGGCGGATTGAGGACAGATCGGAGGAAGCCTGTTAGTCCGGTTCCTGGCTTGTCCAGGTCCGTCCGGGCTGTGAGCGAGAGAGGTCCCTCTCTCGTCCAACAACATAGCGGACCGCATGTTGTGGTTCAGATATTTTACATTCGGAGCATATGTCTGTCGGTCGGGACGCTCCGTTATATTGACAGTCCGAGAGACTGTCGATAATGCTTCCTCATCCTCACAGCAGGGCACACGACCGCACATTGGCTACGTGACCTCGAGTATCCGATCAGTTTCGTCATTCAGTGATTTCATGGCGAATAGGTCACGCCATCCGGTAGCCAAGGGACACGAGGCCTATACACTCCGTTCGCTCGCATATTGGTAGTATGCACGGGGTAACGATTCCAGCGGCAATGCATTGTAGGACCGCTTCTCCTCAGGCCTCAGTGATGGACGTGCTATCCGAGTTAGCACAGTTGTTTCGCAGCATCCCAGCAATCGACAGTTTCTTTCTCGAATCAGGAATTATCTGACGGCGCTGGGTCGGTGCGGTCTGCGGTTGCATCAGGTACGGTCGACCGAACGCTTTATAGGGTCCGACAGGATGGCGAAAGGGATTCGAAAGATTTCGAGTTTTCCCTTTCGTAGCATCGGAAGCTGCCATTCATATCTTCTGGCATTATCTTCCAGTGATTTTTTTTTCGGACTACATTGCTGCGATGTTGGATAAGAGACTTATAGCGTCATTGGACACGGAATTTTGGATCGGTTCAGGGACATTGTCCCTGACTTACCGACACAGTCCAATAATGTCATTACAACATGTGTTTTATTTTTCGACGCTATATATGCATATAAGCCTGCTACCAAGCATGACAGTTTAGTTTCTTGTCCGCAATGCTCATTTCTGCCGTTTTATCATTTATACGAATAATTTATTTTGGCAGAGCAGGGCATACCGAGAGTTCATATGCGTCTAGACGGCGTGGTTAAAGACTGGAAATATTCTTTTTCGCCGTCTATGTCTTTTCCAACCACAATGTTGGAAACGACAATGATGTCTAGTAGACTTAACTTAGATGCTTTATCATACGTAATCCACCTTACTGAGGCGTTATCATTACGTCTTCAAGAAAAGATTTACGGGATATTATTCTCAATGTGGTTTCTTTTGAGGGCAGTAGTTTGTTCACGTATAACTCCGCCCTTCAGTGGCTGACTGGAGTTGGTTAGACGTGACGCAGCCCTAGCTACTTCCACGCGCGTGGATAGTAAGGTGAAGAACTCTCTTAGAGTCGCTTCGTTCTCGGAGAAGCCTCTCTTCGACGGCAACTTTTCAGCAATCCATGAATTGCTCGATTTACACGTTCTCTTGTCTATCTGGTGTTACAAGAGATTCAGACTGGGGCAAACATTCGGTGGTTGACTCAGAGAGTGCCACTGCAGTTGCCGGATCCGAGTGTTATAGTTATGACGGTTGCCAGTCAAACAGATTGGGATATAATATTGATCCCAACGGATTCGAAGTGCCAGGGTCTTTGGGTTCCGCAGTCTCTAAGCAAGCAATTATCTTCCGCGGAATAATGTTTTTTTAGGCTTGCTTTATGTCATTGCATGAACATTATTCAGAAACGCATGTCCAAATCCTGTCCGTTAATTCGACAGTAGTGGCGTATCTCCGGAACCAGGGAGGCACTCATTCGTTTCCATTATTCAATTTAATGGAAAGAATCCGTCTGTTGGTTATAGTACACCAAGTTCTGTTTCGGTCCGTCATATTCCGGGTCGTCTGATTGTTTTACCGGACTCCCGTTCACTTAGGGGTCGCTTGTTGCCGTCAGAATGGACTCTCAACAACCAAGTATTCAATCAGATTTGCTATCTATGGGAGCGCCCAATGATAATTTATTTACGACACAGCTTGCTAATCAATTGCAGACGTATGTGTTGGCTTGTCCGGATCTCTGAGCTAATGTTGTTAACGCTCTATTGATCTAATAGGACGGAATGATAGGATACGCGTATATCCTCCGGCGCTGTTGTTTCAGCAGGTATTGCTAAGATAAACAACCACAATACATTTCTGTTGATAGCATCTCTCTCTTCACAGAGACCGTGGGTAATTTACTCTGATGTCTACTGTGGGACTTAACGCGAAATCTTCCTCAATGAGAGGATCTTTTTTCGCTGGGTAAATCGTGTCATCTTTATCACAACCCGCAATGCCGCAACCTTCACGTAATCCGTTGTGTGGTCCATATTGCATTGTAAGCATTGTACTGGACGAGCTTTGGACGCGATTTCTTACTATAGGAGATCCTCTTCTTCGCTATTCTATGCAGCTAAAGTGGAGGCTCTTCCGTCGTTGGTGTAGGGATCACTATGTTCATATTGTTGATCCCTCCATACTACTCATTGCAACCTTTTAGTATACTTGTTTGACAAGATCTACTGCAGCCTGTTATTATTAAGGTTATAGGTTTATGTTACCTCATACCTATGCACTCTATAATAGTTTACAATTGAGTCTTATGTCTCTTTATCTAAGTCAGTTAGTAACTTTTTGATAAATAGACTTAGAATCTTTAGATTAAATTCCTATATGGAATTTAACTTCGGTTCTTATTTAGCTTAGTAATCATTTGAGCCTCTGGAAACAGTAGTTTTCAAATTCTGACCTTTTAGACAGTAATTCTGTTGGCTTCTCTTTTACTGAAGAGTCAGTGAGTTTCATGCACTATCGATGGATGATTTTCACTTTCGTAGTTTCGGAATCACTACTTCCTTTACTATTTAGGTTGGATTTTTGCATAAGAGTTAGGCTCCTAATATCCGGAACCTATTGTTATTAAGGTCCTTCCGTCTTCGTACGGGCATAGGCCTTTACTCTGTCTGGTTAGAGTTTATGTATTTATAAACAGATATCTGTTTATTTCTACAGGCGTAAGCTTCTTCTGTCTTTGATGCCTAATAGAAGGACGTTACGCTCCATTCTATTGCTAATGGATTCAATTAACTATCGGTACTGCTTATGGTATATCATTGACTCAGCAGTTGTGCTTAAGATTTCGGCTCATGAAGTAAGAGTTCTTCTACATCTTGGGCTTACATTAATAGTGTCGCTACTATAGATTTTTGAAGGCTGCTCATTGCTCTCAGCCATCCACATTCATGAATTTTTATCTCAGAAATATCGAGTCCATTTCTGGAGGCCTCTATTGTTAGGTCTATTATCTACTGCTCAGAATGTCATTCACTTAACAGTTGCTACTATAGCTAGGTAGGCTGTCTGTTTCGGCAGTGACTCCGTTCTGCCGCCCTCTTCGCTCTGGGCTATTTGACCCAGGGCAAGAAAAAGGGGGGGGGGGGGGAGGGTGTTCCCTTGGGTCACCTGTTTTACTATGAAAACAAGGGGATACCTCCTCCGGAGTTAGTAATTCTGAGCTGTTATTGGGATGGTTGTTTAGTGAGAAGTTTATGTTTTAAAATTCATTCAAGTCTTAGTTTTTAAAGTATAGCTTTTGCATATAGCACGTGTCAACGGACATGATTATGCAATCCTCAGACACTTTTAAGGAGTATAAGAGTCTCTATTCTCTAGACTTACTTTATTTATTGGCTTACTTTAAAAATTATTAGTATAAGGATTATATTGGATATTAATAGAGTACATGGATGTATGATGCTCGATTTTGGAAGGTGTTGTATCTTTCTAATTTATCATAAATAAGAAAGATACATGTAAGGCCTATTTCTTCTTTTTCCCTAGAGGGGATGACTCTATTTTATATTATTGAGCGTATTCCATCTTGCTCTATGTCCTTGGCCCTCCAGCCTTTTTACTATTCAGCTATGTCTGGGTCATTGGTACAGTATAAAAATGTTAAAAAATTTATAGTAATTTCTATATTTTTTATACTTACCAATGACCCAGACGGGGATGGCCCTCCCAGGAGTTGGGAACTCTTGCCTCCCCGCTGAGTACATAGCGCTTACCAGGCACTGGTTATTAGAATGATTAATGGCGCCAATTTCGGAACGTCCTTGACACTGCGCATGCGCAGTAGAGGTGAAGTGTGGAGGGCCATTCAGGACATGTTTTCTTTGGTTTTAGATGCAAATTTTGGGGATTGGGGGGCAAAATTTGTGTTTGGCCCTATATTTTAAGAGTTAGCACCAGCTATGTCTGGGTCATTGGTAAGTATAAAAAATATAGAAATTACTATAAATTTTTTAACTTTCCGTTTATCCCAATAAACTCTAGAGGAACAATTATCATGAGAGACTGATGCTCAAGGCATCTCTCCCGAGCGCTGCAGGCTAGAGATGAGCCAATTAGTAAAATGCCCCATCAGACGAATGCCGATTATTTTAGACAACAATCGGCTGATACCGAATGCCAATGTCAGATGGTTTCTTTATTATTCAAGTTTACTGCAGAAGCTGGCTTATTTACAGTAATCCGAATTTAATTTATGTGCCATTAATCCCCATCACCCCAGGAGATAACACACTTTTAATACTCACTTAAATAAGTTAAATAACAGACATCAAAGGGTTAATTTTATGTCAGTGAGGCACCATCAGTGCAGTATATTTTTGATTTAAAATAAATAGCTAACAACTGAATCGAGAACTCATCATGTGCATTATCACGGTAAATTGTGTTCTGAACTTTTGATGCGGTTTACATCAACACTGGCAACAATTCATTTCAAAGTCGGGTCTTTGCCGAATCGCCCCCCCCCCCCCCCCCACCCCCTACAAGGCTTTGAAGTCAGCTATCACAGACAAACAGCCTTTAAAGTTAACTATCAAAGGCATTCAAAACGCAGCTGAAAAAAAAAATCAGAGAACAAAGAATACAAGCGTATTTGAGTGATGGAGTCTTACTGATCGAGAATTCAGTTAATTCACCTATCTCAGCCCCCTACCAGCTTTCAGCTTGGTTGACCAAAAAACTACCATAACTGCACAACTCCCAACTACCGTCCAAAGCTATAAATCTTCTCAAAAGCATGAATACTACATTTCCCGTGTGCCTAAAATTGCAAAATAGACAGATGGAAAATTGAAATATACATGATAGCAGTTTTTCACCCTTGAATGTATATAAATATATTTGGAAGAAAATGTTTTGTGAAAATCAAAAGCTGTTGTTGGAACCACACGTTTTAAAGTGAGAGTTTCTTTTCGGTAAACCTGTATATGGGATTGTGTCACATGAGTCATGACATTGCACTGCATTATCTATTTTTATCACATGCTCCACACATAAGAAAAATTCAGTGGCTTCATGTTGATAAATCCCACCCCGAATGGCCCGATATTAAACTTATTGCACCCAAACCTCTCACAGTTAACACAGATTACTAATATGGAGGAATTGTCTGTCCAATATGGGAATAAAGAATTCTATTATATATTTAATGAGATGATGAGTGTGCTTGAAAGAAATATAGCAACATTTTGCAGAATGCAGTACAGTTTGGGCAGTGAAGAGCATCCGTATTCACATGATGGATAAAAAACAACTCGGTACACAATGTCAGAATGAGCTTTTAGGCTTCAGTACGAGTACAGGTGGCTACAGAATTCCAGAGAATCTTGATTCTCGACGACCTCTATTAACATCATTGTCAAGAGAACCTTTAAGAAAATAAGAGGAACGACTTCCTCGCCTTGCTTAAAGAGCAATATGTTTACATAATGAAGCAGACTAAGTCGATTGTACTCCCACCAATTCCACATTAAATACAAATAAAAAGATACTTAACAAAAACATTAGAAAAATAGTTTACACCAAAAACTTTTTCGAAAAATTTTGACAAGAGCCCAAGTTCCCAAAGGGAACAAAGTGCCCAAATGTACCCAAAAGAGCCCAAGTGTGGACAAAATTAATTTTTTCCTCCCCAAAATTAACTGCCACACTACGGGACTGTATAATGTATCTTACAACAGACCTACGATATCAGAAATAGGAACCTACACATAAATAACAAACGTTGCTAATGTAAACAATGTCCAACTGAAAACCGGAAACAAGACCCCAGGCAACACGGGCCAAAGTCAGTAACAGATTTTTGAACTATCCGATGTAAGGCAAGATCTTCATCAGAAGAGAAAAACGATACATTGGAAGTATGATGCAGGACTAAAAACGCCTAAACACCCTAAGGGTGAGGACGTAACCCTGGGGAAACACAGAAAAAACTTTCTGTATAACACGTTAAACTCCCAAGAAATTTTATATTAACAAGAGGCCCCAAGGAGCCTTAATCGCTCACCGGCCAAAGTGGTTCAAAGAAGTATTTGGGGTCACATTCAGGTAGACATGGTTCATCAACACTACAAAGGAATGAAGTCATGAGAGACAAATTTTATGGAACTAGGGTCATGGCTTGAACAAACTTGAATCTTACCCCCCTAAGGATGCTGCATACCAAATATCAAAACATTCCGACTGCTGGATCTGAAGAAGAAGATTTTTAAAGAAAATTCCTCATTTTGAACTAAGTTATAATTCGGGCTACCACAGTGAGCCCAAATATGAACTCAGGGACTTGGCATGAACAAACCTGAATCTCACCCCCTAAGCATGCTGCATAACCAATATCAAAAGATTCTGCCTGCTGGATCTTGAGAAGAAGATTTTAAAAGAAATTTACCTGAAATACACTAAGTTCAAATTTGGGCTCCTATATTGAGCCCAAATATGAACTCAGGGAGACGATTTGAACAAACGTGAATCAGATCCACCCCACAATGTTGCATACCAAATATCAAAAGATTCTGCCTGCTGGATCTGGAGAAGAAGATTTTTTAAGAAATTTGCCTGAAAAGCACTAAGTTTGATCTTGGGCTTCTATACTGAGCCCAAATGTGAATCCAGGGGGCCGATTTGAACAAACTTGAATCAGATCCACCCCACAATGTTGCATACCAAATATCAAAAGATTCTGCCTGCTGGATCTGGAGAAGAAGATATTTTTATACTGTACCAATGACCCAGACATAGCTGGTGCTAACTCTTAAAAATCTAGGGCCAAACACAAATTTTGCCCCCCAATCCCCAAAATTTGCATCTAAAAGCAAAGAAATCATGTCCTGAATGGCCCTCCATACTTTGCCTCTACTGCGCATGCGCAGTGTTAAGGAGGTCTCGAAATTGGCGCCAATTATCATTCTTTGTTTGGCCCTTCATCAGTTCACATCTGACTGATCTTTGTGCTTGTAAATCTCAGTTTAAATGATGCCAGACACATAAATATTAGAGAAATGGTGGATCTAAAGAGGAAATAGAAGGAGGAGAGGAAAAATGAGTGGCAGGAAATAATCAGGGCTGTAACTTAAAATTTTTTTATGAAATTATGATAAGTTGCCTAATTTCGAGGCATGGGTCTGTTGTCATTCTTGCTATAAAGTTACACTGCTTGTTCAGTGTTTCCTCTCTCCATTTCCTTTAAGTCCCCCCTTGCTATTCTCCCATGCTTTTGGCATATTTTCTGTAATATTATTACTAAAATTTCTTGGGAGTTTTAGCTGGGTAACAGAATGAATTCTGTTCATTTCCCCATGTTTACGTCCTCACCCATGGGTGTTTAGGCGTAGTGTTCTGCATCTGCCATCTGATGTTCTGCAGTTTCTTCCCTGGAAGTCTCTGTTTTGCATCAGATAGTGTGTTATTGGTAACTGATTTCGGGCCATGGTTATCAGTGCCTGGAGTCATGTTTCTGGTGTTTATACACTTCTTGTTGACATTGACAACAGTCTCTGTGGAGGGGGATTTCTTGTCTTTGTATTAGCTTAATCATAACAAGATACATTATTATTATTATACGTAAGTGTTGCATTAATTTTTTAAAAATATTTTAAAAAATTTTGTCCACACTTAGGCTTCTTGGGATCCATTGGGGCTCAACGTTACTTTTCAGAAACTTGGGCTTTTCTGAAAAAATATTTTAAAAAAAAATTATTTTTTTTTATTTCAATTATTTTTTCTATATTAATGGATCATGTTATTATGTATCTTTGTTTTTAGGGGTTGGTGCAAGTACTAGGACTTCTTGTATTCTTTTCACAATGAAAGGATATTGTTCAAATTGTAATAAGAGGAAATCTTCCTCTGACTTTCATAATCATTGTATTAATTGTAGTCAGTGTACTCGCACTAACTCCTGTTCAGTATGTGTCAGTTGGGATGACAAACATTGGAAGCATGTGTCACGGTATGTTGTTAAAAGGCCATGCCGGTCCTTTCTCTGCAGGGTCACTCTAGTTTATCAATCTCTATTTCAGAGGAACAAGAACAGGGTGATGTTTCCGTGATGTCTTTCAAAAGTGTGCCTCCATCGTCACAGTTAAATGAAGAGCTAGCGGCAAAAGTGCTCATGGAAATACGTCAATTGCCTAAGAGGTCCCTAGTAGGATCGACAGCGTTGACGTCCGCTAGCTCGCCCGGTGTAGCATCCATTCATCGAATGGTTCGGCAGCCGGGTTCGTCCGTTGCAGTCCAGGAAGGAGATTTGGGTGATGCGAGCACTATAAATAGACAAAGTGCACACCCAGTGACGACGGATCAGAGGAGAGAACGGAGGAAGCCTATTAGTCTGGTTCCTAGCTCGTCCAGGTCCATCCGAGCTGCGAGCGAGAGAGGTCCCTCTCTCGTACAACAATATCTGGGACCAGATGTTGTGGTACAAAACGTTTCGCATTCGGAGCATACGTCCGCCGCTCGGGACGCTCCGTTATATAGACAGTCCGGAGAGACTGTCGATAAGGCTTCCTCATCCTCACGGCAGCGCACACGACCGCACCATGGCTACGTGACCACGGATATCCAGCCAGCTTCGCCAATCAGGGATTCCACGGCGACCAGGTCATGCCATCCGGTAGCCAGGGACACGAGGCCTGTAGACTCCGGACGTTCGCATAAGAGAAGTATGCAGGAGTCAACGTACACGGAGCTTCCAGCGGCAAAGCAATGTAAGACTGCTACTCCACAGGCCTCAGTGACGGACGTGCTATCCCAAATAGCACAACTTATCGCAGCATCCCAGCAAACGACAGAATCTCTGTCGGATCAGGAATTATCCGACGACGCTGGGTCAGTATGCTCCGCTGAAGCATCAGGTACGGACGACCGAGAACTTCATAGGGTTCGCCAGGATGGCGAAAGGGATTCGGAGGATTTGGAGCTATCCCTTTTGGAACAACATAAAGCTGCCGTAGATTTCATCCGGCATTATCTTCCACAAGTTGTTCCGTCGGACCAGAATACTGCGATGCTGGATAAGAGACTGATAGCGTCATTGGACACAGAATTTTTTGATCGGTTCAGGGACATCGTCCCTGAGTTTCCGACACAGTCCAATAATGTCACAAGAACATTTGAATTATTGAACGATGCTATTTATAAGCTTGCTACCAAAACAGGCAAGTCTGGTTTCTTGTCCGCAAATGCTCTAAATCTGTCTTTCATCAATTCAAGGAATAAATTCGAAACGGCAGGACAGGGCATACCGAGAGTTCCTCTGCGTCTAGACGACGAGGCTGAAGACTTGGAATTGTCTATACCGTCATCTATGTCAATTCCAACCACAACGTTGGAAACGACAATAATGTCTAACAGAGTTAGCTTAGACGCTTTATCATACGCAGACCACCTTACTAAGGCGTTATCATTACGTCTTCAAGGGAAAGAATTCCAGGATATACATTCCTCATTAAAACTTCTTTCAAGGGCAGTAGCTTATTCCACGTATAACTCCGCCCTTTCAGTGGCAAACCTGGAGTTGGTTAGACGTGACGCAGCCCTAGCTACATCCATGCGCGTGGATAGTAAGGTGAGGAACTCTCTCAGAGTCGCTTCGGTCTCCGGAGAGCTTCTCTTCGATGGCAAGCTTTCAGCAATCTATGATAAGATAACTAAGAAAGCTTCGGATTCTCTGCTATTCAAATCCACTTCCAAAAAGTCGGATGCAGCAGAAAAGAGTAAGACAGGCACTTCTGGGACAAGTACGCCCAAGAGAAGTTCCTATAGAGGTTCTTATACGTCCTCTAGGTCTTATTCTAGAGACCGTCAAGGCAGCGTCTCATGTTCGGGACGTTATTCTGGCCGAGACAACCGGTCAGATGTCCCTAGCTCGACGGGACGAGGTGTGGGTCGTGGAGGACGTAGTTTCTCCTTCCGCAAGCCTCGCAGGTCCAGGAGGTGATGGTTTGAACCTCTATCATGTTCCGGTAGGCGGAAGATTATCAAGTTTTATAAACGAGTGGGCGTCAATTACGGACGACCCCTGGGTTCGAGGGGTAATTTCGGAAGGACTAGGAATATCCTTCAAACGAAAGCCTCCATTAACTCGAAGTCCAAAATGGACTCAGCTTCCGTAAAATCCGCAGAAAAGAGATGCTCTTTTATCAGAAGTGAACGCGGTAGAGGTCGTAGAAGACCAGGAATCACCGGGTTTCTACAGCCATTTGTTTCTGGTTCCGAAACCAGACGGCTCGTTCCGTCCAGTCATAGATCTGAGCTGGATAAACAAGCTGATCGTCGCTCCAAAGTTCTATATGGAAACAATTCGATCAGTCAGAGCGAGTATTCGAGTGAACGACTATGCTACAAGCATAGATCTCAAGATGCGTACTTTCACGTCATGGTACATCCGACATTCAGAAAGTATCTACGCTTCGCAGTCCTAGGAGTTGTATATCAGTTCCGAGCGATGTGCTTCGGCTTGAACCTAGCACCCTGGACTTTCACTCGAATAATGAACTCAGTAATGATACATTTCCGAGCTCATTCGTCTGCGGTAACGTCGGCCTACCTGGACGACATTCTTCAGAGGTACGGCAACGAGTTAACGCTTCAGAACGATGTGCAGAATCTGCTTCTATTACTCCGACGTCTCGGTTTTATAATAAACGAGGAGAAGTCGGATCTGGTGCCATCCAAGTCATTCACTCATCTGGGAATGAGCTTCGAGACGCACATCAATCTCGTTCATCTGCCGTTAACCAGAGCGAAATTAATCAGTTGTTACGCTCGCTATTGTCTTCACTCAGACAAAGTCACAGCGAGAGAGTTCATGAGACTGATAGGTCTGTGCGGAGCCGCTGCGGATCTCATTCTGATGGCGCTGTTACGCACTCGTCCTCTCCAAATTTTCTTGACTCAGAATTGGAGTGTAAAGATTCATTCGCTCGATATAGACGTTCTCTTGTCAAATCAAGAGAAACAAGAGATTCAGACTTGGGCAAACATTCAGTGGTTGACTCAGGGAGTCCCACTGCAGTTGCCGGATCCAAGTTTTATGATTATGACGGATGCCAGTCAAACAGGTTGGGGTGCAACATTGATCCCAACGGATTCGAGATGCCAGGGTCTTTGGGATCTGCAGTTTCTAGGCAAGCACATAAACATCAAGGAAATGATGTCAATTTGGCTTGCACTACGTCATTGGATGAACATTATTCAGAAAGCACATGTCCAAATCCTGTCCGACAATAAGACAGTAGTAGCGTATATCCGGAACCAGGGAGGCACTCATTCCGTTCCGTTATTCAATTTAACGGAAAGAATCCTTCTGTTTTTTCTAGAACACCAAGTTCTGCTTTCGGTCCGTCATATTCCGGGTCGTCTGAATGTATTAGCAGACTCCCTTTCACGGAAGGGTCGCTTGTTGCCGTCAGAATGGACTCTCAACAAACAGGTATTCAATCAGATTTGCTACCAATGGGAACGACCAATGATAGACTTATTTGCGACACAACTCAACAATCAGTTGCAGACGTATGTGTCGCCATGTCCAGATTCACGAGCATATGCAGTAGATGCTCTATCGATCTCGTGGGACGGAATGATAGGATATACGTATCCTCCAGCGCCGTTGATTCAGCAAATATTGCTAAAGATAAAACAATCACAATGCAAAATTCTGTTGGTAGCATCTCTGTCTCCACAGAGACCGTGGATAAATCTATTCAGGTGTCTGCTGTGGGACTTACCGCGAAAACTTCCTCCACGAGAGGATCTTCTTTCGCAGGGGAAATCGCGTCAACTTCATCACAACCCGCAAGGTCTCAACCTTCACGTATTTCCATTGTGCGGTCCTTCTTGCACGGCAAGCATTTTACAGGACGAGCAGTGGACGTGATTTCTAACTGTAGGAGGACCTCTTCTTCGCTAAACTATGCGGCTAAGTGGAAGGTCTTTCGTCGTTGGTGTAGGGATCATTCTGTTGATATTTTTGATCCCTCCATACCAGACATTGCAAACTTTCTAGTATACTTGTTTGACGAGATCAAACTGCAGCCTGTTACTATTAAAGGTTATAGGTCTATGTTATCTGATACCTATGCACACCATGATAGTTTACAAATTGGATCTAATGTCTCTTTATCTAAATTAGTTAGAAACTTCTCGATAAATAGACCTAGAACCCTTAGATTAATTCCTAAATGGAATTTAGCTTGGGTTCTTCTTAAACTAAAAGATAAGCCATTTGAGCCTCTTGAGACAGTAGATTTCAAATTCTTGTCTTATAAGACAGCATTTCTCTTAGCTTTCTCTTCTGCTAGAAGAGTCAGTGAGCTTCATGCACTATCGGTGGACGATTCTCACTATCGTAGTGTCGGGAACACTATTACCTTTACTACTAATGTTGGATTTTTGGCTAAGAATCAGGCTCCTAATAAATATCCGGAACCTATTATTATAAAAGCCCTTCCATCTTCAGTCGGGCATAGGCCTTTACTCTGTCCGGTTAGAGCTTTATGTATTTATAAACAAAGATCTCAGTTTATCAGAAAGGGACGAAAACGCTTCTTTCTGTCTCTGATGCCTAATAGAAAGGACATTACGGTCCATTCTATTGCTAGATGGATTCAATTAACTATCCGTACTGCTTATGATAATCTATCTTCAACTCAGCAGTCTGTGCTTAAGATTTCGGCTCATGAAGTAAGAGCTCTTTCTACATCTTGGGCTTACACAAATAGTGTTGCTATTACAGATTTAATGAAGGCTGCATATTGGTCTCAGCCATCCACATTCACAAATTTTTATCTCAGAAATATTGAGTCCATTTCTGGAGACCTGCATTGTTTAGGTCCGTTATCTGTTGCTCAGAATGTTGTCCACTAAACAGTTGCAACTATAGTTATGCAGGCTTTCTGTTCCGGCAGTGACTCCGTCCTGCTGCCCTCTTCGCTCTGGGCTATTTGACCCAGGGCAAGGGGAAGGGGGGGGGGAGGGTGTTCCCTTAGGTCACCTGCTTTATAGTGAAAAGCAAGGGGATACCTCCTCCGGAGTCAGTAATTCTGAGTCGTTACCGGGATGGTTTTAAAGTGTAATGTTAATGTTTAAAATTCATTCATGTCATATTTTTAAAGTGTAACTCGGTGTGAAGCATTTGTATATGTCACGTGTCAAACGAGCGTTAATATACAATCCTCAGACACTTTTAAAGGAGTATAAAGAGTCTCAATTCTCTGGACTAACTTTATTATTGGCTTACTTTAAAAATAATTAGTATAAAGGGTTATACTGGATGTTAATAGAGAACATGAATGTTATTATGCTCAATTATGGAGGGTATTGTGTCTTTCTAATTTGTCATAAAATAAGAAAGATACATGTAAAGCCTAATACTCTTTTTCTCCTCGAGGGGATGACTCTATTTTATATAGTTGAGCTTATTGGATTTTCCTCTATGTCCTAGGCCCTCCAGCCTTTTTACTATTCAGCTATGTCTGTGTCATTGGTACAGTATAAAAATGTTAAAAAATTTATAGTAATTTATATATTTTTTATACTTACCAATGACCCAGACGGGGATGGCCCTCCCAGGAGTTGGGAACTCATACCTCCCCTCTGAGTACATAGCGCTGACCAGGCACTGCTTGTAAGAATGATAATTGGTGCCAATTTCGAGACCTCCTTAACACTGCGCATGCGCAGTAGAGGCAAAGTATGGAGGGCCATTCAGGACATGATTTCTTTGCTTTTAGATGCAAATTTTAGGGATTGGGGGCAAAATTTGTGTTTGGCCCTAGATTTTTAAGAGTTAGCACCAGCTATGTCTGGGTCATTGGTAAGTATAAAAAATATATAAATTACTATAAATTTTTTAACTTTTGAAGAAATTTGCCTGAAAAGCACTAAGTTCGATCTCGGGCTTCTATACTGAGCCCAAATGTGAATCCAGGGGGCTGATTTGAACAAACTTGAATCAGATCCGCCCCACAATGTTGCACACCAAATATCAAATATTCTGCCTGCTGAATATGTATGGATGCTCAACATGCATTTATTTGTACAGTTTTTCTACCAGTGGGATCACCCCATGATTGTTTAGTTTGCGACGCACCGGAACAATTGTTACCGTCATTTGTGTCGTCATGCCCAGATTATTGAGTGCAGGCAGTAGACGTTCTGTAAATTCATGGGGAGGAATAATAGGATATGCGTATCTTCCTATTCATTTGATTCAATAGCTTATGTTTAAGTTTAAACAGTGAATCCTGCTGGTAGCGCCTCTGTTGTCACAAGAATCTTGGATCAATATTCTCAAGTGTCGATTATGTTACGCTCTCCAGAAGCTTCCTCCCTGAGAGGGTATTCTTTCAGGGGATGTTTTATTCTTCACATTCCTCTCCGTCCATAGTGGCATATGGAGTCGGTTAGACGTGAGGGAACCATTTCGGTTCCTATATTTTTTATCTTAACTTAATCGCCTTCCCCCCCCCCCCCCCAGCATGCCCCCCCCCCCCCCACTCCCACTCAGACACTTCCTTATGTGTTATAAGCAATTACCGGGCAAGACGTAGTTCTCTTCCCTCAAGCTTTATTATTGTAATACATGCATTTTATGCATTTATGTAGTGTTCTGTGGCGACCTCATGGGCTCATCCGTTTTTAGCTGAATTAATGCCCTATTATTTTGGTTGACTTGTTATTTTCAAGCGTTTATTTATAAATTATCACAATTAAATTGCTACTCTTGAATACCTCGTAGACTGCATATCCAGTTAACTGGTATTCAGATGATTACATGCTAATATATATGCGATCTCGCATTATTATTATTAGACTAACGCATTACTGTATTCGGTGGACCATGAAATAATAATTTATTTTGGGGGCGGTCTGTGTAGGAGTCTGTTAATCATACCTTTGTACATCTCTAGATCCAAGTTTCTATTTTGTTTGGTACTCATATTACACATGCTTTTACGATCATAGATATCAGATTATTCACGTTGGAAAGTGTTGTTACTGGAATTTATTGTACAGTGGCCACCAATGGATCATGTAGGAAGTGTACTTTCTCTTCAGGAATCGTTCAGTGTGGCTTGACTAGATATGTGTATGTTATATTTTATATCACCGGTTTTCGACGTATTTGTGTACATTGTCTGCGGTGTATGCTATTTACTGTGCAATATTAATTTCCAGGATCGTCGCTATAGCCCTAACTTCTGAAGTAATGTTAAGCACCATTTATTAATCATGAATTAATACCTGAGTGCGTGTTCGACGATTAATTATATTGTTGTTGGGCACCGCTCTTATTGTTTCCAGAGCTTCCCCCCTTTTTTATTTTGAAGGTTTCTTCAAAAAAGGGGGGGGTGTTTTTACCCATAATCTGGCTTAAAATGTATGTATATTTGAAGGATGCTGTTTTTATCCGTATTTATATCCTGCACACAGCTGAAATGTTATTGTAAGGCGTATGTTTGTGGGAGATTTTCTCTTATTCTCTTATTCTCAGATACGCCATCCTAATTTTTGGGGCTTAGTCTGGGCTAGTCTTGGAAAATTAGGAACTTGTCTTCATACTTACATTAAGGAATTATTTCATTGGGCTCATTGTTTAGAATATGTCTCCTCTATTACTGTATAGAGAGACATACATGTAATTCCTACTTGTTCTAAATGTAAGTTCCTTCATCATGGATTGCAGGATTGGAATTATTTCAGAAGTCTTAACCCTCCACCTATTTACGATTCAGCTATGTCTGGGCCATTGGTTACTGTGTGAAAATATGATAAATTTTTGGGGCTTAGTCTGGGCTAGTCTTGGAAAATTAGGAACTTGTCTTCATACTTACATTAAGGAATTATTTCATTGGGCTCATTGTTTAGAATATGTCTCCTCTATTACTGTATAGAGAGACATACATGTAATTCCTACTTGTTCTAAATGTAAGTTCCTTCATCATGGATTGCAGGATTGGAATTATTTCAGAAGTCTTAACCCTCCAGCTATTTACGATTCAGCTATGTCTGGGCCATTGGTTACTGTGTGAAAATATGATAAATTCATAGTAATTTGTATATTTTTATACTTACCAATGGCCCAGACGGGAAGGGCCCTCCCATGAGTGGGCACTCATACCTCCCCGCTGAATTATTATGTAATACTCTCTTTTACAAAGAATGGTGTTGGCGCCAATTCCGGTCACTTCCTGACGTATGCACATGTGCAGAGGGTAAATGTATGGAGGACCAGTTAGGACTTCTAGTTTTTGGTTTTGCATGCAAATTTTGGGGATTTGGGGCAAAATTTGTGTTTGGCCCTAGATATTTTGACCTAAGTCAAATTTGAGGTTATGTCATGGCCCCATCTTCTGTCTGTCCATCTGTCTGTATGTACATCAACAATTCAATACGGCTCAGTACCAAAATTAGGTCCAATCAGTTTTTTGTCACAATTTCTATACAGCTCGTATTTATGAACTGATCTTCACGAAAGTTCTTGGGTACCTTTGTTTTCACCTTGGGACAGGAATGAGTGTGTTTTTGGGGTGCCTTTGTTATCACTGTGCTATGAGAACAAATATTTTGGGGTTCAGTGAGACCCACTCTGGGACTCAAAGATTTCTTTTCCAGTTTAGCATCTGACTGTCACCCACCTTAATAATACTTTACCCATACATCTGTTACAGGCTACGGTCAGTATTTATGTACAGGCCATTACAATACTTTATATGTACCTTTGTTATCAGGTCATTACGTAGATGTTTGCCATTGCTGTGTACACATGTCAATACGGCTCGGGCTAGAGGCTGTATTTATCAACCGATCTTCATGAAACTTCTTGATTACCTCTGCTATCACCTTGGGATGAGAACGAGTGTTTCTGAGTGTGGTTCGAAATTCAAGATGGCCCCTGGCAGCCATTTTGTTCAAAATTAGGGGCAATCAGATTTTTGCGCAGAACTTCCACATGAAAGCTCTGATTTGAATAATTTTTTGTGTGAATGTGTAGTACCATGGGATACATCACATATAATGCGGGTTTTCTTTCTTGTGCAGAAATTATGCAAATTGGATGAACTTTGAATTTTTCAGTGCTACTTACACACAGTAAGTACACATGTCAATACGGCTCGAGCTAGAGGCTGTATTTATCAACCGATCTTCACGAAACTTCTTGGGTACCTCTGCCATCACCTTGGGACGGGAATGAGTGTTTCTGAGTGCGGTCTGAAATTCAAGATGGCTGCCAGTGGCCATTTTGTACCGAAATTAGGTGTAGTCAGTTTTTTATACACAACTTCTATACGTCTCAGGCTAGAGGCCGTATTTATGAACCGATGTTTACGAAACGTTTTGGGTACCTTTGTTATCACCGTGGGATGAGAACGGGTGTTTTGGGGTGTGGTCCAAAATTCAAGATGGCCACCAGCAGCCATTTTGTACCAAAATTAGTGCAATCGGTCTTTTGTACAGAACTTCTGTATGAAAGTTCTGATTTGAATAAATTTTTGTATGAATGTTTAGTAAAATGGAATACATCACATTCAATACGGGTTTCTTTTTTGTGCAGAAATTATGCAAATTAGATGGATTTTGATTTATTTAGTGCTACTTATACACTGTAAGTGCACATGTCAATACGGCTCGGGCTGGAGGCTGTATTTATCAACCGATCTTCACGAAACTTCTTGGGTACCTTTGTTATCACCTTGGGATGAGAATGAGTGTTTCTGAGTGCGGTCCAAAATTCAAGATGGCTGCCAGTGGCCATTTTGTACCAAAATTAGGTCCAATCAGTTTTTTGTCACAACTTCAAAACAGCTCGTATTGATGAACTGATCTTCACGAAACTTCTTGGGTACCTTTGTTTTCACCTTGGGACAGGAATGAGTGTATTTTTGGGGTGCCTTTGTTATCACTGTGCTATGAGAACAAATATTTTGGGGTTCAGTGAGACCCACTCTGGGACTCAAAGATTTCTTTTCTTGTTTAGCATCTGACTGTCACCCACCTTTACAATACTTTACCTATACATTTGTTACAGGCTACGGTCAGTATTTATGTACAGGCTGTTACAATACTTTATATGTACCTTTGTTATCAGGTCATTACCTAGATGTTTGTCATTGCTGTATCACATACTATACATGTACATGTCTTGACAAGTTGAGCTACAGTGTCATTGACACTTTCATTTCAGTGCTACTTACACACAGTAAGTACACATGTCAATACGGCTCGGGCTAGAGGCTGTATTTATCAACCGATCTTCATGAAACTTCTTGGGTACCTCTGCTATCACCTTGGGACAAGAACGAGTGTTTCTGAGTGCGGTCCGAAATTCAAGATGGCTGCCAGTGGCTATTTTGTGCCGAAATTAGGTCTAATCAGTTTTTTGTACACAAGTTCTGTACGGCTCAGGCTAGAGGCTATATTTATCAACCGATCTTCACGAAACTTCTTGGGTACCTTTCTTATCACCTTGGGATGAGAACGAGTGTTTCTGAGTGCGGTCCAAAATTCAAGATGGCTACCAGTGGCCATTTTGAACCGAAATTAGGTCCAATCAGTTTTTTGGGACAGGAATGAGTGTGTTTTGGGGTGCCTTTGTTATCACTGTGCTATGAGAACAAATATTTTGGGGTTCAGTCAGACCCACTCTGGGACTCAAAGATTTCTTTTCTTGTTTAGCATCTGACTGTCACCCACCTTTACAATACTTTACCTATACATTTGTTACAGGCTACGGTCAGTATTTATGTACAGGCCGTTACAATACTTTATATGTACCTTTGTTATCAGGTCATTACCTAGATGTTTGTCATTGCTGTATCACATACTATACATGTACATGTCTTGACAAGTTGAGCTACAGTGTCATTGACACTTTCATTTCAGTGCTACGTACACACAGTAAGTACACATGTCAATACGGCTCGGGCTAGAGGCTGTATTTATCAACCGATCTTCATGAAACTTCTTGGGTACCTCTGCTATCACCTTGGGACAAGAACGAGTGTTTCTGAGTGCGGTCCGAAATTCAAGATGGCTGCCAGTGGCCATTTTGTGCCGAAATTAGGTCTAATCAGTTTTTTGTACACAAGTTCTGTACGGCTCAGGCTAGAGGCTATATTTATCAACCGATCTTCACGAAACTTCTTGGGTGCCTTTGTTATCACCTTGGGATGAGAACGAGTGTTTCTGAGTGCGGTCCAAAATTCAAGATGGCTACCAGTGGCCATTTTGAACCGAAATTAGGACCAATCAGTTTTTTGTCACAACTTCTATACAGCTCGTATTTATGAACTGATCTTCACGAAACTTCTTGGGTACCTTTGTTTTCACCTTGGGACAGGAATGAGTGTGTTTTGGGGTGCCTTTGTTATCACTGTGCTATGAGAACAAATATTTTGGGGTTCAGTCAGACCCACTCTGGGACTCAAAGATTTCATTTCTAATTTAGCATCTGACTGTCACCCACCTTTACAATGCTTTACCTATACATTCGTTACAGTCAGTATTTATGTACAGGCCGTTACAATACTTTATATGTACCTTTGTTATCAGGTCATTACCTAGATGTTTGTCATTGCTGTGTCACATTCTATACATGTACATGTCTTGACAAGTTGAGCTACAGTGTCATTGACACTTTCATTAAATTTCTTGGGAGTTTAACGTGTATTGCAGAATGTTTATTCTGTTTATCCCCATGGTTACGTCCTCACCCTAGGGGTGTTAGGTCATTTTGGTCTTGCATCTTCTATCCGATGTATCGTTTTTTCTTTGTATGAAGATCTAGTTTTGCATCTGGTAGCATTTTAATCGGTTACTGACTTTGGGCCTTTTTCTGTTCCTGGTGTCTTGTTTTTGTTTTTTTCTATCATGTTGTTTACAATTTTTTCATAATTTTTTCGAATTTAATTTTGATTGCTATTATTCATGTATCATTGTCATATATTTTGTTGTGGAGTTTGTAGGAGTGCTATCGACTTTGTCTTTTGATTATGAAAGCTTACTGCACTAAATGCAAGGCGAGGAAGTCTTCCTCGAATTTACATGCTTGTTGCCTTGCCTGTAGTCAATGCACTCCTAATTCTGGTCCTTCTTGGGTACATTGGGATGACAGACGTTTGAGATGGGTGTCGTGGTTCGTCGGCGGTGAGGCTCCTATGCCAGAGCTCTCACGGCTCTTTTTCTGAGGAACAAGAACATGGTGATGGTATTGTGACACTCAGCAGCCTAAGTGTGCCACCGTCATCATGCTCTGATGAGCAAACAGGGTTAGCTGCAAAGGTACTCATGAATAATAAGCAAGGGATAAGGCCTCTAGTTAGTGTTCTCAATCCTTTGCAAGCAGCTAGCTCGACGGGTGAAGCGGTTTCTCTGTCCATGGGAGCCGTGACAGCCCTCTCTCTAACCCAGCAACATTTGGGGCCAAATGTTGTTTCGAGAAACTTGCCTGTGTAGGAGCCTACATTCATGGTCGCCACTCAGGACGCTCCGTCTAAACTGCAGCCAGCTCCGTCTAAACTGCAGTCGGCCACAGTTACGGCTTCTTCCTCAGGCAGATATAGCACACATGACCGCATACTAGCTACCCAACTTCGGATATCCAGGCAGGCGCCCTAAGACACCACTGTCTTTTATAGACAAAGATACCATGCGAAGGAAAGATGATGTTCTTTCCTTCCCGGGACTATCTTGGCAAGTGTCGGAGGCCTTCGGCCACATTAATGACGCCATTTTCAACCTAGCAAGTTTGAATAAGAAGGCGGTTTCTTATCGGCATCTCCAATCAGCACGTTATTTTAAAACGGTTGGAGAAGATGTTCAGAGAGCTACTCTGCGTCTGGATGAGCAGGCTGGGAATTTGGCTATAGCCTTACGTACATCATTCAATGTACACTCGGATATGATGGAATTTCTATTTCATCTAATAGAGCGATTCTGGATGCTGTGTTATATGCAGATCATATCACCAGGGCTCGGCGCAGCCTCTAAGGGTAAGGAATTGAGGATGTCAGTTCCTCGCTAAGAGTTCTTTCCAGGGCAGTCATGTATGCCACGTACCACTCCGCCCTTTCAGTGGCAAATTGGAGTTGGTTAGACGTGATACAACCCTTACGTTGTCATCAGTTATCAATGACAGGGTGAAAAAGCTCTCTCCGAGTCACTGCAGTCAAGGGACACACACTGTTTGACAACATGCTTTCTTTAGTCTAGGAACAGGCTACCAAAGCTTCCAGCTAACTGATACTGAGATCAGCGTCTCAACAACATGCATCAGCTGGCCAGAGTAGGCGAGGTCATTCCAGTTCACAATCATAGAAGGGAGCTCCTCGCGAGGGTCTAGGAAACCCTCTTACAGTTACTCCAGAGGTCATCAGTATAGCGACTCGGAAAAGGGGCGCAAGTCTTATAAAGAATATAAGTCAGATGCCCCTAGGTTGACAGGATGAGGTTCTTTGCGGGAAGGACGTACTTCCGCCTACTGCAAGCCTCGCAAGTCATACAGGTGATGGTCTAGACTTCTGTTGCTTTCCAGTTGGTGGAAGGTTATCAACCTCGCAAAGTGGATGAAAATTACGGAAGATCAGTAGATGAGAATGTAGTCTCGGCAGGCCTGCGGTGCAGACATGTAACCAATGACTCATTCTTTTTTCTTCCGCTATCTTGGGAAGATGTGCCTTCATTTGCATTAAGAAACAGTGATAATTCGTTGATAATAGTTCCTGTAACTAAAATTATGGATCTGATGATTGTATAATAACAGGGCTGTGTTTTAATATTATCGTTATTATATTCAACCACATTTTAATTAAAAATTTATATTCTCTGTGTTCGCGCACGACTTTCACGTACCGTGCGATTCAGACATTATTGTTTGGTTGATAAATTTATGTTATCCTTTTGGATATTATTATTATTGGAGTTAGGTGTCAGAGGGGGCTGTATGGGCAGGATTTCTCCAGTCCGTTGAGGGTAAAATTTCTGTTTTCTGGGTCCTTGTTGGCTGTCTGGGTTCAGTTGTGTTCCCATTGGTCCTTTAACTTCTGCCACCTTTCTCTCGTAGTTGGCAGTGTTCTTCTTTCTAGATCTATTGAGTTCACCTTTTCTTCTTCTTCTCTCACCTCTGTTATGCCCAGGACTGTTCCTTGTGGGCAATGTCTTTTGCCCAAGCATGTGGACGATTCCCATGCTTCTTGTTCCACTTGTAATGGGTGTTCTTCTGATCGACCCTGTTGGTCTTGGTCATCAACCTTTTGGGCTTCTGTGCACCGTGTGGTGCATTCTTGTGGCGGTTCCTCCTGAACCCGCGGGAAAGGGGAATGCTGTCGGCGAAGAGATGCCAGGTTCCGGGACTGTTGTCCCCCACCCAGTCGACATTTGAGGCTGTCACTAGGGTTGTTGCTCCTCCTTTGGAGCCAAGCTCAGTTGCTCTCTCCACCTTTCCACTAGTTTCAACAGCTCCCGACGTATGTGCTGCTACTGCTGTTCCGTCTGCATCGTCTTCAGTTATCGTTTCTGCCAGCCTCGGCTTATCCCTGCAGAGATGTCTGGTAGTGTGGAGGTGGGATATCAGCCTCAGCCTTCCCTGACTTCAACTCGGGACCGACGCATTTTGTGCAGCCTGGACCTTCTGTCCCTCAGAGGTCCACGGCGACTCTGCTGAGTTCCCGCACCTCAGATCCTCAGGGTATTTCATACCTTGTAAGCATCTGCATTCAGATGTTTTGGCTGCCACACGTCGCCCAGCATTGGGTGTACTAGAGGATCATGACCCTTCACTGGTTAAAAGGGTCAGGCGTGAAGCCACTTTGCCGGGTCATTCCCATGTCAAAGCAGCTGACATGGGCTGTGAGCTAAGGGAGGCCCTCTCCTTGCTCATGCAGGTTCTTTCCAAGAGCCTTCCTGCGAGGCTATGTATGGTTTCCAGGTGCCCCCCATGACGACGCCTTCTGGGATTGGAAGCAGGCCGATTTCTGATCCCCCTGGCGTGCCTACACCATGGGAGGCATTGACTGGTTTGCCGTTGATGGGCTATGGGTCAGACATACCTGACGCCAAGAGCCAACAGTCTTCTGACTTGAGGGCAGCTCCTGACTTCGTGTTTGAGTTCCTTCTGGATCTAAATCCGCCAGACCAGCCGGCGGTGTCAGCCAGGCCATGATCATCGGTCGCACACCAATAGCCTGTGGAGCAACCCACTTTTGGGCACTCTCGACCGTGCCAGTCAGTACAGGTGGTCTAAGCATTTGCAGCTTTGGACTCTAAGCTGAGTTTCAAGGCTATGAAGACTTTGTTCTTTACCACGGCTGATACCTTTTTGCCTACAGTGCATTATTGTTCCTATCATTCTGCCAATCCGTCCGTCTGCCAGACTTTCACAGTCTTGGATCAGGACTCCTCCACCCTCAGGCTTTCCAAGCCCAAGTCTGCCGTTATTCCTCTGGAGTCCCTGTTGGGCTTATCGAGAGAGATGCTGGGCATGCTTTCTCTCTCAGATCACGTTGTCTCTGCTTTGGCTGCTTATCTGCTTCCAGGTAAGTTTGACAACATACAGGCTCCTTTGAGTGTGATTTCCAAGGCGCTCATGCATCTTACTCACACGCATGCCTGTAACATTGCTAACTTGGAATAGTTCGCGGGGACGCTGTGTTGGACAGAAGCCGTTTCCTGAGGGGCAGCGTGCAGCTCTTCTTCGATCCACTTCTTTGGAAGGCCCATGACTATTCCAAGATGACGTCCTGCATCATTCCAAAGATCTGCTGCTGCTTTGCCGGCTTGATCAGCCTTCTGTTGGAGGCCGGGGCCATTCTAAGCCCAACAAACACCCTTCTGCTTCCTCTGCGAAGCCAAGGGCTGATCCTCCCGCCGCCTCCACTTCTACTTCTTACTTATGTGGCAAGGGTAAGCATAGGCAGACCAAAGGGGTGACTCAGGATCTTTCATTTAGCAGAGGAGGTGGTTTCTCCTCTCCCGGGTCTCGCTGTGATTTGAAATGAAGGTCCAAACCTTGATTCGTCCCAGGTTGGAGGAAGGATATCAGAGTTCGCAGACCGTTGGGCCACGATCACATCCGATCTTTGGGTGTTAGATGTTGTTCGGTCTGGGCTGCAAATATCCTTCCGGAGGCACCCAACTCTGTTGAGAGTGCCTCTTCCAACCCAAGTTCCTTCAGACATTTTACGTTGGGAGCTTTTGATCACAGAGATAGACAATCTCCGGTCAAAGGGGGCGATCGAGGTCGTCAAGAACATTCATTCAGTGGGATTTTATTCCCGCCTGTTCATTGTGCCGAAGAAGGACGGCCAACTCCAACCGGTTATTGATCTGAGTATCATGAACTGGTCTATCGTTGCTCCCAAGTTTAGCATGGAGACTTTCAGGTCTGTTCACCGCTCAATTCACTAGGGAGACTTCACTTCCAGCATCGACCTGCGAGACGCTTACTTTCACGTTCCGATTCATCAGACATTGCGAAAGTATCTCAGGTTCGCTTGTCTGGAGTGAGTTTACCAGTTCAAGGCCATGCCTTTTGGCCTCAACCTGGCACCTTTGGCCTTCACCCGACTGATGCTGCATGTGATAGCCTTCCATCGCACACAGTCCAAGGTGACTACTTCGGCGTACTTAGACGATATCCTCCAGAGGCACTCCAGTGCTGCTCTTCTGGAGTCAGATGTCGACACACTGTCGAGCCTGCTGACATCGCTAGGGTTCAGGTTCAATGATGAGAAGTCGCTCCTGGTCCCTTCTCAGTCATTTTGTCATCTGGGGATGGACTTCCGTACTCAGCTGAATACGGTCGCGGTTCCCCAGGCAAGGGCTGTGATTCTCTTTGCTTTCACCCTGACTCTGACTCAGTCCACATCCGCGACAGTTCAGAGTATTCTCCGGCTGCTCTTTCTCTGCGGTTCGGATATGGTTCTCATTCCTCTAGGTCGACTGCTTGTCACACCTCTCCAACACTTTCTGCTCAGTCGTTGGAGGCCGAATGTCGATCCTCTGGATCTGGTGCTTCAGTCACCAGACTCTCTTCATCATCACCTTCAACCCTGGACAGATGTTCACTGGATTATGCAGGGTGTTCCGTTGGACTTGCCCATATCCAATCGTGTTCTGGCGGCAGATGCCAGCAATCTCGGATGGGGTGCGACGTTGGATCCTCTAGGTCTTTCCCTTTATGGGGTATGGGACCAGGATCAAGCAGCTCTTCACAGCAAGGAGCTTCTTGCTCTTCTTCTGATTTTCCACCAGGGGATCCCTCACTTTTCAAATCGTCAGGTCCTTCTGTTGTCTGACAATTCGACAGTGGTCGCTTACATTCGGAACCAGGGCGGCACGCACTCGGTTCCCATATATGAATTGGCTCGGGATCTTCTACTGCTAGCTCAGGATGTCAATGCCGGAGTGGTGGTTCGTCACATTCACGGTCGCCTGAACGCCCTAGCCGACTCTAGTGTTGAAACGAGTAGTCGATTAGTAGAAGTCGATTCGATTTTCGGAAAAATTGACTCTGAAATCCGCCAATCGACTAGTCGGGGAACTCAAATATGAAGTCGTAAAATGCCAATAGTGGGTGTTAATGATTACAAACATCAGACGTTTTTGCTTTGTGGTGGACCTATTTTAAATTGTATTGAGAAGTGGATATCAATGCAATCATTGTCATTTGTTGATGCCGATAATGTTCCAACTTAAGATTTCAGCAGTATTACAAGCACTGATTTCACCTAACCTAATCACTGGCACACGTTGAAGAAAAATACTTTGATGTACAACTTCAAAGATGCCGTTAATTCATGCAAGCATTCTGTCCCTCACCCAAGTTGCCCATGCTTTTTAACTGCAGTTTCTGCAGAGTTCCCATGCTTAAACTGATTCTTGTACATGTATATAAGTGAATCTTCTTTGAGCCAATTGCCCTGTCTTCCTCAGAAGGTAAATCAATGCCATAGCTCCATATTCTATGATATTACTGTACTGGTTTGGGTGCGAGCTGGCGAAGACCGGATATGAAGGTGAGGAAACTGTCCATCACAAAATTTGACCCGGGAATTTTTAATTAATTGCACCAGGCGAATGGCGGCATACTTCAAACATTTTACAAATTCATGAAACTTCTGTTTTAACATCATTGGGTACTTTTTCCACTGTTCGGACAGAGGACTAGGAGGCATGCACTTCCCAGGTATCCTAAGATTTCAGCAGTATTACAAGCACTGATTTTACTGAATGGTTAAAGCTATAATATGCACAACGTTTTAAAAAACTCAAAACATGAAAAAGAGAACAGCTACATTCATGACTTTGACAAGGAAACTTCACCATACACCAGTCAAACGAGTCATTAAACGAAAGGGTTATCAACTTACATGTAACGGTCTCTTATCACCTAATTTATTGAGACAATTATGTTTTCAACAGAAAAGCCGACTAGTTGATTTTGAATCGATTACTCCCATCGACTAGTCGACTTTGAAAAATAGGTAATCGTTTCAACACTAGCCGACTCCCTGTCCAGACGGAGCAGGGTAATTTTCACCGAGTGGATGCTTCCCAGGGCAGTGTTCCAGTCGCTTTGCGATCTCTGGGGTCATCCCCACATCAGTCTTTTTGTGACCTGTTGGAACCATCAGGTGGACACTTTCGTGTCCCTGTGTCCAGATCCTCTGGCTTTCGCCATAGACACTCTGTCACTCAATTGGAACCTTCTACTTGGCTACGCCTTCCCACCGGTTCTGATTCTGCCTCAGGTTCTAGCCAAGATTCGAACCTGCAGTTGTCACTCCCCTGCCACCTCAGTGGGAGTGGATCAATCAGCTCCGCTTTCTGTTGGCAGCTGTTCCGGCACGTCTCCCTCTACATTGCGACCTTCTTTGCCAAGGTCACCCAAGCAGGTTTCATGTCGGCTCGACTTCATTGCGCCTTCACGCATATATTTTGTCAGGTCCTGTCTCCTCCATAGAGGTTTCTCAAGATGAGCAGTGGAGTGCATTTCTTCTTCAAGTCGGCACTCCACTGGTTTAGCCTATGCGGTTAAGTGGAAGGTCTTCTGTCGATGGTGTGCTGATCACCCTGTTGCGTATGCCGATCCTTCGATAACACAGATTGCAGAGTTTCTGGTATATCTGTTTGATTCTTGAAGTCTCCAGCCTGTTACCATCAAAGGGTACAGGTCAATGCTTTCGGAGACCTTTTCGTATGTGGGAAAGCATTGTATCAGCACTAATCCATACTCTTCAAGTTTATTTGGCACTTTTCTTTGAAAAGGCCTAGGATTTTGCAGCTTACCCTAAGATGGAATCTTTCTTGGGTGCTGCTTTGCTTGGGGGGGGGGGGGGAGGATGAGGTGCACCGTTCGAACCTTTATCTCAGGTGGATATGCGATTTCTCACATACAAGATGGCTTTTCTGATGTCTTTCGCCTCAGCCAGAAGGGTTAGTGAGCTTCATGCCCTCTTGGTTGATGATCCTGCCTTTTTCAGGAGCTCTGCCAACAGTGTTACTTTTACCACTGATTGCTCCTTTCTGGTCAGGAATCAGATACCCGGAACAACTCCACCTCATATCTGTATCAGGGCTCTTCCTTCTGCTGAGAGTAATCACCCTTTGCTCTGTCCGGTTTGTGCACTTTACATTTATCTCAACCGAACGCAGTCCATTAGGAAAGACAGCAAACAATTCTTTCTGTCTCTTATTCCTGGTCGACAGAAGATCTCTTCTCAATCCATTTCTCGATGGATTTGTCTTGCTATTCGCATGGCCTACGCTCGTCCAGCGACTGACAATTGTATTACCAATCGTATTTCTTCCCACAAGATACGTGCCTTGTCTACCTCCTGGGCTTATGCTAACTCCGCAAAGTTGTCGGATGTTATGCAGGCAGCCTACTGGAGAAATGCTTCTACTTTCTCCACCTATCTGCGTCAGTTGCAGGAGCAGTCTGAGCAGGGACCAGCCTGAGAGGGAATTTTAGGAAGACATCAGGTCTCCCTCCAGAAAAAGTAGGGAGACTGCAGAGTCAAGTAGGGAGACTTCATTGGCAAGTGGGGAAAATTAAGAATATTTATGTACCACCCCCTCCCGCCCCTTCATATTTTCAGCTCATGATCCTCCATTAACGTCTGATTAATCCAGGTCCAGTTGCCTATGATGCATCTATGCCAGGTGAAAAAAATCACTTGTGCCCTGTACAAAGCTTTTCTTGTCATCACTAAAGCTTTTTTTCATGTGTTTCAATTCCATTTGTGTTTTTCTGGGAATAGACAGCCCAACAGTTAACAGTCGTCAGCAAAATGAAATAAAAATACAGAGTTGGAAAATACGTCTGTTGTGTATACATTATCGGCATCCTAAGTGAGGTAACCTACTTTCAAACTGGGTTATTTTGTTGAGTCGCGTAAGTCACCTATTTTCGTTTGGACACTTGAAGCTCCAACTGAAATGGACAAAATAAATATAGAAATTAAAAAATCCGCAAAAAGCGACAATGAACAATTGATTGTTGTGTGATTTCAAATAAATGGTCGCTTATTTGATGAATGAAAATGCGCATTTATCACACTCAAGCACATTCGATTCTTGAAAATAATCGTTTTTATGTAAACTTCGCATCACTCAGTTCAGACTTTTCTCATTTTGGCCAATTTTTAGAGGGCAACTTGTAATCGCCTCGACTATTTTTCTAGGCGACTTTGGGCTCAGATGGGCGACATAATACCCCTAGTCGCCCTCACGACTGGTCCCTGAGTGTGAGGACCTTTTTTCTTTGGGCCCTCTTTCTTCTGCTCAGGCTGTTGTCTACCCTAGCCATTAGGCTTCTTACGAGGTCAGTTCCAGCCCTGTGCCGTTTTACTGTCCTTTCTGTCTGTGCATCACACAGAGCGATATGCCTCATCTCTTATTGTCTTTTACTAATGTTTGTAATGCTATGGTTTGATAGGCCAAGGGAACTCTTCTTCTGTCCACGGTTCCAGTGCAATCGTGTTATGTGGGGGTTGGTTATGCGATTCCCTCCTCCTGTTGTCTATTCAGCCTGTAGTAAACAATTGTAAGGTACGTTGATAAGAAATTTAAATTTTATAGTAAATTTCCTTTCTTATTATACTTACCACAGTTATTTACATGGAGGCCCTCCCATCTTTTATTTGGTTAAGAATCCTTTCTCCCTGCTGATCACATAACTCCAATGTGGGCGGATTCAAAAGAATGAGTTATTGGTTACACGTCTGCGCACTGGTACCGGAAGCCGTGGATCTATACTAGTAGAAGAGCATCCCCCACTGGATGTGCACCAGTAGCACTCGACCCAGTTTTGGCTTATTTTTTCGTGGTGCTTTTGCACCACTTTTCTTTCCCAAATCACTTGGGAAAGATCAAAAGAGGGAGTATATTTTCCGAGTTAGGGACTTCCACTGTAGTGCAAGCCTGTAGTAAACAATTGTGGTAGGTATAAATTAAGAAAGGAAATTTACTATAAAATTTAAATTTCTAGGGTACTTTGGTCCTTTATTTTGGCTTACTTCTGTTTTGTGAAGCAAATATTTGTTTACAAAACGGGGATGGGGGGAGCTCATTACTGATTTTGCGGTTCAGTTTTGCTGGATTGGAAAGTTTTATGAGCAGCTTCTCTCAAATGTTTGGTGCACCCCAATCCATGCCAATGCTTTGGTATTTGTATAGTGTACTCATGATTAGCAATTCAATTATAAAGTGATATGCCTGGAACGTTTCGTTCTAGGCCCTCTTCCTTTTTACGATTCAGTTAAGCCTGGGTCATTGGTTACAGTATAAAAATATGAAAAAATTTATAGTAATTTATATATTTTTTATATTTACCAATGACCCAGACGGGAATGGCCCTCCCATGAGTGGGCAGTACTGGGCACTCATACCTCCCCGCTGAATTATTAGATTCGGTGACTCTGGCATCTGCGCAGGCGCGGAGGGTAAAATTTATGGAGGGCCAGATAGGACTTCTAATTTTCGGTTTTGCAATCAAATTTTGTGTTTGACTGTAGATATTTTTGGGTTAGCACCAGCTAAGTCTGGATCATTGGTAAGTATAAAAAATATATAAATTACTATAAATTTTTTCTTTACAGAGGAACAAGAACATGGTGTGGTTTTGTGATCCCGTCAGAGAGTGTGCTTCCGTCGTCGCATTATACTATTAGAGCTAGCGGAAAAGTGCTCAATGATATGAGACAAGGGCCTAGACCTTAGAATATAGGGTTTACGTCCTTGTCTCCAGCTAGCTCAACCGGCAGATCTATCAAAAAGAATATGGGTGATGTGACGCTGGGTATGTCCATAGCGGTCGGGAAGAGGAACAAGGGTGTAGCGAGCACTATAAAAATTCGAACATGCTCACCCTGCGGCAATGGAAAGGAGGAAGCAGACAAGTTCTGAGGTATGCTCATCCAGGTCTACCATGATCGCGAGCAAGAGTGAGGCTGGGGTCAGAGGTTGTTAGTAGGAACTTGTGTCATTTGGAGCTTACGTCTATGCCTTCCTGTCTGGGACGCTCCTTCTAATAGGCTGCCGGGGTCGGCTAGTCTTATAGCTTCCTCTACGTTCGAAAAGCACACATGACCGCACAAGTCCGTTGTCGCCAGCTAGCTCAACCGATGAAGTGGTTACTCAGGCCTCTGAGAACTGTGACGCCGGTTGTGTCCGCTCCGGGCTAGGAGATGATATAGGGTGGAGCGAGCACTATAATATACAACCATGCTCATCCAGCGACGACGGAAGGAGGAAGCCGGTAAGTTCTGAGGTACGCTCGTCCAGGTCTTCTAGGACCGCGAGCAAGAGAGACGTCTCTCTCTCTAACAGCATCATCTGGGGACAAATGTTGTTGATAGGAACTTGCGTCAGTCGGAGTTTACGTCCATGCCTCCTGTCCGGGACATCCCGTCTAATAGGCAGCCGGGGTCGGCTAGTCTTACGGCTTCTTCTACATAACGGCTAAAGTGCTCTTAATATTGCACAGGGCTATATACCACGATGAGTGGCTTCAGTTCCCTGTCGCCAGTGAAGCGGTTAATTTGGAATATGAGGTCCGTGACATTGGATGTGTCGCATGTACATTGTATTCAGAGCCAGCGGCAAAAGTGCTCAATGATATAAGAAAAATTCCTAGACCTTAGAATATAGGGTTTACGACCTTGTCTCCAGCAAGCTCAACCGGTGGATCGTTACTCAGAATATGGGTAGTGTGATGCCGGGTACGTCCGTAGCAGTCGAGAGAGGAACAAGGGTGTAGCGAGCACTATAAATCCAATCATGCTTACCCTGCGACGATGGCAAGGAAGAAGCCGGCAAGTTCTGAGGTATGCTCGGCTGGGTCTCCCAGGACCGCGAGCAAAAGGGAGACCCCTCTCTCTCTTTTAACAACATCTGGGGCAGGGTGATGTTGGTAGGAACTTGCATCAGTCGGAGCTTACGTACATAACTATTGTTTGGAACGCTCAGTTTAATTCTCAGCTGGGGGCGGCTACAGTTCGGCTCTTTCAGCGTCTACTAAGCACTCATGACCGCACCTTGGCTAACTGACTTAGGATATCTAGTCTGCATCGTCAAGAGGTCCACTTTTTGTTAAGAAAGTCGCACCATCTAGTAGCCAAGGAGATGAGGCTCCATTCATCAGGACGTTTGCAGTTAAGAGCCATCTCGGACACACTGTCCCAGGAGCAGCCGGCAGTCAAGCAATACATGACCGCTGTGCCTCAGGCCTCCGTAACGGACTTGCTGTTGCAGATTGCGCAGCTCTTTGCAGTAATCCTGCTAATGCAGAAGCACTCAACATCAATCTCAAAACTTGTGCTGTCGAATGGTGCTTGATCGGTCCAGTCATCTGCCTGTTCAGATGCCGGTGACCGTGATTCTAAAACTGATTTAGATGAATGATGAAAGGGATACGGCGGAGGATAACCTTCCCTTTTGGAACAACTCATGGGTGATATGGATACTATCCATTATTGTTTCCTTGAACTTGTTCCAGTGAATCACAATGCTGCGAGTAATTGTGAGAAACTGCTAGCGTTGTTAAACGCTGACTGCATCCGGACAAAGAGCAGGATAATAAGATCTCTTTTCCAGTTAAGTCTGCACGGGTGTCACAGGTCTTTGATTATGTAGACGATGCCATATTTAACTTCCTGTGGGAAGAAGTAATACTGTTTCTTATCATCATCTTCTGTATTTTTAACCGTTTTTTGATCACATTACATTTAAAAAACGACCGGGGAAGATGTGTTGAGAGTTTCTCTGCGTTGAATGAGCAGGCTAAGGTCTTAGTTGTAGCCTTACCTTCATCATTTTGCTGTTCGTTCGGACACAATTGAGAAGATACTTTCTTATTCAGAGCGAATTTAGACTCACGGTCTTATGTACTTCACTTTTAAGTACTGTGACGCAACGTCCATATGGAAAGGAATTTTGTGGACGTTTGTACCTTTTAAAAATTCTTTCCAGGCCTATTTATCACATATATCTCTGTCTTAACAGATGTTAAGTGGGAGCTATTCTGATGTGACAAAGCCTTGCCTTGTTAAGGCAGCCAAGACTTGATTGGAAATCACTGCCCAGGTGAATTGTCTGTTGTCAACAGGACCTACTAATGATGGTATGTTGAGGGCACGCTCTGAGATCACAAAAAACTTGCAATGGGACTTTGAGGTTAAGGTGTGTTGGGAACAAGTCACAAAATTACTGTAGATATGATTTGTGTTGGCAAAAGAATGCCAATGCGTTAAGCTCATTGACAATGGCATTTGGAGGGCACAAAATTTGGCATAAATGAAAAAAGTATGGTAACCTGTAAATGGGTCCTCTTGTTTCACCATGGTGATCCAATTTCAATTTATGCCGGGGGTCTTGGGCTCTTGTATTTAGTTATTGTGTTGTATATATCTTATTTCTTGTAATTATTGTATGGCCCATATGGAAAGAAATATTTTCATGAAAAAAATATTTTATTTTGTTTTTCCCCCATAATACCAAACCAGCAGAAAATGCATGGTTTTCCAACTCCAGCCTTCAATACAGAAAATGCATTTCCTCCCCCTATCCCCCAGCAGTGATCCACAATTTTACCAAGAAGAGCCTACTCACTCAACCTTCAATACAGAAAATACAGTCCCTGTCTGTTTTTTTATGCAACCATTCATTCTCTACATGAAGAAAGGCCGTTCATGTGATTGGGGTTATGGGGAATGGAAAATGGGTACCCCCCACTTTCCAGTTGGGATGAACGATGTGTGAATGAAAAATCTGTTCACGCCAAATTTCATGCCCTGCAATTGTGGTAGGATGATACAAGACAAATTTATTGTGTATTTCCTGGTGTGAATTCCCCTTTGGTCCTATCAGGAAATTTCAGTCAAGTCAGATACCGAATACCGAATCGACAACGTGGTATACTCCCATAAAAATAACAAAACCGATACCGAACTCAAAGTTCCAATACTGCCCATCTCTAGCTCTTGATATTATTCCACTGAATGGTAATAAGTTATTTTTTAAAGAAAAACTGAAATTTCATACAGTGGAGCCCACTTAATTGGATATCTCTTAATTGTATATCCCTGTTAATCAAATATAATTTTCAAACACAAAACCATTTACCATACCTTCCGTACAAATTTGATCTGTTAATTGCGTATGGGTTGTAGAGTAAACTCCTGTTAATTGTAAAGAAATTTTTGTAATATGTCAAAAAAATTACTGTGACACGCACTAAATTCCTCTTATTTATCAACCTTTTTGGTCTCACTACATCCAATACTGGCATTTATTCTATTATATCTTGTTTGACAGAGCTCTGCGAGCTCTGTCAAACAAGATATAATAGAATAAATGCTCAGTTTACCTCCAGAACACAGGAAACTGGCCAAATCCCTGTTAATTGTATACTCCTGTTAATTGAATAATTTTCACTGGCAAAATGGATATTCAATTAAGAGGATTCTACTGTATTTATTAAAAGAAGAGTTTGCAGGCGTTGTCTGCCACTCATGTTCAGTAAAGAGGTAAAGTCAATGGATTGCTGGAACATCATTGAAAAGCTCTGTCACGCAAGTCTACCTCTATCAAGGTGGCGTCCTGTCAATCAATGCGATAATTCCTTCTAATCCATGGCATTTGATGACATGAAAGTCACAGTGTAACAGTTTTCACGTCATCAAATTAATAGTGTTTACCTTCCTAGCACTAATACTATTAACCCTTTACCTAACACACCTTTTCTTAAAAAATAAATTAAATTTCCCAGTTTTCGAAGACAAATCTCAAAATATTTCAGGAAAACCATACAAATATGGATATCTTTAGAACCGGCTCGTCGAGCTGTTTTTATTGATAATGATATTTGTTTGGTTGTATGGAGACATTTGATTTGTAACATATTTTAGGCTATGGTGAACTTATTTTTGTCAATTTCCTGGCCGCTTTTGGCCGCTATGTTATGTAAGAGGTTAACATGGTATCAATTTTCCAATTTTGGTCTTTGTTTTCTATCAACTATGACTAAAATATGTTGTAATTATCCAATTCATATTGCCGTGAAAAATGTGCACATGATCAACATCATTTTTCACAGACATCTAAGAATATTCTTTGTGACTGGAGATTGTAAGGCATTGGATAATTGGAAACTGTTGGGAAATGTATGGTTGTTGAGCATTTGTTTATTTCTCACAATTTCTCCTCCCTCCACCCCACCTCACTCCCCCCACCATCCCCCCCCCTCTTCCACAGGCATTGGTGGAAACATTGTTCTATATATGACCAATGAGCAGTCCAGAAATCTGGACTCATTATTGGGTAAAGTGAAGTAATGTTTGTTGGTTTTTATCTCTTTCAGTGAGAGTTGTGTATACACTGAAAGCTATTGATCCTGATAAACCACTAAGCAAAAAAATGAGCTACTTTATAGATGCAGATATGTTTAAATGTGAGGAGTCAACTGGTGAGATCAAACTGACAAGACCTCTAGATTTTGAGGTAAGTTTTTATACGGCCACTCATATGAGCGGGCCATATTATCATATTATGGTATGGCAATGTCCACTCTGTCTGTCTGTCTGTCTGTCTGTCTGTCTGTCTGTCTGTCTGTCTGTCTGTCTGTCTCTGTCTGTCTGTCTGTCTGTCTGTCTGTCTGTCTGTCTGTCTGGATGGATGGATGGATGGATGGATGGATGGATGGATGGATGGATGGACGGACGGACGGACAGATGGACAGGGCTGTATGCTACCCAGAAATTTCTTTTCAACCCACTCACAATTGTTTACAATTGGCTGTAACGTAAGTGCAAGCCCTACTTTGGACTTAACTCAAGCTTTTAGAGAACTTTTCCAAACATCTTTTTGATCATTATTGCTTTTTTCTTCACCCTTAATCTTGTTTTTCCCCCACGTGTGAACACGACCTTTGTGCTGTTTTCCGTCGGCGGGAAGCTTGATTCCATTATTTTCATTCATATAATGCCAAAGACTATTCATTGTACCTCTTGCTTGCAAGTGAAGCATGTGGACGACTCTCATTCCACATGTGTCACTTGCAACAATTGCACTCAGGCCCAATCATGTTATATTTGTGGGGTTTGGTCCTCTAAATTCTGGGCTTCTGTTAACAAGGTGGTCCTGTCCAGAGCTAGAAACCCTCGTTCTTAGGGTAAGGGTAGCCGTGCCGTAGCAGACATTTCTGCTGGTGCACGTGGTGACTCTGTCACACAGGATTCTGATCTGTCTTCTGTGGCGAGTTCCTCTGCAACTGTTGACGGTGCTAGTTCAGTGATACCTGACGTGGAGACCGTGGTCTCTTTGTCTTCTGATGTCACTCTTGAGGCGTCTGTTTTCGTAGAGAGCTTCTCCGAGGTCAGCTTGGTGACCCTCTCCAATCTGCCTCCTACGCCATCGACAGTTGCTGAGGAAGTTGTTACTACAGATCCTATTCTGTCTGATGGTGGCTCTTCCATCTCCTCTGGGGATGGTCTACAGTCTCGGGGGACCGAGGCTGTATCTGCTGGTGTGTCTGTGTGCTCTCAGCCTCCCCTAGCCTCGCAGCGGGGCTGTGCAGGTTTGCTGTCTACTCCGTCTCATCTGGCTAGGTTAGCTCCTAGTCGGTTTAGCCGGTCGGTCGCTTCGGAAGCGATTCCTCGCCCCTCGAATGAATCGTTTATTGTTCCTCCTTCCCCTGCTAGTGTGCCACCTAGCAGGATGGGGTTGGGACGTTGGCATCCAGGGCCTGCTGTTCGGCAGCGGTCAGTGACAGCACCTGTTAGCTGTCACTCTCGGAACCTTCCTCCGGTGATTCCTCACTGTGTTCCGAGTCTGGGTGTCGATCGATGCTTGCCGTCGGTCTCAGAGGATGGGCATTTGGGGCCGTCTGCCGCGCAGAGGCCAATGACAGGATCCTGTCATTCTTGGGACAATCCTCCGGTGTCTTCTCACCGTGTCCAAGGTCCAGCTACCGATCGACGTGCGCCGTCGGTCTCTTTCGAGGATTTGCAGGCAGGACCTTCTGTTTCGCAGAGGTCAGTGAAGGCCCCTGGGCGTCACAATCGGGACTATCCTCCGGTGTCTTCTCACCGTGTCCCTATTCTGTCTGCCGATCGACGTTCGACGTCGGTCTCTTCTGAGGATTTGGGTTCTTCTACCAGAAGGGTCCATTGGGAGGACACTCCGTCGGGCGATTCTGCTGCGACGGATTCTCTGGGTGACCTGCGTCGGGCCGTTTTGGCGCTCACCCAGTTGCTTTCTGGCAACCCTCAAGTTGGCCTCCCTGTGCCTCCTGAGGCACAACCTCCTTTGGTCGGTCACCAAGATGTCTCGCCTGGCCCCTTGGATACTGCTCAGTCTTCCTAGGAGGTTTCTGCTGGTCAGCCCGAGTTGGGCTATGTCTTCTCTGCTACGGAGGATGATGATTATCTGGAAGGTGATGGGCCCCCCTCGTCAGTCTTGGGGCAGCCTTTGGATTTCGTCTTCGGCTTATTGCCGGAAGTTCAACCTTCAGACCAGCCATCTGTGACCGGCCGGCTGTGGAGCGCCGTAACCCTGTTGAGCCTTCTAGCTCTGGGGCTTTGCATCCTCTGCAATTGGCTCAGGTTGTTGAGTCCTTCCAGGGCTTAGATGCCAAAATGCGTTCTAAGGCCCTCAAGGGTTCCTTCTTTTCTAGAGCTGATGCCTTTCTGCCTCCATCGCGGTTTCGTGTTTACGATTCCGTCTGTCCACCAGTCATCCAAGGGATGACTACTGTGGATGAGGATTCTTCTTCCCTCAGGTTAACTAAGCCTAAGTCGGCAGTTCTCCCGATGTCGGTAGTTGAATCTATGATGGGCCTGTCCCGAGAGATGCTGGGTATGTTATCTCTCACAGACCATGTTATCGCTGCTCTGGCTGAATATTTTCCACCAGGGGAGTTTGATGACGCTCAGGCGTCTTTTCGCGTTTTGTCAAGGCTCTTATGAACTTGACACACGCTCACGCCTGTAACACGGCTAATTTGGAACTGGCACGCCAGGATGCGGTGTTGGATTCTTCCCCATCCCTTCCTTCTGAGCAATGTGCTGTTCTGAGGTCTGCCTCTTTGGTGGGACCTCAGTTGTTCCATGGTTCCGTGGAAGCTGTTCGTGGCGAAGTTCTTCGTCATTTGAAGGACCAGCTTTTGCTGCGACAGCTTGACCAACCTGCTGCTGCGGGCCAGGCTCGCTGGCAGCCTCAGGCAGGAAAGTCTCAGGACTCTGTCACTTCCCGAGGTGGTTTCTCCTCTCGGGGGGCCTCATCGAGGCCGCAAGTGAAGGTTCTCACCTCGATTCGCCTCCAGTCGGGGGAAGGCTGTCGCTGTTTTACGACCGTTGGACAGAGATAACATCGGACCCTTGGGTCCTCAAAGTCATTCAATCCGGTCTGCGATTGTCCTTCCATCGGCACCCCAGTTTATCTTGGGTGCCCCTCCCAACTCAGGTCCCTTCCGATTCTCTGCGTCGGGACCTTCTGGTGCAGGAGATCGACAATCTCCTCTCCAAAGGGGCGATCGAGGTGGTCAGGAACACCCTTTCACCCGGGTTTTCTCGAGACTTTTCTTGGTGCCGAAGAAAAACCGCCAATTTCGTCCTGTCATCGATCTGAGTATCCTTAACAAGTACATTATCGCTCCTCATTTCAGTATGGAGACTTTCCGGTAGGTTCGACGTTCAGTTCATCAGGGTGACTTTGCTGCCAGTATCGATCTGAAGGATGCCTACTTCCATGTACCCATTCATCTGGCGTCACGGAAATACCTTTGGTTCTCGTTTCGGGACCGAGTTTATCAATTCAGAGCTCTCCTGTTCGGTTTGAACCTGGCTCCTTGGGCCTTCACCCGACTGATGTCACATGTGCTTGCTTTCCACCGTACTTAGTCGGCTGTGACTTCGTCAGCCTATCTGGACGACATCCTCCAACGGCAACACGATGCTGCTATTCTGGAGTTAGATTCTGGCAGTTTCTTTGCCTGCTAGCGTCGCTGGGTTTCAGAGTCAATCGCGAGAAGTCGGATCTCCTTCCTTCTCAGCGATTCCGTCATTTGGGGATGGTTTTCGACACTCTTCACAATGTAGTGTTGGTCCCCCATGCTCTGGCGACGATTCTTTCCGCCTTGACTCGGTCTCAGCCAGGACTTTCCTTCGGATGCTGGGCCTTTGCGGGTTCGGTGACAGATCTCATTCCGCTCGGTCGCTTGTTTGTCCGACCTCTCCAACACTTCCTGTTGGATCATTGGCGTCCGAATGTAGATCCGCTGGACCTGGAACTCACTATTCCTCGGTCTCTGCTCTGTCACCTCCACCCTTGGGCCGATATTCCCTGGCTGACACAGGGTGGTCCATTGGATCTTCCTTTGGCCGATCACATCCTTACTGTGGATGCCAGTGATCGGGGCTGGGGTGCGACGTTGGATCCTCTCGGTCTGTCTACTCACGGCGAGTGGGACAGCGAGCAGGTGGGCCTTCATATCAACCAGAAGGAGCTCCTTGCTCTTCTGTTGAGTTTTCGGCTTTGGATCCCTCATCTGTCGGACCATTTTGTCCTAGTTCTTTTGGACAATTCGACAGTAGTGGCCTACATGCGGAATCAAGGAGGCACACATTCAATTCCCATGTATCGGCTGTCTGATCTTCTTCTGTTGGCGCGGGATGTGAACGCTCGGGTGTCCATTCGACACATTCCCGGGCGTATCATCGTCCTAGCAGACTCCCTGTCCCGATGCGACAGTGTCCTTCCAACCGAATGGATGCTACATCGTTTGGTGTTTCAGGCGATTTGCGAGCAGTGGGGCCATCCTCAGGTCGACCTTTTCGCTACTCGCTGGAATCATCAGGTAGAGACCTTTGTCTCCCCTTGTCCAGATCCTCTGGCATTTGCAGTCGACGCTCTGTCTCTGGACTGGACAGGTTGGATCGGCTATGCCTTTCCTCCTGCACCGATTCTTCCTCAAGTATTAGTGAAGATTCGTGCTTGCAGTTGCAGGATTATTCTGATCGCACCTCTGTCTCCACAGAGGGTGTGGATCAATCTTCTGCGGCCTCTGTTGGCAGATCGGCCGATTCGTCTACCTCTACGTCACGATCTTCTTTCCCAGGGTCATCCCAGGAAGTATCACAACAACCTGGTGAGCCTGTCCCTTCACGCCTGTCTTTTCTTCATCGCGGCGACATTCCACTGGCATGACTTATGCTGCGAAGTGGAATGTTTTCTGCCGCTGGTGTGCAGATCACAATGTGGATTACCGTATTCCGTCAATCCCTCAAATTGCGGACTTTCTGGTATATCTTTTTGACTCCAATGGCCTCCAGCCTATTACGATTAAGGGCTATCGGTCTATGCTGTCTGATACTTTCTCTTATGTGGGAAAGCAGTGCATCAGTCGTAATCTTTTTCTCTCCAAACTCATTCGGCACTTTTCTTTGAAGAGGCCTCAAGTTTTGCGTCTTACACCCAAGTGGAACTTGGCATGGGTGTTGCATTGTTTGGAGGGGGCGCCACTCGAGCCTTTATCTGAGACCGATATGTATTTTCTCACCTATAAGGCGGCTTTTCTTCTAGCGTTTGCTTCTGCTTGATGAGTCAGTGAGCTTCATGCGCTATCTGTTGATTCTGCCTTCTTCAGAAATGAGGCTAACAGTGTCACTTTCACTACTGATTGCTCTTTTCTGGCTAAGAATCATCTTACTGATTCAGTACCTCCTCCCATCTGCATTCGGGCTCTCCCTGCTGTCGATGGCCGGAAACCTCTTCTTTGTCCTGTTCGTACGATCAAGACTTACATTACTCGCACTCAATTCATTAGGAGGGGTCGGAAGAGATTCTTTCTGTCTCTTATTCCTAAGAGGCAGTCTATCTCTTCCCATTCTATTTCCAGGTGGATCTGTCTTGCAATCAAGCTGGCTTATTCCCACTTGTCTGCGTCGGATCTTGTTTCGAACCGGTTTAATGCTCATGAGGTTCGTGCCATTTCTACATCCTGGGCATTCTCCAATTCTGTTTCGCTCCGGGTTGTTATGAATGCAGCTTACTGGAGGAATGCCTCTACCTTCTCCTCCTTTTATCTCCGCCACCTTCAGCAGCAATCTGAGGACCTTTATTCTTTAGGCCCTCTCGTTGCTGCTCAGGCTGTTGTGCACCCTCGTTAAAATTGTTTTTATCGAGGTTGTGCTTCGCTCAGCCTTGTTCTTTTCAGGTGTCTTCTCTCTATCTTCATTGCAGGTTTCGCTATTGTTCTCTGCCCTCCTTGCTTTTCTTTCTGCTGCTCTTGTTGGTATTGGTTATGTGATTCACCTCCTCCTGTTGTTTATTCAGCCAATTGTAAACAATTGTGAGCAGGTTGAAAAGAAATTAAAATTTTTTAGTAAATTTTGTTTCTTAACACACCTACCACAATTGTTTACCGGAGGCCCACCCTCCTTGGGGATATCCTTGATATCGATGCCTCCCCGCTAAATCACAAACTTCTCGTTGGCGGAAATACGGAATTGACATCACGGTTGTTGCGCATGCGCTCGGTAAACGCAAGAGGTGTGCAGAGAGAGTACCTGTAATTTCGAGCGCTGGTCTCGCTCGACCCTTTTTTCAATCTTTTTCGTGCTTTTGCACTCTATTACTTTTCCAACTTGTTTGGAAAAGTTCTCTAAAAGCTTGAGTCAGTTCCGAAGTAGGGCTTGCACTTACGTTACAGCCAATTGTAAACAATTGTGGTAGGTATGTTAAGAAACAAAATTTACTAAAAAATTTTAATTTTTTCGGGGAGCATAAAAACTAGAGTCCTTACTACAGTCCACCACAGATGGCTTCAGAACATGCACAGAGCCAAAGAGGTGTCCTCAGTTCCCACCAATAACCATTCTTTTGTGATGCCTGCCGAGTGTAATAGTTCTATTGTGGGGTGGTGTGAGTGAAAAACTCACGGGAGGGTACTTCCTGTCTGGGCCAGTGGTAGGTATGATAAATACAGAAATTACTTGAAATATTTCCATTATTTATCCATCATTACCACTGGCCCAGACATGCTGAATAGATAATAGGATGGAGGGCTAAAACAGGATTGAAAAGGAAAAAAACAATAACAAGCAGGCCATTGCTTGCTCCAAACAGCAGGAATCCTTAAAACAGTTTGTAAGGGATAAAATTTACATCAAAGAGTGATAGATAAATATCATTGTTGGATGCAATACCTATAAGGATACACGAATCCATACTGGAGTAAAACTGGTTGTCTCTTTTAAGACCACAACACATCCCAAATGCTATAATTTAGGTTAAGGGGGCAAAAATATAAATGCATCCAGAGGTAACAGGACTTGATTTATATCAAGATTATGAATCATATGTTATTGCATGGAACTATATGCCACAAAACTATATACAAACATATAATATACCAAACATTGGCAATAATTGTGGTCCAGCATAACAAAGAGACAGGCTCACAGGCTTTTCACTTTCAAGCCAAACTGTATGCGATAATAGCCCCCACATCTGTTTTGTAAGAAATAATTTGCCAAACAAAGAGGAAGGCCATTATAAATGTCAAGCGTTGCAATGCAAACACCTTGAAATTTAAATTATATAACATTTTGAGCAGCAGACAGGGGACCTAGACATCTTAGATCTCCTGGTACAGATTCAAGATTCCTCAGGTAGAAAGAAGTGAATGAAGAAGGTTGTGACCAGTAATCAGACTTTCTAACATCAGATAGAGCAATAGAATTAGCATATGCCCAGGAGGAAGATAAAGCTCTAACCTCATCGGCAGAGATTGTGAGGGGAAGAATACTTTTTTGAGAGGTGCTCCATGGTCAGTTCTGCCTGCATCAGACCTCCTGGCCCCCTTTCAGAAATCCAAAACAAAAATAGAGATCTGGAGAATGGACAACCCCTCTGCAACGCAGGGCTCTTCTTGCATTAGAGAAACAATCATTTCAAGAGGCAGGGCTCAGTAACTCAAGGATCTAATGTGACAGAAATATGCTCTCCAACAAATGAAGATGGCAAGCAATAGATCAATACTTCAAGTGGAAGGACCTGCCTCTAGGGATTTATAAAATTACTGATGAAAAGACTCACAAATACCTAAATAGTCGTTCAGATGTGAGATGGGAAGAGCCTGGAAGTATTAGTGCCACAAAGTCTAGCCACTGAACTGTTGAGCAAGCTTGATTTTCATTTGTTTTTTTTTTTTGTTTCTTTTGAATATCTGTGTTACAACTCCCTGTGCCTATAGTTGGGAACAGTCATCCTTTTTTCCCTGAAACCATGCAAGAAAGCCCTGAATAATTTTGAGAAAGAATTAAGGACAACAGTGCCAAGAACCATTATTATTCATCTGCTCAAGAGAAAAAGTGGCCATTCATGGCATGTGTGCTCCAATTTGTTGTCATAAAAAAATAAATATGTTCAAAACTCTAATAAAATATAAATGTGGGTGTTGTACGAAGGTACATAGATGGTCATTTCATACTGAGCAAATTACTCATAAACACCTATTTCTCGATGGTGCAAATGGAGCCAGTGTTGATAGTTTTTGTTAGCAGTCACAAAATAAAAATGGACAGCCTTGTTAGTCTTACTTAAAGATGATCGACATTCAAAAGTAGCCAATTATGAGACAACTCGGTTGAACATCATGTTGAAACGAGGAGCATTAATTACGCACTGCTGTTCCTGAAATACATCAGTTGCTGGTGCACTTGAATGTAAAGGCTCAACTTAATCCTTTTGACACAGGATTCCAGTGTCTTATTACAACCACCGGGTATCATCGGCCATATTTTAATTTTCCACTCATCTCGTTGTTTGGGTCATGGAGACGTAGCACACTTGTCAAATATGGTAACTAGTTACCTAAAGGGAAACAAGTGCACCTCCATGCGGTGGATCAATATATGGCCGCCTATGAAGAAATTGCGCTTGTGAAGAAATTTTAAGTTGAACAAAAGGTCAATAATTCCTTAAAAAATAACTGTACATTCCTGGCTTATGACCCATTAAAGTTGAATATATTGTTTTCAAGTTATTGTGTGGAGAATCAAAAGTCACCAAAACTCCCAGATGGTTGCCATGGTGGCTATATTGGACATGCCAGAATGCTGATTTTTAAAATTAACCATCCACTAGACATGCTTAAGCAACCATAGAAAAGCAGTATCTGTTGGATCTATAGTTTTCATGTTATCGCATGGACAATCAAAAGTCCCTGAAGTCCAAGATGGCTGCCATGGTGGCCATGTTGGATATGCCAGAATGCTGGTTATCCAAAGGAACCATCCTCTAGTCATGACTAATCAAACATAAAAAACAATATCTGTTGGATGTTTTGTTTTCAAGTTATCGCGTGGACAAACAAAAGTTAATGGATGGGCAGATGGATGGACAGGCAGACAGACAGATGGACATTGATGCTGGCTATCGAAAGGAACCATCCTCTAGTCATGACTAATCAACCATAAAAAACAGTATCTGTTGTATTATCACATGGACAATCAAAAATCCCTGAAAATCCAGAATGGCTGCCATGGTGGCCATATTGGATATGCCAGAATGCTGGTTATCGAAGGGAGCCATCCTCTTGTCATGCTTAACCAACCATAAAAAGCAGTATCTGATGGCTCTATAGTTTTCAAGTTATCGCATGGGCAATCAAAAGTCCCTGAAAATCTAAGATGGCTGCTGTGGTGGCCAGATTTGGATAAGCCAGAATGCTGGTTATCGAAAGGAACCATCCTCAAGACATGACTAATCAACCATAAAAAAACAGTATCTGTTGGATGTATTCTTTTCAAGTTATTGTGTGGACAAACAAAAGTTATTGGATGGACAGGCAGACAGATGGATGGACATTGATGCTGGTTATCAAAAGGAAACATCCACTAGTCATGACTGATCAATCATAAAATGGAAGTGTCAGTGGCACTGTAGCTCAACTTGTGAAAGACATGTACATGTATAGTATGTGACACAGCAAAGACACACATCTAGATAATGACCTGATAACAAAGGTGCATGTAAAGTATTGTAAAGGTCTGTACATAAATACTGACCATAGCCTTTAACAAATGTACAGGTAAAGTATTGTAAAGGTGGGTGACAGTGAGATGCTAAACTGGAAAAGAATTCTCCATGGGGTTAATGTTACATTGGGGATCCTTGTATGGTGCACCATAAGCCAAATGTTAGCAGTTGTTTTGGCCTGTTTGTTTCAAACCCTTCTAGGGTTGATTCATACTAATTTATAAATATTTGTACAATCCTTCTCTAAATATAGGTATTTTAATTTTTTATCTTTAGCTCATAGGGTTCCCACGGGTGAGGTTTCATTTTTCTCATTGGAAATAGAAAATCGGGTTGTGCTAATAATGTTAACCTTCCCCAAACAACAACAAGCATTAACACAGGAACTTGGCTTCAACACATTTGAATATACACATCCTTGGGTTGCTGAATTCAAGAAACATTATTTTGTCTGGTGTTTTTTGAAAAGATTCTTAATTATCTCCCTTTTTGAGTCTCTGAGTGGGTCTGACTGTACCCAAAAATATTTGTTCTCATACCACAGTGATAACAAAGGCACCTAATAAATTTATAGCAAACATTACTGACATCAAAAATCTTCTTTGCAGGTTCTGACAAAAAATGTAATATACACAATTCCCGTAAATATGACTGCCGACAGACATTTTGAATTTTGGGCCGAGCCCAAAAGCACTTGTTACCATCCCATGATGATAACAAAATGTAGTCCTAGAAGTTCTGTACAAAAAAAATCTGATTGCACCTAATTTCGGTATAAAATGGACACCGGCAGCTATCTTGAATTTTGGACCACACCCCAAAACAGTCGTTCTCGTCCCAAGGTGATAAAAAAGGTACCCAAGAAGTTTTGTGAATATCGGTTCATAAATACAGCTTCTAGCCTGAGCCGAATTGACATGTGCACTTAAATCAGAGTTCATCTAATTTGCATAATTTCTACACAAGATAAAAACCTGTATTATATGTGATGTATTCCATGTTACTAAACATTCATTCAAAAATTTATTCAAATCAGAACCTTCGTACAGAAGTTCTGCACAAAAAACTGATTGTACCTAATTTCGGGACAAAATGGCAGCCGGCAGCCATCTTGAATTTCAGACCACACCCAAAAACACTCGTTCTCATCCCAAGGTGATAACAAAGGTATCCAAGAAGTTTTGTGAAGATCAGTTCATAAATACAGTCCCTAGCCCAAGCTGTACTGATAATGTGCACTTACTGTGTATAAGTAGCACTGATGAATAAATCAAAGTTCATCTAATTTGCATAATTTTTGCACGAGAAAAAAACCTGTATTGTATGTGATGTATTCCATGTTTCTAAATATTCAAACAAAAATTTATTCAAATCAGAACTTTCATGCAGAAGTTCTGTACAAAAAACTGATTGCACTAATTTTGGTGGCCATCTTGAATTTTGGACTGCACCACAAAACACTCGTTTTCGTCCCACGTTGATAACAAAAGCACCCAAGAAGTTTCGTAAAGATCGGTTCATAAATACAACCTCTAGCCCAAGCTGTATTGAATTGTTGATGGATGGATGGACAGACTAGACGCCCAGACGGATGACAGATGATGGGCCATGACATCACCTCAAATTTGTCTACATCAATGTTGAGCTAAAAACAGTATCTGTTGGATTATCAGATGGACAATCAAATGTCCCTGAAAATCTAAGATGGCTGCTGTGGCGGCCATATTGTTTATGCCAGAATGCTGGTTATCGAAAGGAACCATTCTCTAGTCATGCTTAATCAACCATAAAAAAACAATACCTGTTGGACCTACAGTTTTCAAGTTATCGCGTGGACAATCAAAAGTCCCTGAAAATCCAAGATGGCTGCCATGGTGGCCATATTGGATATGCCAGAATGAAGGTTATCGAAAGGAATCATCCTCTAGTCATGACTAATCAACCATAAAGAAACAGTATCTGTTGGATATATTGTTTTCAAGCTATCACATGGACAATTAAAAGTTAACGAATAGACAGACAGATGGATAGATGGATGGGTGGATAGACGGATGGATGGACAGACAGACAGATGGACAGGCAGACAGACAGGCTTAGCAGAGGTACATTGTGGGGTTTACAATTTAGGGTCAGTGGTAGTTGTGGGGTTGGGTTAGTACAGTGGCCACTTGTGCGGGTATTTTTTTAACTGTGGGGTTAATTTTTTGACCTTGTGGGGTTAGGGTTTAACATGGGAAAAACCCCACAAGTAAGAACGTCCATCTGTCTAAAACAAATGCTTTCTGGACAATAACTTTAGTTTGACTGAACAAAATGAAACAAAATTCTAAACATGGGTTTATAACCACATAATACAGGTTGAGATTGATAGTGGGCTTGGTCCGGTATTTTTTGCAGAGTTATGGCTGTTTTCCAACTGAGACATGTTGATATTGGTTTCTGGACGATAACTTTAGTTTGTGTGAACGAATTGAAACAAAATTTTATATGTAGGTTTATAATTACATAATACAGGTGGGAAGTGATATTGGGCTTGATCCAATATTTTTTGGCAGAGTTAGGGCCCTTTTCCGACGTAGAAAACATGTTGATATTGGTTTCCGGATGATAACTTTAGTTTGATTGAACAGACTGAAACAAAATTTTATACATAGGTTTATAACCACATAATACAGGTTGTGATTGATAGTGGGCTTGGTCTGATATTTTTTTGGACAGAGTTATGGCCCTTTTCTGGCTTAAAAGACATGTTGATATTTGTTAGTTTCAATGAACAAAATGAAACCAAATGTTATACATAGGTTTATAACCACATAATACAGGTTGGGATTGATAGTTGACTTGGTCTGATATATTTTGGGAGAGTTATGGCCCTTTTTTAACTTACAAGACATGTTGATATTGGTTTCTGCATGGTAACTTGAGTTATAGGCATCCGATTTCAATCAAACTTGTAATATAGCTTACTCTAGACAATATACCAGATGGGTTGGATTTTGAGCGTGGTGCGATAATTTTTATCTGAGTTATGGCCCCTTTTTATGCCTCTGAGACCTCTCGGGGGCTTTGTTTTCACCATGTCCATCTGTCCATCCATCCATCTGTCATCTGGTGTCCGTTGTCTGGTTTTCGTCTGTTAACTTTTGTTTTCTGTCAAATCACTAAAGAACCGCTTATTTGATCAAATAACTTTAGGGGTAATTTGTGGATGACCAGACAATGCTTTCTTTCGATTTAAGTTCAGCTAGCTGAATTTGGTTTCCATCCAATAACTAGTGACTTGAATCATTTTTATTTTTAGCTCACCTGAATGAAGCTCAAGGGAGCTTTACTAATCACTTTCTGTCTGTCGTCCATCATTTGGCATTAACTTTACATTATCGACTTCTTCTCACAAACTGTTCAACCTAATTGAACCAAACCTGGTTTGTACGTTCCTTATCATATGTCAGTTCAAGTTTGAGCAAATAAAGTTGCCACTCCCACAGGGGACAGCACAAGGGGAATAACTGACAGCACCCGTAAAATACAAGAAAAATCTTCTTCAGATCCAGTGGACAGAATCTTTTCATATTTGGAATACAACATCTCTAGATGGGTCAGATTCAAGTTTGTTCAAATCGAGTCCATGGGTTAATATTTGGGCTCCTTATTCGAGTCTGAATTTTAACTTAGTGCAATACGTGGAATAGTCTTTAAAAATCTTCTTCTTCAGATCCACCAGTCAGACTCTTTTCATATTTGATACACAACATCTCTAGGAGAGTCAAATTCAAATTTGTTCAAAAGGAGTTCCTCAGTTAATATTTGGGCTCCCTATGGGAGCCCGAATTTTAACTTAGTGCAGTCAGATTCAAGTTTGTTCAAATCGAGTTGCTGGGTTAATATTTGGGCTCCCAAATTTTAACTTTGTGCAATATGTGGAATATTCTTTAAAAATCTTCTTCTTCAGATTCACCAGTCAGAATCCTCTCATATTTGGTACACATCATCTCTAGGAGAGTCAAATTCAAATTTGTTCAAAAGGAGTTCCTCAGTTAATATTTGGGCTCCCTATGGGAGCCCGAATTTTAACTTAGTGCAATATGAAGAAGTTTCTTTAAAAATCTTCTTCAGATCCACCAGTCAGAATCCTTTAACATTTGGTATACATCATCTCTAGAGAGGGGGCAGGGGGGGGGGGGGGGCAGCAGGGGGCGGGGGGCAGATTCAAGTTTGTTCAAATTGGGTCCCTGGGTTGAAAATTTTGGGTCTGGTTCAGTTAGAAATTTTTTACCATATTTAAAAAAAAATATTGGGGGGATTTTTTATGGGTTTTGTTCAATTTTGAGACGAAAAAAACAAATTTTAGCCTGAAAATTTTTGGGCCCGATTCCGACTTGGAAATTTTTGACCAAAATTTGGAAACAATTTTTTTTGTTTTTTATGCGTTTTGTTAAATTTTGAGATGAAAAAAAAAAAATGTATAGCCTGAAAATTTTTAGTCAGGTTCTGACTTGGAAATATTGGACCAAAATTCGGAACATTTTTTCCGATTCTTTTCAAAATCGAGTTCCTAGATGGATTAGAGTGGTTTATGCAACAATGTTTTTACCCTATGTCCTCCCCTCCCTTCTGTATTGGGGGTGGGGGTGGGGAGCACTTAGATGTAACAAAATGTTTGGTTGCAAAATATATTTTGAAAGATTTAGAGTGATTTTATAATACTTCTTTGAACAACTTGTCAGGTGAGCAATTAAGGCCCCTTGGGGTCTCGTGTTTAATTAGGCATTATTGTTGTCTAGAGAAAGCTTCCTGTCGATTTTGGACCAGTTAGCTATCCAAGTTGGCCACCAGTGGCCAATTCCTTACGGCTTCCATGGTGTCCATCTTGAATTTGGTTTCCATCCAATAACTAATGAATACTGACTCGAATCAATTTCAGGTTTTGATTATGCATTATTGGTGTCGGGAGGAAGCTTCCTTTCGATTTTGACCCAGCTAGCCAATTCAATATGGCCACCATGGTGGCCATATTGAATTTGGTTTTTGTCCAATAACTAATGAATGCTGACTCAAATCAATTTACTTTTTTTAGATGCATTATTGGTGTCTAGAGGAAGCTTTCTTTTGATTTGTTTTGGCCCCATAGAGACTTACCAACCCTTTTATGACACCGTCCGGGGCATATGCCATGCTCTGCTTTGCTCTTGTTGGACTTGGTTAACCACTAAAATTTAGTTTTTTATAAAGTGGGGGCATTAGTCTCCCATGGACACATTTGGTGGCTTGCTGTATAGTTTAATGGAGATTAGATAAGATATTTATTAATTCAGTATCAACAAAGGCAAATGACTAGAAACTCATGCTTGGCAGTGGGGAGTGAGGGTATAGCCACACTTGGCATTCGGGGAACATCTGTTGGCTGTGCCAACTCATTGCCCTTGTTTTTATTGATTTGGCTTAATTTTGCAGGTGTGTTGTGGTGGGGAGGTGAGGGAGAGGGTGGTTAAATTTTTTAGCATTTACTCTGATGAATAGAGAGCCAATATGTCTGGGTCAGTGTTAGGAATGATAAATACGGAAATTACTTGAAATTTATATTTTTCAGATTTGTCAACCAAAGGTCAAGGTCAGTGTTACTAATATTGCACTTTTTGGTTTCTGAACGATAACTTTTGTTTATCCCTGCTTAACCAAACGTGCAGAAAGTAATGATTAATGAACAATGAAGAGCCCTATTGATTTTGGACATGGCAAATGGTCATGTGACTGTTACTATAAATAGAACTTTGTAAAAAATTGGATTGTAGGCTATAACATTTGTTTTATGTGTCAGATGTTTTCCAGGTTAGGTATCGTATATCAATTTTGCCAAGACCAAACAAAGGTCAAGGTCAGTGTTACTAGAAATATTTTGGTTTCTGGGCAATAATTTTAGTTCTTTTTATCACAGTTGAACCAAACTTGCAGGAAGGAACCGTATGTGGACAGAGAATAACCCTACTGATTTTGGGCATGTTTTCTGCAAGGTCAAAGGTCCATGACTGTTATGATAAATAGAAGTTTGTTAAAAATTGGATTTTGGGCTATAACTTTTGTTTTATATTTCTCTCTTGTGGGAGAAAGGGAATCTTGTTGGTTCTTTAGTCTGCATTTTATAATTCAAAGGTCACATGACTGTTACTTTTAATGAAACTTTGTAAAAATTGTTTCTACATAACACAAAACCACAAAATTTACAAGGTTGGTACCTTCATGGAAGGAGAAAAACCCTACAGATTTTCTGATTTGAACTAAGAATAGCACTTCTTTCAGTTTTCAGACATACTGTTACTATAAATGTAACCTTTTACAAATATAGAATATACCCATAGTAGCTTGGTGTACCAAATGTTGAGTGGTGAAGTGATGTTAACCATGAGCCCTTGGTGAGCAGTTAACACCACTTCACCATGAGTGGTGAACATTGGGTACACCAAGCTACGTTGTGTGTATTTTATTTATACCATGATCGTCAGATTATTAAGAGTCGCTATTATTTTTTCTCGATTTTACTGAGCAGCAGACGTACAGACAAGCAAATCTGTTTTTAGCTTAACTTGACAAAGTCAAGATAAGCTATTGCCATCACGCGTGCAGAAGCCTGTTAGTCTGTGAGTCTGTTCACATTTTCCTTTAGCGTAGTTCTTGTCTGATCGTCACAAAATTTCATAAGCAAGTTTGGGGTCATGTCTAGATGAGAATGTCCCCTTTTGGTCGTGATTGGTCAACCGGTATGGCTGCCCGAGCCCAAGAACGTCCCCTTTTGGGCATGATCTGTCAACCGTGATGACTGCCCAAGCCCGAAACCCCAAAAACTTTTAGCACAGTCTGCCGGTCATGTTTAATATGGAGGGATTTCATTGTAACTTGGTAGGATGACTCCGTATGATGTCCAGATGAGAATTTCCCCATTTGGGTGTGTCTGTCGACCATGACGACTGCCCGAGCCCAAAACCCGAAAACCTTTAGCACAGTCTACAAGTCATATTTATGGAGGGATTTCATTGTAACTTGGTAGGTTGATTTCATATAATGTCTAGATGATGACATCCCCTTTTGGTCGTGATTGGTCAACTGTGACGACCACAGGTGCCCAAAGCCCGAAAACCCTGAGCACAGTCTACAGGTCATATGTACGAAGGGATTTCATTGTAACTTCGTAGGATCACTCCAGATGATGCCCAGATGAGAATGTCTCCTTTTGGTTGCTATCATTCAACCATGATGGCTGCCCGAGCCTGAAGCCCGAAAACCTTTAGCACAGTCTTCAGGTCATATGTATGAAGGGATTTCATTATAACTTGGTAGGTTGACTTCATATAATGTCTAGATGAGAACGTCCCCTTTTGGACACAATTGGGCAACTGTGATTGCTGCAGGGACCCGAAGCCTGAAAACCTTTAGCACAGTCTACAGGTGATATTTATGAAGGGATTTCATTGTACCTTGGTAGGATGACTATAAATAATATCTAGATGAGAACGTCCCCTTCTGGTCTTGATCATTCAGCCTTGATGGCTGCCCGAGCCCAAAAACATTTAGCATAGTCTATAGGTCATATTTATGGAAGGATTTCATTGTAACTTGTTAGAATGACTCCATATAATGCCTAGATGATGACATCCCCTTTTGGTTGTGATTGGTCAACTGTGACGGCTACAGGTGCCCCGAAGCCCAAAAACCTTGAGCACAGTCTACAGGTCATATTTATGAATGGATTTCATTGTAACTTCGTAGGATCACTCCAGATTATGCCCAGATGACAACACCCCCTTTTGGTCATGATCATTCAACCATGATGGCTTCCCGAGCCCAAAACCCGAAAAACTTTAGTACAGACTACAGGTCGTATTTGTGAAGGGATTTCATTGTAACTTAGTAGATTGACTCAGTATAATGTCGAGATGAGGACGTCCCCTTTTAGTTGCAATCGGTCTACCATCATGGCTACACAAGACGGAAAACCTTTAGGATTGCAGTGTAACTTGATAGGATGACTCGTTTTTGAATAATTTCACTGTAACTTGGTAACTTTCATTGACATACGTTAAACTGTGAGGGCCACATACATTAACTGTGAGGTCATATTACCCCCCCCCCCCCCCCCCCCCCCCACTCCTACTCAGCTCTTTAGTACAGTGGACGCCTCATATTATTTTTATCAAAAACATTGCATACAGGGAACAGAATTGAACATATTCCCAATTATCACAATTCTTGTCTTATTTCATTTTCCTTTCATAAACATTGAACATTATGCTTTTCATCAAACACAACACACAAGTTAAGCTACAGTGTCATTGACACTTTCATTGTTTATATAAGTACCGGTGGACAGTACTTCCACCGTCAATTTTACCACCAAAACAAAATGCAAAAAGAAACAGTGCAAATCATGGGACCTTTTTCATTTTCTTAACATAACATACTATTTTGAGTTATGGCTTTATTAACCTAGACAATGCATGTTTGTTAATTTTTGGTATCTTCTGAGGTAAACTCATTTAAAACGTAATAAGTAATTGCTACTTTCATTTCACTTTTTGCGAGGCGACAACCGATAAATTTAGACAAATTTGCATTTAGGTCGAGGTCACAAAAGGTCGACTTGGATGTAGTTCTGCTGTAGGTGTAAATTTTAACTATTGAAATCCCATTGCTAGCATGTTCACACTGGTTGGTGTTTAAAGCTAAAATATATGTCATAGGCTTTTTATATATAGTGGAATAGGTAATCATGGTATAAAATTGTTTTCACAACTCATCTTATGCATCTGTGATCCATAGGTATGGGCAATATACTGAAAAACTGAACCGATACTGATATCACTGGGATACTGACAAACTGAATCGAACCAATCATTGAATACCGAAGTCATCTTTTCAGCAGTTTTTGATAGTTTAACCCTTTACCCAGCAGAGATGATATATTGTTTTTTTGACATTCTCAATGGACATGTCAAGGTTTTGTTGAAATTTTTTTTCAGCTGCTCAGTCTGTAAATGGCATGAGTGGATGCAGCCAATTTCTTAGTACAGGGTTAATGAATTGAAAATATTTGCTTTTTTCAGTTGACATATCTAAAAATGCAATAGGTTTTGAACTCATAAACTTCATTTAGTTGATAGAACTTTTCTCTCTTTTGCAGAAGGAACAGGATCTAAGTTTCAAGGTAACTGCAAGGGATGGAGACGGTCAAGAGGTTAGTATTTGTAAAAATATAATACATTATGAATCTGCATTATTTTTAAGTGAAAATTAAACAAAAATTGCAGTCAGGCCTAAAAAAAATTAAAAAATTGTTTCTCAGGCCCTCCCACGTTGTCCATTTGGCTGCCGCATGCTCTATTATGGTTTATGTTTAATATTTTACCCAATTTAAAAAAATTGATAAATTTGTCCCTTGAGTGCAAGAAGGCTTTGCAATGCTTATCATTACAAAACCTCCTTGCTCTCAAGAGACAAAATACACCACCAACCATACTATTCTGTACATTATGATGCCTAAAACATAAACCAAGAACATGAACTTTTGATGACAAAGAAATAATTACAGAAATAAAATATAAAATAAAAAACGCTCGCCAGCATGCTATTTTACAAATAATGGCCTGAGAATCAAGATCTACTTTGTGTGGCCTTAATTAAAAAACGCTACCCAGAAATAAAACAGGAAGGATGCGTACACAATTTAGCTCCTTTAAGTTGGTATCTCTTAATTGAATAATTGTGTTAATTGAATATAACTTCCAAACACAATATCATTTAATCAATTCTGTAAATTGCATATGTGTTGTGGAATAAACTCCTGTTAATGTAATAAAAATCTTAAGATATATTGAGAAATTCTTCTGATAATCATTGAATTTCCCTTGTTTATGGTCCTGTTTGGCTTCACTACATCTAATACAGTCATTTATTCTATTATATCTTGTTTGACAGAGCTCCATGAGTTCAGGGGGCTCCCAAATGTAAGAAGAAAAATTTTCTTTCTTAAATGTTTGGGGTTCTTTGAGTCCAGGTAAGTTTTAAAGGATATTGGAGCATTGGGTTTTTTTTTGGGGGGGGGTTTTTTGGGGGGGGGGGGGGGGGAGTGGGGAGGGGGGGGGAGGTTAATACTCCATCCATTCCTGCAAGGAAGACACAAAATGTATCCCTTATATGCAGGACTTGCTTGTGGGGCCATACTTCTGCAAGCATGGGGGTCTTGAAAACAAATGGCCAATTGAATATTTACGCTGAATATTAACATAAAACAGGCAAATTCATGGTGTTAGATACAAGCTTTCCAAAATGTCTGGAGTCAAGAATTTGACAATATTTTTATTCTGTAACCAATGACCCCGACTTAGCTGGTGCTAACCCCAAAATATCTAGGGCCAAACATAAATTTTGTCCCCAATCCCCCAAATTTGCATGCAAAACCGAAAATTAGAAGTCCTATCTGGCCCTCCATGCACGCGCAGACGCCAGGAAGTCACCAAATCTGGCGCCAACCATCATTCTTTGTTTGGCCCTTGTCAGATAACATCAAACTGACATTTGTGATTTTTAAATCTCAATTAATAATGATGCCAGACACAAATCAATGGTTAATTGGTGGATCCAAGAACACAGCTGGATGAAGGAAGGAAGAAACGGTGGTTTGAAACGTTCAGGGCTGTAATTTTATAATATTTATAAAAATTAGTTCATGTTCCCTAATTTCAGGACATGGGCCTGACATTGTCACTAACCAATAATTGATTATTATCTATCCACTGTTTATTTAGTATTCCTTCCCTACCTTCCCTTGACCTCCCCAGTTTAGCTCCCAAGCTTTTTGGCTTGTTTTATTGAAATTTTTTATAAAAATTTCTTGGGAGTTTAACGTATTATACAGAAGATTATTCTGTATATCCCCATGGTTACGTCCTCACCTTGGGGTGTTTGGGCATTTTTGGTCATGCATCATACATCCAATGTATCGTTTTTTCTTCTGATGATCTTGCTTTACATCAGATAGTCTTATTTCTGTTACTGACTTCGGGCTGTGTTGCCTGGGGTCTTGTTTACAATGCTCTGGGTAGTTTCCTATATTTGTTTAGGAACAACAGTTGTAAGTAACATGAAATATTCTGGTAGTGTGGTAGTTAATTTTACAACAGAATTTTATAATTTTGTCCACACTTAGGCTTTTTTGGGCTCTTCGTTCCCTTTGGGAACTTGGGCTTTTATATAAGAAAAATTTTTTCACACTTAGGCTTTTTTGGGCTCTTCGTTCCCTTTGGGAACTTGGGCTTTTATATAAAAAAAAATTCAAAAATTTTTATTTTATTTTTGAAGCAATTTTTCTTTTGGATATATTTATTTCATCGATTGTAATTTAATGTTATCTTATATGTAGATTTGGTGGTGGTACAATGACATATAGGTAATTGGAATTTAGATAATAATATTTATCTAATAGAAGGAAAAATGGAGGAAGCCTTTCCTCTATTTACTGGGTCGTTGTCTTGAGTATAGTTGATGTACTACCACTAATTCTTGTTCCATTGGATGACGGGTGTCATGGTTTGTGTTAGGCGAGTGGACACTACTGGTCCTCTCGTCAAAAATGGTCACTATATTTTTGCTGATTGTACCAGCAATGATTAATGTGGGTGAGGAGGTTTCACCATGAAGTCGAATTCCCCCCCCCCCCCCCAAGCACACTCACAATTGTCGCGTATATATATCTTATTACATTTATTTATTTATTGATGTTTAAGGTCACATATTTATGCACAATGGCTAATCATGACCATGACAGTTTTACGGGTGGAGGAAGCCGGAGAACCTGGAGAGAACCACCGAGCAACGACGAGCAGCTGCCAGCTCCCCAACATCGTAACTCTGCACTGCAGCACAGACAGGGTTAGATTGGTTGAAGACATGCATACCATCGACGTGCAGTACGCTTTAGTACACCGCGTCATCGTGCCCCCATGCGGGCAATGGAGATGAAGTGTCTTGCCCAAGGACACAACGCGGTTGCCGCAGGTGGGATTCGAACCGAGGACCTCTCGGCTTGCAGCCTGCACCTCTACCAACTGAGCCACTGCGCCCCTATCTTATTACATACATACTATGTGTTTGGGTCGTGTTGGATGGCACCCTCATTGGCATATATGCAGTTCTGTTGCATTAGTAGCTGGTTAATCATACCTACCTCCATTTCTAGATCCTAGTCTCTATTTTGTCGATTCTCAAATTGCATATTCTCACATGTTTTAGTTGTAGATACCAAATAGTACATATTGGAGAGTGTTCTTACTGGATTTAATATTACAGTGGTCACCTGTGAATGATCTTGAAGCGTGTTTTCTCTGCAGAGATTGTTCATCGTATCTCGCCTTTGTATGTGTATGTTATATTATTACTTCACTGATTTCATTGTACCTGTATACTCCGTCTGCAGTGCATATTTTGTAGCGGATAATGTTATTTACCAAAATCATCACTATAGCCTTGGCTTGAGAAGTGGCGTTAAGCACCATTTATTATTCGTGAGTTAATTTTTGAGTGCCTTATCAATATTTATTTATATCGTTTCCGGGTTCTTATTATTGATTCCAGAGTTCTCCCCTCTTTCTTTTGAAGTTATGTTAAAAAAAAAATAGTGGGGGGGGGGGGGGGGGGGGTGTCATTTTGTCCACTTCTCTGGCTTATTGGGTATGTAACTATTAAGGAAGCTAGATAGGTCTATCGACGATGCACTGGTAATCACTCCTTCCCTGGTTCTTGCGGGTGATTTCAACTTGGATCTTCCAAATCTGGAAGCAAAACTACACAAAATTACCACACACTATAACTTGAGTAACGTAATCACTACTCCAACCTGCATAACACCCTCAACCCAAAGTTTACTTGATCCCATCCTTGTTAGTGACTCTGTCCAAACTCTGGATTCAGGTACTATGGATCTGGGAGTATCTGATCACATGGCTGTCTGTACATGTGTAATATTTGATAATGAGCGCAGACAACCTTTCCTACGTAATGTGCAGAACTACAAAAGAGCAGACTTTATCCAGGCTAATGAACTTATAAGTGCCATGCATTGGGATTCATTGTTCAACTCATCTAAGAATATTAACACTTTTACTGAAAAATTCACAGAAATAGACCTGAGTATAATGGATCAATGCATCCCAAATTTGAATGTCCTGATATGCCCTAAAGACAAACGTTGGCTTACTCCCGAAATTCGTCGTAGAAATAGGTTTCGGAAAAAGGCTTTAAATTCTTGAAAAGAAAATGTCTGCAATAATTACTGACATTCCCGAAACACTGTCAACAACATGAAGAAATATGCTAAGGCCCAGTATGAACTCAATATACAGGAACAAATAACATCCCCACTCTCCCCTAAACACTTTTGGAAACTTATTAGGGATGCTATCTCTTCACCAAAAGCAACTACCATCCCACCCCTCTCTCAAAATTACCAGGATGATTTCCAAACTATGTGTTTCACTGACTCTATAGAGTGGAATTGCTAAATCCAACATTCATAGAAAACGGCCACATTAATTAAGTTGGTCATAGTCTACCCAACTTTATTTTAAAATGCAAACACTGTCTGAGCAATATTGATTTTTGTGAACAGGACATAATAGATGCAATTAACTCATTAAAAGCCAATAAAGCTCATGGTTACGATGAAATCAGTGTAAGGATGCTCAAGGGAACAGCAAATTCTGTAGCCCTACCCCTGAGTACACTTTTCCGAAAGTCAATCGATGCACAAATATTTCCAGATATATGGAAGAAAGTAGATGTCATCCCGATCTACAAAAATGGTGATGCGTCCAACAGAATGAACTATAGACCTATTTCCCTGCTCCCACGTTTAGGAAAACTCTTCAATAAGTTGGCATTGAAATTCTTCTTTCATCATTTTCACGAACACAAACTTCTTTACCAGCTTCAGTCTGGCTTCCAACCCAGACATAGTACCAGTTTCCATTTACTTGACCTCTACCACCCCCTTTGTCTCTCTCTTGACAAGCAATTCAATACTTGTGCCATTTTTGTGATATATCGTAAGCTTTTGAAAGAGTGTGGCATAAAGGACTCTTCTTTAAACTCCAGGAATACGGAATATCTGGCCCACTCCTTGGGTGGTTATCAGATTATCTGTCCAATCAGCAACAATGGGTACTTGTCAATAGAACTTTCTCTAATTTTCAGAAACAAGAAGCTGAGAAGCAGGTGTTCCTCAAGGATCCATTTTGGGACCCTCTTTTTTCCTTGTATATATAAATGCCATATCGGAGATTATTGAAGCTGTTACAAGAACGTACACTGATGATACATGCCTAACAAAATCAGAACCCATGTTCACAGATCTTTTATCTCAACTAAATAAAGACCTTGAAAACATAAACAAATGGTCATGTCAATGGTTAGTAACCTTTAACCGGAACAAAACTAAAGCTATCAGATTTTCATTAAGTACCACAGATAACCACAACCCTAGCTTAGAATTCGATAACAGTCCAATTAGCATAGTTGACACACACAAACACCTTGGTATAGTATTACAATCAAATCTAAACTGGAACTTTCAAATTAACAAAATATGTAAGAAAGTGAACGTCCGGCCAGCACAAATGTGAAAACTTAAATTTAAACTTAACAGGAAAACCCTTGAACAGATATACTCAGCATATATTTTGCTGCTCATGGACTACGGAGATATTATTTAGTACTGTACCCAGGGGTCAGCCTGGCAGCTGATTTTAGGGAGAAGTCACTTCTCCCTCCAGAGACTTTAGGGAGAAGTCAGGGTGACAGGAGGGAGAAGTCAGTGGACATGAGGGAGAAGTCAGAAAAAAACAAAACTTATATGACATCGTGACAAAATAAATGTTCATAGAAGACACAATTGCAGAGAGTAAAAAATAAATAAAAGTTATACTTGCACACACAAAACTAAGTCATGTAGGTTAAAATTCTCCCCCCTCCCCTACAAAAAATTGTGTCGTCCATGGTTTCTGAATACCCTAACTCTTTCCCTAGTAGTGATGACAAGGGTTACCATGCAGTTGATTTTGTATGAAGATTGCCTCAATATAGTGGATTTTGAAATTTAGCATTACCCATGGTGAGAGTGTTCTTCTCTGCAATAGAAGGTATATTCTTTTTAAAAAAATATTTAAAGTATTTAAAATAAATTTCAAGTCACTGGGTCATTCATGGTTTCTGAATGTCCTAATTGAATTGAAAAGCGTAGTTAAAAAAGTTTTCAACATCCTTCGTAAATTAAGCGTCATTAACAATTTTAGCCAATTTATTTCTGAGGTAAATGACAAAATATTTCAGTTGTCTCCCTTACCTGCTGCGCTGGGTGATAATACTCGGTTCAGAAAAATGACAATTTCTGCAATCCATCTTACATTGACATGTCTGATTGGTGCTATAAGGCCTGCCATTCTTATCCATCCTAATATATGTGATTTCTATTGTAGCCTTATTACATTTAAACCCCTTCCAACACAAGTTTTCAAAGAAAAAACTTTCAGTTGCTATGCAAAAACTGCGGGGCGAATTTCAATGCAACTAATTTTTCAATGGAACAGAGTGTAACCGTAAGCAATTTCGACATTTTTATGGATGAATTGTCCCCTGCACATTTTTGATGGTTTTGAAACGGTGGTTACTTAACTTTAATAAATTCTAATAAACTTGACGATGTGTCTTGTGTGATTCGTTGTTTTTGCTGACACTTTTGGTTTTAAATTGCATTTTGTGCTGGTTGCTATCAGTTTGGGCGTATTGTTCTAACGACTAAGCCATTACAACTCTTTTCATAAATTATAAAATTGGGCTAGTTTAGGCTATTTTCAGAGCCATATGACGGATTTTAACAGCAGCCGTCGTGTTTACTTTTTTTGTGAATGCGGAAGCGTTGGTTTGTTTTTTAAAATAAAACATAAGAACATACAGTAAACTGCCATGTCTCCCAAGGAAATTTTGGAGGCCGACTTGAATTTCGTCCCCAATGTAAGCCAAGGCGACTTGAGGAATGACAAGGCGACTTCTTTGCCCTAGTCGCCCACTCGGCTGACCCCTGACTGTACCCCCTGTTACCTACTCCATGACCTTGATAATCTACAATATGACACAGCTTGTATAATAACTGGAATTATGCGCTCCACCCTCAAATCAACAACTTCTGCTAGAACTCAGGTGGGTATCGCTCTCAAAGCGGTGATGAAAACATAGAGTATGTACTTTTTCAAAATCATAACAAAACACCCTTGTTCCTTAGCAACCTGCTTCCTACTCGCACTGCTGAGGTCTCCACTTATAACCTGCATGATCATTCCTACTTTTCTCTCTATAAGACAAGAACTGAGTCGGTTTAGACGATTTTTTTTTTTCATCCACAACACGACTGTGGAATGGTCTCCCCTCCCAGTTGACCAATGCTCAAAGTTTTTCCGTATTCAAATATAATTATTCATTGTTAAATCCCAACCCAAGGCTCCATCATAATATCTAATGGGGAAGAGAACTGTTAACATTATCCATTGTAAACTCTGAAACAACTGCAGTGATTTGAACGGTGACAAATTTCGAAACCATATATCCCCATCACCTCAGTGTTCACTTGGTCATCCATGTGAGGATGCACACCACTTTTTAGCTCAACTTGACAAAGTCAAGCCGAGCTATTGCCATCACTTCTCGTCCGTCGACATACGTACGTAATTTCCTTTGGCACACTTCACAGGTTACATTTATGATCAGATCGCTTTGAAACTTGTACGCTTGTTTGGGGTGACCTCTAGATGGAGCTATCGATTTTCTTCAATTTCTGTCAAAAAATGTTTCCGCGGCCAACATTCTTAGAACTTAGTTTAATCAGACCTCAATATTTTCCTTTGGCACACCCCTACAGGGCACATTTATGATCAGATTGCTTTGAAACCTGGCATGCTTGTTTGGGGTGACCTCTAGATGGGAGCTATGGATTTTTCTTCCATTTTCCGTCAAAAAATGTTGCCGCGGCCAACCTTCTTAGAACTTAGTTTAGTCAGACCTCAATATTTCCCTTTGGCACACCCTACAGGGCAGATTATGATCGGATTGCTTTGAAACCTGGCATGCTTGTTTGGGGGTGACCTCTAGATGGGAGCTATCGATTTTCTTCCAATTCTGTACGCCAAAAAATGTTGCCGCTGGCAAGATGATCTTTGAACTTAGTTTAGTCAGGCATCAATATACTCCTTTGGCAGATTAGATTGGTTTGAAACTTGGTATGCTTGTTTGGGGTTACCTCTAGATGGGAACTATCGATTTTCTTCTGTATCTGCCAATAAATGTTGCTGCTGGGAACGACCTTTGATGAACTTAGTGCAATTATGCATCAAAATTTCCCCTTGACACCCCCTGCAGGGCACATTTATTATTAGATCACTTTGAAACTTGGTATGCTTGTTTGGGGTGACCTCTAGATGGGAGCTATTGATTTTCTTCCATTTCTGTCAAAAAATGTTGCCGTTGGCAAGGTTCTTAGAACTTAGTTTAGTCAGACCTCAATATTTTTCTTTTGGCATGGAAATGAAAAGAAAATCAATAGCTCCTTTCTTTGTCACCCTGCATAAGCATACAAAGTTTCAAAACAACCTGATAATGAATGTGCCCTTTGAGGCATGCCAAAAGAAGATGTTAATGCACAAATGCACTAAGTAGAAGGTCATTGCTTATGGCAATGTTTTTTTTTATTGGTTTGGTATTTGGTATACACCATCCCTTAGAGAAGAAACCTTGGGGACTTTGAGTTTTTTTTCTGCATAAAATCACTTGAAATCCTACAAAACTCATTTTACACCCCCACCCCCCTTCACCCACTCCAATCACCATCCCCCAAGCCCACCCCCCCCCCCCCCCCCCCAAAAAAAAAAAAAAGAAAGAAAATCAGCCTATGGACTGCATGGCTTGCCACCTTCCTTGCAAAATAGGGATTTCAGAACCCCCAAAAACAAACCATACATTTTTTAACTTTACTGCAAGTCCAAGCATATAGATCATCTTTTATGGACAACAGAGTTCTAAATAATTACATGACTTCATTCCTTTATAGTGTTCTGTTGAATTGTCTTAGATGCTGCATGTGATTCTAAAATGCTTCTTTAAACATCTCTTTCTCAGGTGAGTGCCTCTTGCCTCCTGTAGGTCATTGTTTTTTATATGTTTTGAAAAAATGGGACGTATTAAGTGATTGGTCTCTCTCTCCATCCATCCATCCATCCATCCATCCATTCGTCTGTCTGTCTGGCCGTCCATAAACTTTTCTCTTTCCAGATAACTCTAGTTTGGATTTATAGATCAGGACCCAATTTTGTTTGTGCCACTATTATAGCAGAATGAAGGTTAAATTGGAATTGGGTCTTGGTCTGATGATTTTTACAAGAGTTATGGGTCTTTTTGACTTAAAAATTGCACATTTCCACCAACCTGTTTTCTGGATGATACCTTGAGTTTGGATTTATAGATCAGGGGACAAACTTGGTTTGAGCCTCAGTTATATCAAAATAAAGGTTAAGTTCTAATTTGGGTTTGGACTGATGATTATAACAAAGATTATAGAGTTATGGACATTTTCAACTTAAATATTAAACATTTCCATCAACATTTTGGTTTCCAGATGATAACTTGAGTGTGGATTTATAGATCAGGACCAAAACTTAGTGTGTTCCTCAGCTATATCACAATAAACATTTAGTTCAAATTGGGGTTTGTTTTGATGAATTTTACAAGAGTTATGGGCCTTTTCAAATTAAAAAATGCTTATTTCCATTACCATTCTGATTACCGGATGATAACTTCAGTTCTGCTTATTTGACCTCAACCAAATTTGGCATGTGACTCAATTATACCAAACTACAGGACAGGTTTGAATTTGGGTTCATTACAAATTTTGCATGAGGCATGGGCCTTTTCAGACTTGGAGCATTTTCATCTTAAAGCATTTTTCGCCGGGCATATTATGCAATGCCAGGCGTGGCTCTTGTTTTTAGCTCACAGAAGGGAGCTAAACTTATCACTTGCCACCCGTTGTCATCCGTCCGGCGTCGTGAACATTTTTCAAATGACTTCTCCTCTGAAACCGCTAGGTCGATTTGCGCGAAACTTCGTATGGATGTTCATTACCATATGTCAATTCAAGTTTGTTCAAATGAAATGGACATGCCCACCTGGGGCTCCATAGGGGGTATAACTCCGATAGCACCCTATGTATATTAGAGAAATTACTAAAAAGTCTTCTTCTCCCGCACAAGTGGGCAGAATCATTTGATATTTGGTAAACAGCATTATGGGGTGGATCTGATTCAAGTTTGTTAAAATCGGCCCCCTGGATTCATATTTGGGCTCGTTATAGAAGCCCAAATTCGAATTTAGTGCATTTCAGGCAAATTTCGTAAAAAATCTTCTTCTCCAGATCCAGCAGGCAGAATCTTTTGATATTTGGTATGCAACATTGTGGGGTGGATCTGATTCAAGTTTGTTCAAATTGTCCCCCTGGATTCACATTTGGGCTCACTATAGAAGCTTGAATTCGAACTTAGTGCATTTCAGGCAAATTTCGTAAAAAATATTCTTCTCCAGATCCAGCAGGCAGAATCTTTTGATATTTGGTATGCAACATTGTGGGGTGGATCTGATTCAAGTTTGTTCAAATCGGATCCCTGGATTCACATTTGGGCTCATTATAGAAGCCCGAATTCGAACTTAGTGCATTTCAGGCAAATTTCTTAAAAAATCTTCTTCTCCAGATCCAGCAGGCAGAATCTTTTGATATTTGGTATGCAACATTATGGGGTGGATCTGATTCAAGTTTGTTCAAATCAGCCCCCTGGAATCATATTTGGGCTCACTATAGAAGCTTGAATTCAAACTTAGTGCATTTCAGGCAAATTTCTTAAAAAACCTTCTCCAGATCCAGCAGGCAGAATCTTTTGATATTTGGTATGCAACATTGTGGGGTGGATCTGATTCAAGTTTGTTCAAATCAGCCCCCAGGTTCATATTTGGGCTCAGTATAGGAGCCCAAATTTGAACTTAGTGCATTTCAGGCAAATTTCTTTAAAAATCTTCTTCTCAAGATCCAGCAGTCAGAATCTTTTGATATTGGGTTTGCAGCATGCTTAGGGGATGAGATTCAGGTTTGTTCAAACCAAGTCCCTGGGTTCATATTTGGGCTCACTGTGGTAGCCCGAATTATAACTTAGTTCAAAATGAGGAATTTTCTTTAAAAATCTTCTTCTTCAGATCCAGCAGTTGGAATGTTTTGATATTTGGTATGCAGCATCCTTAGGGGGGTGGGATTCAAGTTTGTTTAAGCCATGCCCCTAGGTCCACATTTGGGCTCACTGTGGGAGCCTGAATGATAACTTAGTTCAAAATGAGGAATTTTCTTTATAAATCTTCTTCTTCAGATCCAGCAGTCAGAATGTTTTGGTATTTGTTTGGTATGCAGCATCCTTAGGGGGGGGAGATTCAATTTTGTTCAAGCCATGTCCCTAGGTCCATATTTGGGTTCACTGTATGAGCTTGAATTGTAACTTAGTTCAAAATGAGGAATTTTCTTAAAAAATCTTCTTCTTCAGATCCAGCAGTCGGAATGTTTTGATATGTGGGTGTGTAGCATCCTTAGGGGGGTGAGATTCAAGTTTGTTAAACCAAGTCCCTGGGTCCATATTTGGGCTCCCTGTGGGAGCCCGAATTATAACTTAGTCAAGATGAGGAATTTTTCTTTAAAAATCTTCTTCTTCAGATTCAGCAATCGGAATGTTTTGATATTTGGCATGTAGCATCCTTAGGGTTTGAGATTCAAGTTTGTTCAAGCCAAGTCCCTGAGTTCATATTTGGGCTCATTGCTCATTGTGGAAGCCCGAATGATAACTTAGTTCAGAATGAGGAATTTTCTTTAAAAATGTTTTTCTTCAGATCCAGCAGATGAATGCTTTTGATATTTGGTATGCAGCATCCTTAGGGGTGGGGGGGGGGGGGGGGGGGGGGGAGGAGATTCAGGTTTGTTCAAGCCATGTCCCTAGTTCCATAAAATTTGTCTCTCATGACTACATTCCTTTGTCGTGTTGATGATGTGAACCCAAATACTTCTTTGAACCACTTTGGCCGGTGAGCGATTAAGGCTCCTTGGGGCCTCTTGTTTAATGAGTTTTTAAGGATGTCAAATGATTTTACACACAAAATTTCAAAACATGCAGCTGTCAGTGTGAGCTATTTTCATCACTTGTCGTTCGGGCGTCTGTCTTGCATCAACTTTTGGAAACTTGTCTTCTTCTTCACAACCATTAAGCCAAATTCAAACATATTTTGCACAGACCATCTATGGAGTATGCCCTTTCTATTTTGTTCAAATTAAGCAGCTGCCATCTTTGGCCTCTGGTTAATATCTCAAAAGCCAAAAAAATCTTTGAAACTCTTCTTATGAACCACCAGAGAGAATGCCTTGATATTTGGTATGGAACATCCTTTGGTGAAGATTAAAGTTTGTTCAAGAGAAGTTGGTAGGTCAGTATTTGGACTCTCTTTGGGAGCATATCCATTTTGGGCTCCACCCAAAATTTATATTTCAAGAACCGGTGGGCTGATTTGAACCAAATTTGGCATGTTATATAAGTGGGTCGTAAGTAATTGATAGATGCCCGAAAAAAAAAATGTTTTACAGCCTGTGGGAATCCCAGGGGCTAAAAATAGAAAAAAATTAAAATGCCCATATTTCCCAAACCACATGGAACCAAGAACTTATTTGGTATGGAGCATCCTTAGGACCAGTAAAATGGAATCGTAAAAAATGCCATCGGTGATGTCAGGGGGTGGGCATCGAAAAAAATGCTGAGTCTGTATATTTGCAAAAAATAATTTTCTTCAGAACCACTGATCAGAATCTTTCGATTGGTATACTGCATCCATAAGAGGGGGGGGGGGGGGGGGGGGGGGGGGGGGAGGGGGGGCAGATACAAGTGTGTTCAAATTGAGCCCCTCAGTTAATATTTGGGCTCATTACAGGATCCTGAATAATTAACTTAGGGCTATATGGGGAATGAGCTATAAAAATCTTTTTCAAATCCAACAGTCTGATTCTTTTGATATTTGGTATACAACATCTCTAGTGGGGTCAGATTCAAGTTTGTTCAAATTGAGTCCCTGGATTAATACCTATGGGAGCCCAAATATTAGCTCACTGCAATATGGAGTATAATCTTTAAAAATCTTCTTCTACAGACCCACCAGTCAGATATATCTCTAGGGGGGTCAGATTCAAGTTTGTTCAAATCGGATCCCTAGATTCATATTTGGGCTCTGTATGCCAGTCACTTACTGATACACTCATCTCTTGACAACTTGAGCCAGGTGAGCGTTTTAGGCTCACTTAAGCCTCTGGTTATAATATTGTTATCATTTTTACTTGTAGACTACTCATGATGTTACTGTGTATGTGCAGGATGTTAATGATAATAATCCAGCGTTTTACAACGACACATACTCTGAAAAATTGAAAGAGGTATGTACTAAATTTTTTACTTATAACTACACTCAAAACTTGTTAACCCTTTACCCAACGTAACTGCCAAAACTTGCTAGTGCTATTCACACAAAATTACCATTCAGTTTTCATTGTTTTTTTTATATTTTGTCTCAAAAACATAGCTTATGACCGCTCGTTGGAATGACCTCATTGAGCTTGTTCCAGTGAGGAGTTATAAGCTATTTTTTTACTGAAAACAAAATGAGATATTCAAGAATTTTATTTGCAAGTCTTGTCTTCCATTCGTGTTAGGGTTAACTCGAAGTTGTATATCTCGAATAACCCAAACAAATTTCTGTAAGTATTTAAAAAAACTCATTAAATCAAATGCAGATATTTCAAATAACTGAGATAACTCAGAGTAATTACCTGGTCCCAGTTTAGTAAATCTGTTGAAATTAAACTGGGATAACTGAAAGTTGGTGAAAGTGAGAAGTTTATTGTGTGACAGGGTGGCCATTTTATGACCAGTTCTACTTTCTTTTGTTGCATCAGCGTGTGATTGTAGGTCTGAAAGTGTTTTGTGAACATTAATTACATCCCTAGATTATTTGTAACTCTCACAAAAATCGAAGGATTTAGCAATCAGTCATTTGTCCATCCTTCTGTAGACAAGAGACAAAAATCATGATAACTAATTCAAGGCCAGTTATTTTGAAACTTGAGTCAGTAGTGCTCATCGGTGAGATGAAGAGGATGTCACGTTTTGGGTCAGATTCAAATTTGTTCAAATAGAGTCTCTGGGTTACTATTTGTGGTCTTAAGGGAATTTCTTTAAAAATCTTCTTCAGATGAACCTGTCAGAATCCTTTCATATTTAGTACACAACTTCTAGTGGAGGTACAGGCTCTCTTATTAAAGGAAGCAATAGAGGTCCTCGAGAATCAAAATTCTCAAGGTTTTACAGTCATCTGTTCCTCGTTCTGAAGCCAGATGGCTCGTTCTGACTGATAATAGACTTGAGCTGGATAAACAAGTTGATCGAGGCTCCAAAGTTCTATATAGAAACCATTCGGTCAGTAAGAGCGAGCATTCGAGTGGACGATTATGCGGCAAGCATATTTCTGAAGGACGCCTACTTAAATGTCCTGGTACATCCGGCATTCAGAAAGTACTTGCGTTTTGCCGTGCAAGGAGAGGTTTATCAGTTCAGAGCAATGTGCTTTGGTCTGAACCTTGCTCCTTAGGCTTTCACTCAAATAATGAACTCGGTAAAGCCATACATACGAGTTCATTCATCTGTGATAATGCCGGCTTACTTGGACAACAACATTCTTCAGAGATATGGCAACAGAATTATTCTTCAGAACGATGTTCAGAGTCTGCTACAATTGTTGCGACATCTCGCTTTCATAGTAAATGAGAAATAGTCGGACCTAGCTACGTCCAAGTTGTTCATTCACTTGGGAATGAGCTTCGAGACTCACAACAATCTGGTTCATCTTCCATTACCCAGAGCGAAATTAGTTAGTTATCATGCTTGCTTTTGTCTAAACTCTCCTGCAATAACAGCGAGGGAGTTTATGCGACTGATGGAGCTGTGCGGAGCAGCTGCAGATCTTATTACAATGGGCCGTCTATGCACGCATCCCATCCAGATATTCTTTACTCAAAACTGGAGTGTGAAGACTCATTCACTCGAAACCAGTATTGTTTTAACAGACCTAGTAAAACAAAAGATTCAGATTTGGGCAGATCTCCAGTGGTTAACTCAACTTGAAGGTTCAGGGTCTTTGGGACTCTCGGCTCCTGGAAAAGCACATAAACATCAAAGAGATGATGTCAATTTGGCTAGAACTACAACATTGGATTTGTCAAATAGTGAACGTCCATGTTCAAATTCTGCCCGACAACTCGACAGTAGTTGCTTACCTCAGGAACCAAGGTGCCACTCACTCGATAACGTTATGCAAATTAACAGAGAAGATTCTCCTATTCATTCTGAATCATCACGTTCATCTCTCAGTCCGTCATATACCAGGTTGAACGTACTAGCAGACTCGCTCTCTCGGAAAGGTCACCTGTTACCATCAGTGTGGACTCTCAACAAGCGAATATTCAGTCAGATTTGCTACCAGTGGGATCGTCCCATGATAGATCTTTTTGCGACACACCTAAACAATCAGTTACCGACGTTTGTGTCGCCATGTCCAGATCATCAAATGTACGCAATAGGCGCTCTATCGATCTCATGGGACGGAATGAAAGGATATGCATATCCTCCTGCTCCGTTGATTCAGCATATTCTGTTAAAGATCAAACAGTCTCACTGCAAAATCCTGCTAGTAGCACCTCTGTTCTCACAGAAATGTTGGATCAATCAGGGGAAGTCACATACACTGCATCACAACCATCACAACACAAAGGTCTCAACTTTCACGTATTTCCGTTCTGCGGTCTTTCTTGCATGGAAAACATTTTACAGGACGAGCAGTGGATGCAATTTCTAACTGTAGGAGGGCCTCCTCTTCGTTGAATTATGCAGTGAAGTGGAGGGTTTTCTTCCATTGGTGTATGGATCAGTCGATAGACATATATGATCCATCAATTCCACAGATTGTCAATTTCCTGGTCTACCTGTTTGATGAACTCAAACTGCAGCCCGTCACTATAAAGGGCTATAGGTCTATGTTATTAGACACTTACGCTCATCATGATAACTTGGCTATTGAATCAGATACTTTTTTATCCAAGATAGTTAGAAATTTCTCTATTAATAGACCTAGAACCCTCAGATTAATTCCTAAGTGGAATTTGGCTTGGGTTCTGATGAAGCTTCAAGAAGCTCCTTTTGAGCTTTTAGACAATGTAGAGTTTAAATTTTTGACCTATAAAACAGCGTTTCTCTTAGCCTTTGCATCTGCCAGAAGAGTTAGTGAACTTCATGCATTATCTGTTGAAGATTCCCATTACCATAGTGTGGGTAATACTATTACCCTCACTACGGAAGTAGAATATTTTTACACTGTAAACCAATGGCCCAGACTAGCTGGTGCTTAACTCACAGTTATTAAGGGCCAAACACAAATTTTGAAGCCACCCCCCCCCCACCCCCCTCAACCCCCCATCCCCAAAATTTGCTTGCAAAACCGAAAACTAAAAGTCCTAGCTGGCCCTCCGTACATTTACTCTCTGCGCAGATGTCAGTAAGTGACCGGAATGGGCACCAACATCATTCTTTGTTTGGCCCTAAAAGTCATCAACAATGAAATGACATCTGTGCTTTAAAATCTCCTTTTTTGAGGATGTCAGACACAAATCAATGCAAGAATTGGTGGATACAAGGCTGTTATTGGATGAAGGAAGTGTTCAATGGTGGTTTTGGACGTTCAGGGCTGTAACTTTATAATATTTATAAAATTATTTTATGTTTCCCAATTTCGGGACATATGCCTGACGTCATCATTTTTAAAAATGATTATTCCACTGTATTCCTTCCCTATCCTTCCATGAACCCTTCCTGTTAACTCTTTACCTAACATGAAAAGCAGACGACACTTGCAAAAAAAATTCTTGAATGACTATTTTTTTTCATTTTTTGTCTCAAAAACATAGGTTATGACCCCTCGTTGGAACGAGCTCAACGAGCTCGTTCCAACGAGGGGTCATAAAAAAATAATGAAAATTAATTGACGATTTTCGTGAATAGCGCTGGCCGGTTTTGGCCGTTACGTTGGGTAAAGGGTTAAACCCTTAAGCTTTTTGGCGGTTTTTTATAGAAATTTTTTATTAAATTTCTTGTGAGTTTAACATTTATTACAGAATATTATTCTGTTTCTTCCCCATGATTAGTGGTGTTAGGCCATTTAGTCTTGTATCTTCTATCCAATGTATCATTTTCTCTTCATATGAAGATCTAGCGTTGCATTTGATACCATTTCAATTGGTTCTGATTCTGGGCCTTTTTGTGCGCCTGATATTTTGTTTACATTGACGTTGTATACATTATCAACGTTCTCATCTTTAGGTAGTTTCTTATATTCTATTACTGTAATATACTGTAGAATACATGGATTATTATTCCGGTAGTGTAGCTCATAAAATTTTGAATTTTGTCCACACTTGGGCTCTATTGGGATGCCCTTGGGCTCTTCATGTTCTCTTTGGGAACTTGGGCATTTTTTTTTGTTAAATTTTTGTTTACAGAAAAATACTTTGAATTGAATTATGATTGTTATTATTCATGTATCTCAGTTATATATATATATTGTGGAGTTTGGAGGACAGATATTGACTTTAGTTGATACACTCCTGTGGGCTCTTGTCATTCTTGTGTAGCACTGGGATGACTGATGTTGGAGTCGGATGTCACAGTACGTTGTTGGCAGTGAGGTTCTGAGGATTAGAGCCTCTTACCGCATTTTAATTCATTCTGACAGTTTCTGTTTCAAAGGAACATGGTGATGATATTCTGACACCCTTCCAAGTGTGCTACCGTCGTCGTGCTCCATGGAGCATATAGAGCTAGCTACAGTGCTCATTATTGCAAGAGTTAGGGCCTTTGGGTAAAGGTGTTAATCTCTTGCAAGCAGCTAACTCCGTCCGTGGGTGCCAGGTAAGTCTGTTGCTGTCTAAGAGGTGGATTGGGTAGAGCGAGCACTATAATATAAATGCTCACCAAGCGATGAAGGAAATAGGGAGGAAGTCTGATAGACTGCGTGCGGGAGAGGCCCCCCTCTCTAATATAGCAATGTCTGGGGTCAGATGTTGTTTTGAGAAACTTGCACAAGCTGGAGCGTATGTCCGTCCTCCACTCTTAGACTACAGCTGGGGTTCGCTTCAGTCAAGGCTTCCTCCGCTACGTTTCACAAGGCCGAAATGAAGTTTTCTGGTTGGAAACTTGCACGAGATGGAGCATATGTCTGCCCTCCACTCGGAATGCTCCGTCTAGCCTGCAGCCAGGGTCGGCTTCAGGCATAGCTTCCTCCGCTACGTTATTTAAGCACACACGACCGCATCCTAGCTACCCGACTTCAGATATCCAGCCTGCTGCACGAAGAAGAAACCACTCTTTGCCCGTGAAGTCGGGCCATCCGGTAGCTAGGGAGACGAGGCCTTGATCATCGGGATGCTCGGAGAAAGGATCTGTGAAGTCGGGCCATCCGGTAGCTAGGGAGACGAGGCCTTGATCATCGGGATGCTCGGAGAAAGGATCCGTTTCCGACACACCATCCCAGGAGCAGCATGCTGCTAAGTAACAGAAATCCACTGCTCCACAGGTCTCGATGACAGACTTGCTGTCGCAGATTGCGCAGCTAATCACAGCATCCCAGCAAGTGCAGATGCAGCCTCCCTCAGTGCTGGGTCGGTCCAGTCGTCTGTTCGTGCAGATGCAATGGACCGAGATTCGCAACTGATTCTCTCGGATGGTAAAAGTGATAAGGAAGAGGATTACCCTTCTCTCTAGGAACAGTGCATGGCTGCGATGGCTTTCATCCATCAATACTACCCTGCTTTTGTTCTGCCGAATCAGAATGCTGCGACGACAAGAGAGAAACCGCTGGTGTCGTTAGGCACAGACTTTATCTGGACAAAGGAGGAAGTCCTTTCTTTTCCGGTTTATGCAGGTGTCACAGGCTTTTGGCCATATAGACGGCACCGTATTTATCCTCGAGTGCGAGGAAGAAGGCAGTTTCTTATCTTCATCTTCCGTATACATACCGTTTTACGTTAGTTAAAAACGGTCGGGGAAGATGTTCAGAGAGTTCTTCTGCGTTTGGATGAGCAGGCCGGGGATCTAGAGATATCCTTACCTGTATCATTCACTATTTGCTCAGATGCAATTGAGACGGCAATTCTTTCAAATAGAGCGAATATGGACGTTATGTCTTACGCAGATCACCTTACAAGAGCTATGGCGCAACGTCTCAAGGGAAAGGAATTTTTAGAACGTTCTTTCCAGGGCAATTATGTATAACTCTGCCCTAACAGTGGCTAATCTGGAGTTAATCAGACATGATGCTGCCCTTGCATCATCATCACTGATAAGATGACAAGGTGAAAAGCTCTCTCCGAGTCGCTCCTATTCCCGGACTTTTTATTTTTGACGACTAGCTTTCGTTAGTCTATGAACAGGCTACTAAGATAGCTTCTTGTGCTCTGCTTTTGAAGTCGGCGTATCAACAACCTGCTTCAGCAGACAAGAGTAGGGAGGGCGTTCCAGACAAAAATCATCAAAAGGGAACTCCTCACGAGGGTACAACAAACCCTCTTATAATTACTCTGGAGGTTGTCAGTATAGCAACTCGAAAAAGGGGCATAGGTCTGATCGGGGCTATAGGTCAGATGCCCCTGGGCCAACGAGACAAGGTTTTTCGTGGGGAGGACATGGTTCCTCCTCCTGTAAGCCTCGCAGGTCATACAGGTGATGGTTTAGACCTCTATTGCTGGCCAGATGGCGGAAGGTTATCAAGCTCCTCGAAAAACTGGATAACAATCACGGAAGATCAGTGGGTGAGAAGTGTAGTCTCGGATGGCTTACGGCTATCTTTCCGAGTAAAACCCCACTAACAAGTTGTCCGCGTGGGACAAATCTTCCATTAATTCTTGCATAAGAGAGTTTCTCCTAATGGAGGTATGAACTCTCTTATCAAGGAAGCAATGCAGGTGATGGAGAATCAGGATTCTCAAGATTTTTACAATCATCTGTTCCTTGTACCAAAGCCAGACAGCTCATTCCGACCGGTAACAGACTCGAGCTGGATAACAAGTTTATCATGGCTCAAAAATTTTATATTTGAAATCTTTCAGTCGGTAAAAGCGAGCGTTCGAGTGATCAACTATGTGGCAAGCATAGATCTAAGGATCTGTACTTTCATGTCCTGGTACATGCAGCATTCTAAAAGTACCTACGGTCCGCCGTACAAGGGAAGGTGTACCAGTTCAGATCAGTATGCTTTGGTCTGAATCTGGCCCCCTGGGCATTTCACTCGAAAAATGAACTTGGTAATGTCTTACTTATGTGCTCATTTGTCTGCGGTAACGTCGGCTTACTTGGACGGCCTTCTACAGGGATACGGAATAGAATTATTCTTCAGAACGATGTTCAGAGTCTGCTTCTATTACACCGACGTCTCGGTTTCATCGTGAGGAGAAAAAGTCGGATCTAGCTCCGTACAAGTCGTCCATTCACTTGGGATTTAGCTTTGAGACTCACAACAATCTGGTTTGCCTGCCGCTACCCAGAGCAAAATTAGTCAGTTGTTATGCTCGCTTTTGTCTACACTCAGACGCATTAATAGTGAGGGAATTCATGCGACTGTTGGAGTTGTGCGGATCGGATGTGGATCTCATTGGGCCGCCTGCGCGCACGTCCCCTCCAGATATTCTTTACTCAGAACTGGAGTGTGACGACGCTTTCGCTTGAACCAGTATTGTATAACGGACCTAGTAAAACAAGGGTTTAATTGGGCAGATATTCAGTGGTTAACTCGGGGAGTTACGCTGGAACTGCCGGATCCAGCTTTCATGATTATGACGGATGTGAGACTGACGGGTTGGGGCACGAACCTAAGTCCCACAGTCTAGAGGTGTCAGGGTCTTTGGGACCCTCCATTCAGGAGAGACACATAAACATCAACAAGATGAAGTTAATTAGCTAGCACTACAACATTGGATTCACATAATAACGAAAGTCCATGTTCAGTTTGGTTGGACAACTCGACAGTAGTAGTGTACATCGGGAACCAGGGTGGCACCCATTCATTTCCGTTATGCCAACTAACGGAGAAGATTTTCCTAATACGTCATGAATCATCATGTTCATCTTTTCATCTGTCACATACCGGGTCGTCTGAACGTACTAGCAGACTTGCGCTCTCGGAAAGGTCGCCTGTTGAAATTGGAATGGATGCTCAACAAGCGAGTATTTGGACAGTTTGGCTACCAGAGGGATTGCCCCATGATAGATCCATTTGCGACACACTGGAACAATCAGTTACCGTCGTTTGTGTCGCCATGCCCAGACCATTGAGCGCATGCAGTAGACGCTCTGTCGATCTCATGGGGATGGATGATAGGATACGCGTATCCTCCAATTCATTTGATTCAGTAGATTATGTTTAAGATCAAACAGTCTCGTTGTAAATCCTACTAGTAGCACCTCTGTCATCACAGAAATCTTGGATCAGTCTTCTCAGGTGTCTGTGTCTGTTATGGGACGTTCCCCGGAAGCTTCCTCCATGAGAGGACCTTTATCAGGGGAAAGTTTTTAGCTCAACTTGACAAAGTCAGGCTGAGCTATTGCCATCACTTCTCGTCCGATGATCAGATCACTTTGAAACTTGGAATGCTTGTTTGGGGTGACCTCTAGATGGGAGCTATCGATTTTCGTCCATTTCTGGCAAAAAATGTTGCCACGGCCAATGTTCTTAGAACTTAGTTTAGTCAGACCTCAATATTTCCCTTTGGCACACCCTACAGGGCAATTTATGATCGGATTGCTTTGAAACCTGGCATGCTTGTTTGGGGTGACCTCTAGATGGGAGCTATCGATTTTCTTCCATTTCTGTCAAAAAAATGTTGCCATGGCCAATGTTCTTAGCACTTAGTTTAGTCAGACCTCAATATTTCCCTTTGGCGCACCCTACAGGGCACATTCATGATCGGATTGCTTTGAATCCTGGCATGCTTGTTTGGGGAGGCCTCTAGATGGGAGCTATCGATTTTCTTCCATTTCTGTCAAAAAATGTTGCCACGGCCAACATTCTTAGAACTTAGTTTAGTCAGACCTCAATATTTCCCTTTGGCACACCCTGCAGGGCACATTTATGATCGGATTGCTTTGAAACCTGGCATGCTTGTTTGGGGAGACCTCTAGATGGGAGCTCTCAATTTTCTTCCATTTCCGTCAAAAAAACGTTGCCACAGCCAACATTCTTAGAACTTAGTTTAGTCAGACCTCAATATTTTCTTTTGGCACACCCTACAGGGCACATTTATGATCGAATTGCTTTCAAACCTGGCATGCTTGTTGGGGGAGACCTCAAGATGGGTGCTATCGATTTTCTTCTATTTCCGTCCAAAAATGTTTCCGTGGCCAACGTTCTTAGAACTTAGTGTAGTCAGACCTCAATATTTCCCCTTGGCACACCCTACAGGGCACATTTATGATCGGATTGCTTTGAAACCTGGCATGCTTGTTTGGGGTGACCATTTCCATCCAAAAATTGTTGCCGCTGGCAACGATCTTTAAACTTAGTTTAGACAGGCATCAATATATTCCTTTGGCATGCCCTACACGGCACATTTATGATCAGATTGGTTCGAAACTTTGTATGCTTGTTTGGGGTTACCTCTAGATGGTAGCTATCGATTTTCTTTGATTTCCGTCAAAAAATGTTGCCACTGGCAATGACCTTCGATGAACTTAGTAAAAACTTAGTGCAGTTAAGCATCAATATTTCCCTTTGACACACCCTGCAGGGCACATTTATGATTGGATCGCTTGCAAACTTGGTGTGCTTGTGTGGGGTGACATCTATATGGAGCTGTCGATTTTCTTCCATTTCTGTCAAAAAATGTTGCCGCTGACCTTTGAACTTAGTTTAGTCAGACCTCAATATTTCCCTTTAACACACCCTTCAGGGCACATTAATGATCAGATCACTTTGAAACTTGGTAAGTGTGTTCGGGGTGACATCTAGATGTGACCTATTGCTTTTTTAATTTTCCATAAAAAATTATTGTCGTTATCACCAGCCTTTGAATTTACTGCATTTGTGCATCAGCTTATACCTTTTGCACTCTCAGCAGAATTTCCATAAAAAAACAACAAAAAAACATTGCCGCAAGCAATGACCTTCTACTTAGTGCATTTGTGCATTAACATCTTCCTTTGGCATGCCTCAGAGGGCACATTCATTATCAGGTTGTTATGAAACTTTGTATGCTTATGCAGGGTGACAAAGAAAGGAGCTATTGATTTTCTGTCAGCAACAATCTTTGAATTTATTGCATTTGTGCATCAACATTCTTTGACATGGCTATAGGCCACATTTATCATAGGATTTTTGGACTTTAGATAAGAGCTATTGATTAGCATTCAATTCTGTGAAAAAAGTTGCCATTTACAATAACCTCTGAACATACTGCATATGTGTTTCAACATTCTTCCTTTAGCCAGTCTTACAGTTTACATTTAAAAATGCATAGATTACTCTGACGTTGTGCACACACAATGCTGTTATGTTGAAATTTCATCAAATAACATTGGTACCAATGATCTTCAGTTTTGCGATTTCATTTAAAACTTAACAAGTTCAAGTTTGTCAAGTTGAGCTACAGTGTCATTGACACTTTCATTTGTTCTTCATGTCCTTCTCTGCCCATATCGGTTAGACGTGAGGGAACCATTGCAGTTCCTATATTATTTTATGACTAACACAAGAATGATTAAATAATGCAGGTGAGGAGGATTTGATATGACTTCGAATCCCTCCCCCCCCCCCTCCCCCAACATACACACATTGCCAATGTGTTTAGAGGCGATTGCCGGGCAAGATATAGTTTTCTTCCCGCAAGCCTTGTATAAGTTTAAATACATACATGCATTTCTTCACTTTTCGATTGGTGTCTGGGTCGTGTTCTGTGGCGACCTCATGGGCACATCCACTTTTTAGTTGGATTGGTTTCCTGTGATTATTCATTTATATGTCATATATGAGCGCATATTTCATTATAATTAAATTGCTAGTCTTTGGGTACCTCGGAGCCTGCATAACCAGTTAACTGGTATTCAGATGATTACATGCAGGATTTTAATGCTCACGTGCATAATAATTATTAGGCTGACGCTTATTGTATATTATGGACCTTTGAAATTATGAATTATTTCGGGGGCAGTCTGTATCGGAGCCTGTTAATCATACCATCTCTGATCCAGGTTTCTATTAATATCCATATTCATCTTGTATATTTCCACGCTTATAGTGTTATAGCTATCAGATAGTACATGTTGGGGAGTGTTGTTACTGGAATTTATTGTACAACTGAATGGGGTCGCCTGTGGGTTACCTCGGAAGTGTGTTTACTCTCCAGGGATCATTCATTTTGGTTTGATTGGACATGTGTATGTTATGTATTATATCACCGGTTTTCAACATATCTGCGTACACTGTCTGCCGTCTGCGGTGTACGTTACATAGCGGGCAATATTAATTACCGGGATCGTTGCATTAGCCTTAACTTCTGAAGTGGCATTAAGTACCATTTATTAATAATAAGTGAATACCTGAGTGCCTGTTCGACGAATATTTATATTGTTTTTTGGTACCGCTTTTACTGATTCCAGAGCGCTCCCCTCTTTCTTTTTTGAAGATTCCTTCAAAAGAAAAGGGGGGGTGGGGGGTAATTTTTTACCTCTCCTCTGGCTTGATAGGTATGTAACTATGAAGGAAGCTGTTTTGTCCATAATTATATCCTGCATACAGCTGAAGTTTTATTGTGTATGGCGCATATTTGTGGGCGATATTCTCTCATTCTCAAATACGCCATCCTAATTTTGGGGGCTTAGTCCGGGCTAACCTTAAAAATTGGGAACTTGTTACATCCAATTAGCATAGTCTTCATGCTAAGTATACAGAATTACTTGAATCCTTTAGTATGATATGTCTTCTCTATTACTGTAAGAGATTACTATAGAGAGAAATACATGTAATTCCAAATAATTTTAATTTCCTTTCACCTTGCATTACAGGATTGGAACCATGTTGATATACTAATTCTGCAGTCCTAGGCCCTCCACCTTTTTACGGGTCAGCTAGTCTGGGCCATTGGTTTACATTGTAAAAATATTATAAATTTACAGTAATTTGTATATTTTTATACTTATCAATGGCCCAGACGGAGATGGCCCTCCCATGAGTGGGCACTCATACCTCTGTGCTGAATTTTTATGTAGAATTCTCTTTTACAAAGAGTGATTTTGGCTCCAATCCCGGTCACTTCCTGACGTCTGCGCATGCGCGGAGAGTAAATGTATGGAGGGTCAGATGGGACTTTTAATTTTTGGTTTGCAAGCAAATTTGGGGGGGTGGGGGGGGGGGGGGGGGGGGGGGGGGTTCAAAATTTGTGTTTGGCCCTTAATAACTTTGAGTTAAGCACTAGCTATTCTGGGCCATTGGTGAGTATAAAAATATACAAATTACTGTAAATTTATAATATTTAAGAATCAGATTCCGGATAAGCGGCCGGAGCCTATTGTCATTAAGGCTCTACCGTCCTCGGATAACCTTAGACCATCGCTGTGCCCAGTTAGAGCTATGCACATTTATAAACGTCGATTGGATTTTATTAGAAAGGGAAGAAAACAATTCTTTCTTTCTCTGATTCGTAACAGAAAAGACATTTCTGTTCATTCTATCGCTAGATGAATTCAGTTGGCAATACGTATTGCATATGGAAGTCTATCTTCGGATCAACGTTCTGTGAATAAGATTTCAGCACACGAGGTTAGAGCACTGTCCACTTCTTGGGCTTATTCCAACAGTATGGCCATTACTGATCTTATGAAGGCTGCTTACTGGACCCAGCCCTCTTCATTTACCAGTTTTACCTTAGAGTCCATCTCCAGTGACCTTAGATCTTTGGGTCCTCTTTCTGCTGCTCAGAATGTTATCCATTAATTTTACATCTAGAAGGTCTTTAGGCAGTCTGCTCAAGCACTGGCGCCATTCTGCTGCCCTCTTCATTCTGAGGAACTTTACCTCAGAACAAGGGGAAGGGGGGGGGACAGTTTTCCCCTCATGTTATCTGGCTTTATAGTGAAAAGCAAGGAAATACCTCCTCCAGAGACTGTAGTCCAGTGTCGGTACTGGGTAGTTTTAATGTGTAGCTCGGTGTGAAGCAATAACTATGTCTCATTTCTGTAGTGTTTTTAAAGTGTAGATCACTGTGAAGCATTTGTATATGTTACGTGTCATATGAGCGTTAATATACAATTCTTGGACACTTTTAAATGAGTATAAAGAGTCTCATTCTCAGAACTATCTTTATATATTGGTTTCCTTCACCAAATTAGAATAACGGGTTATGCTGGCATTAAATGGAGAAATTATTTAATTCTCAATTACATCGTTGGTGTTATGCCATTCTCTTTTCTTGTAAAAGAGAAGGACATATGTAATTCCTTTGTCTTCTCCTATTCTCCTGTTATTTATTTCAGTTTTGTATGCAACTTTTGGGGATTGGGGTGTAAAATTTGTGTTTGGCCCTGAATTAAATTGAGTTAGCACCAGCTAAGTATTCATGTTACCCAATTTCGTGATAGGATTCTGAACGTCGTCATTTTAATATGACTCCACTGTTTTGTTACTATTACTTCCCTTCCCTCTCTTGAACCCTCCTGTTATACTCCCAAGCTCTTTTGACTTTTTTAGAAGAATTTTTTATTAAATTTTTGGGAGTTTAGCTTGTAAACAGAATAGGTATTCTGTTTATCCCCTATGTTTACGTCCTGTCTATTTCGGTTCAGGACGTTTTTGTACTCTTGCATCTTCTTCGAGATGCATTCTTTTTTCTTCATATGAAGATCTAGCTTTGCATCAGGTGGTTGTTGATCAGTTACTGACTTTATTGTGCCTGTTGTTGGTTAGTTTCTGGTTTTTCCTCTTGACGTTGTTGTCTGATCAATAACGTTTTGGATTTGTATTAATTCAATGTTTCGTTTTAAACAATCACGATTTTTCTATTTTGATACATAGTATATCTTATTCCAGTAGTTTAGCTTTTATTAGTTAGTGGTTGTCCACGCTTAAGCTCTATCTGGATGCCCTTGTGCTCATGAGGTTTCCTTGGGGCACTTAGGCTTCATTCCAAAATTTTTAAAAAATTTTATTCGAAAATTTTTTATTTTGTCCATGATATGTATCCTTGTGATGTTTATTTTTGGGTGTGCAGCGAACTTACATTTTTGGCATCATTATTATTGTTGCCATTATAATTGATATTTAGTGTAAGTCAGAGAAGCCTCGGAATATAGGCTTGCTGTTTGCCAATTGTCGCGGCACTCCTTTAATACTTGTACTATGGGATGTGAACATTGGAAACGGGTGTTGACCTGTGTGGTGGACAGTGAACCCTTCACCGCTGGCTAATACTAGTCTTTCAATCTCTTTTTCAGAGGAACAAGAACATGGTGATGGTACTTTGCGTACCATTACGTACTGCTGTCGTCGCACTCTGATGATCCCCGCTCTGATGAGTAAAATAGAGCTAGCTGCCAAGGTGCTCATGATATAAATGCACAGGATTAAAGCCAGAGTAACTTAATTCTCTGCATGCAGCTAGCTCGACTGGTGCAGTGGTTGGCCCTTTTAAGGGAGCCGAGATGCCAGGTAGGTCCGTTGCGGTCGAGTAGCATAATGTGGGTAGAGCAAGCACCTTATAATATAAAGCTCATCCAGCGACGATGGCAAAAAGGAAAAGAAGCTTTTAAGTTTCTCTACGGGATGCTCGGTGAGATCTGGGATCGATTGCGAGTTGGAGAACCCACTCCGTCCCGATGGCAGTCAGAGTCGACTGTGTCCATTGCGACAAAACTATAATGAGTTGGAACATGTGTTGGATGTTCCTTCCACAATGCAGCTGGCATCGGTTGCGGTTATGGCTTCTTCTTACATGGAAGTGCACGCAAAGGGATTAGCTGACAGGTTTCTCAACAGGATACTCGGCGAGATCTGGAGCCAGATCATGAGTTGGAGAGTGTTCTCCATCCCATTAGCAGTCGGTGTTGACTGTTTGTCTGTTGTGAGAAACTTTTATGAGTCGGAGCAATGCTCCTTCCACACGTCAGCCAGAGTCAGCTGTTGTTACGGCTTCCTATGCTTCCATGAAAAAGAATGTTAAGGGGTAGAAGCCTACAAGTTTCTAAACAGAACGCTCGGTGAGGTCTGGAGCCAGACTACAAGCAGAAGACACCCTCTCCGTTCCGTCAGCAATCGGGGCCGACTGTTTTTGCTTCGAGAAACTTTTGTGAGTTGGAATGCATGTTTGCATGTTCATGCTGTTCCACGGAGATGTTCCCAGTCTACAACATGAAGTCGGATTAACCTGTAGCTAGTCGTTCGAGGCATTTTTATACGGGACATGCATTGAAGATCTGGGAACAGATCTCCGTCCCATGAGCAGCATATGGTGAAGAAGTGGATAATTGCTGCTCTGCAAGCCTCATTCATGGTCCTGCTGCCGCAGATTGCGCAGCATATCGCAGCATCCCAGTAGTCGCAGGTTTTGCTGTCAAATGTCTCCGGTAGTGAGCTGTCAGACGGTGCTGGGTTGGTCCATTCATCTGTACATTCGGATGGTGTTGACCATATTTCAGATGTAACATTCAGATGGTGAGAGGGCTCTGGAGGTTGATTCTCCAGCCCTCACGGAACGGCACGTTAGGACTTTGAATTTGTATTCATAAGCTCTTCGAATCTTGTTCCATCTGAACAAAAGTCTGCGTTTGCTAGGCAAAAAACAGCTTAAGGTACCGGGCGAAGGAAAGATGAAGATCTTCCTTCCCGGATCTTTCAGCTCAGGTGTTGAAGGCTTTTGGTCCCATCCCATTAACAACGCCTCCCTTGGCTTAGCAATAGTGTAAGAAAGGCAATGATCTATTCCTTATGAATAGAAGATTGATAGCTCATAGATAGGGTGAGACAGCTATCTTGTTAGGATTAGAGCCATTTGAAGGAGTAAGTACGTTTTTCCCTTCTCAGTGTTATATTCTTAGGCGTCAGAGGCATTTAGTGCTATTGTGAATGCCATAGTAGCCTTATGTACAGTTAGAGCGGTCTTTTCTTATACATTAGCAGCTAACGTCATAAGTTTCCATTTAGTGAGCTGTCTAAGGCCACAGGGTTTCACACAGATATCTGTTTTTTACCGATACATGACTTTTAGGCTCTGTTAGCTATGCTGAGACCATTAGCGGTTTGGAATAAGCTGTTAGAAGGAAAGAATTACATTTTCCTTGTCTGTAATATTCCTAGGCTTCACAGGCAATTAATCCTATTGTTGTCGCCTTAGTTTTGCTTATGTGAATTAAGAGCAGTCTGTCTATATATCATTAGCAGTTAAGGTCATAGTGGCCTTATATATTGTTACAGCGGTCTTTCTCTTATACATTGCGGCTAATGTTGTAAATCTCCATTTAGTGAGCTTTCCAAGGTTGCAGGTGAAACAGATATTTGTATTCATGGAGATGAAGACTAATAACTGCGTTAGCTACCTAGACTACTGTCTCTTTGGAATTTCAGTCATTAGAGCCGTCCTTATTCTTTACCTTGAGCGACTAATGTTGTAAGTCTCCGTTTAGTGAGCTTTCAAGGTTGCAGTTTCACCCAAATATCTGTCTTCACGGGATGAAGACTTATTAGCTATGCTATCTAATAGAAGACTGTTGTCTCCTTGGAATTAGGGCCGTTGAAAGCAAAGAGTACATTGTTTCCTTCTTGTGCGGTGTATTCTTAGGTGTCTGGGAGCTTTTAGTCCTTTTGATGATGCCTTATAAGAATCAAGTGCGGCCCTTTTTTCCCTTAACTTGAGCGACCAATGTTGTAAGTCTCCGTATTGTGAGCTGTCTAAAGTCGCAAAATTTACACTGAGATATCTGTATTCTGTATTCACGGAGATGAAGTCTTCCAAGCACCATTAACTAGGCTGAGACCGCTGCCTTTTAGGAATAGAACCGCTAAAGGAAAAGAGTGCTCTTTTCCTTCTCAGTGTTGTTTTCTTAAGTGTCATAGACTTTAGTCTTATTGTTGACATCTTAGTAGCCTAGCTAGAAGTTTGAGCAGTGTGTTTATACCCCCCGCAAACAAAGTTTGGGGGGGTATATAGAAATCACCCTGTCCATCCGTCCGTCCGTCCGTCCGGGCCAACATTGGGGGTTTAGGGGATATTATTATTAGGGGCTACCTCCAAATTAAGGTAGTGTTAGGGTTAGGAGTGGGGTGGGGTGGGGTTAGGGGTAGCCCCAGAGTAGGGCTTATGGTTGGGTGAGTTAGGTCCTGGGGGGGTAGGGTTGGGGTCAGGGGTGGGGTTTTAGTTTTAGTAGCCCCTAAACTGAAAAACAGCTCCTAATCCTATTGGTTTGGCTAGGGGGGTTGGGTCAGTGGTGGGGTGGGGTTAAGGGTAGCCCCAGAGTCAGGCTTAAGGTTGGGGGGGGTTAGGTCCCGGGGGTGGGTTGGGGTTAGGGTCTGGGGTGGGCTTTTAGGGTTTAGGGTTAGGCTGGGGTAGGGTTAGGGTGTGGTTTTTGGGTTGAGGGGTGGGGTTAGGGTTAAATATAAGTTCTAGGGTGGAGGGGGTGGGGTTCTGGGTACAATAAGGTTTTGGACATACAAAAAATGGTGTGATTAATGAGCATTCTTTCAAATGCTTATAGTTAACTCTTTTTCAGGATTATATTCCTACTAGAATCGGTACAAGATGCAAGGAGTTCATCTAGGTTTCTTGTGATCGGGTGGCGGAACATAGTTTTCGTCTCTCGCTTTCATTCTTATCAAATCTAATGTTGAGGATTATATTTCCACTTGATGATTGGATATTATGTCTATATGGTGTATTATTTGACGACATGGCGTACTGTCTTGATTTCAAGGGATATGTCGACCCTGTTTCAGCGGGTATATTCCTTGCAATAGTGCCATGTTCAGCCACGCTAGTTGGTTTGCTTCCTGTGATTGATCGTTCATTTGTGATATATGAGAATATGGTTCCTGAACAGTAACCGTTCTTGGATTCCAAATTCTATCATGAATACATTCGGTCGATAGTACTAGCCTTCGTGTTCCTGTTTGGCAGGCATGTCAGTTATCTGGGCGACGTTCTCCAAATATGGCAATTAGTCTGAGTAGTTACGCTCAGAGCTGTCTGCTTTTCTTACCATGTTTTTGTCTATTCCTTAGGTTAATCGTATTGACGTCATTTTAAGGTGGGATTCTGTTTATTGCGTGCATAACATGTATACATTATTAGGCATACTTATTGCAGAATAGATTCTCTTGATTCTAGCTCTGCATTACTATACAGCTTATAAGAATTTTGGATCAGTTATGGAGTTTCCAACAGGCTGTCTATGCATACGTTCTCTAATTTTGACTTCATTATTCGGAGTGGTAATTTCTTTCTTCGAACAGTCATTGTTTTTAACGGACCTAGGGAACAATGAATTTTTGGGGACGGCCCGTGAGGGGCTTTTTAATTGTATCCCATTCCACATTTGAAATCCAGTTTTCAACTGTAAAGTGGTACACAAGGCTTATTCCTACATTCATATAATTGTATGGTTACAATTGGGTGGTTCATTATTGGAATTGTACACCTGAACATGGTCGCCTGTGTGTTGGCTAAGATATGTATATTTTTATTAGATAACTTTCCATTGGGATTCAAGTGGACAAGTTTTAAGGTTGAACATTTTTATATCACCGGTTTTCGACCTATCTACGTATTCCAGATGCAGCATAGGTTTTGAAGCTTGCGATTTTAATAACCGGGATCGCCACAATATAGCCTTAGCTGCTGATGTGGCATTAAGTACCAATAATTAATAATAAATTAATAATAATTAATAGCCAGGTACCTTTTAGATGAAAATATATATTATTTGGTACCGCTTTTTCATTGTTTCCAGACTGCTCCCCTCTTTGTTTTGAAGATTATTCCTTCAAAAAAAGAGGGGTGGGGGGGTGTTTTCTCCTTACCTCTTCTGGCCTTTTAATAAGTGTGTAACTATGAGTTAAGCTTTTATCGTCTGTAGATTATTCTGATATTGTGGACAGCTTGTTACATTATATATGGTGTGTGTTTGTGGGTGTTAGTCTCTCACTCTCAGACATGCTTTTCCTAATTTTAAGTGTCTTATTCTGGACTAGCCTTAAAATTTGGGGCTCGTTACACCCACTTAGCGTAATCATTTATGCTAAGTTTTTTACGATTCAGCTGAGTCTGGGCCATTGGTTTTAGTATTAAAATATTATAAATTTAAAGTAATTTATATATATTTAATACTTACCAATGGCCCAGATGGGTATGGCCCTCCCATGAGTGGGCACTCATACCTCCCCGCTGAGTTATCACTTCAGTAGGCACAACTAGGAAGAATGATGTTGGCACCAATTCTGGTCTCTTCCTGGCTACTGCGCATGTGCAAGTACTAAAAGTATTAAGGGCCAGATAGGGCTTTTAATTTTCGGTATTGTATGCAAATTTTTGGGATTGGGGGGTTCAAAATTTGTGTTTGGCCCTTAATAATATTGAGGTTTCACCAGCTAAGTCTGGGCCATTGGTAAGTATTAAAAATATACAAATTACTTTAAATTTATCATTTTTCCCCAAAAGCCCTAATTTTTCCCCAAAACTGCCTCAACACGTCCTTGTTGACTGACTGACACTTCTCAATATTTCTTTCCACAGCTGACAACTTCCAAGAACACTGAATATTCCACCAAACTGCAATCTGAAATTTTAACCAACCCAGGTGGTCTTTTCAGAGAGAAGCCCTTTTTTTGTTTTTTGATGTAATCTCAAGCCTAATGTAAGATGTGTGCTGTGTGTTGGGAGTTGTGGTTGAAAAGTAGCCATCATTTCTCAGAACCTTTGTAGTGACAGTCATTACAGTATGCTCATTTGTATAAGGTGACACTACTATTTTGCCTCAATCTTTCCAGTCCCTCAATACCAGTACCCTTATTTGTCATAGATAATTTGATCCAGGTGAGCTTTTAAGTTCACATGAGCCTTTTCTTTTATTATTCAAGAGATGTTTTTTCCAAATGTCGTTTTCTATCGGTGTTAGATAAAAAGTTAATTTCATAGTATATATTGTTTTTTTTTGCAGAACTCTCCCATCAACACTGTTGTTATTCCTGTTCTCAACATAACTGATGTAGACTTCAGCAATGATGAACTTACTGTTTATTGTGATCCTGCAATTGCTGCCCAATCTAAGGTATTGTAATTCATTTTGACAAATTTGTGTGTGATTTTCATTCTTCTTTCAACCTGAATTCTCAGAATAGTTCCAGCAAATTGTAATGTTAGCATCTTCTCTTAATCTTTGTTTCTACTCATTGGAGTAGGATCACCATACCATATTTATCCACCATTTTCACTTGACCAGACCAGACATGCTAGCTACTCTGTAAAATTCTGGCCAAATGCTCAATTTGACCCCCCCCAACCCAACATCCCCAAAATTATGCCAAAGAAACAAAACAAGAAGAGTCCTGTATGGTACCCCATACCTGGTGTCTACACCATCCATTCGACCTGCTAGTGATAATTTTTAGCTCAACTTTGAAGTAGTCAAATTTGAAGTTTTGTCATGGCTCGTCCTCCATCTGGATGTCTGTCCGTCTTCAGCAATTCAATACGGCTCGGGCTAGAGACCATATTTATGAACAGATCTTTACGAAACTTCTTGGGTACCTTTTTTATCAACGTGGGACAAGAACGAGTGTTTTAGGGTGTGGTCCAAAATTCAAGATGGCCACTGGCAGCCATTTTGTACCAAAATTAGTGCAATCAGTTTTTTGTACAGAACTTCTGTATGAAAGTTCTGATTTGAATAAAATTTGTTTGAATGTTTAGTAACATGGAATACATCACAAATAGTACAAGTTTTTTTCTCATGCAGAAATTATGCAAATTAGATGAACTTTGATTTATTCAGTGCTACTTATACACAGGAAGTACACATGTCAATACGGCTAAGTGTTGTATTTATGAACCGATATTCACGAAACATCTTGGGGTACCTTTGTTATCACAGCATTTATGTACAGACTGTTACAATACTTTATATGTACCTTTGTTATCAGGTCATTACCTAGATGTATTTCATTGTTGTGTCACATACTGTACAGGTACATGTCTTACACAAGTTGAGCTACAGTGTCATTGACACTTTCATTTCATAATTTCCACCCTTGATTGAAAGGAGAAAGATTCTAAGAGTTTTTTGAAAGATTTTAATTTCCAGTTCAATTTTAAACCTATCTTTCAGAAATTTTGGAAAAATAATCTCCAATAAAAACCATATCTAAAAATGTGGTGCCGTCTTTAAGAAATTCCCAACCATTATGACCCGTTATAACCAAACTTGGAGGTGACATCAAGGTAGATCATAAGGTCACAAATTAAAATACGTCAGACTTAAAACATTTTTAGTATGTTGTAGTGTTAAAATAAATAGGCAATAGATTTTGGACATTCGTGATTAAAACCCCTAATTTGGTGACATGCGCCACTCCATAGTTGTTAAAGATAACAGCTTTAAAACTTTGCACATCAACTTCCTGTCATCTGAAGATGTTCCATCTGTTTTCACTTTTTGTAATTTTGACCCTCAGTTGGGAGGAGACAGATTTTACAAGTTTTTTTATTTAAGATTTTAATTTTGAGCTCATTTTTAAGTGTATCTTTTTTTAAACCCTTTACCTAACACGAAAGGCAGACAACACTTGAAACAAGAATTCTTGAATAATGATTTTTTTTTTCATTTTTTCATCAAAAACGTTGCCTATGACCCCTCATTGGAACAAGCTCAATGAACTCATGGTAATGAGGGGTCATAAGCTATGTTTTGGGGACACAAAATGAAAAAATGAAAATTGAATGGTAATTTTAGTGAATAGCATTGGTCGGTCTTGGTTGTTACGTTGGGTAAAGGGTTATATTTAAAAAATTTAGTCTGTAATTAAAATTGTAACTAAACACAGAACTCTGGTCATGGGGGAAGGGGGTCATAGAATCAACAATTAAAATGTGCCAGATTTCTTTGAAATTTTCTTATGATACAGAGCTAAAACTTAGGATATATCAGTTTTCAGTTCTTTGATTTATCACTCTTATTGATGTTTTTACACCATTCTGTAGTTTTACCATTCTTTGCATCTTTATTAAAATGCTACAGGTTTTGGAAGGGTTAACAAACATTTTATGGAGTTCAGAATGGTATTACAGTGGAACCCTGTTAATTGAATAGCCACATTGTCAATGAAAATTATTCAATTAACAGGAGTATTCAATTAATGGATTGTGTCACTTTCCTGTATTCTAGATATAAACTTAGCATTCATAAGCTCTGTCAAACAAGATATAATAGATTAAATGCCTGTCTATAAACAAAGGAAAACTGGAGAAAATCAGGGTAATTTCTCTTTCACTTTGTGATATCATAATAATCTAGCTCTATTAGCTAGAGCTGAAATGGTTAAGGGATTTTCTTGATCGATTAATCACATGGATTAACCTTGGTTAACCGATTAATCACTTGTCCAAATAGATATCTGAATAATTGCTATACTGTTGATGATTTACAGCATGAACCCAACATAACAAACAAAACCGGCTAGGCCTGTATACAACAATCTCCATTCATATTTATTATGTTTTCAATTTTTGTCTCAAAAACATAGCTTATGACCCTTCATTGGAATGAGCTCGTTTCAATGAGGGGGTCATAAGATATGTTTTTGAGACTAAAATTGAACATTTTTAGTAGTTCATCAATTTATTTTACAAGTATCATCTGCTACCCACAATGGGTAAAGGATTAAGAATGACCATTTCCAGCTACAGATACAGTATGATAATCGTGCAAGTAAACAAGTATGTCATCAAGTAACTTGCATGCTTTACTCTGTCTCATATATGCAGTAAACAACACAGTAGTATGAATTATATTTTTTCTTCTATTTATTTAAATGAACTGTACATATATAAACATTCAAACATTTTGGCCCTTTGAGGTGATTTGGTCTGCTTCACAATACAGCGTAGAATTAGGAAAGCACCACGATGTGGTGGTATCGTCAGGTGTGACCGAGGTATGAATACTGCAGTGTCACACAAAGACATGTTATTGAACTAGTACCGAGTTGCAAAGTCCACCATGGGTGAAGATTAGTATTGCAGCCTAGGTGACTGAAATGAATTGGGGAGACGATGCTAAGAACACAAAGTATTTTCAGCATCGCAACCGCCAAAGTACCAAGAGAAACAGAAAACACGGACAAGGCAGAAAGGGCAAGGAGGAAGGGGTATAGACTGGGCTGGTGGGTGGTTGCTGAACAGAATATCTGTGCATTTCAAAGAAACAAGCGAGACTGATTTGGTCTAGCTGGGACTTGGTATATACAAGCAAGTTTTGCAATTCCCATTTCCATATTCTGTAAAATGTCGGTGAACTTGGTGTAAAGCCAACCAGGCATGTTTTAAGGCATTTTCAATTTCCACATACTAGGCATTTCTTTCTCAGTTTGAAATACACTATGGATGGATTAATATATTTATCATCTCTTGATCACCCACATTCACTGTCTGACTTGAGCAAGAGTGTATTTCCTTAGTGAGTTCAGTTGTTATAGCCTTAAGTCTTACTTTGTCAGGCAGCCGCATTGTGCCCTTTGCAAGACACTTCATCCCCATTGCTCTAGTGGGGGCACAGTGACATTGTGTACTAAGGTGCACTGCACGTTGATGGTGCACTTGTCTTCAACCAATGCTAACCCTGCTTGTGTGGAGTTAGTATGTTGGATAGCTGACAGTTGCTTGCGGTTGCTCGGTGGTTCTCTCCCCGTACTCTAGCTTCCGCCGCCCTTAAAATTATCGTGGTCATGATTAGCCATTGTGCAGAAATATGTGAACGTAAACACCAATAAATAACTTACTTTGTCAATACTTTGTGTTCACTAAATGCAGTACAAACTCTCCGTCAGCTATTTTTATGAAAACTCGCTTGTGACAATAAAAACACATTTTACAAAAAAGATATTGCTGACATAGTTGAAAAAACATGCTCGAAATAAGAGATTTTTATATAAATTCTGATACTGGCCCCAAAAGTTAAAACACTTCTGGTAAAATATTTTAATATTTTAATACACTTCTTGTATAATCCTTGTCATAATTTCCATCACCTCATAGTTTACACTTAATAAAATTGAGAGGATAATTCGCAGTTCAAAACTGAACCTTACCACAACTTCTCGTTGACGAATGGAAGATGTTCCTCGCAATTTTATGAAGCATAAATAACGTGCAAATAGATAAAAGAAAAACACGCTAAATTATTATATTATATGGTACAAGATGTAAACTCCTTTATGTTTTGTTACTCTGTTGTTAATTTATTAAGTTTTTCTACCTAGTTTATATTATCACATGTAGGTTTTTTTCTTGAAAAATATAATTCCGCTTCAAAATACCCTTCTTATATACATTTTTGCCCAAAACCTCAAAATAAATGAGCTATGCAGTCATTTTAATTAAATTCGTTTTGTTGGGATTTGTCTTTTTGCAGTGACCAATTTCGACATTCATCGTGTTGGGAATAAACCGTAATAATAACACTTTGGCTGGCTGCTGATTAGTCGCAGTTCTCGGGTGAGAAAGCCTTGGCTACCCCTCTTCTCCCTACTGCCTCCCTATTCCTACTCTTCTTCTATCCTCCCAACACTCAGAGATGAACTGCTTGATGACATCCCTTGCTCCAACCATATGAGGAAGTGCATAATTGCAAATTTACATGTGAAATATTTCATAATTTATTCGGATATTTGATGGTAATGTGGCATAATTATTGATGCCTTTCACAACTTATAAATTATGGACACAAACGGACAGAGTCAAGGAAATTGCGGTGTTTTTTTTGTTTTTCTTGAATTTCAAAATTATTCACCAGGGAAGGCAATGTGCCCCGTCCAACCAGAGGGGGCTCCATCTCTTGTGCTAGCCCCTATCTCACTGCTACATGGCTCGGACGATACTGCGCATCATATTCTGTACGCCCCTGATGCAGATGCCAAAGGCATGAGCGATGATAGGTTGTTTGGTGTGGGGAACCCCACTCCCCCCAAAGAAAATTGGGAAATCAGTTATTAAATGGAGACTTCTGGTTGCTTTTGGGATGAAAAATCACATTCTTTTTTTGACCATTAGAATAACGTTTTTAGCCAGGGAGAGGTGTGTCGATCGCCTGATTGATCCAAAGCTAGACATTATTGAATAAGAAAAACATAATTCTTTTCTGTTGAATTTGTGATCTACATGTGGTTTTAATTACAATTAGGCTAAAATAAATATAAAAATAATTGAAAATGTTTATTACAGTCTCTTGTTTTTCCTCGACTGTGTCATGTGCAGAGATGTTAAAACAGATGTTTGTTTGGAGGATAAAAGCTTCTGTTGCTTTGTTGTGACACCCAAATGTTATTTCACACCTTGTGCAAGTAGTGGTTAATTCAATCTACATGTACTTTAATTAATCCCTTCAATCAATCATTAGTTCAGTTGCATAGACCTACAACCTAACAGTTCAGTTGAATGATTTGTTGGGGGTGGGGGGTGGGGGGGGGGGGGGTCGTCTCACCAACCCGGTTGCTATTGTTTCGGTAAAATGTGTGAAAATTAGGTAGATCAAAGGGAGGTGGATTATAGTCAGTATCTAGTAAGTTTGTTCGCTTAACTCAATTCGTGTTCATTACCAACAACCAACCAGATAGGTGGGACAGACCAGATTAACCCATAAGTGCAGTATATTAATTAAAAATTACTTTATAAATATACTAAAATCCAGTACTGTGAGACACAAAGTCCGAGTAGTTTAGTAGTCCAATTTCTCCAGCTAGAAATATTCTTTTGAAATGTTCAATTGAATTCTGTATTTTTCTGTATTTTCTTTTCCTGGGTGTAAACTTTTCCTCAGCACTCAACTGCAGTATTGTGGATTCCTGCCGCCCTTCGATGTGCTTTGTAGTATGCGGTCCAACCATATCAAAATGGTTTCACATGAACTACCGGTAGACTATACCAGTAATCTGTCTTAGACTTCCACAGCAAATATTGTTTTAACAATCAACATACTTCACTGACTCCTTAGAAAACAATAGAAGCCGGCAAATTGAGAACTCCCTGTTTTTGTCCTTTTTGGAAATCTTTTTCAAGTGCAATAATCTTGAAAAGGCTTCTAAGAATGCTGAAAGCTTATTTTCTCATATTAAATGAGATTATAAATGTGTTAAATTTCAATCCTTCTCACCTCCTTACAATATTCTGAAGATGTATCTTGCCAACAATTCTTGCATATGGTAACTAAGAAATTTTATTTTTTGGCGCCAAAAATAAGTAGCTTACAAACCTTCATTGGAATGAGCTCTATGAGATTGTCCTAATGAGAGGTTATAAACTATGTTTTGAAAGTGAAATTTGAAAATATTAATATGAAATTTAGGCAAACCTGAAAGCGAGCGAAAGTGATGCATTAGGCCTAAAGTGCTGTAGGCCTACATTTACTGGTAAAGAACAGAGGACCGACCAAATTTCAAGATAACTACATTTATCTGCGTTTTGATTGAAAGATATTATTTTCCAGTGCTCTGATTGAAAGATAATTTTTTTATTGCTTTGATTGGAAGATATATTTATGGCGTCGTTGTTTTCCGGAATTTATCCGAGGAGTAACGGAAATTGCTGCGTTCATTTTTATTTTTTCACAAATAGCGTGTAGTAACATTTATTGTTACTGTTACCAACTGTTAGTAGCCACAACTAGAAAATACAGCAGTGCTGTGCAAAAAAAGGACGATGATAATATGCCAATGCAGTTTTACTGAAAAGACCATCTTTAAAATAATAAGACTGAGTATCACAAATGTAGTTTCATGATTCAGACCAGATTTTTATATAGGACGTTTCGGTCCCAGATCTATGGACGATTCTGGCCATATTTCTGGCCGATTCGGACCAGACTATTGGACGATTTGGACCATGTTTTTGGGAATTTGGACCAGGTTTCTGGGCGATTTGCACAACAAACACACAAACTACACAAGGCAGCACAGACATACACACTTCACAAGACAGCACAGACTTGTCGTTTGAATTAAACAGGCCTAGAGCTTTATGTGCCAATATCAATAAGCCATTTTCATTAATTTCACTGAAAAAAACGACGTACCGGTATTGTTTGTAGTTATCACAACAGAAAATTATGAGAGTAATTATGAAACAGCTAATCCTGTGCTTCTGGGTCATGTCAGGGAAGAGGAAAAAAGACGTGACATCAATATCGACCTGCCTGTTTTTATTTGCAATGCCTTTTGGGTCCGTATACCGAATTTGGTCAAAATTGGCCCAGTAGTTAGCCTTTTGCTAAGGGGCGCTCTGTTTGCTAGGGAAGTCACGTGACGCCAACATTGAACTGTATTTTTTTATTTGCAATGTATTTTGGGTCCGTATACCGAATTTGGTAAAAATCGGCCCAGTAGTTAACCCGTTGCTAAGGGGGAGCTCTGGTTGCTATGGATGTCAAGAGACGTCAACATTGACCTGTCTGTTTTTATTAGCAATGCATTTTGGGTCCGCATACCGAATTTGGTCAAAATCGGCCCAGTATTTAACCCATTGCTAAGTGGGCGCTCTGGTGGTTAGAGAAGCCATGTGACGTCAACATTGATCGGGCTGTTGCAATGCAGTTTGGGTCCGGATACCGAATTTGGCCAAAATCAGCCCAGAAGTTAGCCCGTTGCTAAGGGGGTACTCTGGTTGCTAGGGAAGTCACAAGACGTAAACTTTGATCTGTCTGTTTTCATTTGCAATGCATTTTGGGCCCGTATACCGAATTTGGTCAAAATCGGTCCAGTAGTTAGCCCATTGCTAAGGGGGTGCTCTGGTTGCTAGAGAGGTCACGTCACGTCAACATTGATCTGACTGTTTTCATTTGCAATGCATTTTGGGTCCGTATACCGAACTTGGTAAAAATCGGCCCAGTAGTTAGTCCGTTGCTAAGGGGGTGCTCTGATTGCTAGGGAAGTCACATGACATCATCATTGATCTGGTTGTTTTCATTTGCAGTGCATTCTGGGTCCGTATACCGAATTTGGCCCAAATCGGCCCAGTAGTTAGTCCGTTGCTAAGGGCGTGCTCTGGTTGCTAGGGAAGTCACGAGACGTCAACATTGATATGTCTGTTTTTATTTGCAATGCATTTTGGGTCCCCCCCCCCTCCCCCATCTCACTCAATATATTAAGGATCCCTTGACCCAATGAGGGTGAAAGCAATGGTGGACAGCCATCACTTGTTCTAGCGTCCGAGTATCCTTGAAAAAATGTAACCTCATTTGTCCCCGGTTCCTTTGGGAAAAATCCCTAAAAGTTTAAGCAGCCAGAGTCATTCTCGTGAAGTCTCATCTTGTTAACTACTTTCTACGTAAATAAATAATTTCTTCAATTGTGAATGTCAATTTCCGCCATGCGCAAACATGTCAGCATCCTTATGTTCCACTTCCGTTAAAAAATTTTGAAGTTGATGCCTTTGAGATCAGTTTCTATTTGAGTTCATACAAACGGAACATACGTGTTGCCTAATAGCTCGCTTTCGCTCGCTATAAAATTTAATGGTAAATTTTATAAATAGCCCTGGCTGATTATGGCAGTTGTGTTTAATTAAGGGTTGAATGTTTCATGATATTTCATTACAGTTAAAATCTGCTTTCATGATTTCTACCATAACCCCCAGCACACTCAGGTCAAAATTCTAAAATTTCAAGTTGCCCAATTTTCCAAAATTTATCTATGAATTGAACCAATCTAGTCTTGTTGAACTGTGTTCGCATAAATGAATGGTTACATGATATGGTTTTATTGGAATTTTTTTAAACATTTGCCAAAAAAAAAAAATTAAAAGAAACAAATTTCAATAATGTGTGCATTGGGTAAAGGGCTAATGCCCAATAGAAATATTGATGTGGTAGACTCAACATTGTGTCCTAATAATGTGTGTAAGGCCACACAAAATAAATTAATTGATTCTCAGGCATTTTTTTTCAAATCAGTAAGGGAAGGAGGGTTTTATTTTTAATTTTTATTTTCCTATTGCAAAAAATGAGCAAACATGGAGAGGATTTTTACACACAGAAATATAGAACGAGCATATTTATACAATTAAATTCATTTTTAATTTGAAAAATAAAACATTCCTCTAAAAACAAACTCTAAGTACAGCAATTCAAAGGCTTCATATTCTTTTGATGTCCTGCATATTATCTTTGAAGTAATAGTGTATAATCTATGGGTATTTGCCTCATTACAATTTATAGAAGAGTGCCTATAGGCACTCTTCCATAAATTGTAACAAGGCAAACAAACTGGAGACACAACTAAATAAATATTCATCAATCAAAAAATGTCAAAAGTTTCGGGTCTTCCCAAGTTTTACAAACATGGGAAGACACTGAAAGGCAATAAAAATGTTCGAGGGGATTCTAATTCAAGGAGGGATTGCCTGAGAATCAAAACACTTTTTTTTTTTAGCTTAATAATATGCTTTATTTCTCTATTCTTCATGCTTTTACAGGACCATGATGGTGTTATTAAGGTATATTTCTATGTACCATATATACCTGCAATCAGTATGTAAGGGCACTTGCTTGTTTTTTGTCTCATTAAAATGCATACAGATGATTTGGTTAACTTATTTACCCTCTGATCCATGTCAGTGCAAGCTTTGACTTAAGACTCTGATGTCTGAACTTTACTTCATACCCGTGTTGCTGTCATGATATAGCCATAGATGCAGAAAGTGACTAGAACTGGTAAGAGTGCAAAATTACTTTTTGATGGTGATTTGTGACATAACTATTTTTTTCCAAAAATACAATGCTATCCGTAAAGCAAGCCCTATGTTAACAAGATCTTGTTCATTAATAATTGTTTTGTTCCCATTTATTGGAGAATGCCTTTTGGCACTGTCCAATAAATTGTAACAAAACTATTTTATATGAAATGTTCTTTATCTACTGCTGCAGGGAGCACGGTGGCTCAGTGGTAGACTGTTGGACTTCTATGCTAGAGGTCCCGAGTTCGATCCCCGTCCGGGACAACCCATGTTGTGTCCTTGGGCAAGGCACTTTATCCCGGTTGCCTACTTGGGGGCATGATGATGCCGTGTACCAAGGCGTACTGCACGTCAATGGTGCACATGTCTTCAACTGCTGTAACCCTGCTTGAGGGGAGAATGTTGAGGAGCTGACTGTTGCTCGTTGATGCTCGGTGGTTCTCTTCGGGTCCTCCTGATTCCACCACCCGTAAAACTGTCATGGTCACGATTAGCCATTGTGCATAAGTATGTGACCTTAAACACCAATAAATAAATAAATCTACTGCTCCACAAATGACAAGCTAATGCTCACAGAGTAAAGCCACTATAGTTGCTTTCAGCACTTTTCAATGGAGCCATGATAGTGGTTTCTAGCACTCTACCAGTTAAAGACAAATAAATAATATATTTCTGCCAAAAAAAAAAAATTCAATAAATTGTTGAAAAAAGTTACAATGTTTATTTTCAATCAGTTTATAAAGACAGAACAAAATTAATGCTATTACATGAGTTTGAGAATAATTACCTAAATATTGTCTCTCAAAATATTTTTATAAATAATATATATTCACTAAAATGTTGACTTAGAACATGAGCAATATTTTTTAGAAGCATTGTTATGCAAGCCCAGAGGACAACAGTTGGAATGTTTGTGTTTTGAGGCCTTGAAATTACATGAAACTTATGCACTAGCCTTGAAAGTCATTGATCTTTCAGAATGCTTCAAGTTTTCATTTTTATTGCACAGGATTGCGCAACAGAACTTGAAACTTTAAACATGTTTGAAAATGAAAGATTTTGCCAGATAAAATCTGCTTTAGTGTTCTACCAGATATTTTTACAAGACTGGTGAATATGCTTGTTTGTAGCAAAGTTGTATGTCTGTTTTTGGTTTATAATTGAAAAGAGTCTATTTAACTAACATCCACATTCTTAGGGTCCTTGAATGTCCATGCATGGGCTATGATGTCCATGCATGCATTTACCAGGTAATAAAAATTCCCATCAGCAAAATTTTAATTTAATTAAGGAAGCATTGGGTTGCACTTATCCATTTATCTTTTGTATTTGCCGAAGCCACTGGTGTCTTCTCATTTGGTCAAATCTCATTTGGTCAAAACCCAGGTTGGTCAAATCTCAATTGGTCAAATCCCAGTTGGTCAAATCCCAGTTGGTCAATAACATTTTGAAAATTTTCTGAGATTTAAGGGGAGGTGGAGATGTCAAATAAATAGAATAGAAAACAAATCTTAATGACTTTTCATATTTATTAACCCTTTTTCTTTATGTGGTAACTATATTCAACGTTTTTATTAGAAGTTTCAGAACATGATAGGTATAGGTAAAAATGAAGCAAACTTGAGAACTGTTGATGCAGTTTAGAAGAAAAAAATTTAAAAAAAAAATTGGAGAAATATTAATTAATGAATAATCGGAGACAAATGGTCACTAATTAATATTTCTCTGGTTTTATTCATTTTTTGTCTTCCAAAATTTATTTTATGACCCTATAAGAGGGTAATAAGATGCAGTTTGGAAGAAAAAAAATGAATAAAACTGGAGAAATATTAAAATTTAAATAATGAGTAATCGGCGACAAATTTCATTAATTTTTTTCATGTTTTGTCTTTCAAAACATATTTAATGATCCTAAAGGGGGTAAATATAGAATAATAGGGACAATTTTCTGTTTTAGGTTTTTGTGAAAATAATGATCAAAAATGAATACTAGAGAAATAATAATTTATGAATAAATGGAGACAAATGGTCACTAATTAATATTTTTCTGGTTTTATTCATTTTTTTTGTCTTCCAACATTTATTTTATGACCCTATAAGAGGGTAATGGTTCTAAACCAGAATGCCAGGACACGGACGACAGGATAAAGAACATCTTACGGGAAAACAAAATACAAGGGGACCTTCACAGGCAAGAGATGGACAGGAAATACCAAGTATTCCTCCAACAAGTCGAAGAAGCTAAAAAACTAATAGATGCCAGAAACCTACAACAACAAAAGACTCAGCAATCACCCACAACCACTCCAGACTCGGCTAAGACCATACCCTACAAAACGCACCAACCACCATCAGGCAGCCCAGCAACAACACCAACTACCACTGTCTCTCCTTCCAAACCTCCACCTCTGAAAAAGAAGCAGAAAAGACACAAGCGCCGCTAACAACCCACAACTTCTTCTTTACCATGATCTGACACTTCAAAATTCTACAGCTAATGGGGGTCGAAAGGGGCTTGCTCCCCAAATTGTCCCTACGTGCCTTCGGCGTGCGAAACCATTTGATTCAGCATAATAAGATGCAGTTTAGAAGAAAAAAACTGGAGAAATATTAATTAATGAATAATTGGAGAAAAATGGTCACTAATTAATATTTCTTTAGTTTTATTCATTTTTTGTCTTCTAAAGTTTGGAAGAAAAAATGAATAAAACTGGAGAAATATTAATTAATGAATAATCGGAGACAAATGGTCACTAATTAATATTTCTTTGGTTTTATTCATTTTTTGTCTTCCAAAATTTGTTTTATGACCCTATAAGAGGGTAATAAGATGCAGTTTGGAAGAAAAAAAATGAATAAAACTGGAGAAATATTAAAATTTAAATAATGAGTAATCAGCGACAAATTTCATTTATAAAATTTTTTGCTGTTTTGTCTTTCAAAACATATTTAATGATCCTAAAGGGGTAAATATAGAATAATAGGGACAATTTACCGTTTTAGGTTTTTGTGAAAATAATGATCAAAAATGAATAGACAAAACACATCTTTTTTCTACTCAAAGTGAACATAAATATTTGGCTCTATCCAAGAGCTCTTTTACAGAAAATCTTACCTTCTGAAAGTTTAGTTTTGAGCTTATTCAGTTTTTCATCAACAGCCACATATTTCTTTTTCCTTTTTTGTGGTGGTTGACAATGTAATTGTGTAATTTTAAGTTTATTCATTCTGCTCTCACTTTTAAAAATTTCTACCAGTTCATATATGTTTGGATGAGCCTTTTCTACAACTTTATTCAGATTATTATGCCACCCCTCTACGTGATTATTTGTTCTACAGGATTAGGTCTTATTATGGTTCCACAATTTCACAGGAAAGGTGGCTGTCTGAAGAATCCAAGTATTCTCCAAAGAGTCAATGAATTCATTGATGCTAGAATAAGAATGATGTTCTCCATGATGTACCTAAGACTGATATTTTAAGAGAAACTGAAGAAATATATAAATGTAGAATTCTTTTGAAGTATGTCATCAAAGAATTTCAAAGATTCTTTAAAAAATAACTAAAAAAACTTTCTATTCTACCCACTCTGACAGCTTTCCTACATAGCTTGGGTTTCTAAATCCGTATAAACTGAAGAAGATATTCTTGTTAAAACAGCCAAACCTCTCAGTATACAGTAGACTATTGTTATAAAAACATTGACAGTAATGGTCATTAAGGCAGAAAACAGCCAAACCTCTCAGTATACAGTAGACTATTGTTATAAAAACACTGACAGTAATGATCATTAAGGCAGAAAAGAGCCAAACCTCTCAGTATACAGTTGACCATTGTTATAAAAACATTGTCAGTAATGGTCATTATAGCTCACGACTAGACTCCGCAGCAATCTCGAATCAATCAGCTTTTTCAATAAGTGGCAAAGGGCATACAGGAGCCAAAGAGAGGGAATCGAGCATGTTTATAGACTGGTAGATTATATGAAAACGGCGTTCAGTCAAAAGGAAATAGGAACCGCGCTATTACTCGACGTAGAAAAAGCGTTTGACTCTGTCTGGCACAATGGCATGAGATACAAACTAGCTAAAATGGGGCTATCTACCAAAATTCTAAGGATCATATCATCATTTTTATCTGATCGAAAAATCAAAGTGAGGGTCAACTGCGAAGTGTCAGCCGAGGTAAAACTCGAAGCGGGCACTCCACAGGGTTCGGTCCTCAGCCCGCTTCTATTTATAATATATGTGAATGACATTGACAAACTAGGGAAGAACCATGTTGAACTATCTCAATTCTCAGACGACAAAGGAATGTGGATGGCCAGTAAGTCTGGAAACATAATACAAAACCGCCTGCAGGATACCATCCGCGACCTGCAAGACTGGTGCGCTCTGTGGTGCATCAAGCTAAATGCCACGAAAACACAAAGAATCACATTCTATAAAAAACAAAGGAAAAAGCCTGTCCATAATATTGAGCTTAAGCTTTACGATCATAAACTTGAAGCTAGTAATGAGGCAAAGTTTCTGGGATTCAACCTGGATAGCAGTCTCAATCTAAACAATCACATAAACTCAGTCACTGTCAAAGCCACTAAACGCATCAATTTCCTGAAAATGATTAGAGGTAAAAATTGGGGAGCCAATAAAGAAATTCTCCTCAATCTTTACAAATCATATATACGCCCAGTACTAGAGTATGGGGCCATAATAACAAGTGACCTGAATAAAACCAACATTGAAAAACTACAACGGGTCCAAAATCATGCCTTGCGCGTGGCTCTGCGCAAGCCCACGTGGACATCGATAAAACAACTTCACGAGATAGCAAAAATAGACACTATAGCAATGCGCTTAAAAGATTTTCAAAGCAAAACTCTAAATAGACTTCAAGACAGCGAATTAATAATAGAACTCAATGCGCATCGCGTCCTCAATAGGAAAACTAAATAATCTGATATGGGGTGAGCCAGGCATTCTGTGACCTAAATTTAGAACTGGCTGCGGGTGACACGATACACACGAAAGCTTGCCTCTGTTACCAGTGGGAGTTGCAAACAGCGAGGTAAATCTCCACCTGCTGCCGGGTCTCCCCTCCCTGAGATACAAATCTCGGGGAAAAAATGCTGGCTTCCCCATCCAAAAGGACGGAAAAGTTGTAAATTAAAAACCGAATTGCCCTAATTTCCAGCTCTCTATCTTTTCTACCTCCTCTATCTCATCAGACACACGACCAAACTGAATGACAAACTATGAGGGATTGAAACAATCCTCAAGCAAAGATGTGCAGAAAACCTAAGAAGACCAAGGCAAGGATTGAAACAATCTTGCCAGCAAACAGCCCTTTTAAGGGCTTTTTTTTTTTGGGTGTGGGTGGGGGGTGTTGGAGGTCTTTTGGAATTCCCGAAGGATAACCAGATACCTCAAAATCACATACGGCATCCTATCTCCCAGAAGGCTTGATGGATGACTCCCGTTTTTTTCAAACTAAACTGTTGGAGCATTCTCCATTCCTTTTTTGTAACTGCAATGGTCATACACCGGGGCCGCTACCAAACCGGCGTTGCTGTTTGGTTTTCTTTTTTCTCTTTCCCTTAAAATTGCCATCGCACAACATTATATTCTGGCTCGCCACCATGGTGGGACTCAAACCTCTAACATCGCCAAGCTGGAACCGAATAGAGCCCACTCTCTAATAGTCTTAATGGCGTTGAGGGTTTGGTCTTTGACAATCTATCACTCCAATGCAAACTGCCGGGAATTCTAACCGCGTGCATACCCCTTCAGACCCCATTTGAGGCATAGGAAAGCTAGGCCTGTGTGATCCAAGATCCAAGTGAAATAAAATAAGGCTAACCGGGTCGCAAAGGATTTGTAAATCCCACATCATCCCTGCGCACCTTCGGCGCGCTAAAACCTTTCATTCATTCATTCATTATAGCTGAAAGCAGGCCAACTTCTCAGCATACAGTAGAATATTGTAATATTATTATTATTATTATTTATTGGTGTTTAAGGTCACATACTTATGCACAATGGCTAATCGTGACCGTGACAGTTTTACGGGTGGAGGAAGCCGGAGTACCCGGAGAGAACCACCGAGCAACGACGAGCAGCTGTCAGCTCTCCAACATCGTAACTCTGAACTCTGCACCGCAGCACAGGCAGGGTTAGATTGGTTGAAGACATGCGCACCATCGACGTGCAGTACGCCTCAGTAATTTCAAAACACTTACAGTAATGGTAATTAAGGCAGACTTGATAACTTAGCTTCAATACAAGCTGGAAATATCACAAGCAAAAATGAAAAAAAGTAAAAATAAAGTTAAAAAATCCATCACAGAAATACATTGCAAAAGCTGGAAATATCACAAGCAAAAGTGAAAAAAAGTAAAAATAAAGTTAAAAAATCCATCACAGAAATACATTGCAAATACTTATAAATTTTTTAAAAAGTTATTGACCCACTGGGATTTGACCAACTGTGATTTGACCAATTGAGATTTGACCAACTGGGATTTGACCAAATGAGATTTGACCAAACATAAAAATGCTGTTAAAAGTAGCGTTTTCCCAGGGGTTTTTTTTCAATAAAAAGCCTAAACTCTGTACTGGAAATGAGCTTGATGTGATCGTTCTAATGAGCATTTCATAAGCTTATTTTGAAAGCAAAAAATGAAATTTTCAAGTTTTATTTTAATTTCAAGTTTCATTAGTGGTATGTATCGAGTGTTTTTTTTATCTCTCAGCATGATATGATCCTGGCTGCTGACAGCGTTGTTGAAAACCCTGGTAAATAAATAAATAAATAAATAAATAAATAAATAAATAAATAAAAAATCCAGATTGACTAGTAATAATAAGTTTTTTTTAATATTAGACAGTACTGTGTTTTAACAATAATTGTATTACACATTTTGCTAAAGTTAATATTGCTATCTCTCAGGTTGACAGAAATATGCACTGACCTTCAGAAATGGCTCTTTATTTTAAAATTTACATTGAAATGTGTTACTGTTTCTAAATTAATTGGAAAGCTTTTCAGAACACCTTTGATACTGAGATGTTTGAAATTATATTTACTTCAGTATGTAGCTTATGTGGCATTATAATATTGTGTTGAATGGTGTTGCAGCTTCAAAATAATGTGGAAAGCTTTCCAGAATACCTTTGATGTTGAGATGTTTGGAAATAAATTTACCTAAAGTACAGTCGCCATGGACTGGTCATAATCCATGTATGGGCAGTGGTGTCCACAAATGCATTTAGCAGATAATAAAAATCATCAGCAGCCAAATTTTAATTAATGAAGCACCGGGATATACCTGGTGCTTCATTAATTAAATTTTTGATGATTATTCCTGTTATTAGCATTTGGAATCTAATATTATTGCATCCATGGAAATATTGCCCACTCCTGGAAAGTGATCAATCCAAGGTGGCTGTACTGTGAGTCTATAGTTTATGTTGTATCATATCAGACTCATTTGTATGCAGATGTGCAAAAACATGGGGTATATATTGGTATGCGAATGAATGAACATGTTATGCTTATATGTTTTATATGCGGCACTTTCTGTGGTGAAAATGTTTTTGGAATAACTGACCAATTCTGTTACATTCAAGGTAAATCATGATAAAGCCTCACAAAGTTGATATGTTTCTCAGACCATTTTTTTGTAAAATTGAATGTGGGTGGACATTCTTTTATTTTAGTTTTTATTTTGTAATTGAGTGCCATCAAACATTCCTGTTCTCAGCTTGTTTTATGTTTTGGACTTCACAATCTACAGAATAGCATGGGTGGTGGTGTATCTCGTGCCTTGAATGCAAGAAGGCTTTGCAATGCTAAGGCATTGCAAAGCCTTGCTGCACTCAAGGGACAAATTTATCAGTTTTATTAACTTCAGTAAAAAATATCAGACATAAACCATCTAATTTTTAATTTATTTAAAGTTTGTATTGATCATAAAGACAGAGCATGCGGCAGCCAAAAAGACCATGTGGGGGGGGGGGGGGGGGGACTGAGAAACAGATTTGTAACTTTTTTGGGCCTAACTACAAATATTTTTTTAGAACTGAAAGAAAGTATTTCCCAATCTGAAGAGTGCCAAATGTTTTTAAATTTTGTGCTTTGTGGGAAATGGTCCAATGCCCTTTCCATTGGGAAAACTTGCACCATGAAGGACTGAGTTGAGAATTTCTTATAACACCTAGAAGCCTGAAGTTGATGCTCCATATTCTCAATGTCTGAATTGGTAGATGACTGTTGACTAGAAACAACTGCTGCAACATAAATCTTCAAATATTTTATGTTTGCTTGATTTGTGCAAGTACCCTGAGGCTGTGTGCATTATTACCGAAAGTCTTGTGATGTATCCTGTATGTGCAGTAGAACTGAGATTTTTTCGAAATGGTCCAACTTTGCATTGGGAATGCACCAGAGGTAATGCTGCCACCTGGATTGAACCCAGGTCAGAATTCTTTCTTCGATTCAGTAAATAATACTTCATTTTGATTTTTTTTCTGAGCATTTTAACCAATTTTGGCTGCCAATTAATGCAACCAAACCCTTCATTAGGAACAACTGATGGTTTTGTTGAATTTTTACCAGGAAAGCTTCTGTGAAAAAGACATTCTAGTGATGGACCGATTCAATCATTATCAGAAGAGCTGATAACCAATGATACTTTCTATTACATTTTAGGCCTGATACTAATACTGATATACCGGTAAATATATATTTTCATCACAACAAAAATTTAAAACAAAACTAAACTATTAAGGCATGTTTAAAAATCAGACCCGAGTAGACCCCGGCCCTCAAATCTCTTGCACTTATTTCAGGCCCCGATCATTTTTAGCTCACCTGAGCGAAGCTCAAGGGGAGCTTTACTAATCAATTTCCATCCGTCATCTGTCCATCCGGCTTCTAACAAACTACTGGACCAAATTCAACAAAATTTGCTGAGCATGTACCTTATCAAATGTCAGTTCAAGTTTGTTCAAATCAAGTTGACCCGCCCCTTGGTAGGGCCACGCCCAAAAATTGAGCCTGAATCTTAAAAAATTTACTTCTCATGAACCAGCAGTAGCAGAGATTTGATACTAGGTGTGGAGCTTCCTTTTGGGGTGTAGACTCAGATTTGTTCAAGAGAAGTTCTATGGGCTATATTTGCCATCGTTATGGGAGGGGCAAGAATTTTTGCCCCTCCCAAAATTTCTATTTTCCAAACCAAGAGGCAGATTTGGACCAAATTGGATATGAGGGCTTATTGGGTCATAAGTACTTAATTTATGCCCATTTTTTTTTAACTGTCGCCCCATGGGAAATGCGGGAGCTAAAAGTAGAAAAAAATTAAAACGCCCATATATCCAAAACTACACGGCACTGAGAATTCTTATTTGGTGTGAAGATTCCTTAGGACCAACAGAAGGGAATGGTCAACAAAAATTGCTATAGGTTTTATCATGAGGTATTTTTCTGGAACTTTGAAAAAGCGCTGAGTCAGCATTTTTTAACACTGTGGGTAATGGGAAAAACATTTAAGACTACTTGTCTCCAAAACCACTGCTCCAAAAGCTTTCAAATTTCACATATAACATCTTTGGAAGATTGTTTCACATGTTTATTGAAATCAATTCCCTGGGTCCATATTTGGGCTCTCTATGGGAGTCCAAATGTTTAAATTAGTGCAGTATGAGGAATATTCTTTAAAAATCTTCTTCTTCAGATCTACCAATAAGAATCTTTTAATATTTGGTATGCAGCATCCTTAGGGGGTGAGATTCAAGTTTGTTCAAGCCAAGTCCCTGGGTTCATATTTAGGCTGAAAATTTGGGGTCCCGTTCCAGACTTAGAAATTTTGGACCAAAGTCCGGAAATTTTTTTTTTTGTTTTTTATGCATTTTGGTCAATTTTAAGACAAAAACATTTTTTTTTCTTTTACACTGAAAATTTGGGGGCTGGGTGGGACTTGGAAAATTTTTGACCAAAATCCGGAAATTAGTTTTTTGTTTTTTTTATGCATTTTGGTCAAATTTTGAGAAGAAAAAAAAAATTTAGGCTGAAAATATTTTATTTGGGACTTCTAAAATTTGCATACAAAAATAAAAAAAAAATCTGTTTTTTATGCGTTTATCTCAATTTTGGGACGTAAAAGTGCAGGAACTGAAAATAGAAGGAAAATCCTGTGTATTGTGTGGGCACAACTGCTTCATCTAGTTGGTATATGCTTTTCTTAGGAGGGGTATATGCAGCTTGTTCAAGTCAAGTCCCTGGTTTGATATTTAGACAACCATGTCAGGTGAGCACCCTCAGGCCCCCTGGGGCCTCTTGTTCAAAATGCAAACCCTGATTCTGAGGACATTGAATACAGTGAATCCCAGTTAAAGTCACTATCTGCACTCTGCTGATAAAATTTTTAACAGAGTCAAAGACTTTTTCTGTGGAGTATCTATCAACCTGCTGTCCACAAAGATATAATTTCCTTACATAAATAAGGAAAGAGTTTCCTCACTATGAAAATTGGATTTTCATACTCAAAATTCCTCAAAGGTTATATTTGCTTTTGAATTATTCAGTCAAGTTCCAATTCTCATTTCTGAGATTTGACTATGATTCCTCATAAACGTTATTTTGAGATATAAAAGTGAATATGGGTCAGAAATTGAAAATCACATGTTCAGTATTGAAAATAAACCTGTAAAAATATACTGTTAAAACTAGAAGTCCTGTCATGAAATGCGCACAAAAAGCATGTCGATCTGTGCATTAATCTACGTTTCATGACCATAGTAAGGCTATCAAATTCTGTACATATGGCCTGTGCACAAGCAATGTTTCAGCCAATGGACCTCCCAGTAACCATTGGCAGAAACATTGCCTGTGTTTGCTATGAGCAACCAGGAGAACCTGCCATGCTTTGAATGCCATTCGATATGGCAGCTGGGCGCAATGAAGCAGAGGTTACATCATGGAACATACCAGTTAGGAATTTTTGCAGTACTTCTGAATCCTGCACTTTTATGAGAGTACCATGACTTGGTAGAAGGAACCAAGCCAAGCAAGACCGCTTTGTGTTATAAAATGTTGATGGGATTTCTGGATGGAATGTTGCGCAGACATGGTTGCCAAATAATGAAGTCCACCATAAATTTGGAAATATTTATGCCAGCTTGTTATGCTTGCACAATATAGAAACAGTTTGTGTAAAAAATTTAGTAAAACTGAAAATGAGAAGTAATAACGAATTCCATACATTAATCGATCCAGTATGTATAGGGTTCCATTTTTTTGTTTCCCAAGTCAATTGAATCTTCCTGAGCATTGAATGCAGGATTAATTGTGTCAAGAATTGTCTCAGGTTATACATGCACATACATGCTAAATAAAGATTAGCATTACCAATAACTGGACTATCACTAAAATATGCATCACTTGTCTTTAAATGAATCTGTTGACTGGATAAATTTGATAAAAGTCAACTTCCATAGCGTTCTCTTTGCAAGTTGTTTTTCCACGAGGAACAAATTTGGGTAATTGTTTACATTGTTTGGGTTAAATGTGTACTTTTAGCTCTGTTATTTATTGTGATAAATGGTGTTTTGTTTTGTTCTGTCCACTGACATACCTATGTCAGATTCCAAACCTTGGTTAGCTGCTATGGAGAGCTTTCTTAAGAAGCAGTGTCAGGTGTGGCTGTTATTGGCTTAAAAGATATAATATTTTAAGAATTGTTTACTTGTCAGAACATGAAAAAAGAGATGAAAGTTTAGAAAAGATTTTGCAAAGTGCTTGAAAAGTCTCTTAAAAGGTCCTGCAATGTCCTTAGTTTCTTTCATTCTTAGAAGTGTGTGAATCTTGTCTGAGTGTGAGTAAAATTGGTCATGAAGTTCCAAATAGATTAATGTATTTTATCACCGATTAACTCTTAACCTGCTGAGTATTTTTTTCAATTTCTCATCAAATCAAGTCATTACAGCAGCCATGACTTGATTTGATGAAAACTTCAGTGTAGACTGGCAACAAACAATCATTCATAAGAGAACAATTTCTATTTATTACATGCCTGTTCTATGAAATCCCCATCTACAGCACACTAACCATGTGGAAAATGAAAATCTGTTCCACACATATGTGTGGAATGGAAATCGTTGAGGGACTATTTTTAAATGGAAACGAAATTTCACTGCAATTTTCTATAAATCGTGCAATGCAATTACAGTTTGAATTGCTTACGATAGCTGAAAATCATCCCCTGAGTTTCAATGTGTTCTGTGTGCCAGTAGGCAGATAGAGCACATTAGAACTCAGAGGAAGAAATAATAACACAGGTTCCCTCGCAAATTTGGTTGGCAACAAAATGTGTTGTTTTTGTTGATAGTTGTCAAATGAATTGCTGAGTGTCCTTCTAATAATTGTTTTTATAGATGTGAAGGCATGTAATAAACACAGAATGACACATGCGTGTGAAAGGATTAATTGATATGGCACCTGTGTCATTGCAGAAGGATAAAACTTGAGGCCTGTGGCTTCTTGTTCTATCCTTCCGTGCTGGCTCGTGTTCCATATCGATTAACCCATTTACATGCATGTGTCATTCTGTTTTATAAGTATTATCAGAAGAAAGAGTTATTCTTCTATCAAGTAACAGGGTGTTTTTGTACTGGACAGGAAAATTTGTCCCCAGCAGGGAAAGAGTTAATAGAAGTCATTGTAGCATAGCAAATTTCATCAAATGTTGTCACATAGATGTTTGGTATTATTGTCACATAGATGTTTGATATTTTTCAAGTAGACACATGATTTTTCACAAAGGATTATTTTATTTATAGGATAAGAAATACAACAAAAAATTTCCATTTCAGTAGTAAATTTTGTCACAATTGCTTTAACGGTGGTTTTACTCATTTTGACCACACTGATGGTAGTTGGGGATATGGGCAGTGACATTGTTAACATTTATATTTATAATGAACAGTAGAAATCACTGTGTATTCAAGACATTGTTTCTATATTTAGTAATTATCTTTACCATGAATCCCTGTTCCATGTCTACACTTCCATCTTCCCTGAAGGGAAAATCATGGTGATTTGCAGGACAGAAGGTTTTGGGTTGAAGCTTTTCCAGCTCCTGGAATCATTTAGGGGATAACTACGTTGTATTTGATTGTTTGGGGCCGTAAACGATGGTTTTACTGTCGCAAATTGAGATTTGCTGGCGACGCGTAGTGAAACCATCGTTTACAGCCCCAAACAATCAAATACAACATAGTTATCCCCATTCTAATATAATGCGGCTGAAAACGGAGATAGTATTTGATCTCCCAACTATAAAACAACTCCTTGTTGAAGACAGCAATTTAAATCTGAAAATACAGTCTTTGTGACGTCATTTGGGAGTTCCAAACCAAATCACGAAATATATTTTATGCTGCCACTATACAAATAGTTCCAAACATTTTAGTCATTTTATCACCAATAACAAAATATATTTATATTTGTACTGACAACATTTATCATGTTTAAATGTTTGTGACAATCTGGAAACAACATACGCCGGCTGCTTTCCCCGTTGAGAGTTTAGTGTTCACCTTGTGATGTTTCAGTTTGAGTCGGAAAGCACTTGAGGATTTGCCATTAAAGTTAAAAATTTTGAGATATTTGATTGGAAGCCCTTGTTTAACCATTATAATTACTTATGGTTACAGAACAGCTGTTCATTTCCAACTGTTTCTGGGAAGTGATGTCTTGTGGAATTGGGCTACAGGTATTGACATAATTGTTGCAGAACGAATAGGTCACCTCTCTCAGTGGTGAATGCGTTTCTGTAGCTGTACATGTTGGTGCCACAAACGCAGGTGACAAATTAGAAAATGAAAGGACCCCTTGTACTTGAAGTTGATGTTATAACATCGCTAGCAGATCGATCAGAAATATTTGGCCTTGAACAATTAAAATTATTATTGCCAGTTGTCAGAATTTTGGATTTCTATTTCGCACATAGCGTCCATAAATTCTTCATCGTACGAAAAAGTGCTATATTTATAAATTATAATATCACTGACTGGTTCCACACAGTTGCTGTTAAGCCTGTCAGAATCAATTTTTTCAATTCTCATTACTCAGCAGTCTCTGCCAAACCTCTTCTACATTAATATTAAACTTTCCAACTTCATCTATATTAATTACACTTAATTACAAGAAAGATAGAAAACGTTTTTTTTTTACAGAAAGTCAGTGCATTCACAGCATTTGTTTACCTTGGATACGGTAGTCAATAACTCTAAATGGAACGAAAATAGAACGCCCATGAATACATCTTGACTTTCCTGAAATAGTTTTTGAAAACACAAAATTTCTGACAGGTTACGCCGATTTTACTGTCGCAAATTTTATTGATTAACCAATCATATTTTGAGATTTGTAGTAATTGTATTAGAATACCTGTTTAATTGATTGAGTGCTAAATTATTTTTCAAAGGTGATTTGAAACATGGGTATTTTTTTTTCAAAGATACCCTGCTACCCGCACAGGTTTAGCAAGATTTTGTTTATAAATAATTGTTTTATTACAATTTATTGGAGAGTGCCAATAGGCACTCTCCAATAAATTGCAACTGAACAATTTTATGTAAAAAACGTTTCTGCTGATCAAACCTCAAGCTATGCACACATTGAAAAGCCACTAACATGCCTTCCAGCACTTTTCAGTAGAGCCATGATAGTGGCTTCCAGCACTCAACCAGTTAAGGGACTTCTTTCATATTTCATATGCTCCTTCATTGGGTAACCCCCTTTCATATACTTTTTTCCCGCAACCGGCCAATTAACTGGTAGAGTGCTGAATTTATTTTGCTCATCAAATTTTTTTATTTTGCTAATCAAAATCTTTTCACTTGTCTTTGCCTGCAAGCACTCTCCCATAAATTATAACAAGGCAAGTCCATACAGACTAAATAATTTTACTTCTAAGATAATAAGAAGCACATCCACTGACCAAAGTTACTGGAAGTTGTGGCCCCAACCACTTTTTTCATCAATAACAGTAAATGCACCACTACAGTTCTGACCCTGTGTTACAATTACGGTACAAATAAATGCACCACTTCAGTTCTGACCATGTGTTACACTTACAGTATAAATATAGACAAGTAATGAAAGCCTATTTTGGGCTGACCGATACCCCTTCCCACTTCATTTGTGAATACGTCCATTAAACAAAGTTTCGTCAACACAGTTTACTTGTGCGACTATCTACAAGATGTTTAACTTCATGTTTATCGTAAACTCTTGGTTACAGGATGATCTGTACAAACTTGGTTAAGCAAATCAGCCAATAAAAGGGAATCAAAATGTAATCTATGCTGAAAGATTACTGATGTATCTGCTGTGGGCAAATCAGCCCTAAAAAGTCCTACTTTCATCTTCCCTGTTAATAACCCTTTCGTTACTTGTCGGCGTGCGCCGTGCCAGTGGTAAACTGACACTACAAACCCGTTGGAGCGCTGTGTGCTGATGGCATAGTAATGCATCTACTCTCACCTCAGTCCACGTGTGCTATCTCTATCAGTCCACAGAAGTAATTTCATGCCCGAATGAATTTAGAGTTGTTTCCCTTTAGTTGATTGGCTACAGTTTTAGCGCATATTGCACCTCACAGTAATTCCACGAACGAAGATGACAATTGATAGCAATGTGGAAAAAGGATTCTGCGGTAGAGTCTGGCTCAAATCAAGCTGGACGTTCAGATAATGTTGCCAGTAATAATCCAGATGACAGAGTGGAATAGGACTGGGCAGTGGGAGGTGACGCAGCAGAAAAAGAAGTGCTGGTCAGGGACATGGCAGAATACGAGGGAGCTGGCACAGTTGTGGAATTGGTCCAATTTTTCAATTGGAAAAATGCACAGATTTTGTTCCACTAGATTTCCCATGTTCTGAAGCTGGGAAGATAAATCTTGACTTACCTGACAATCCAAATGAATGGAATGTTTTATACCTTTATCTAACGGACGAGATGATCCTGAAATTAACCCCCCAATATCCCAAGGCTGGGGGGTCGGTTTGGCTGAGTTGCGAAAGGGTTAAGCTTTTTGTACATGCTCATACAGAGTTTGCCATTAATGTCTGCATCGACAGTGTCATATGCGATACCGTTGATGCACATTGCTTTTCACTAGCGAACTTTTTTTATCTGTTGTATTGTTTGAATTCACAGGTACAGTACGCATAGAGTTATTATTATCACTAAATCACTCACAGAGTGGAGATTCCACCCAAGCAACAATTGCAAATTTGTTGCAAAGAATAACAAGCTCAAGCAAAGTTCCAGCCAATGGACCTCCGTGTTATACCCGGAGGTTCATTGACTGAAACATTGCTTGTGTTTTTTGTCCATATGTATATAATGTGGAAGTGATACTTTGGGTGATAACTCCACTCTGCGGGTGATTTTGTTACAATCCACTCTCCACATACTGTAGGTCCTCATCAGGGAAACTTAACCAAACTATACTCGTGTATGGTCAGAACATTTACAATTTTTGAATACCATTAATTTGAGGACAGTTGTATTTTTGGGGTACAGGATTTAAGTTGCTGTTTGGTGTACTTTTAACGCATCATACATTCCATTTCCCAGGATTTGAGAATTACTGCTAAGATGAAAACTGCATTTGTTGGTGATTAAGTGGAAATTTATCCACCAATGGATTACCACCATCATTAGCAATGTGGGGGGTTCAGAGTTTTACAGCCCTCCTCACCTCCTCCCCCTAAAAATCATGAATTCTATGATCTACATGGGCACCAGCTAATATCACCATAAGGGACAGAGAACTTTTTGAAAAATATACTGCCCCCAGTCTCCACCAACATGAGAGGGACACCACCTTGATACTTTGCCCAACTCAAAACTTCGATCTTCGCGATACGCCTCTGGGATAAAAAGTCTTGAACACCCCCAAAATAATAAATGTTTTTCACTCTTTCTTATTAGTTCATGTTGCACTTATCACCAGTAGTTCTACATAAAGGTTGTGTTTTTATCTTTGAATTTTTTTGTTTGTAATTATATTCAGAAATTTTATAAGGATCAATTGATCTGGGGTGTAATATTTCATCGAACTGACAAGACAAATCAGCCAAAGGCATAGTATTTGATCTGGCTGCTCTGATTTCATAAGCAAGATGGAATTTTTGCAATCCAGTTTGTTCGACTGTTGCAATAATTTGTTTATTTTTTGACATTTTTAACATTTGAACACGATGCATGAAATATAAACAAAATGTAAATTAGGCCACACAAAATAGATCTTCTGTTTCTCAGGCCATTTTTTGCAAAATTGCATGTGGGCAGGCATTTTTTTTAATTTTATTTCTTATTTTTGTAATTATTTCTTTGACATCAAAAGTTCATATAGCATGGGTGGTGGTGCATTTTGTCCCTTGAGTGCAAGAAGGCTTTGCAATGCTAAAGCATTGCAAATCCTTGTTGCACTCCAGGGACAAATTTATCAATTTTATTAACTTGGATAAAATATTAGACATAACCCATTTTTTTTTTTTTTGAGTTTGCATTGGTTAAAAAAGGCAGCATGCGGCATCCAGAAGGACCATGTAGGTGGGCCTGAGAAACAGGGGCCTGTAACTTTTTTAAGCCTTATGAGTGTATAGGCACTCAAGATTTCACTAAAGAGTGAGTGTACAAGTAATGTTTAAAGTGGTAATAATGAATATTTTTTTTAAGTCTCGTGATCGCCACAGGGGACAGAGAATTTCAGTCGGATCACAACCTAGTTCTCTGTCAACTTTCCTTCAGAGGTGGACTGGCCATATGCTCCACTGGGAAAATTCCCAGTGAGCCCCCTAGTGGGTGGCCTCTGGGGTCTCCAATATTGATGCAGCCCAACAACTGTTGGTGCCTGAAATTTTATGAAAACGTCCAACAGGTGCAATGGATCTGATTGCATGGAAGGCCAGTTTATTGAAATGTTCTCTATGTGGACTGCCACTGGCAGTCCACATAGACAACATTTCGATGTTCCAGCAATCTAATCTGCCACTGATCGCTCAAATACAAGGAAACAGCGTTCTTTTTAATTTGAAAAATCAAAATTTTCTCCCATTGAGTGGACCCATGGTCAGCCCAATGGGTACGTGCAGCCCCACCCCATGTTGATACCATTTTTGCCAATTGGGTGATGAAGATGATACAAAAATGACAAAGAAATGTCCACTGAACTACCACTGATCACTCAAATGCAAGGAAGCAGCGTTCATTCAATCAAAAAATATAAATTTCTTTCGGGGCCATGGTCTGCCATAGTTCATTTCACGGTAACTTTTCTTGGCCCAGTCCACCCCTGATCCCCTTCGCACAACTCTGTGGAATCTCACCTGTTTAAAAAAAAAATGTCAGAACATTGAATCAGAGATGCTATTTTTATTTGTTTTTCTTGATGGGGACTTGATTCCACATTATTTCATTTGGGAAATTTCGACCCCCCTGGCAGAATCACAATCTGATCGCAAAAAAGACCACTGTTGTGAGTAAAAAAGTTCTATATATGCCCAGCTGTGATTTATCAAAGATATGTTAATATTAAAAAATGGGTATGTCCAGAGCAGGCAAAATAGAGAATTGTTTTCATTTCAAAACTTCATCCTTTACTCAACAAATCGATCGCATGTGCCTGCATACTTTTCAAATTAAGTAGTTGAAAATACATTTTTAACCCTTAAGGAACTGGAAATTTTTATACATTTTCACTATACTTTGAAAGTCTACCTCCAGTGTCTTTGCAGTTGTTTCTAGTCAAGTCTTGGCTGCCCACAGAGGCAAGACTTGGCCAGAAACAACTGACAAGGTACTTAGAATGCATTGAAATTAGCTCTTTCAGCTTGTTGCAGTGAGCTGTCATATGGTATGGTTTTGTTGAAACTTTTGGCAAAATTAAAAAAAACAATAATTAAAATAAACTTTGTTATCCAGACTGGTAATTCAATAAAACTGCTGTCTTCAATAATATTTTTTTCCTTTGCTCGAATCCCAGAAAGTGGACCCAGTAATCAGTGCTTGGGGTGGAAGTCCTCTAAAGTGGGCTGCATTGGTATAAAAAATTTGTAAACTTGACTTCATACCTCTGTTCCGATCATGATATAGCCATAGATGCTAACTGTAACCTTAAACACCAATGAAAAAAACAAAAAATCGAAAATATTATTTTATGATGTCTCCCTAATATTAAGTTATTTTTCTGCAACATAATTTCGACTCTTTTGTGTTGGAAATACTGGTGGGTTAGAAATTTCTGCATCAGTTAAATACAATACAATTGCCATGGACTGGTCGTAATCCACTTGTGGGCAGTGATGTCCATGCATGCATTTACCAGGTAATAAAAATCATCATCTGTGAAATTGATTGATTTTAATTTAATTGAAATCAATTTTTGAAGATTATTCCTATAATTAGTGTTTGAAATCGAATATCATTGCATCTGTGGAAATATTGCCCACCCATGGAAAGTGACCAGTCCACGGTGGCTGTACTGTACACCACTGCAAAATTGTTAGACATTAATAAGATTATTTATGTTATGAATGTATCACAAATGGCTGAATCAAATATAATTTTTCTAAAAAGTGCATAACAACGGGACTTCTGATTGGTCTGATTTAGAAATATTGTTACTGTGGTAAACAAGTTCTGATTTACTGGTAAAATGGGATCCGGAATGAAAGTCCCCTAAAGTGAGCAGCTTAGATATAAACGACTGATGAATCCTCTAAACATTGATGTCAAAATACCAAAATTTCAAATCACAAATTTTTCCTATGATGCAGCTTAGAATTTATCCAATTCAATCTAGTTGGACAGAGCTCCAGGAGCTCTGTCCAACTAAATTGAATTGGTTAAATTCCTTGCTGCATTGTTAAAAACACTGCTGCTTCAGATTTTGATATTTTAACTTCAGTCTGCAGAGGGTTAAACTATTCTGCGGCCGTGAAGAGACAGATGTTGAAAATGACCTCAAACACCAATAAATAAATTGGGAATATTGCAAACTCACAAATTAAGTTGCTATTCTGCCTGGTTGAGGAAAGTTTTTGTTTCTTCTCCTTAGCTTGTCTTGATTGGTACCACAGATGTCTATTAACCCATTGCTTAATAAATCGGCTGCATGCACCCATGTAATTTGAGCAGTTTGAGATTTTTTTTTTTTCTTGATTGCAACAATATCATGTCATGTGACCCCTTCATTGAAATCAAGCTTGATCCAGTGTGGGAGTCACATGATATGGTTTTATTTAAATTTTTTTAACTTTGATAAAAAAATTATTAAAATGGCAAATTTTGGTACTATATGCTTTGGGTTCAGGGTTATCCCATAAGGGACGAGTTCTAATTTTGATAACTTTTTTACTGCAACAGAACAGGTGCCCCAGGGTGTAATTTCTGTGTCAACTTGAAGTTACAATTGTAGCGGCTCAGGTATAAAGGCCATTTACCAACCAGCCTGGTTGGTCCGGATCTCTTAGTCTCGTGGTAAATCGGTCACTTTGTGTGCTGGAGGTCGATGGTTCGAACCCCGGCTCCCACACTTATCTCTCCTCCTGTTAAACAATACAAAAGTACCTTGGCATCAAAGACTTGCCTAGAAACAATAGCAAAACCACAGGATGTGGACTGTCAGTGTGGAGCAAAAAGTATAAACTGGTAGAGTGCTGTTTATTTTTCAAAGTTGATTTGTCATGTGTACTTTTTTTTTATAGATACCACAACACTACCAGCAAGGAGAGCCTTAGTTTCGCAAGATGTTCTTCATAAATAATTGTTTTATTACCATTTACTGGAGAGTACCTCTTGGCACTCTCCAATAAATCGTAATGGAACAATTGTATATAAACATTTTTAGCTCAACTTTGGCGAAGCCAAATTTGAGCTTATGCCATGGCCCGTCTGTCTGTCTGTCTGTCTGTCCGTCTGTCCATCAACAATTGGATACGGCTCGGGCTAGAGGCCGTATTTATGAACTGATCTTTACAAAACTTCTTGGGTACCTTTGTTATGACCATGGGACAAGAACGAGTGTTTTTGAGTGCAGTCCGAAATTCAAGATGGCTGCCAGCCGCCATTTTGTACCGACAATGCAGAAATCTGTTTTTTGTACAGAACTTCCATATGAAAGCTCTGATTTGAATAATTTTTTGTATGAATATACATCACATATAATACAGGTTTTTTTCTCGTGCGTAAATTATGCAAATTAGACTAACTTTGATGTTTTTTGGTGTTACTTTCAGCACTGTAAGTGCAAATGCCAATACGGCTCGAGTTAGAGGCCGTATTTATGAACCGATCTTTACGAAACTCCTTGGGTACCTTTGTTATCACCGTGGGACGAGAACGAGTGTTTTTGGGTCCGGTCTGAAATTCAAGATGGCCGATGGCAGCCATTTTGTACAAAATTTGGTGTAATCAGATTTTTGCACAGAACTTCCATATGAAAGCGCTGATTTGAATAATTTTTTGTGTGAATGTTTAGTACCATGGGATACATCACATATAATACAGGTTTTTTTCTTGTGCAGAAATTATGCAAATTAGATGAACTTTGATTTTTTCAGTGCCACTTTCACACAGTAAATACACATGTCAGTACGGCTAGGGCTAGAGTCTGTATTTATGAACAGATCTTCACAAAACATCTTGGGTACCTTTGTTATCACCTTGGGATGAGAACGCGAGTGTTTCTGGGTGCGGTCCAAAATTCAAGATGGCTACCAGTGGCCATTTTGTACCGAAATTCAAGATGGCTACCAGTGGCCATTTTGTACCGAAATTAGGTCTAATCAGTTTTTTTTGTACACAACTTCTATACGGCTCAGGCTAGAGGCCGTATTTATGAACTGATCTTTACAAAACTTCTTGGGTACCTTTGTTATCACCTTGGGATGAGAATGAATGTTTTTGGGTGTGGTCCAAAATTTAAGATGGCCACCAGCAGCCATTTTGTACCAAAATTGGTGCAATCAGTTTTTGTACAGAACTTCTGTATGAAAGTTCTGATTTGAATAAATTTTTGTATGAATGTTTAGTAACATGGAATATGTCACATATAGTACAGGTTTTTTTTCTCATGCAGAAATTATGCAAATTAGATGAACTTTGATTTATTCAGTGCTACTTGTACACAGTAAGTGCACATGTCAATACGGCTCTGGATAGAGGTTGTATTTATGAACCGATCTTCACAAAACTTCCTGGGTACCTTTGTTATCACCTTGGAACAAGAACGAGTGTTTCTGGGTGCGGTGTAAAATTCAAGATGGCTGCCAGTGGCCATTTTGTACTGAAATTAGGTCCAATCAGTTTTTTGTCACAACTACTTTTTGGCTCACATTTATGAACTGATCTTCACAAAACTTCTTGGGTACCTTTGTTATCACCTTGGGACAGGAACAAGTGTGTTTTGGGGTGCCTTTGTTATCACTGTGCTATGAGAACAAATATTTTGGGGTTCAGTCAGACTCACTCTAGGACTCCAAAGCTTTCTTTTGTAGTTTAGCATCTGACTGTCACCACCTTTACAATACTTTACCTATACATTTGTTACAGGCTACGGTCAGTATTTATGTACAGACCGTTACAATACTTTATATGTACCTTTGTTATCAGGTCATTACCTAGATGTTTGTCATTGCTGTGTCACATACTATACATGTACATGTCTTAACAAGTTAAGCTACAGTGTCATTGACACTTTCATTCACTAAATTATTCCAGCTTGAAACTTTTGCAATTAGATTTCCCTTGTATTTTATTAACAGAACTCAAAACTTCTGCAGGGGAAGTAATCTAAATGTATTTCCACTTCTCCTAAGTTACCTTTGCCAGAGTAGTGTTTGCGATTAGTTCCTTGATCGGTTCTACCAGAAATTTTGAATATAAAAAATTGTAACTGAGTTGTAATTTGGGTGCACTTTCGTAATTTGGGCACTGTCTTTACCGTTGTAATTTGAAAGGAATTTTGAGGTGTGGCTGGCAAACCTGCTTGTTCAAATAAATATATATCATGCCCACTCATGTGATAATTGTCAGTATCCACACAAAAACATACAATGAACTTTTTTTTTATACAAACTGAAAAATATTTATTTTTGTGTTCTCTTCTAGGATCCTCTTGTATGTAGCAAATTTAATTTGCAAAAAGTTGGAATAGGTTCCAATCAGAATTGGCTTGGACGTTTAAGGACATCAGAAGTTCTGGATTATGAAAAGGCTTCTGTATATCAGATTCCATTAGTAGCTTATGTAAGTATGCTAGATGTTTAATTCCTTGCATGCTGCTGGCAAATATTCCCACCCAGGACAGGAAATACACAGAACGACACGCATGTGTGAATGGGCTAATCGATATGGCATGAGTGCCAGAGGGAAGGATAGAATGAGAGGCCTTGGGTTTTATCCTTCCACAATGGCACAAGTGCTATATCAATTAACCCATTTATGCAAGTGTGTCATTCTGTGTTTATTATATGCCTTCACTTCTATAAAAACCATTATCAGAAGAACAACTATCAACACAAAGAATACATTTTATTGCCAACAAAATTTGTGAGGGAACCCATGTTACCCCTGAATTTTTAGCTATCGCTTGCAATTCAAATTGTAATTACAGTGCACGATTTGTAGAAAATTCCAGTGAAATTTTGCTTCTATTTAAAAAGAGTCCATTAACAATTTCCATTCCGCACATATGTCTGGAACAGATTTTCATTTTCAGCATGGTTTGGTATTGCAGTAGATGGGATTACATAGAACAGGTGTATAATAAAGGAAATCTCTTGTTATTAATATATATATAGGTCAAATTTGAGGATATTCAACAAAATGTTCCCTGGTAAGTTGTATAGACTTTTTATACGTCCGTTTAAAAAAAAACGGTTGTATTATGTGATAGCTTTGGCATCCATCCATCTGTCTGTCCGTATGTCCAGAATTGTTTTCCAAACTTTTTTTTTGTTATGGATGGACATATTGAGAAAATTTTTGGCATACAGCTTTGTTATGGATACTTACAGATCAAGTTCGAATTTCATTCCACTCGGTTGATTTTTGGTGGTGTCACTGCCCTTGAACTTAGAATTTTTAGAGTTTTCTGGATTTTTTTTCATTTTTCGGACATTTTTTTCATTATGGTCGGACATATTGAGAAAATGTGTGGTGTATAGTTTTGTTGTGGGTACTTACAGATCAAATTCAAATTTCATTCCACTTGGTTGATTTTTGGTGGAGTTACTGCCCTTGAACTTAGAATTTTTACCATTTTCCAGACTTTTTTATATGCCCACATCATTATGGTTGGACATATTGAGAAAATTTTTGGTATACAGCTTAGTTATGGATACTTACAGATCAAGTTCAAATTTCATTCCCCGTCAGTCCAGAATTGTTTTCTGGACAGACATATTGAGAAAATTTTTTGTTTACAACTTTGTTATGGATACTTACACTACAAGTCAGAAGTAGTTGTAGGTAAACCGCAATTATCTCGCGGTTTTGTGCGCGGTTATAAACTATACAAAAACGCAAGTTTCGTTTCCATGCCACTAATAAAAACGATAACCGCGGTTGCCGATCGTTTGCGACCGGAGTGCGAAACGTAAAGAAACGATAGTGTTAGTCTTGTGGGAAGAAACGAGACGTGAGATTTGCTGAAACTGCATTGGGGCTTTCAGTCATAAACGCAAATAAACGATACCAACAATCATTTATGATACAATCTATACACATGTAAAGCAAAAATCCAAAATCTGTTGTTGGCGTTTGCAATGCTCAAGTCGAGCAATCAAAAATTTAGAAAGTCATTCCATTCGAAATATTGTCCATTGTCTGCCTTTTAGTACAACATTTCCAAGTTCGCAAGTCATACTGGAGACTGTCAAATATTTAATAAATAACGCGTGGATCTGATCACTGCGACAACGAGTGGCCGAGATTATCTTGAAAAATCATCTGATGTGAATATAATGCATAATCCATTGTATATTTGAACAAATTAAAAGTCAAATTGAAATATTTTTTCAGTGTTATTGTCGATCGCGAGTTTTTAAGTAGGCCCACCAAAGGCAAAGAAAACCTTCAAAATCTCAATACCGCTGCATCTGGATCACAACAAACCACAAATTCAACAACACATTGTTGGACTTTATTTCTTGATGAAAAATTCTGTCCCACTACCCAGTATTCTTTGCCTCTCATGCCCAATAATCTGTCACAGTTTAATGGAAGAGAATAACACGTTTTTCCAACACACGTAAAAAATTATCCTCTATCAAAACACCACTTTCACTTTCCAAAGCGTATCTGAGTGACTGATGAGTCATGCAGTGGCGTAGTAGCTTTTCGCTGGTGGAGGAGCAAGCCCAAAAATTTCCTACAAACCGAAAATTTTCCGACAGTGTAACAACAAAAACCCAAACAAACCGAAAGAATCTGTTGTTTACTGCAAATGTACTGAAAATTGGTCTTTTTTTTACCCAAAATTTACTCCAAATGACATGTTTTTATCCCCAAAGCCAGCATTTTAATGTTATTAGGCATAAATTCTCCTAAAAATGGTCCCAAAACATTTCCGACAAAACATCTGGTGGGAGGGCCTCCGCACCCCCCCCCCCCCTTATCTTCGCCACTGGAGTCATGAACAACACCTTAGCATAAAGCAGAAGTAATATGTTTCCTAATTTTTTACTGCCCACCCAGTGTTACCATACTAACCCGCACACATCTACTGTCTGAACCACATCCAAGAAAAATACAGAACTCCAAAATTAAACCGGTCTGTTGGCCAACAGTTATTCAACTAAGAGTTTCCCAGGCGTGGGTTAAGTTCACTGATGCATTGGTTCGTGAATCTCCACTACACGGGCAAACGTTTTACTAATACATTAATTGGCATGCCAGGTAACAAGGAAATTCAAATGAATAACGTGTGGGCTACTGAGATTTTCAGCAGTGCAAAAGCCAAATATACCGGTACTCGAATGAAATGTTTATGTGAGGCGGTTGTTTTGTGGTGAATAAACATTTGAAGAAATGTGCGAATGACCATTTAATCTAATGAAATTTGTTTTGTTGGGATAATGCACGTTAAAAATAAAATGATCATCGAACAAAAAAACAACGAAGAATGGTTCTAGCCTTAATTTGTTTATTTGTGTGCTAAACACGAAAATGCTAATTCTCGTCTGAACACGTGCTCTGAACAAAATACAAGGCACCTTCTGCCCACCTAAGTTCGGACCTGCATGTAGTTGAAACCAAGTTCCATTTAAAATACACCATTCCAAGAGAAACCTTAGAGGAGTACATACACACACCATGATTTTAAATAAATACACATCCTTGTCGGGAACCCTTGGAAGCAAAGAGTGCTGCTCTACAGATATAGACGTTTATCTATCGCACCAAAGAGATTGCGAGGTGAGAGTGGGCATACTGAAACTTACTCCACAGGCTCATTGTCGAGAGGGATGCAACATTTTTTTTTTAAATAATTTTTAAAAAAAATATTTCGTGAGGGCATTTCAGTGGTGTAGCCAGGGGAGGAGAGGGGGGTACATACCCCCCACCCCACCCCCATTTTAGTCGTTCCCCCCACCCCGGTGATGTGGTTTAATTATTGATGCCCTTCACAACTTATGAAAATTATGGACACAAGCAGACTCAGTCAAGGAAATTTATTTTTTTTGGCCTTGAATTTCACATTTGTTTCAGGGGCAACCTCCCCCCCCCCCCCCCCCCCCCCCCCCCCACCAAGTGAGGGGTGCTTCCTCTTGTGCTCGCGCCCATCTCGTCGATACCTGGATCGGGTAAAAGGCTCAAACGTGTTATTCTTCCCGATGGGCTCCCCTTCTCTCACCACGCTCTCGCAAAATCCTTAGACTCGAAATGATAAGCATTCGTATTAAGATGCAATGGAATTTCAATATTCAAATGTGTCATGAATTCAGAAAAAAGGTATGGCTGCTATTGAATGTGATGAGAATAAAATGTCACTGTAAGTACACTGAACTGAAGAAATGCAGAGCGTCGGGAAACAATACACAAGTCAGGAATGGATTAATTAATGCCATTCTCAAAATATTTAATTCAATTGCATGAATACTTAATTACTTTTCGAGGTGCATTATGAGATCCAGAGCATTGTTTTTTGTAAACAATAACTTCAGAAGGCCTGCACAATAAAAGGAAGCTGATTGATTTGTATGCCCGGCTCTTAATCCAATTTCGGTGAGTGTCTAATTGCCACCAGTTTAATTACAAAACAAACTACTGTAATTAACCACCTGTGGAAACACGAAAGAGGGACGGTTACTGCTATACTAAGAGTGCTTTTTCCATTGTTTTTTTTTTTTTATCTGAACTACCCACTATTTGCACTATTTGAACGGCAAAAGGAGATCTGCTGCATTTAAATGATTGACATTTTTTAAAATGTTGGCGTTATAAAATCTAAATAAATGCACTCAGACATTGAAACATTTTGTAATGTACAATGGCAGTATTGTATAAAACTCAGAAAACGTCAACAATGTTATTTTCACTGATAAATCTACGATCCAAATGGGAAACTCTGCAAACAAGTGTTACAGAAAATGGGATGAAACGACAATACTGACTCCTCAACCCAAACACCCTTATTCTGTGCATGTTTGGGGTGGAATCTGACAAAAGGGTGCCACTACGCTCTCAATATGCAATGAAAAAATTTTCAGGAAGAGTAGGAGGAGGGGACAAGTTCTCTAGATGAAGAAACTCAGTTTGTTTCATTATTTCAAACGAAAAATTCAAGTGAAAGCCATGCAGAATATGGGTCAAACTGAATAGGGACAAATTGTCTTTGCTCCCAGGCGCATTTGTCGAGCAACGATCTTGTCACGTTCAATCGACATGTGCGTTATTTTTTTTGGCAATCTCTACCCTTACAAATTGGCACATTTTTTAAATATTATGGCGAATAAATAATTAAAACTCATTATGTTGTTTTTTTTTATCACATAAACATCTTCGTCCAATGAAGGAAAGCAAACAGAATATCAATTTACCCCAAATTGACATCCATATGATAAGGGAGGTACATGTAAAAACCTGGGGTTTGCACATGCATGTGTTATGTTTGGAACTGTCCTTAGTCCTTCAGAGTTCAGAATGAGAGGGTGGGGTGTGCATGGAGAGGAGAGATGGGGTGTCATATACCGGTGCACCGAAGCCTTTATTAAGTGGTAAATGACATCCTAAGCGTATTACGGCATCAAGTCATTTAAGGCAAGACTGAGGCGATGAAATAGAAAGTATTTTTTTCTATCAAATTGGAAACTTCAGGGCATTTAATCGCCAGAGTTTTGGTGAGTGGCGCAATAGAGGCCGGAGAAGTGAAATGGGGTATTGGGAGTTGGTGGGAGGGACAATTAATAGATAACTATGTTCATGTCATTTTGAATTTGAATGGCGAATTTTCCATATTGCGCTGGCTATTTTTTTAGCCAGCAAGTGGTTCAGGTGACCTCGTCCGTGAATATAACTAATAAGTAGGCAATTGGCATTTTGGGGGCTGGGGATGGAGGGGGCCCAGGGGGGGGGGGGGGCACATTGCAAAGTAGTGGTTTTTGTAAGGGGCGGGGGATAGTGTTAAGTGATAAATGAGGAGAGATGTTTGGAGAGAATTTTTGTGAGATAAAATAGCTACATGCTATGCTATGCCTGCGATTTCTGTGCTGCTGTATTTTCTTTTAGTTTGCTCCTGTACATTCAAGTTGAAGCACATGTGTCAATGCTCGTTATTTGCCGAACGGATGAATGTTTATCTTCGTTTACAATCGGGAACAGAAACGAACTGTTACATGATATCCCTGGAGGATAGCCACAAAAAAACGCTAAACGCGTTTATCTTCGTTTACAACCGGGAACAGAAACAAACTGTCAAATGATACTCCTGGAGAATAACCGCGAAAAAAACGATGAACGCGTTTATTGAAAGTTTACAACCGCATTTCGATTCCTGATTATACCGCGGTTGTTCCTACAACTACTTCCGACTCGTAGTGTACAAACCAAGTTTGAATTTCTTTCTGCTCAGTTGATTTTTGGTGGAGTTATTGCCCTTGAACTTGGTTACCATTTTCCGGATTTTTTTTGTTATGGATTGAGATATTGAGAAAATTTTTTATATATAGCTTTGTTATGGATATTTACAGACCAAGTTTGAATTTCGTTTCACTCAGTTGATTTTTGGTGGAGTTACTGCCCTTGAACTTAGAATTTTTTTCATTTTCTGGATTTTTTTTCATTTTCCGGACATTTTGTTCATTATGGTTGGACATATTGAGAAAATGTTTGGTGTATAGTTTTGTTGTGGGTATTTACAGATCAAATTCAAATTTCATTCCACTTGGTTGATTTTTGGTGGAGTTACTGCCCTTGAACTTAGAATTTTTACCATTTTCCAGACTTTTTTATATGCCCACATAATGTTTTAGAAATTTATAGAAGTATGGGCGTATTATGCACAGTCGGATGGCGTCCTCTGGTTAACCAATGATTTCTTGTATCAAATGTTCATTAATTTTTCATCAAATCTACTCATGGCTGTTTTGCAGCAGCCATAACTAGATTTGATGAAAAATATTTGGAAATTACTCAGCAGATTAAGAGGTAAGGCTATATCCATGTAACAAGGCTATATCCATGTGGTGCTAGCATATTTTAGGCTTCATTGTGCAGGCCTTCATTTTAAAAAAATCCAGGCATGCTATACATTGCGCAACCGAGATGACCCCATGGCACGCGGTTTCTTTGGTGGCACGACAATTTGGGAAAATGCCTCTTAACTGCATAAAAACAGAAAAAGGAGACGGGATTACGACTTTTTGTCAATTATGAAATAATAATATAAAGCACTAGAATAAAGTTCAAATCGGTTTAATGATACAAACACGATAATTTCTTACCACTAAATTTCTTACTTTTAAGCATAATATTCAGAATATTTAGCAAGGTACAGGTAAATGCAGTTCAAAACCCTGACAACACAAGTGAAAATCAAAGTACCATCTGGATTCTGAATGTTTTCTTTGGGGTCATTTTGGGGATCTAGAAACTCACTTGATGAAAATTGTCAGGATTATAGCATGCGGTGTTTATTTGAGCCAATCGGATCTTCTAAAAACCAGGGTATACCGGGAATTCCTCACTGATGTAATGAACTTTGTATTATGTGATGCTAACACTTCAAAGTATGGAAGTTCATTCAGTGTAATTTAGTGTCAATAAATTCCAATTCGATATTCAGTTTATTGAATTTAAAAAATAAAATTGCAACAATTGACATGGATTATCAACAATTTGTTCACAATAGCTTGATCCAGAGCAGAGTTTAGGTATGACAACGTCCATTTCATGAGATAATATGTGAGGGTAAAGAGGAAAAATTACTGCCTATTTTCGTGATATAAACAATGAATATGAAGAATAACAGGTACCGAGAAACCTTACGTTCTTCTCACAGACCAAATTATCATTCAGTGGCATGATGTATGTGGCTAAAAAAATAGACTTTGAAAAATAATAGTTGTTGACTATAGCACCTTCCGATGGTTAGTTGATTAATCGAATAGTCATAGCAGCCCTAGTGTTTACAGACTCAGTTTCTGAAACTCTGACATTGTTGACGTAAACTTTAAAAGTATCGGTACCTGCTTGTAGTTTTTCCCTATTCATTTTGTGATAAGACAAATTTCATGAACAAAATGAGACCACCAAAATAATCTAGCCCTCAACCAGTTAATAACAATAAATAGTTGGTCTAAAGGGAATTGGTTTCATGATAAAAATTGAAGAAAATTAAGGAAATTGAAGTAAAAAGGTATATATATTGATGTTTTATATCTATATTTTTTGTATAGGGAAATTGAGAAAATTGAAGTAAATAATTTGAGAAATTGAAGTTAAAAACCAATATTTTTTATATGTTATGCATATAAATATTTTTTTATTAAATAAAGTACTTTTCAGTAAATAAATATTTTCCTAATTATCCTTAATCAATAACAGTCAATAGTTGGTCTAAGGGGAATTGGTCTCATGGGAGTTGGTCTGAAGGGAATTGGTCTAGTGGGAAGACACCGTCATTTTGACGAACACATTCACACATCATGATGTTCTATGTATTTCCTGCATTTTAACAGTAAATGAAATTTTCAATTTCAGGATGGAAAACTCCGGACCAATAAGAGTGTAGAGGTAACCATCATAGATATTCCTGATACACCTCCTTTTTTCACTAAAGCTAACTCTGTGACTGTCAATGAAGGAATAAAACCTGTAAGTAAAAATAAAAAGGTAGATCATCTGCCAATATTATCCTATTGTATAGTTACATTTTCTTAGTTTTTAACCACCTCGTTCACAAGAAAACAAGACATTTTGCCAGTGACATTGGGTTGGGCTCATTCTAATCAGGGGCACGTGATATGATTCTGTTAAAAGTTTTGAAATATAATTTTTTTCTTCAGCTTCTTAATTTGTGAATTATGCGAGCAAATTCATCGTATTTGTTACGTAAAGGTTTAATTCTTGAATGTAATTGTTCCTTGTTCAGATTTAGATGTACACTAAAGTTTGTTCAATGGAAGCTTGAGGGCAGTTATTTCAATTTGGGGAGAAGGATGGTGGATTTTACTCCACGTCCAAAATAATTTCTCTTTTTAGAACCGATAGACTGCATGGTTTGAACCAAATTTGAATGTGATATTACTGGGTCATAAGTACTTGATTCACATCAGCAATTCTTTGTCAAGCAGTTGGGTTTTCAATGGAGCATTGTACCATTTGGATGTGATCATGCTCTTAGACCAATTTGTTTTGGGTAATTGGATGCATATTATATTTTTTTTTTTTTTTAAATCCTATTACTGAAAAATTATAATTTTGTTTAGTCTGGTGAGCGCTTCACACACCCTGAGGCTTCTTGCATCAATTTTTGGCCAATATTTATTTCAAAATTTTTAGATTTCTGTTTCTATTCAGTAACTCTTAAAAAAATGGTTTCTGGCCTTTTTTAGCTGAACAATACCTAGTTTGTATCAAATCAAGATGTGAGCATGGGTGTTGCATATTGTTCAAGGTCTGAGAGATAAAGTAGAATGCCTGCACACCAAATGTCAGGTTATTCAGTAAGCAGTGCAGTGTGCAAAATTTCAGGAATGGCCCGAACCGATTGACCATTCACGTGGTTTTAGTATGGCTAACCTGTCGTTCAGTTATGTAAAAAGTCTTGGTTAACCCTCTACCCAACGTAACAACCAAAACCAGCCAGCGCTATTCCCAAAAATCGCCAATTAATTTTCATTATTTTTTAGCTCACCAACTTTAGTTGTGTGAGCTTATGGCATGGCTCGATCGGTCGGCATCTGCGTCGGCGTCAGCGTACATGTCCAATAATGTTAAAGCTTCTGTTTAGGTCACTTACTCGCCCTATTTCCATATCATGGATTTATAATGCTGCTATATGATGATTATTATCATTCTACCATGATTTAACCCCTCATACCCTACATTTTAGACATTTTTCTTGACATTTTTAGTTGCGTTTAGTTTTCTGTTTAGCTCAGAATTTCATGTTTAACTAAGTGTTTAGGTCAGCTGCTGTGCTCCTTCTCTTCCCATGGCAGTTATATTCATCATACATGTTCCTCAGTATCAGTGTTCCATGATTAACCCCTCATACCCTGAATTTTAAACATTTTTCTTGACATTTTTATTCGCGTTTAGTTTTCTGTTTAGCTCAGAATTTCAAGTTTAACTTAGTGTTTATGTCAGTTTCTGTGTTTTACTTTTAAGGGGTTGTGTTTAGGTAAGCTTTGCCGCATGTTATGAGCCTGTTTGATACAGTTCTTGTGTTTGCCAAAGTTAATATCAAAGAGGAATGTTGGTGAGCTATAGGGCTTTGGCGTCCTTCTTGTTTCATTTCTTGTCTCAAAAACATAGTCTGTGACCCCTCATTGGGACGAGCTCATCGTGCTCGTTCCAATGAGAGGTCATAACCTATGTTTTTGTGACAAAAAATTAAAAATATTAGTTATTAAAGAATTTTTTTTTTGCCAGTGTCGTCTGCTTTTCATGTTAGGTAAAGGGTTAACTGATTCATTGTCATGAACAAGTATTCATTATTATTGTTGTTTTTTAATGTATGCATATGTATCTAATATGAATAAATAAATTAATATATAAATTGTCAGAAGACAGTACATGTAGCATTGACTTTGTTCAAACTGCTGACTTGTTATTTTGTTATCTACTTAATTATTTATTTATTTTATTTTATTTATTGGTGTTTATGGTCACATATTTCTGCACAGTGGCTAATCATGACTGCAATATGAAAATGTAGTCAAGTTTAATCCAGGCCTGGAATTCCTTAGAAGTGCAGGAATGCTGCACGCCTACTGCACACCTAGCAAAAATTGAGGAGGGCAATTTTTTGCACCCCTTGATTTTCTGGAATGTCAGACCTGTTTGGGACTGCTTTTAAATTATATTATCATTTGTCAGTGTTGTATGGATTTGTAATAATTCATAACCCATTCTGTCACATTTCGATACATTTTGAGTGAAGAAGACAGTCACATCAGAATTGAACACAACATTTTGAATAATGAGAATATGTGTATGCCAATTTTTAGCTGCGACTAGCAGCTCTATAAGTGGCAATGTCTGTCTGTCTGTCTGTCTGTCTGTCTGTCTGTCTGTCTGTCTCTGTCTGTCTGTCTGTCTGTCTGTCTGTCTGTCTGTCTGTCTGTCTGTCTCTGTCTGTCTGTCTGTCTGTCTGTCTGTCTGTCTGTCTGTCTGTCTGTCGGTCGGTCGGTCGGTCGGTCGGTCGGTCGGTCGGTCGGTCTGTCTGTGACCAACGAGTTTCAAAACTCAATAACTTTTGAAATACTTGATGGAATGACTTTATATTTGGCATGTAAGTGTATCTTATTGATGTCTAGCCACTGTTCAATGCATGTGTTGTTCCAAATATTTTTCTTGGAGTTATGGCCCTTGATGGACTTAGAATTTTGTGAAATTGCACCACCCGTTGCAGCTACGGTGTCGATGTCGCGATTTTTCCACTATGTTGCTGAATGTAGTACAAGTTTTCTGTCACAATAGCAATACCTTGAAGTGAATATACAGTACATAGAGAGTGTATTGTCAATAAATCACCTCTGGAGTATTGATTTCTCTCAAGCAATAAATGATAATTTAATACTAAGCGTAATTAGCATAAGCAAAGTTTCATTCAGCCAATGGACCCCCGGGTTAAACCTGGAGGTACATTGGTTGAAACTTGGCTTGTGCTTCTTTTTTTCTGTATGAAATTTAAGAGTAGTACCTTGGGTGATACCTCCACTCCATAGGTGATTGAATGACAATCCACTCCCTACGTACTGTAACCAAAACACCATACAAGTATATGTATTGAAAAAATTCCAGGTGCAATTGCACTCCCAAGCAATCTGAGGAGGGCAATTGTTTTGCATTCCTTGATTTTCTGGACTTCCAGGCCTGTTAATCAATCGTTTATACCCATATTGCCCATTTTAGAGGACTTCCACCCCAAGCATAAATGGCTGGTCCTACATGTATTTTACCAATAGAAGTTAGAACAGAGCTTGTTTACCACAGTGAACAAGCACCGCTATACATCCCAGGGTGGTTCCCACGGGGATATTTTGTTATCACATTAATCATTATGTAACACTTGTGCACATATATGACTGAATGATTTAAATCAATATTTTCTGTATCTTATATTAATATATAATTACTATAAGATTCTGAACATACTGATTTAAATTGTTATTTTCTGACGACTGAACTCAGTGAGATGGTCATGTGCACAAAATTGAAATAGTACTTACATTTCAATTGCAAATACTTGGAAGGAATTGAAAATATGAAACACAAATCACTGCTTATTTTAGGGCCTAGAGTTGCCTGGTGTATTTATTAAAATTCGGCATGAATCTACCTCAAAATTCGGCATGAATCTACCTCCATTCTAGTCATCTTTCTCAACTTACAATGTGACTATGTCGAAAAATCATTTTTTAAACAAAACCATAAAGAACCACTGCTCGACACATGGATTAGAGTGAATTATCTGGAAAAAAAAAGTATTTACATGTATCAATCACAACCTGTGATTTATGAGCTCAAAGAACCAAGAACCATTTGGCTACCTGTTAAACCCACCGGGTACTGATTTACATGTCCAGTTAACAGGAGAATATTTCTAAGAGACAGCGAAAATAATATACCATATTATTTTCCCAGTTTCTTAGAATATTTTCCTTCCAGTTACACATAATTTTCTTCTAGTAAATTTACTGTATTGAACTTAACTGGCCCCTCATTCAGTTTGTCGGGTATTGTGTTTTTGATGTTCCAATCATTCAAGTTAGACTGGCATTGTCTCCAAAACATATCATCATCATCAAGTATTTCCTCATCATGATCAATTTTATCACTGTGGGAATCATCAAAAGAATCATCACTGTCGACATTTATCTCACTCTCAGACTCACTGGATACTCCAGTAATAAAGGCATTTGTGGCAGAGAACGGCATTGGTAAGTATGTTGATGCTGATGACTAGGATTTTGCACAACCACTTGAGACAGCTGACACACATCTAACTTCTATATCTAACTTTAGATAAGTACTTGTCAATTGTTTTGTCCATAAGTTTATCTGTATACATGTACTCAGAGTCCAGGTGCGTTTAATATTTTTAATGACAGCCTGACCCCTTTTAACTTGTTTCAATGTATAATCACTCTTTTGAACATTTGTGTACTTCACTAACTTGGCCTGTTGTTTTCCTGTAAGCTGGTGTTTTTAGCTCACCTTAGCGAAGCTCAAGGGGAGCTTTACTAATCACTTTCTGTCCGGCATCCGTCGTCCATCGTCGTCCGTCCGGCGTTAACTTTACATTATCGACTTCTCCTCCTAAACCACTAGCCCAATTTTATTCAAATGTTGGCTAAATGTTTATTACCTAATGCCAATTCAGATTTGTTCAAATGAAGTTGCCCCTCCTCCTGCGTGGTGCCACATCCCCAAGGGGCACCAAAATCTTTGTAAATCTTCTTCTCATGAACCAGCAGTAGCAGAGACTTGATATTTGGTGTGCAGCTTCCTTTTGAGGTGTAGACTCAGATTTGTTCAAGAGAAGTTTGTGGGGCTATACTTGGCGTCGTTATGGGAGGGGCAAAATTTTTTGCCCCGCCCAAAATTTCTATTTTCCAAACCGAGAGGCTGATTTGAGCCAAATTTTTTGTGAGGGCTTATTGGGTCATGAGTACTTGATTTATGCAAAAAGAAAAATTTCCCGCAGCCCCGTGGGAACCGCAGGAGCTAAAAATAGAAAAAATTTAAAACGCCCATATCTCCAAAACTGCACGGCACTGAGAATTTTTATATGGTGTGCAGCTTCCTTAGGACCAATAGAAAGGATTGGTAAAAAAAAATTGCCATCGGTTTTATCATAGGGTACAGTTTCGGGACTTTGAAAAAGTGCTGAGTCAGCACTTTTTAACACTGTAGGCAATGGGAAAAACATTAAAAAATCTTCTTCTCCTGATCCAGCAGGCAGAATCTTTTGATATTTGGTATGCAACATTGTAGGGTGGATCTGATTCAAGTTTGTTCAAATCGGCCCCCTGGGTTCATATTTGGGCTCAGTATAGGAGCCCGATTTCGAACTTAGTGCATTTCAGGCAAATTTCTTAAAAAATCTTCTTCTCCAGATCCAGCAGGCAGAATCTTTTGATATTTGGTATGCAACATTGTGGGGTGGATCTGATTCAAGTTTGTTCAAATCGGCCCCCTGGGTTTATATTTGGGCTCAGTATAGGAGCCCAAATTTGAACTTTCTGCATTTCAGGCAAATTTCTTTGAAAATCTTCTTCTCCAGATCCAGCAGGCAGAATCTTTTGATATTTGGTATGCAACATTGTAGGGTGGATCAGATTCAAGTTTGTTCAAATCGGCTCCCTAGATTCATATTTAGGCTCACTATAGGAGCTTGAATTCGAACTTAGTGCATTTCAGGCAAATTTCTTCAAAAATCATCTTCTCCAGATCCAGCAGGCAGAATCTTTTGATATTTGGTATGCAATATTGCGGGGTAGATCTGATTCAAGTTTGTTCAAATCGGCCCCCTGGATTCATATTTGGGCTTACTATAGAAGCCCGAATTCGAACTTAGTGCATTTCAAGCAAATTTCTTAAAAATCTTCTTCTCCAGATCCAGCAGGCAGAATCTTTTCATATTTGGTAAGCAACATTGTGGGGTGGATCTGATTCAAGTTTGTTCAACTCGGCCCCCTGGGTTAATATTTGGGCTCAGTATAGGAGCCCGATTTCGAACTTAGTGCATTTCAGGCAAATTTCTTAAAAAATCTTCTTCTCCAGATCCAGCAGGTAAAATCTTTTGATATTTGGTATGCAACATTGTAGGGTGGATCTGATTCAAGTTTGTTCAAATCGGCCCCCTGGGTTCATATTTGGGCTCAGTATAGGAGCCCGATTTCGAACTTAGTGCATTTAGGCAAATTTCTTAAAAAATCTTCTTCTCCAGATCCAGCAGGCAGAATCTTTTGATATTTGGTATGCAACATTGTGGGGTGGATCTGATTCAAGTTTGTTCAAATCGGCTTCCTAGATTCATTTTTGGGCTCACTATAGAAGCTCGAATTTGAACTTAGTGCATTTCATGCAAATTTCTTAAAAAATCTTCTTCTCCAGATCCAGCAGGCAGAATCTTTTCATATTTGGTAAGCAACATTGTGGGGTGGATCTGATTCAAGTTTGTTCAAATCGGCCCCCTGGGTTTATATTTGGGCTCAGTATAGGAGCCCAAATTTGAACTTAGTGCATTTCAAGCAAATTTATTAAAAAATCTTCTTCTCCAGATCCAGCAGGCAGAATCTTCTGATACTTGGTATGCAACATTGTGGGGTGGATCTGATTCAAGTTTGTTCAAATCGGCTTCCTAGATTCATATTTGGGCTCACTATAGAAGCTCAAATTCGAACTTAGTGCATTTCAGGCAAATTTCTTAAAAAATTTTCTTCTCCAGATCCAGCAGGCAGAATCTTTTGATATTTGGTATGCAACATTGTGGGATGGATCTGATGCAGATTTGTTCAAATCGGCTCCCTAGATTCATATTTGGGCTTACTATAGAAGCTCGAATTCGAACTTAGTGCATTTCAGGCAAATTTATTAAAAAATCTTCTTCTCCAGATCCAGCTTCAGAATCTTTTCATATTTGGTAAGCAACATTGTGGGGTGGATCTGATTCAAGTTTGTTCAAATCGGCCCCCTGGGTTTATATTTGGGCTCCGTATAGGAGCCCAAATTTTAACTTAGTGCATTTCAGGCATATTTCTTAAAAAATCTTCTTCTCCAGATCCAGCAGGCAGAATCTTTTGATATTTGGTATGCAACATTGTGGGGTGGATCTGATTCAAGTTTGTTCAAATCGGCCCCCTGGGTTTATATTTGGGCTCAGTATAGGAGCCCAAATTTGAACTTAGTGCATTTCAGGCAAATTTCTTTGAAAATCTTCTTCTCAAGATCCAGCAGGCAGAATCTTCTGATATTGGGTATGCACCATGCTTAGGGGGGTGAGATTCAAGTTTGTTCAAGCCAAGTCCTTGGGTTCATATTTGGGCTCACTGTGGTAGCCCGAATTATAACTTAGTTCAAAATGAGGAATTTTCTTTAAAAATCTTCTTCAGATCCAGCAGTCGGAATGTTTTGATATTTGGTATGCAGCATCCTTAGGGGGTGAGATTCAAGTTTGTTCAAGCCATGTCCCTAGGTCCATATTTGGACTCACTGTGGGAGCTCGAATTGTAACTTAGTTCAAAATGAGGACTTTTCTTTAAAAATCTTCTTCTTCAGCCATGTCCCTAGGTCCATATTTGGACTCACTGTGGGAGCTCGAATTGTAACTTAGTTCAAAATGAGGACTTTTCTTTAAAAATCTTCTTCTTCAGATCCAGCAGTTGGAATGTTTTGATATTTGGTGTGCAGCATCCTTAGGGGGTGAGATTCAAGTTTGTTAAAGCCAAGTCCCTGGGTTCATATATGGGCTCCCTGTGGGAGCCTGAATTATAACTTCGTTCAATATGAGGAATATTCTTTAAAAAATCTTTTTTTTTTTAGATCCACTGGTCAGAATCTTTGGATATTTGGTATAAGCTTTTCTTAGGAGGAGCAGATGCAACTTGTTGAAATCAATTCTCTGGGTTGATATAAATTTAGGGTACCATGTCAGGTGAGCGCCCTCAGGCCCCTTGGGGCCTCTTGTTCTTTTAAAGCAATCGTATTTGGGAGGTTTGTCGATTCAGCAGTCACTGTGGCAATATCATATGAATTTACTGTTGCACTGAATTGCAAATTTTTCTGCGTCAGTTGTTAAATTGCATAGCTTTGTTTTAGCATCTGTGATTGCATCCTTGACATCAATAATCTGTGACGATTGAGCCTGCATAATACATGACATATGATATGTCTCAAAACTTGGCGATAATAGTTCAAAGATGCCAAGTAGATATATATATATGAATCTTCTTGAGGAAGCCTTTCAGCTTGGCCACTACTCTGATTTGCAGGCCCCCTGGTACCTTGATCATATTTTCAAAGTACACACACATTGGCAAGTAATTTATAATCATAGATTAGCACCCACAATATTTGTGGTTTTTGAAACTTGTTCCGTGTGTTTTAACAAACTCAAGACTTGTCACACTAAGATTGATGGCTATGTTTTTGAATATATGCTTTGCTTTCCCACTATTTCTAAAATGATAAAACATCTGGAACATCATTTCATCAATGTCTTTAACCCTTTACTCAATGCAGACGATATCAAAATTTATTATTTTAAATATCATTTTTTTTAATTTTTAATTTTTCAAAAAATTTCAACAAAACCATATCATGTGAAACCTCATTGGAACGAGCTTAATGAGCTCGTTCCAATGAGGGGTCACATGATATAGTTTTGTTGAAATATTTAATTTTTTCAACTGCTCAATTTGCATATTACGCGGGCGGATGCAGGCGATTCGTTAGGTAAAGGGTTAAATGATGGGTCAGTAATGAAAGCATCTTTAATGGCCAATTCAAGGTGATGATTTGAGCAATGAATAATTAATAACCAATTATGGCCATCATGTTTTAGCTGTGTACATGCCCCAGTTTTTTTTCCCAAGATTAACACAAGCACCGTCAGAGCAAACTGCCACCATCAACTTAGAATACCATTCCGGTGATAACCCTCAAGGATTACTAAGTACGTCATCATAGGCAGCCCAAACAGAGTTGGTATCCTCCCCAGACATTTCACAGCATTTAAGCAAAATTTCTACAGGCACCCCATTTTCTACAATTTTTCTAAAAATAAGTTCTTTTCGGCACCTGTTTTCCTGGTTGGGAGCCATCCATTAATCCAGAAAAGAAGTTTGCCCTAGAAATCATGAGCTTAACATCCTCGTGAATGCAGTCTTTCTAAACAGAAACAAATTCCCAGCATGCAATATCATTGTCTTTGCCTGTCAAAAATTTCACCCCATTTTTACGTTGCAGTTTAAGTAATTCAGGAAAATCCTGAAGCATTTTTAGCTCAACTTTGGCCGCCTGGCCGTCTGTCCGTCAATAATTCAAATACGGCTCGGGCTAGAGGCTGTATTTATGAAACGTTCTTTACCAAACTTCTTGGGTACCTTTGTTATGACCGTGGGACGGGAACGAGTGTTTTGGGGTCCGATCCAAAATTCAAGTTGGCCGCTGGCGGCCATTTTGTACAAAATTAGGTGCAATCAGATTTTTGCGCAGAACTTCCATATGAAAGCGTTGATTTGAATAATTTTTTGTAAGAATGTTTAGTACCTTGGGATACATCACCTATAATACAGGTTTTTTTCTCGTACCTAAATTATGCAAATTAGACTGACTTTGATGTATTTAGAGTTACTTTCAGCACTGTAAGTGCAAATGCCACTACGGCTCGAGTTAGAGGCCGTATTTATAAACCGATCTTTACGAAACTTCTTGGGTACCTTTGGTATCACCGTGGGACGAGAACGAGTGTTTTTGGGTGCGGTCTGAAATTCAAGATGGCCGATGGCAGCCATTTTGTACAAAATTAGGTGCAATCAGATTTTTGCACAGAACTTCCATATGAAAGCGCTGATTTGAAAAAAATTTTGTGTGAATGTTTAGTACCATGGGATACATCACATATAATACAGGTTATTTTCTCATGCAGAAATTATGCAAATTAGATGAACTTTGATTTTTTCAGTGCTACTTAAACACAGTAAGTACACATGTCAATACGATTCGAGCCAGAGGCTGTATTTATCAACCGATCTTCACAAAACTTCTTGGGTACCTCTGTTATCACCTTGGGACGAGAACGGGTGTTTCTGAGTGCGGTCCAATATTCAAGATGGCTGCCAGTGGCCATTTTGTACCGAAATTAGGTCTAATCAGTTTTTTGTACACAGCTTCTATACGGCTCAGGCTAGAGGCCATATTTATGAACCGATCTTTACAAAACTTCTTGGGTACCTTTGTTATCACCTTGGGATGAGAACGAGTGTTTTTGGGTGTGGTCCGAAATTCAAGATGGCCACCAGCCACCATTTTGTACCAAAATTAGTGCAATCAGTCTTTTGTACAGAACTTCTGTATGAAAGTTCTGATTTGAATAAATTTTTGTATGAATGTTTAGTAAAATGGAATACATCACATACAGTACGGGTTTTTTTCTTGTTCAGAAATTATGCAAGTTAGATGAATTTTGATTTATTCAGTGCTACTTATACACTGTAAGTGCACATGTCAATACGGCTTGGGCTAGAGGCTGTATTTATCAACCAATCTTCACGAAACTTCTTGGGTACCTTTGTTATCACCTTGGGACGAGAAAGAGTGTTTCTGAGTGCGGTCCAAAATTCAAGATGGCTTCCAGTGGCCATTTTGTAACGAAATTAGGTCCAATCAGTTTTTTGTCACAACTTCTATACAGCTCGTATTTAGGAACTGATCTTCACAAAACTTCTTGGGTACCTTTGTTTTCACCTTGGGACAGGAATGAGTGTGTTTTGGGGTGCCTTTGTTATCACTGTGCTATGAGAACAAATATTTTGGGGTTCAGTCAGACCCACTCTGGGACTCAAAGATTTCTTTTCTAGTTTAGCATCTGATTGTCACCCACCATTACAATACTTTACCTATACATTTGTTGCAGGCTACAGTCAGTATTTATGTACAGACCGTTACAATACTTTATATGTACCTTTGTTATCAGGTCATTACCTAGATGTTTGTCATTGCTGTGTCACATACTATACATGTACATGTCTTGACACGTTGAGCTACAGTGTCATTGACACTTTCATTTTCACCCTGAACTAAGTAAATAACTGTATTTAGCAAATGCCTGTACCCTTCTCGAGTACTCAATGTCTGTGTAGTGTTTATTCTTGGCTGCTCTTGCAACTCCGCTGTTGCGGATGTACTTGCTCCGGAAGTCTCGGACCTCTAGTGTTGGAAAATTTATTTATGGAGACCGTCCCCTTCAATATGCCTGGTGATGTTTGCTCTGTGTATATATTCAACACCCTCTGCATACCTGAGAATGCCTTTCAGAACTGCACCCTTCCAACCACATCGGTATGCTTCTCAATGCATCTCTGAAATGTGTTTGGAACACAATACACTAGAGTTCAGTGATATTGCCATCATCATCCTGTGAAATGATTTTGAATTCTCCTTTGAATGGCCATTTCTTATCAACCTACTCACAATTGTTTACTACAGGCTTGCACTACAGTGGAAGTCCCTAACTCGGATAAAATACTCTCTATTTTTGTCTTTTCCAAGCAAGTTGGGAAAGAAAAGTGGTGCAAAAGCACCAATAAAAATAAGCCAAAACTGGGTCGAGTGCAACCGGCGCAGACCCAGTACGGGACGCTCTCTCCCAAGTACAACTCCACGACTTCCGTTGCCAGTGCGCATATACCGTCTCTAAAGACTCATTCTTTTTTGAATCCGTAAACGTTAGAGTTATGTGATCAGCGGGGAGGAAAGATTCTTTACCCGTAAAGAAGACGGGAGGGCCTCCATGTAAACAATTGTGGTAGGTATAATAAGAAAGGAAATTTACTATAAAATTTAGATTTCTTATCAACCCACCTTACAATTGTTTACAACAGGCTTGCATTTCAATGGAAGTCCCTAACATGGAAGTATACTCTCTATTTTGAACTTTCCCAAAAGATTTGGGAAAGAAAAGTGGTGCAAAAGCACAAAGAAAAAATAAGCCCAAACTGGGTCTAGTGATACCAGTGCACACCCAGTAAGGGACACTATTCTAGAACAGATCCACGGATTCCAGTACCAGTGCGCAGACGTATAACCAATGACTCATTCTTTTTCATTCCGCCATCTTAGGAACATGTGCTTTCGTTTGCTCTGATAAACAGTGATAATTCAACTTGTTGACACCATGATCCTGTGACTAGAATTATGGATCTGCTGATCTTATATTAACAGAGTCTCAGTTGGTAGAGGTGCAGACTGCAAGCCGAGAGGTTCTCGGTTCGAATCCCACCTGCGGCAACCGCGTTGTGTCCTTGGGCAAGACACCCCCATTGCCCACGTGGGGGCATGGTGACGTTGTGTACTAAGGCGTACTGCACGTCGATGGTGCACCTGTCTTCAACCAATGCTAACCTTGCTTGTGTGGACTTAGTATGTTTGGGAGCCCATTGGGCCATGATCACATCCGATCATTGGGTGTAGATGTTGTTCGGTTCAGGCTTCGGATATCCTTTCATGGGCACCCCGCTCTGTCGAGAGTGCCTCTTCCAACCCAAGATCCTTCAGACGTTTCAGGTCGAGAACTTTTGATCACAGAGATATGACAATCTCCTGTCCAAGGGGGAGATTGAGGTCGTCAAGAACATTCATTCGATCTGAGTATTCTGAACCAGTCTATCATTGCTCCCATGTTCAACATGGAGACTTTTAGGTCGGTTTGCCGCTCCATTCACCAGGGAGATTTCGCTTCCAGCATCAACCTGCGAGACGCCTATTTTCACGTTCCGATTCATCTGACATCGCGAAAGTATCTCAGGTTTGCTTTCTGGGGCGAATTTACCAGTTCAAGGTCATGCTTTTCAGATTCAACCTGGCTCCTTGGGCCTTCACCCGACTGAGTCGCATGTGATAGCCTTCCATCACACACAGTCCAGGGTGACTACTTCGGCGTATCTGGATGATATCCTCCAGAGGTACTTCCAATGCTGCTCTTCTGGAGTCAGATGTCAAAACACTGTTGAGCCTGCTCACGTTGCTAGGGTTCAGAGGTCAATGAGGAGAAGTCAGACCTGGTCCCTTCTCAATTGTTTTGTCATCAGGGGATGGACTTCTGTACTCAGCCGAATATAGTGATGGTTCCATGGGCGAGGGCTGTGATTCTCTTGGCTTTCACCCTGACTCTGTCCCAGTCCACATCTGCGACAGCTCGCAGTATTCTCTGGCTGCTCGGTCTCTGCGGTTCAGTTCCTCTAGGTCAGCTGGATGTCAGACCTCTCCAGCACTTTCTGCTCAGTTGTTGGAGGCCGAATGTTGATCCTCTGGATCTGGTGCTTCAGTTACCAGCATCTCTTCATTGTCACCTTCTTCCCTGGACGGATGTTCAGTGGATTATGCAGGGAGTTCCATTGGACTTGCCCATGTCTGATCGTGTTCTGACGGCAGATCTTGGATCCTCTAGGTCTTTCCCTTCATGGGGTATGGGACCAGAATCAAGCAGCTCTTCACATCAACCAGAAGGAGCTTCTTACTCTTCTGAGTTTCCGGCAGTGGATCCCCCACCTTTCGAATCGTCAGGTCCTTCTGTTGTCTGACAATTCGATTAGTTACTTACATTTGGAACCAGGGCTGCACGCACTCGTTTCCCATGTACGAATTGGCTCGGGATCTTCTACTGCTAGCTCAGGATGTCAATGCCGGGGTGGTGGTTCGTCACATTCCCGGCCGTCAGAATGTTCTAGCCAACTCCCTGTCCCGACGGGGCAGGGTCATTTCCATCAAGTGGATGCTTCACAGGGCAGTGTTCCATCCACTTTGCGATCTCTGGGGTCGTCCCCACATCGATCTTTTTGTGACCTGTTGGAATCAGCAGGTGGACACTTTTGTGTCCATGTCCAGATCCTCTGGCTTTTGCCATGGACGCTCTGTCACTCGATTGGAATGGTCTAGTCAGCTACTTCTTCCTGTCGATTCCGATTCTGCCTCAGGTTCTAGCCAAGATACGAACCTGCAGTTGTCGAATCATTCTGATCACTCCACTGTCGGCTCAACAGGTGTGGATCAATCAGCTCTGCTCTATGTTGGCAGCGGTTCTGGCATGTCTCCCTCTACGTCGTGACCTTCTTTGCCAAGGTCACCCAAGGAGGTTTCATGTCAACCTGACTTCATTGTGCCTTCACGCATATGTTTTGTCAGCTCCTGTCTCCTCTGTAGGGGTTTTTCGAGACAAGCAGTGGAGTGCATTTCTTCTTAAAGGCGGCACTCCACTGGTTTAGCCTATGCGGCTAAGTGAAATGTCTTCTGTCGATGGCACGCTGATTACTCTGTTGATTATGCCAATCCTTCGATAACACAGATTGCAAAGTTTCTGGTATCTCTGTTTGATTCTCGGGGTCTCCAATCTGTTACCATCAAAGGGTACAGATCCATGCTTTCAGTGACCTTTTCGTATGTGGGAAAGCGTCGTATCAGCACTAATCCATACCTCTCCAAGCTTATTCGGCACTTTTCTTTGAAAAGGCCTAGGATTTTGCAGCCGTGGAACTGTCCTAGGAGAAGAGTGGCCCCTACTGGGTGTGTGCCAGTAGCACTCGACCCAGTTTTGGCTTATTTTTTCTTTGTGCTTTTGCACCACTTTTCTTTCCCAAATCGCTTGAGAAAGATGAAAATAGAGAGTATACTTCCGAGTTAGGGACTTCCACTGTAATGCAAGCCTGTTGTAAACAATTGTGGTAGGTATAATAAGAAAGGAAATTTACTATAAAATTAAAATTTTTGAAAAGTTTTAATGTGAACAGTTTCTTTGTTTTTATCACTCATGTTACAGTATTAAAATTTAAAACAGATCTAAAGCACATATATATAAATTGAAGTCAAGCAAAATCAAAAGTGCACAAAAAATAACAGGAAGAAAACAATATACAGGGATACTTATTTGGACTTCATGGTAATCAATTTCTTTGTGTATAAATACAGTTACTTCCCTTATTGCGCCCATGTTGTGAAATGTAATTTTCATCGAATTACCTGTCACATATTTCGTTTCTCGATCATTAACTGGTTGAGTGCTAGATTATTTTTGGAAGTTGGAATTTGTTCATATACATTTGCATTATTAAAAATTATTGGAGAGTGCCTTAAGGCACTCTCCAATAATTTTTAATAATGCAAATCTATATGAACACAATTGTATTTGCTTATGACTGAATAGGAAATTTGTGTAAAGAATATGAAGACTTTAGTATGGTACCCTCATGTTTCATGAAAGCCATGATAGTGGCTTCCAGCACGCAACCAGTTAAATACAATTTGCGCATACTAAGTTTACATATGTATATTTTTGTTTGTTGCACATAGTAAAAGAGGATGAAAAATATAAATGTGAACTAGACTTTATGATTCTGGAGAATCATGGCTTTTCTCGATGAGATTCCATGATTTGTCATGACCCCACGGTGTATGATGAATTGCTTTTGACTGTCTCACTAAAGTTCCTTCATTGATGTCATGAAAAAGGTGAGTATAGAAGTCTCAAATGACTCAGTTTGATAAAAAAAAATTGTTTAGGTAAAAACCATCATTAACGGTGGAGAGGGGTAATATCAATATCGTCGTCCAACAAGTTAATGACCGACAAAGTTATGTTTGTTTGACACATACCCGCTGATTGCTGTATCTGTTTGAAAATGGTCCTTTTTATCTCAAATCTATCCAAAATATTGATGTCTGACAGCTTGTTAATGGTTAACAAGTGCTAACAGGAATATTTATTCATGCAACTTGTAATTTCACACCAAAAACTGTGAATGCCATTTTTACTTAAAAATCTACGAGATGTTTTCAGAGAAATCCAGGGAGAACATGAATTTTAAGCTGTTGATGGGTATAATTGTTTATCCAGCCCAAAACGGGTTAAGGGTTGTTTTTCAATACGCTTATTACTTATAAAAATAATTCTCAGTGAATTCTACTTCCACTTATGTTGATTTCTCCTCTTAACTTTGGGTGCTGCGAGTATGCAAACACAGCCCACTTTTTCAACATTTTGATGTTTGAGAACCAGCATAGGGTTAACAAATGCTTACTGAAATATTTGGTACATGCAACTTGTAATTCACGCTAAGATATGAGAATGGCCAATTTTTCTTGAAAATTTACGGGATGTTTTTAGAGAAATCCTCGGATAACATGAATTTTTAACCTTTTGAGGGGTATCACCCTGTAACCACCTCTAAACGGGTTAATGCTTGGTTTTATGCATACCTTCATTACTTACAAAAATGATCCTCGGTGAATCCCACTTCCAATGAAGGTGGTTATGTTCATCTCGCAGGTACACATTGGGTGTAATGGGTGGCCAAGTACAGCCCATTTTCTCAAAATTTGCTGCCTCTGGAGGGTTAACAAATGCTTACCGGAATCTTTTGTTCATGCAACTTGTAATGTCACTCCAAGACCTGCAAATGGTCAATTTCTCTTGAATACTTACTAGATTTTTTTGAGAAATCCACAGAAAATGGGAATTTTAAGGTTTTAAGGGGTACATCTCCTTAACTGAGCGAAAATGGGTTAAGACCTCAATTTTTGAATACCCTTACAACTTACTAAAAAAATTTCACTATCAGTTTTGCGTCCGGTAAAAGAAGTTATGTTTCTCTGCAGCATTCCCATTTGATGTTGTTGGTGTCCAAAAACAGACTATTTTTTTCAAAATTTTGACATTTAGCAGCCCATGGAGGGTTAACAAATGCTTATCTGAATATTTTATCCATGCAACTGGTAATGTGACTCTAAGACCTATCAATGGCCATTTTCTATTGAAACCCTACGAGACGCTTGTAAAGAAATTCAGGGAAAACATGATTTTTTAAGCTTTTGATGCGTATTGCTATTAACCATCCCAAAAGGGGTTAATGCTTGGTTTTTTGAATACCTTTATTACTAACAAATTTGGTCCTCGGTGAATTCCACTTCCAACAAAGTAGATTATGTTTATCTCTCGGGTATGCATTGGGTGCTGTGCGCATCTGAAAACAGCCTATTTCAACAAAATTACGATGCTTAGCAGCCTGTAGAGGCTTAATAAATGATCACCGGAATATTTTGTCCATGCAACTTGTAATGTCACACAAAGACTTGCGAATAGTCAATTTTTCCTGAAAACCTACAAGTTGCTTTTAGAGAAATCCACAGAAAATGAGAATTTTAAGCTTTTAGGGGGTATCTCTCTTTAACCAGTCCAAAATGGGTTAAGACTTCGACTTTTGAATACCCTTACCACTATGAAAAATGTTTCCCCATAAATTTTGCGTCCGATAAAAGAAGGAACCTTTCTCGGTGGTACACCAAGTGGGTGCTGTTGGTGTCCAAAAACAGCCCATTTTATCACAATTTTGACTTTTTGCAGCCCATGGAGGGTTAACAAATGCTCACCGTAGTTTTTTGTCCATGCAACTTCTATTGTCACACCAAGGCCCGGGAGTGACAAATTTTTCTTGAAAATCTACATGACTCGTTTAGAAAAATCCACGGAAAATACAAATTTTTGAGATTTATGGGGGTATTGCTGTTTAACCAGCCCAAAACGGGCTAACGCTTGGTTTTTTAAACACCCTTATTACTGACAAAAATGATCCTCGGTGAATTCCACTCCCTGTAAAGGAAGTTATATTTATCTCTCGTGTATTGTTTGGGTGCAGTGGGGGCCTGAAACCGGCCGATTTCAACAAAATTTCGATGTTTGGCAGCCTGTGGAGGGTTACCATATGCATCGCCTGATATGTCGTGCGTAGCAAAGGGCGTGTCACAGACAGGTCTAGCAATGACGAATGTATAAAAAAAATCTACAAGACGTGTTTCGAGAAAGTGCCGATAAACCCCAATTTTGGCAGTTTTTTGCCAATTCTGAGGAAATAAGGGTTAAATCGAAAATTCCGCTTCGGTACATTTTTAGATTTTGTGCCCCTCTATGCGTGTGCAAAATTTCGTGAAAATCGGTTCGAAAATGGCTTCTGAATCGTACAGACAAAATGTGTGGAAAAAAAAAAAAAAAAAAAAAAAAAAACCCCAAAAAACTAGACTTTATGATTCTGGAGAATCATGGCTTTTCCCGATTAGATTCCATGATTTTTCTTGACCCCACAGTGTCTGATGAATTGTTTTTAACTATCTCACTAAAGTTCCTTCATTGATGTTATGAGAAAGGTGAGTATAGTAGTAGTCTCAAATGACTCGGTTTGGGTTTGATAAAAAAATGTTTAGGTAAAACCCATCATTAATGGTAGAATGGGTTAATATCAATATCAATGTTTCCCTATCAGTTTTGCGTCCGGTAAAAGAAGTTACGTTTCTCCGTGGCATTTCCATTTGATGTTGTTGGTGTCCAAAAACAGACTATTTTCTCAATTTTTTTTACATTTAGCAGCCCATGAAGGGTTAACAAATGCCTACCAGAATAATTGATCCATGCAACTGGTCATATGACACCAAGACCTATCAACGGCCATTTTCTCTTGAAAACCCCACAAAATGTTTGTAGAAATCCAGGGAAAACGATTTTTTTAAGCTTTTGATGGGTATCCCTGTTAACCTCCCCAACAGGGGTTAACGCTTGGCTTTTTGAATACCTTTATTACTTACAAAAATGGTCCTCTGTGAATTCCACTTCAAACAAAGGAGATTATGTTTATCTCTCATGTATACATTAGGTGCTGTGCGTGTCTGAAAACAGTCCCATGTTAACAACATTACGATGCTTGGCAACTTGTAGATGGTTAAAAAACGCTCACCGGAGTATTTTGTCCATGCAACTTGTAATGTCAAATAAAGACCTACGAATAGTCAATTTGTCTTGAAACCCTACAAGTTACCGTTAGGAAAATTCACAGAAAATGGGAATTTAAAGCTTTCAAGGGATATCTCTCTTTAGCCTGCCCAAAATGGGTTAAGACGTCGACTTTTGAATACCCTTACTACTTACAAAAATGTTTCTGTATAAATTGTACGCGCGATAAAAGAAGGCACTTTTCTTTGTGATATACCCTTTGGGTGCTGTTGGTGTGCAAAAACAGCCCATTTTATCGCAATTTTGACCTTCAACAGCCCGGGGAGGGTTAACTAATGCTGACCGGAATATTTTGTTCATGCGACTTGTAATGTCACACCAAGACCTGCAAATAGCCGATTTTTCTTGAAAACCTACAAGATGTTGTTAGAGAAATCCACAGAAAATGGGGATTTTAAGATTTTAATGGGTATCTCTCTTTAACCAGCCCAAAATGGGTTAAGACGTCAAATTTTGAATACCCTTACCACTTTCAAAAATATTTTCCGATCAATTTTGCGTCCGATAAATGAAGGCCCCTTTCTCTGTGGTATATCGTTTGGGTGCTGTTGGTGTCTAAAAACAGCCCATTTTATCACAATTTTTACGTTTAGCAGCTCGGGGAGGGTTAACTAATGCTGACCGGAATATTTTATCCATGCAACTTGTAATGTCACACCAAGACCTGAGAGTGACCAATTTTTCTTGAAAATCTACAAGACTCGTTTAGAGAAATCCATGGAAAACATGAAGTTTTGAGCTTTTTTGGGGTATTGCTGTTTAACCAGCCCAAAACGGGTTAACACTTGGTTTTCTGAACACCCTTATTACTTACAAAAATGATCCTCGGTGAATTCCACTTCCAATAAAGGAAGTTATGTTTACTTCTCGGGTATCGTTTGGGTGCTGTTGGGGTCTGAAACTGGCCCATTTCATCAAAATTTCGATGTTTGGCAGCCTGTGGAGGGTTACCATATGCATCGCCTAATATGTCGTGTGTGTCAAAGGTTGTGTCATAGGCAGGTATAGTAATTATGAATATTTAAAAAAAATCCTAAAGACGTGTTTCGAGAAAGTGCCGATAAACCCCAATTTTGGCAGTTTTTTGCCAATTCTGGCGAAATAAGGGTTAAATCAAAAATTCCGCTTCGGTACATTTTTAGATTTTTTGCCACTCTATGCGTGTGCCAAATTGTGTGAAAATCGGTTCGAAAATGGCTTCTGAATCGTACGGACAAAAATGTGTGGAAAAAAAAAAAAAAAAAAAAAAAATAGACTTTATGATTCTGGAGAATCATGGCTTTTCCCGATGAGATTCCATGATTTGTCATGACCCCACAGTGTATGATGAATTGCTTTTGACTGTCTCACTAAAGTTCCTTCATTGATGTCATGAAAAAGGTGAGTATAGAAGTCTCAAATGACTCAGTTTGATAAAAAAAAATTGTTGAGGTAAAAACCATCAGTAACGGTGGAGAGGGGTAATATCAATATCGTCGTCCAACAAGTTAATGATCGACAAAAGGAGTTATTTTTGTTTGACACATACCCACTGAGTGCTGTATCTATTTGAAAATGGTCCGTTTTATCTCAAATGTATCCAAAATATTGATGTCTTGCAACTTGTCAAGGGTTAACAAGTGCTAACAGGAATATTTATTCATGCAACTTGTAATTTCACACCAAAAACTGTGAATGGCCATTTTAACTTAAAAATCTACAAGATGTTTTCAGAGAAATCCAGGGAGAACATGAATTTTAAGCTGTTGATGGGTATAATTGTTTATCCAGCCCAAAAAGGGTTAAGAGTTGTTTTTTAATACGCTTATTACTTATAAAAATAATTCTCAGTGAATTCTACTTCCACTTATGTTGATTTCAACTCTTATCTTTGGGTGCTACGGGTATGCAAACACAGCCCACTTTTTCAACATTTTGATGTTTGAGAACCAGCATAGGGTTAACAAATGCTTACTGGAATATGTTGTACATGCAACTTGTAATTCACACTGAGATCTGAGAATGGCCAATTTTTCTTGAAAATCTACATGATGGTTTTAGAGAAATCCTCGGATAACATGAATTTTTAACCTTTTGAGGGGTATCAGCTCTAAACGGGTTAATGCTTGGTTTTATGAATACCTTCATTACTTACAAAAATGATCCTCGGTGAATGAAGGTGGTTATGTTTATCTCGCAGGTACACATTGCATGTAATGGGTGGCCAAGTACAGCCCATTTTCTCAAAACTTGCTGCCTCTGGAGGGTTAACAAACGCTTAGCGGAATCTTTTGTTCATGCAACTTGTAATGTCACTCCAAGACCTGCAAATGGTCAATTTCTCTTGAATACTTACCAGATTTTTTTGAGAAATCTACAGAAAATGGGAATTTTAAGCTTTTAAGGGGTACATCTCCTTAACCAGGCGAAAATGGGTTAAAATCTCAATTTTTGAATACCCTTACTACTTACTAAAAATTTTCCCTATCAGTTTTGCGTCCGGTAAAAGAAGTTATGTTTCTCTGCAGCATTCCCATTTGATGTTGGTGGTGTCCAAAAACAGACTATTTTTTTCGAAATTTTGACATTTAGCAGTCCATGGAGGGTTAACAAATGCTTATCTGAATATTTTATCCATGCAACTGGTAAAGTGACTCTAAGATCTATCAACGACCATTTTCTCTTGAAACCCTACAAGACGTTTCAAAAAGAAATTCAGGGAAAACATGATTTTTTAAGCTTTTGATGGGTATTGCTATTAACCATCCCAAAAGGGGTTAATGCTTGGTTTTTTGAATACCCTTATTACTAACAAATTTGGTCCTCGGTGAATTCCACTTCCAACAAAGTAGATTATGTTTATCTCTCGGGTATGCATTGGGTGTTGTGCGCATCTGAAAACAGTCTATTTCAACAAAATTACGATGCTTAGCAATCTGTAGAGGGTTAATAAATGCTCACCGGAATATTTTGTCCATGCAACTTGTAATGTCACACAAGGTCCTGCGAATAGTCAATTTTTCCTGAAAACCGACAAGTTGCTTTTAGAGAAATCCACAGAAAATGGGGATTTTAAGCTTTTAAGGGGTATCTCTCTTTAACCAGCCCAAAATGGGTTAAGACTTCGACTTTTGAATACCCTTACCACTATCAAAAATGTTTCCTTATCAATTTTGCGTCCGATAAATGAAGGCCCCTTTCTCTCTGGTATACCGTTTGGGTGCTGTTGGCGTCTAAAAACAGCCCATTTTATCACAATTTTTACGTTTAGCAGCTCGGGGAGGGTTAACTAATGCTGACCGGAATATTTTATCTATGCAACTTGTAATGTCACACCGAGATCTGAGAGTGACCAATTTTTCTTGAAAATCTACATGACTCGTTTAGAGAAATCCACGGAAAACATGAATTTTTGAGCAATATGGGGGTATTGCTGTTTAACCAGCTCAAAATGGGTTAACACTTGGTTTTCTGAACACCCTTATTACTGACAAAAATGATCCTCGGTGAATTCCACTCCCAATAAAGGAAGTTATGTTTATCTCTCGTGTATTGTTTGGGTGCAGTGGGGGCCTGAAACCGGCCTATTTCATCAAAATTTCTATGTTTGGCAGCCTGTGGAGGGTTACCATATGCATCGCCTGATATGTCGTGTGTACTAAAGGGTGTATCAGAGACAGGTCTAGCAATGACGAATGTATAAAAAAAATCTACAAGACATGTTTCGAGAAAGTGCCGATAAACCCCAATTTTGGCAGTTTTTTGCCAATTCTGACGAAATAAGGGTTAAATCGAAAATTCCGCTTCGGTACATTTTTAGATTTTGTGCCCCTCTATGCGTGTGCGTAATTTCGTGAAAATCGGTTCGAAAATGGCTTCTGAATCGTACAGACAAAATGTGTGGAAAAAAAAAAAAAAAAAAAAAAAAAACCCAAAAAATAATAATCCGTAGAAAAACAATAGTCTTTTCCAGAGGGAAAAGCCTAAAAAAAAAAAAAAAATAATAATCCGTAGAAAAACAATAGTCTTTTCCAGAGGGAAAAGCCTAAAAATAAGTCTTGAAAGCCTGGTTAAATTATTCAGACCCTGCCATTCAAGATGCAACTGTTATAACATATATTTGTCTAACTGGTCGTCATTTCAAGTTTCGTAACCAGCATGCAAACAGAACGAGCGTTTGCAACAAATTTTGCAAACTGGCAGTGCTTACAGAAACGTCAAGTTTCTTTTCAAAATGGTTGTCATTTACAATAACCTTCTTATCGAATAATTACAGAACAAAGTGGTAAACGATGTCATTGCAAAAGATGGTGATGTAAAAAATCCTCGGCAAATCAGATATGAAATATATGATCCTTCAGGTGAGTAGTGAATGAAGTTTAACTTTCATGACATGTTGTTTGATGGCATAAACTGCTTGAGTGCTAGAAGCCACTATCATGGCTTTATTCAAAAGTGCTGGGAGCCACCTTAGTGGCTTTACACTGTATGCATTACCTTTATGTTTGCTAAGAAGTAGAAGAATTTTTTGTTTATATAACATTGTTTGGTTGCAATTTATTGGCAAATGCCTATTGGCACTCTCCAAAAAATTTGTAACAAAACAATTATTTAGGAACAAAATCTTGCTAAACTAAGACTACTGTTGCTGGTAGAGTGGTATCTAATACCCATGTTTCAAATCAGGATATAAAAAAAAATTTAGTACTCAACCAGTTAATATTTATGTTGTGGTTGGAGGCTGTATATTAAATGCTTTCATATTTCATAGACTGTTTGTGATTTCTCGTCAAGTATTGGATGCCCATACAGTAGGTCTCTGTTGACAGAATTTTTCTTTACAGCTTTCGAATACCAAGCCATTTGCCATACAGTACAAATGTGACCTGTTGACCCTTCACCTAATGATTGTCTGCATCCGCCTGCATAACTAACAAATTGAGCAGCTGGAAGAAAAGTATTGTAAAATATAATTCAACAAAACTATATCATGTGGCCCCTCACTGGAATGTGCTTGTCAAGCACATTCCAGTGAGGGGTCACATGATATTGTTTGGTTGAAAATTTTTTGAAAATTGTAAAGAAAATTATTAAATTAACAAATTTCAGTATCACATGTGTTGGGTAAACAGGTAATTACCCATGAATTTAGGTAGATTGGCTGAATTTGGGAACATTGACATTTGCTGAACCATGTTTGCTGAAAAGTACCTCCAAACCCAGCCAATTTTCAGGGCACTAAGTGTCCTGAAATTATACCAAGTGCTTTGAAATTCTCTCAGTTTAGGTCTGAAAATCACTTTGAATGGGTTCTGATATCACTTGTTAAAATTCCCATTTTGTAGTCCAAAATCGCCGAATTAGGCCAATGTCACTTCAGCCTGAAGTTGCAGAGATGTGATGTCGCCAGATCCCAAAGTGATATTTATTATTTACTGAACTTTAAATTCTGAAAACATTTATTCAGGGTTCTCATTTGTATTGGACAACAATGAATTATATCTCCCAGTAAGATAACAATAATGATAATAATTTGAGAGCCTGACATACACACACAGTGCTCTATGGCTGTATAAAAAAATGCTATTAATGGTTAAGGGTGGGAGATTAGTTGTGTTATTTCAGAAATGCCCTCCTGTAAAAGTAAATTTTTATACCCGACTTGATAAATCTTACTGTATGCATGTCCTTTAACCCTTTGAACCCTGGTGGTATCTTCCATGTTAGTTCAGTGGCAGCAATTGGAAGAGTCCATATTCATTTTTTGGAGGTAGACCGATTAATATTTTCAACATGCAACATTGGACCTGCGTGAGCCTTGCGGCTGCTTGTTAAAAATATAGATTGATCTACCCCACACATTCACTTAGCAGCCATCCTACTGAAATTATGACATATGATGTTTTTGGCCCGGTAAAGTGGCCTCCTCATTTCAAAGGGTAAAGTAGTTAAGGAGAGGTCCAGAGTCTTGGATTGGCAAAGAAAAAGCTCTACCACCAGCAGTGGTTAAGTTTGATATAGGTTGTACCAGCTTGTAAATGTTGATAAGTGGTGTTCCATGGATGGCTGATATTGGGAAAGCAAATCAGAAAGATGGTGCAGTTTTATAAAAGTAAAAGTCAATGATGTAACCCTAGTGCAAGACATAAATAACATACAAGAGAGGTCCCAGTACAGACCCCTGAGGGTTGCCATACAGCAACATGAGTTTATTCCATTGGATTGAATTTATAATACCATAAAATTTAATTTTGTTTGAATCAGTGCAAGAAATGTTGCTCAATGGAGACTTGATTTGACCAAATCTCTGACGACATTACTTTTACTATTACACATGAATGATTGACGACCCACCACAGCTGTATTTTTTTTTTACTCTGCCACGAAGTTCCACTAAATGTGTTAATATCTTAATGTTTTCAAGGTGATTTAAATACCTATGGAGGACTTGACTGGAATATCTATTACTGGAGCCCCCCACAAGAATATATAGATATATATATATAGATAGATTATAGATGGGGAGAAAATAACACCTTTTCAACCCATGATAATTCTTTTTCACGAGCTCCTTCAGGTGACAGTATGGTAAACAATGAAATGCAAATAGTGAAATACAGTTCAAGTGACACACTGTGTAATTACCTTTGGTGTTACATAAATTCTGGCGTCAGAGTGAATGAATGAGGTATGTATGGAAAGAATAGTATCAAAGTTGTAAAAGTAAAGCTAATCAGAGCCCCAGGGACATGAAACCAGCATCTCTATTTATGCCCTTATTAAGGCTGTTATATAACCATATGTATTTCTGCTTAACAGTCCTATGTTTTCCAAACATGCATCAAATTCCCCACATTTATAAACATTTTTTACCTCAATACAACCAGTACAGGCATTTTAATGGCATTTAATTTATTTTATCTGGTTTCGACAGAGCTTGGGGAGCTCTGATCAATGTATATTTTTTAGCTCAACTTTGGCGAAGCCAAATTTGAGCTTATGCCATGGCCAGTCGTCCGTCGTCCATCTGTCCATCTGGCCATCTGTCTGTCTGTCCATCAACAATTCAATACTGCTTAGGCTAGAGACCATATTTATGAACCAATCTTTACGAAACTTCTTGGGTACGTTTGTTATGACCGTGGGATGAGAATGAGAGTTTTGGGGTCCGATTCGAAATTCAAGTTGGCCGCTGGCAGCCATTTTGTACAAAATTAGGTGCAATCAGATTTTTGCGCAGAACTTCCATATGAAAGCACTGATTTTAATAATTTTTTGTGTGGATGTCTAGTACAATGGGATACGTCACATATAATACACTTTTTTTTTCTCGTGCCTAAATTATGCAAATTAGACTAACTTTGATGTATTTAGTGTTACTTTCAGCACTGTAAGTGCAAATGCCAATACGGCTCGGGCTAGAGGCTGTATTTATGAACCGATCTTTACGAAACTTCTTGGATACCTTTGGCATCACTGTGGGACGAGAACGAGTGTTTTGGGGTCCGCTCCGAAATTCAAGATGGCCGACGGCAGCCATTTGGTACAAAATTAGGTGCAGTCAGATTTTTGCACAGAACTTCCATATGAAAGTGCTGATTTGAATAATTTTTTGTGTGAATGTTTAGTACCATGGGATACATCACATATAATATGAGTTTTTTTCTCATGCAGAAATTATGCAAATTAGATGAACTTTGATTTTTTCAGTGCTACTTACACACAGTAAGTACACATGTCAATACGGCTTGGGCTAGAGTCTGTATTTATGAACCTATCTTCACGAAACGTCTTGGGAACTTTGTTATCACCTTGGGAGGAGAACAAATGTTTCTGGGTGCGGTCCAAAATTCAGGATGGCTGCCAGTGGCCATTTTGTACCGAAATTAGGTCTGATCAGTTTTTTGTACACAACTTCTATATGGCTCAGGCTAGAGGCCATATTTATGAACCGATCTTTATGAAACTTCTTGGGTACCTTTGTTATCACCTTGGGATGAGAATGAGTGTTTTTGGGTGTGGTCCGAAATTCAAGATGGCCACCAGACATGTTAACTCTCCCGGAATGCCCGGGATTCTCCCGGAATTAGCTATCCCCTCCCGCCCGGGAGTCAATTTGGGCCAAAATCTCCCGGAAAGTCGACATACCAGACAAAAACTGAATCCACCAGCTTTTGTTTACAAATACAAAAGCATGTGCTCTACTCTCAATGGCAAGGTCATTAAATTTGTGTGAAACGTCACCACTTACGTAAGAACTGGTGACCAATCTCATTTCTGTCAATGGCCGTGTTGTGATTATTTGCAACACGTTTGACAGGCGGATTAAATGAATTTGAGATGCAGGATAATTGCTGAAATTGATTATATATTAAAGGCACACCTTTGCTTGTATACAGGTAGCAGTCAAATCGAAAAATAAGTTCCATACGCATAAATTTTGTCCAATCGAACATGTGCAAAAATACGCACAAATTTATTATTGTGCATTTTGGATTTCACTTTCACTTCAGATAATTATAGCCAATTTTGCAGACAAACGGCTCAAACATATGAGTTGCCGTAATTTTCAATATATTGGGAAAAATTTCCGATTCGCAATTTTCTAAAGCAGGCTGTGAAAAAAATTATGTTTTTGGTGAAAAAAATCTCTAAAAAGTTGCTAATTTACGGCACTTGGACGTTTTTTCATTCGTTGTGATAAATGGACAACAAAATAAATTAAATATCCCGGAGATGTTTCGTCCTGGGCTGGCTGTGGCATAATGTTCACGTTTCACTGAAAAATGATCACCCCATTCCAAATCCCCTTTGTAAATGACCAACTACTTCCAGTGAGTACTCGGTGTGGTTAGGTGGGGCGCTGGGCTTTGGCAGATCGAATTACCACAACAACCGGGCTCGGGGTGTGCCTAAACACCACAGATCGCCGCAGCTTACCGCAGGTCGCCGCAAGTACCCATAATTTCCCAAATAGATCCAAAACTTTCAACACAGCGTCAAAACTGATATAGTGCTGAAAAGGTCGAAAATATCTCCAAACATTTTGTACATAAAACCATTGAAATATGGATGGCATTGGAACAACTCAGATATTGGCACGTGACCACATCCATATTTTTGATTTCTGTTTTTCTCTATATTTCTATGTTTTGGCTTTTGAAAGGACAAATTGTTCAAATAAAACACATTATGGTGGAATGTTTAATGTATGTGTGTGTGTGGGGGAGGGGGGGGGGGGGTGGTAACATGGAAATTATTGATGTGCAGCCCACGTGCAATAATCTCACTGACAAGCATCTGAGTCTCACTGGGAGCTCATCAAAATCTCACTGACAGTCACCTCAAGAGGTTAACAGGTCTGGGTCACTCACCACCGGTTAGTAGAACGTTGGCGTATGTTCCTTTGATGTATTGTTGTTGGACTGTTTCCTGTTATGTCTGTGTGTGGGGGGGTTGGGGGGGGGGGGTATTTGGTATTAATTTGTATTTAAAATTGATCCACACGTGGCTTCTACGCGCAAAAAAAAATCTCCCTGAAAATCATGTCATCTCCCTGAAAATTTTCTTCAATCTCCCTGAAAAAAATTTTGGAAGGTTAACATGCCTGATGGCCACCCGCAGTCATTTTATACCAAAATTATTGCAATCAGTCTTTTGTACAGAACTTCTGTATGAAAGTTCTGATTTGAATAAATTTTTGTATGAATGTTTAGTAACATGGAATACATCACATATAGTACAGGTTTTTTTCTCGTGTAGAAATTATGCAAATTAGATGAACTTTGATTTATTCAGTGCTACTTATACACTGTAAGTGCACATGTTAATACAGCTCGGGCTAGAGGCTGTATTTATCAACCGATCTTCACGAAACTTCTTGGGTACCTTTGTTATCACCTTGGGACGAGAACGAGTGTTTCTGGGGGGGGGTCCAAAATTCAAGATGGCTGCCAGTGGTCATTTGTACCGAAATTAGGACCAATCAGTTTTTTGTCACAACTTCTATACAGCTCGTATTTAGGAACTGATCTTCACGAAACTTCTTGGGTACCTTTGTTTTCACCTTGGGACAGGAACAAGTGTGTTTTGGGGTGCCTTTGTTATCACTGTGCTATGAGAACAAATATTTTGGGGTTCAGTGAGACCCACTCTGGGGCTCAAAGATTTCTTTTCTAGTTTAGCATCTGACTGTCACCCACCTTTACAATACTTTACCTATACATTTGTTACAGGCTACGGTCAGTATTTATGAATAGGCCGTTACAATACTTTATATGTACCTTTGTTATCAGGTCATTACCTAGATGTTTGTCATTGCTATGTCACATACTATACATGTACATGTCTTGACAAGTTGAGCTACAGTGTCATTGACACTTTCATTGCTCTCAAACTGCTATTGAATTAACAGGGATCCACTAAAGAATAAATGCTCAATTTATCATCAGAAATTTTCTTCAGTGTCAAAATGTAGATATGGACGGTATTGGAATTTTAAGTTGGGTATCAGTTTCGGTATTTTTAGAGGGATATATCTCGGTATCGATTCGGTATTTGGTATCTGACTTGACTAAGATTTGCTGATAGTACCAAAGGGGAATTCACATCAGGAAAACGGAATAGGTTGTTGTAGTGTCATTCTACCATAACACTAAAAATGACACTGCCAATGAGCTCAACAGTGGCATTTTTTTATGACCACAAATCATATCTACAGTAATTCTCCACGGGGATCCCGGGAAGTTGGGCACTGCTTGTTTACTGTGGTAAACAATCACTATTTTACTGGTAAAATAGGACCCAGTCACTAATACTTGGGGTGCAAGTCCTCTAAAGTAGGCAACATGGGACAGAAACAATTGACTGACCTTGACTTTATCTCCATGTTGTCACGATTAGCCATTCTGCAGAAGTATGTGACCTTAAACACCAATAAATAAGTATATAAATAAATAAACCTACAGTAATTTTGTGGCTTGTTCTAAAAGCACCTCAATGTTTAAAGACCTATTTCAGATTTTTGCAATCTCAGAGTATGTGCCCAGACCATGCCATCTTTAGGAGGTCCTTCTGACTTGACTAGAAATCACTGCTAAGCAATTGGACATGTATGGTTGTAGTCCAGTGGGTATTCAGGACAATTTCCCAGTCCATTGAGGGTTAACAAAACTAAAAAGAAAATCAGTCACTTCTTTCATGAAACTGAATGTTTCAACTGTTATCAAGTCTCAAAAGGGACTTATAAATAGTAACTGTAGGAAAATTTGAAAATTCAGATTGTATTATTATTCAACAATTGGTTCGGTTTTTCATTATCCCCATGATATCAGTTCGGTTTTTCAGTATATTGCCCATCTCCATCAAAATGCTTGTGCATTCAGTACTGTTTAGGGCACTGAATAAGGAACAGATTTCCACTCTATGTACAGTTTTAGACTCGGGACCATAAAAAATACTAAACCTGAAACTTTGCCCCAGAAACACAACTAATGTTTAAAATAAAGCATTTTGCATTATGGCAGCCATATAAGGAATAATCTTTTGTTTCTGTCTTTTTCTTGAGTTATCAACCCCAAAAAACAAAGGCTAAAAGTGATACTGTGTAAATGGGTGTACCCCATTTACACTGTGTTTGGCCTTTCCTTTTTGGGGTTCATAACTCATGAAATAGACAGAAACAAACGATCATTCCTTATAATTAAAGTTGAAGGGCAATAAATTTAAACACTCTCTACTTTGCAGAGTTAAAATAAAAACCAGGCCGCATCATGCTTCCTAGTGATAACTGAATAAAAAAAGGTATAGTTTTCTAAAATTCTGTTTGAAAGTACCATACATTTCGCTGAAACATGTTCTTGTGACATTAAAACTTTTATTGACCAATGAATTGCATAAGTGGAAAGCTCACACAAAACTTCAATCTCCTTTTCCACTTGACAGGAGAGTGCTTTCATTCAAAGAAACTCAGTTAAATTCAGTTCTGATTTTGATCATTTCCTGAGAAACAGAAAACACAGTTTGTAAATGTAGAGTTTGATATAAACCTGGATGGCATGTAGTTGGTTGAACTTTGTCTCAGAAAGAGTTCATTCAGGCTATTTGGAAATTGGAAAGTGTTGTTCGCGTGAGTTTCATTTGTGGATTATTATGACTGGCCATTGTTTATGTTTGCTTCGGGTAAAACGATGAACGCAGATGATCACCTATTGCATATAAACAAATTGAACAGAGAATATATAAAAAGCATGATGAGGATTTCATTGTTTATTAAATTTTATTTTGAAAGACATTTTAATATGATGAGATAAGCATTAATTACTTTTCATGTTGAAACAACATGAGCATGCAGGGGTTCCTTTCCATTCACACTGTGCAACGTAATATTTTTATACTAAAACCAATGGCCTAGACTTAGCCAGTGCAACTTCAATATTATTAAGGGCCAAACACAAATTTTGAACCCCCCAATCCCCCAAATTTGCATACAATACCGAAAATGAAAAATCCTATCTGGCCCACCATACTTTAGTACTTGCTTGTGCGCAGTACCCAGGAAGAGACCGGAATTGGCCCCAACATCATTCTTTTGTTTGGCCCAAGTCAGTAAACATTTGAACTGACATCTGTGCAATAAATTCTCATTTTTGAAGATGCCAGACACAAATCAATGATGGTTTTCATGGAATCAACAGTGTAGCAGGATGCTGGAAGTGAATAATGGTGATTTTGGATATTCAGGGCTGTAACTTAATAATTTTTATGTAAAATTATTCAGGTTCCCCAATTTCGGGATATGCTTCTGAACATCATCATTATAATATGACTCCACTGTTGATTTGTAAGTATTACTTCCCTTCCCTCTCCTGAACCCTCCTGTTATACTCCCAAGCCCTTTCGGCTTTTTTATTGAAGAATTTTTTATTAAATTCTGGGAGTTTAACTTGTAAAATGGAATAGGTATTCCGTTTATCCCCTATATTTACATCCTGTTCATTTCTGTTCAGGACGTTTTGTATTCTTGCATCTTCTACCAGATGCATTGTTTTATTTTCATATGAAGATCTAGCTTTGCATCAGGTGATTGTTGTCGGTTACTGACTTTTGGCCTTTGTTGTGCCTGTTGTTGGTTAGTTTCCGTTTTTTCCTCTTGACGTTGTTGTCTGTTCAATAACATTTTGGATTCGTATTAATTCAGTGTTTAGTTAAAAACTATTATTGTTTTTTCCATTAGGATACATATTATATCTTATTCTGGTAGTTTGGCTTTCATTTGGTAGTGCTTGTCCACACTTAGGCTCTATCGGGATGCTCATGGGCTCATGAGGTTCCCTTGGGACACTCAGGCTTCATTCAAGATGTTTCGAAAAAAATTTGTTTTTAATTGAATATGAAACTTTTTGTGATTGTCTATGTTATGTTTCCTTGTGATGTGTATTCTTTATTATTATTGGGAGTGCTGCGAAACTAATGTTTTTGGCTTCATTATTATTGTATTTATTATAATAAATGGTATTTAGTGTAAGTCCGGCAAGCCTTGGATTTAATGCTTGTTGTTAGCTGGTAGTCGCGGCCCTCCTTCAAGACTTGTACTATGGGATGGAAACGGGTGTCAACCTGTGTGGTGGGCAGTGAAGTTCCAATGTAGGAACTCTCACCGCTGGCTAATACTAGTCGTTCAGTCTCTTTTTCATAGGAACAAGAACATGGTGATGGTACTTTTGAAACCTGTCTGCTACATGCTGTTGTCATCGCACTCTGATGAGCCCCCGCTCTAATGAGTAAATAGAGCTAGCTGTCAAGGTGCTCATAATATTTAGCTCAGGATTGAGGTCTTTAGTTAGTTCGCTTAATCCACTGCATGCAGCTAGCTCAACCGGTGAAGCTGTCATCCATATATGGGAGCCGGGACGCCGGGTATGTCCATTGTGGTCGAGTAGTATAACGTGGGTAGAGCGAGCACCTCATAATATAAAGCTCACCCAGCGATGATGGCAAAAGGAGAAGCCTGAAAGTTTCTCTACAGGATGCTCATTGAGATCTGGGGTCAGATCGTGAGTTGGAGAACCCTCTCAGTCCCGTTAGCAGTCAGGGTCGACCGTGTCCGTTGCGAGAAACTATAATGAGTCGAAACACGCATCGGGATGTTCCTTCCACACTGCAGCCGGGGTCAGCTGCGGTTATGGCTTCTTTTTCTTACAAGGAAGTGCACGCAAAGGGGATTAGCCTACAAGTTTCTCAATGGGATACTCGGCGAGATCTGGGGTCAGATCACAAGTTGGAGAGCGTTCTCCATCCAGTAAGCAGTTGGGTCGACTGTTTTCTGTTGTGAGAAACTTCAATGAGTTGGAGCACCTGTCCAAAAAGTGCGAGTCGGTATGCTCCTTCCACACTTCATCTGGGGTCGGCTGTTGTTACAGCTTCCTCTTCTTCCATGGAAAAGTATGCTAAGAGGTAGAAGCCTACAAGTTTCTAAACGGAATGCTTGGCGAGGTCTGGAGCCAGACCGCGAGCTGGAGAACCCTCTCCGTTTCGCGTATGCGTATCACAGCATCTCAGTAGTCACAGGTTCTGCCATCAACAGTCTCCAGTGGTGAGCTGTCGGATGGTGCTGGGTTGGTCCAGTCATCTGTACATTTGGATGGTGTTGACCATGTTTTTCAGATGGAACATTCAGATGGTGAGAGGGCTATAGAGGTTTATTCTCCATACCTCACAGAACGGCACATTAAGATTATGAATTTTAATTCATAAGTTCTTCGAATCTTGTTCCATCTGAACAAAAGTCTGCATTTGCTAGGCAAAAAACAGCTTAAGGTACAGGGCGAAGGAAAGATGAAGATCTTTCCTTCCCGGATCTTTCTGCTCAGGTTTTGAAGGCCTTTGGTCCGATTAACAACGCCTCCCTTGGCCAAGCAATAGTATAAGAAAGGCAATGATCTATTCCTTATGAACAGAAGATTGATAGCTCATAGTTTGGCTGAGACAGCTGTCTTGTTTGGAATATTGCCATTAGAAGGAATAAGTACGTCTTTTCCTTCTCGGTGTTGTATTCCTAGGCGCCAGAGGCATTTAATGCTATTGTGGACGCCATAGTAACCTTATATACTGTTAGAGCGGTCTTTTCTTATGCATTAGCAGCTAACATCATAAGTCTCTGTTTAGTGAGCTGTCTAAGGCTGCAGGGTAACACACAGATATCTGTCTTCACTGATATATGATCTCTAGGCTGTGTTAGCTACCCTAAGACCGCTGTCTTTTTGGAATAAGCCTGTTAGAAGGAAAGATTATGTTTTCCTTCTCGGTGTGGTATTCCAAGGCATCACAGGCAATTAGTCCTATTGTTGACGCCTTAGTGTGGTTTATGTACATTAAGAGCGGTCTGTTTTTAGCTTAACTTGACTTTTAACTTGACAAAGTCAAGATAAGCTATTGCCATCACATGTGCAGAAGTCTGTTAGTCTGCGAGTCTGTTCATATTTTTCTTTAGCACAGGCTACACCACATAGTTCTTATCCAATCGTCACAAAATTTCATATACAGGTTTGAGGTTATGTTTAGATGAGAACGTCCCCTTTTGGTCACGATCGGTCAACTTTTGATGGCTTCCCAAGCCCAAAACCCGAAAACCATTAGCACAGTCTACAGGTCGCATTTATGAAGGAATTTTATTGTAACTTGGTAGGATGCCTCTGTATAATATCTAGATGAGAACGTCCCCTTTTGTTGTGATCTGCCAACTGTGACGGCTGCCCAAGCTCGAAACCCAAAAACTTTTAGCACAGTCTACAGGTCATATTTAATATGGAGGGATTTCTTTGTAACTTGGTAGGATGACTCCGAATGATGTCTAGATGAGAACTTCCCCATTTGGTCGCAATCTGTCAACTGTGACAACTGCCCAAGCCCAAAACCCAAAAACCTTTAGCACAGTCTACAGGTCGTATTTATGGAGGGATTTCATTGTAACTTGGTAGGTTCATACTATATTATGTCTAGATGATAACATCCCCTTTTGGTTGCGATTGGTCAGTTGTGATGGTTATAGGGGCCCAAAGCCTGAAAACCTTTAGCACAGTCTACAGGTCATATTTATGAAGGGATTTCATTGTAACTTGGTATGTTTACTCCATATAATGTCTAGATGAGAATGTCCCGTTTTGGTTGCGATCATTGAGCCATGACAGCTGCCGGAGCCGAAAACCTTTAGCACAGTCTACACATCATATTTATGGAGGGATTTCATTGTAACTTGGTAGATTGATTCCAGATAATGTCTAGATGATAACGTCCATTTTGGGTCACAAATGGTCAACTGTGATGGCTATAGGGGCCCGAAGCCCAAAAACCTTTAGCACAGTCTACAGGTCATATCTATGATGGGTAGGATGACTCCAGATGATGCCTAGATGAGAACGTTCCCTTTTGGTCACGATCATTCAACCATGATGGCTGCCTGTGCCCAAAACCCTAAAAACTTTAGCACAGACTACAGGTCATTTTTATGAAGAGATTTCTCAGTATAATGTCTAGATGAGGATTCCTCTTTTGGTTGCGATCTGTCAACCGTGATGGCTACACAGGCCTGAAGCCCAAAAACCTTTAGCCCAATCTGCAGGCCGTATTTGTGAAGGGATTTCATTGTAACTTGATAGGATAACTCATTTTAGAATAATTTCACTGTAAATTGGTAACTTTCATTGTTATACATTAGCTGTGAGGGACTCATACATTAACTGTGAGGGCCACATTAACCCACCCCTCAGTTCTTTAGTACAGTCTACGCCTCATATTATTTTTATTGAAAACATAGCACACAGGGAACAGAAATTAACATATTCCCAATTATCACAATTCTTGTCTTATTTCATAATCCTTTCATAAACATTGAACATTATCCTTTTCATCAAACATAACACACAGACAAGTTAAGCTATAGTGTCATTGACACTTTCATTATATATCATTAGCGGTTAACGTTATAGTGGCCTTATATATTTTACAGCAGTATTTTCTTATACATTGTGGCTAACGTCATAAGTCTCCGTTTAGTGAGCTTTCCAAGGCCGCAGGTGACACAGATATCTGTCTTCATGGAGATGAAAACTAATAAGCTGCGTTAGCTAAGCAGAGACTCCTATCTCTTTGGAATTACGGCCCTTAGAAGAGCGGTCCTTTCTTCCTTACCTTGAGCGACGAATGTTGTAAGTCTCTGTTTAGTGAGCTTTTAAAGTCGCAAGTTTCACGGAGATATCTGTCTTCACAGGATGAAGTGTTTATTAGCTGTGCTAGCTAATCTAAGACTGCTGGCTTCTTGGAATTAGGGCCATTAAAAGGAAAGAGTATGTTGTTTTCTTCTCGTTGTTGTATTCTTAGGTGTCTGAGGCTTTTAGTCATTTTGTTGATGCCTTATTAGAATCAAGTGCAGCCCCCTTTCCCTCAACTTGAGCGACTAACATTGTGAGTCTCCATTTAGTGAGCTTTCTAAAGTCACAAAAATTATGCCGAGATATCTGTCTTCACGGAGATGAAGTCTTCTAAGCTTCGTTAGCTAGGCTTAGACCGCTGTCTTTTGGGAATAGAACCACTAAACGAAAGAGTTCATTTTTTCCTATTCAGTGTTGTTTTCTTAAGTGTCACAGACTTTAGTCTTATTGTTGACACTATAGTAGCCTAGCTAGAATTATGAGCGGTGTTTTTTTCCTATCATTAGCGGCTAGCATTGTAAGTCTCCTTTAGTGAGCTTCTAGGGCCACAGTTAACAGCCATTTCATTGTCTTCATGAAAAGGAAGACCTTTAGCTGCTTCAGCTGGGCTGAGACCAATGTACTATCAGACAAGGTACCGTTACAAGGGAAGAGTTTGTTCTCTCTTTAAATGGTATTGTTTTTGTGTTAGTTATCTGAGGCTTTTAGCCCTATTGATGATGCCATATTAACCTAGTGTGATTAATAAGCTATCTTTCGAATGCCTATAGTTAACTCCTTTTCAGGAATGTATTTCCTGCTATAATAAAAGGAATGAGGCTCAAGGAGTTCATCTAGGTTTTTATGATCTGGTTCCGGAACATAGTTTTTCATCGCCCACTTCATTTTTATCCAATCTATTGTTGTGGATTATATTTCCACTCGATGGATTGGATATTATGTCTATATGGTGTATTATTTGACACCATGGCGTACTGTCTTGATTTCAAGGAATATGTCATTGCTGTTTCAGCAGGTATATTCCTTGCAATAGTGCCGTGTTCATCATGTCCCCCTCCATCCGTAGTGGTATTATGGAGTCGGTCAGAATTGAGGGATCCCTACGGTTTTTATAGTATTCTCGATAACTAACACGAAAGCATTACGAGTCGTGCCAGGTAGGTTTGATTATGCTTGCTTTGACTAACTATAAGCTTTTTAGGTGTGTTACTCTTTATTGAGAATAGTAGCAGCAGTATAGCTTTTGGAATGTAGCGTGAAGTTTCCTTTTCCTATAGTGAAAAAGAAATTTGTCACTGTTCCAAGCTTTAGTATTACTGCACCAGCCTTACTTATTTAGCGATTCATGTAATGTGGATGAAGGGTGTTCCATATGATTTATTATACCCCCGCTTCGAAGAAGTGGGGGCTATATAGGAATCGCCCTGTACGTCCGTCCGTCCGTACGTCTTTCCGGACATGAAATTCTTGTGTGCGCAACTCCTCCTACATTTATCAATCAATTTGGACAAAACTTTTCAGACATCATCACTACTAAGTGAACATGCGCATATTCCAAGATTTTTGATCTGCGACAATTTTAACCAGGTTTTCTCCCTTTGACTTAGATTTATTGTGTCTTTCCATCCGAACAAATTCTTGTGTGCGCAACTCCTCCTACATTAATGAACCGATTTTGATAATGAACCGATTTTGATAAAACCTTTCAAACATCATCTCTACTAAGTGAACATGTCCATATTCCAAACTTTTTAATCTGCGACAATTTTAACCAGGTTATCTCTCTTGAACTTTGATTTAATATGGGTTTCTACATGAAATTCTTGTGTGCGCAACTCCTCCTACATTTATCAATCAATTTGGACAAAACTTTTCAGACATCATCACTACTAAGTAAACATGCGCATATTCCAAGATTTTTGATCTGCGACAATTTTAACCAGGTTATCTCCCTTTGACTTAGATTTATTATGTCTTTCCGTTCGAACAAATTCTTGTGTGCGCAACTCCTCCTACATTAATGAACCGATTTTGATGAAACCTTTCAAACATCATCTCTACTAAGTGAACATGTGCATATTCCAAACTTTTTGATCTGCGACAATTTTAACTAGGTTATCTCTCTTGAACTTTGATTTAATATGGGTTTCTGCATGAAATTCTTGTGTGCGCAACTCCTCCTACATTTATCAATCAATTTGGACGAAAGTTTACAGACATTATCACTACTAAGTGAACATGCGCATATTCCAAAATTTTTTAGCTGTGGCAATTTTAACTAGGTTATCTCCCTTTAACTTAGATTTATTATGGGTTTCTACATGAAATTCTTGTGCGTGCAACTCCTCCTACATTTATCAATCAATTTGGACAAAACTTTTCAGACATCATCACTACTAAGTGAACATGCGCATATTCCAAGATTTTTGATCTGCGACAATTTTAACCAGGTTTTCTCCCTTTGACTTAGATTTATTGTGTCTTTCCATCCGAACAAATTCTTGTGTGCGCAACTCCTCCTACATTAATGAACCGATTTTGATAATGAACCGATTTTGATAAAACCTTTCAAACATCATCTCTACTAAGTGAACATGTGCATATTCCAAACTTTTTAATCTGCGACAATTTTAACCAGGTTATCTCTCTTGAACTTTGATTTAATATGGGTTTCTACATGAAATTCTTGTGTGCGCAACTCCTCCTACATTTATCAATCAATTTGGACAAAACTTTTCAGACATCATCACTACTAAGTGAACATGCGCATATTCCAAGATTTTTGATCTGCGACAATTTTAACCAGGTTATCTCCCTTTGACTTAGATTTATTATGTCTTTCCGTTCGAACAAATTCTTGTGTGCGCAACTCCTCCTACATTAATGAACCGATTTTGATGAAACCTTTCAAACATCATCTCTACTAAGTGAACATGTGCATATTCCAAACTTTTTGATCTGCGACAATTTTAACTAGGTTATCTCTCTTGAACTTTGATTTAATATGGGTTTCTGCATGAAATTCTTGTGTGCACAACTCCTCCTACATTTATCAATCAATTTGGACGAAAGTTTACAGACATTATCACTACTAAGTGAACATGCGCATATTCCAAAATTTTTGAGCTGTGGCAATTTTAACTAGGTTATCTCCCTTTAACTTAGATTTATTATGGGTTTCTACATGAAATTCTTGTGCGTGCAACTCCTCCTACATTTATCAATCAATTTGGACAAAACTTTTCAGACATCATCACTACTAAGTGAACATGCGCATATTCCAAGATTTTTGATCTGCGACAATTTTAACCAGGTTATCTCCCTTTGACTTAGATTTATTATGTCTTTCCGTCCGAACAAATTCTTGTGTGTGCAACTCCTCCTACATTAATGAACCGATTTTGATGAAACCTTTCAAACATCATCTCTACTAAGTGAACATGTGCATATTCCAAACTTTTTGATCTGCGACAATTTTAACCAGGTTATCTCTCTTGAACTTCGATTTACTATGGATTTCTGCATGAAATTCTTGTGTGCGCAACTCCTCCTACATTTATCAATCAATTTGGACGAATATTTACAGACATCATCACTACTAAGTAAACATGCGCATATTCCAAAATTTTTGAGCTGTGGCAATTTTAACTAGGTTATCTCCCTTTAACTTAGATTTATTATGGGTTTCTACATGAAATTCTTGTGCGTGCAACTCCTCCTACATTTATCAATCAATTTTGACGAAACCTTTCAAACATTATCACAACTAAGTGAACATATGCATATTCCCAAATTTTTGATCTGCGACAATTTTAACCAGGTTATCTCCCTTTAACTTGGATTTATTATGGGTTTTCAAATGGGATTCTTGTGTGTGCAACTCCTCCTACATTAATGAACCGATTTTGAATACATGTTGCACATTGTAAATGTGTTTTTCCAAATGTAAACCATATATGTGTGGGCTCTTTAAGTATTCAGTGCTGTTCTGTGGAAGGCCACATGCAAATACAAATTTCAACAACAAAAAATGATCTTTATGTATACATTTCCTTATGGCCTTTGCCTACATGATCAGAAGTGCATTCCTCTAAAAACCCAAAGCGGGGGTATTAATCACCTTCAGTGACAGTTCTAGTTTGTTGACACCCCCTCCCACCCCCTCCCTGGGGACGGTCTGTGACAGGTTTTTTAATCGTATCCCGTTCCAGGTTCTGAATCCAGTCTTCAACCAGAAGTGCTACACAAGGGGAATCCTATTATCATTGGTTTTCGACCTATCTATGTATTCCAGATGTGGCATGCATTTAGAAGCTTGCAATTTTAATAACCGGGATCACCACGATATAGCCTTAACTGCTGATGTGACATTAAGCACCAATAAATTAATTATAATTAATAACCGGGTGCCTTTTAGGCGAATATTTATATGTTATTCTATACCGCTTTTTCACTGATTCCAGGCCGCTTCCCTCTTTATTTTGAAGATTATTCCTTCAAAAAAAAGGAGGGGGGGGAGGGGGGATTTCTCTTTACCTTTTCTGACCTTATATTAAGTGTGTAACTATGAGTGAAGCTGTTATCGTCTGTAGATTATTCTGATCGTATGTACAGCTTGTTACATTATATACGGCATGTGTTTGTGGGCATTAGGCTCACTCTTGGACATGCTTTTCCTAATTTTTAGTGTCTTATTCTGGACCAGCCTTAAAATTGGCTCGTTACACCCAATTAGTATAATCATTTATGCTAAGTAATAGGGAATTACTTGAATATTGCTCCTTATTTCGGTTGTACGTCTTCTCTATTGTTTATGTATAGAAAGACATATATGTAATTCCTTAAAATTACACTTTTCACCTTGGGAGTTCTAATGCAGGCTAAGGAGCTCAATTTTGGTTTGCTATTCCTTTAAATCCTCGGCTCCCTCCTGCCTTTTTATGATTCATCTAAGTCTAGGCCATTGGTTTTAGTATAAAAATATGATAAAATTAAAGTAATTTGTATATTTTTTATACTTACCAATCGCCTAGACGGGAATGGCCCTCCCATGAGTGGGCACTCATACCTCCCCGCTGAGTTATAACATTAGTAGGCACAACTTGGAAGAATGATGTTGGCGCCAATTCCGGTCTCTTCCTGTGTACTGCGCATACGCAAGTACTGAAAGTATGGAGGGCCAGATAGGACTTTTAATTTTCGGTATTGTATGCAAATTTTGGGGATTGGGAGGGTTCAAAATTTGTGTTTGGCCCTTAATAATATTGAAATTGCACCAGCTAAGTCTGGGCCATTGGTAAGTATACTCTCCCAAAAAAGAAAGTGTGCATGCTAAAAAATAACACTAAAAAAAGATATATATCATTTTCATTCATGGAAATTTTATTCAATCACAGATGAGTCAATTTGTGATCAACACGAGAAATTTCATTACGCTACGACAAATACTCTTGGTGCCATGGAGAGTCAAAGACACTAAGGGTCCAACACAAAAGTCACACACTCAATATCTGGTATGACCTCCGTCTGCATCGACTACTGCTGTGCATCTACGCCTCATGGAAGCGAACAAGTTAGCATGGAAGTGGGTTAGGGTAGGGTTAGGTTAGGTTAGGGTTAGGTTAGGCTAACCCTAACCCTAACCCTACTCTACACCACTGCAGTCGAGCACGATAATGACATAACGTCAAAATCGGACAAATTGCAGGTCTTTGAGGACGTAAGCCATATTCTCTCAGGCGGTTGATTAATGTTTGAGGATGTATCCGTCTCAGGTTAGGGATGTTCCTGGCTGTCGTCGTTGCTGTTTGTTGCCGGTTCCGGAGATGGACGACATGGATATACCGATCTTGTGCATGTTGTGCATGTCGATGGACTAGCCTGTCTACAGTGTTACGGTGGCAGTTCAAATGCTGGGCAACCTCTCTGTGTGTTCTGCCAGCTCTAATCATACCCAGGGCAAGGAGACGTTGATTCATTGTCAATCTTGGCATGCTAATGTGGAGTCGTTTTAACAGCAGCGCAAGTTTGAATGTGAATGATAGGAAGGCCTTACTTTAGTGTTTAAATACCCAAGGATTCACACTGCTGCATGAATTTTCAGACTCTCCACGTGCAAAACATGCCTTTTCACAAACGTGCAGCACGCCATTTAACGTTAATGCAATTTTAATGGGGAAAGCTGTTTTTATGTTCAATATAACTTATTCATGAACAGGTTAACACTCTTTACACCTACGAAATTATTTTTTTGGAGTTTGATCAGTTTCTGTAATGCACACTTTCTTTTTTGGGCGAGTATATAAAAAATATATAAATTACTTTAAATTTATCATTTTTAAGACAGACATTGGGGGCGTGGTTTAGGGTGGGTCTAAAAGCGTTTTTTCGGTTCATTGTGTTATGGAAAAAAAGAAAGAAATACTTTAACCAATCATTTTGCCTGAAAATGCATGAACAGAAAAAAGGTTTACTTATAGTAGTTTGTTCCTGGAATACTGTTTTAATTCTTTTAGTTCCTGGACTTTTCACAATCGATAGTAAGACAGGTATCATCAGGACTTTAGTGGATCTTGACAGGGAAAATCTCACAGAAGCATTTGTGACATTAAATATTAAGGTAAGTTTTAACTATTCTATAATGAGGTGTGGTATCTGATTTTAGCATATACCTATCATTGATACGGACATGATTTGGTCATCGGATCTCTCCTGCAATATCAGATGGAGTGTGATTTATTTATTTATTTAAAAGAGTTTAATGACACTTTCGACAGCCAGGGTAACCTTGTGTCAGGCAGTTTTACAGGTGGAGGAACCTGGAGTTACTAGAGAGAACTGCTCAGCAATGGCAAGCAACTGTCAGACTCCCCAAACACTAACTCCACACATGCAGGGTTAGCATTGGTTGAAGACAAGTGCTCCATTGATGTGCAGTACGCCTTAGTACACAATGCCACCTTGCCCCCACATTGGAAATTGGAAGTGTCTTGCCCGAGGACACAACATGGTTGCCACAGGTGGGATTCTAACCAAGGACCTCTCGGTCTGTAGACTGCATCTCTACCTACTGAGCCACCGCACTCCTGATGGAGTGTGATACTACTGATATTTGCAAAATTGTGATACTGCAAAATCAAAAACAAGGTTGGTGAGAGAGAATTGAGACCTCTTCTTACACCTCGCATCATAAAATGTGTTCCAAATCTGCAAACCATCAATCGATTACAGTTTTTTATATCTCCATCGTTGTACAGATGTTGTCTAACCAACATAAAATTTGTGCTAGATACATTGATATCTATGCTTGATTAGATAGATTGAGTCCACCCAATCCAGAATAGAGATAAATGTCTTGCCATAGCAATGCAAGCAGCTACAAAAATGTTTGTCACCTGCTTTCATCCTAAATGGATTTGACAAATTCTGAAATTGAGATGGCAGTTGCACTTCTCCTGAGGCCAGGTATATAATGAAATTTTCATCAGTAAAGTCAAGCTTTCTGGTGAGCGGTATTGCATCGAGTTGAGGACCTTCACCAAGCAGTATTACATTCATCAATTAACGATGTTGACGAGTGTGGTACTGCTTGATGAAGGGCCTCAAGGTTATTCAGAATTTGTAACAAAGCGAATTTATATAAACAAAAATTTATATAAACAAAATATTATTTGTGTTTGGCTGAATATGAAACATGAACCAGGAAAATTACTTTTGATCTGGTATTGTCACTTTCTGAAAGCCCTGATAGTGGCTTGTAGCACTCAACCAGTTAATTACCTTACAGAGGATACATTCCTGATCAGTTTGAAAGAGGTGAGGTATCAGGCATCTTCAGAAGCAACACACCCTTTGTGGGACCCTTAGGTGATCAGGTATACAGTTCCACAAGCCTGGGCCCACAGCGGAAAATGCCTAACTGCCTGCAGTAACCATGTTACCAGAACTTTGAACAAGGTAGTTAGATTTGGCTGATCATATCCTCTATACCTTCCTGTATGAAACATTCCTATAGGAATCAAAATAGGATTCCTGTAGGTTTCCTATAGGAAATTGACATGTTTCCTGTAGGAAACTTCTAAGTAATTTGTATGGAAAATAGTAGGATCAAGTAGGAAACACAATATATTTCTATAGGATCCTATAGGAATATACATGTAGCCCATTTCAATTAGAAGAGTTTGCCTCAGCCAACTCTTCTAATCGACAGGGCTACATGTTTATGAAACTGTTTTCATTTGGCTGAAATAAAAAAAATCTGCTTATTAAAAGAAACAGACTCTTACTTAAATTCAACTATAATTTACTAATAAAAAAATGCTTTCCTATAATTGTAATGTATGGCCTATAATATTAAATCCTGTGGAAGTCGTAAACATTTTGTTGAATCTGAAGAGACTGAACTGTTAAAGGTGAGAAAAGTTCCTATAGGAATACTACATCTCCCAATAGTTCAATAATTAAATGAAAAATCCTATAGGAATGCATACAGGATTCCTGTAGGAAAAAGGACTCCCATAAATTTTCTGTCGAACACTCATCATTCTTATTGGAGTCCTGTATGATGCTTATATTTTCCTATAGAAAACATGTAGGATCATATGGGACATTTCCAGACAGGCTGGCACATAATGGTTAATAAATTCACACAGATTATCTGGGTGCAAGTTCATTGAGAGATTTGATCGTAGCATGAGGATCTTGAAAACAATTCTGTGCTCAGTTGGCATCCACTTGAGCTGAAATGAAAATGGTGTTATTACACCCCCGACTTGAAAAGTCGAAAGGGTATCTAGTGGAGACCTCTGTCCATCTGTTCGTCCATCTGTCCGTCCATTCATCCTGTCCATTCGTCCGTCCATACCAACATATTTTTATACTAAAACCCGATGGCCCAGACTTACCTGGTGCAACCTCAATGTTATTAAGGGCCAAACACAAATTTTGAACCCCTCCAGTCCCCAAAATTTGCATACAATACCAAAAATTAAAAGTCCTATCTGACCCTCCATATTTATAGTACTTGCGCATGCACTGTACCCAGGAAGAGACTGGAATTGGCACAGACATCATTCTTCTGTTTGGCCCAAAGTCAGTAACAACTGAACTGACATCTGTGCTTTAGAATCTCATTTTTGACAGAAATCAATGATGGTTTTCATGGAATGAACAGTGTAGCAGGATGCTGGAAGTGAATAACGGTGGTTTCGGGTGTTCAGGGCTGTAACTTTATAATTAGCTCCGCTGACAAAGTCAGCAGAGCTTTTCTTATACTGATTCGTCCGTCGTCTGTCGTCCGTCTGTCCGTCCGTCCATGGTCAACATTTTATTTGTCCGAGCCATAATTTCTAAACCGCTGAATATTTTTCCACCAAACTTCATAACAATATGTATTATCAATAGACGGTGTGTCATCAATTATTCTGCGGTCTGTAAATCCACAGGGTCAAGGTCACAGGTCACAGGATCAAGAAAATCTTAAGATATTTTTGATATTTTTTTCGGCTAAAGTTTGTAACAATATTAGTATTAGAAAACATGCCCATGCGATCAGTGACCCTCAGCGGAGCTCTCTAGGCATGACAGGCCTCTTGTTTTTATGTGAAATTATTCATGTTCCCCAATTTCAGAATATGCTTCTGAACGTCGTCATTACAATTTGACTCCACTGTTGTTTTGTTAGTATTACTTCCCTTCCCTCTCCTGAACTCTCCTGATCCCCATGTTTACGTCCTGTTCATTACTGTTCAGGATGTTTTGTATTCTTGCATCTTCTACCAGATGCATTGTTTTTTCTTCATATGAAGATCTAGCTTTGCATCAGGTGGTTGTTGATCGGTTACTGACTTTGGGCATTTGTTGTGCCTGTTGTTGGTTAGTGTCTGGTTTTTAGTCCCCTACAGGGGGGGGGGAGGGGAGGGAGGGGGGGGGATTCAAGTTTGTTCAAGCCAAGTCCCTGGGTTCATATTTGGGCTCACTGTGGGAGCCCAAATGATAACTTAGTTCAAAATGAGGAATTTACTTTAAAAATCTTCTTCTTCAGATCCAACAGTCAGAATGTTTTTATATTTGGTATGCAGCATCCTTAGGGGGTGAGATTCAAGTTTCTTCAAGCCATGTCCCTATGTTCATATTTGGGCTCACTGTGGGAGCCCGAAGTATAACTTAGTTCAAAATGAGGAATTTTCTTTAAAATTCTTCTTCTTCAGATCCAGCAGTCGGAATGTTTTGATATTTGGTATGCAGCATCCTTAGAGGGGTGAGATTCAAGTTTGTTCAAGCCATGTCCCTAGGTCCACATTTGGGCTCACTGTGGGAGCTTGAATTGTAACTTAGTTCGAAATGAGGAATTTTCTTAAAAAATCTTCTTCTTCAGATCCTGCAGTCGGAATGTTTTGATATGTGGTGTGTAGCATCCTTAGGGGGGTGAGATTCAAGTTTGTTAAAGCCAAGTCCTTGGGTCCATATTTGGGCTCCCTGTGGGAGCCCGAATTATAACTTAGTCAATATGAGGAATTTTTCTGTAAAAATCCTCTTCTTCAGATTCAGCAGTCGGAATGTTTTGATATTTGGCATGCAGCATCCTTAGGGGTGAGATTAAAGTTTGTTCAGGCCAAGTCCCTGGGTTCATATTTGGGCTCACTGTGGGAGCCCAAATGATAACTTAGTTCAAAATGAGGAATTTACTTTAAAAATCTTCTTCTTCAGATCCAACAGTCAGAATGTTTTTATATTTGGTATGCAGCATCCTTAGGGGTTGAGATTCAAGTTTCTTCAAGCCATGTCCCTATGTTCATATTTGGGCTCACTGTGGGAGCCCGAAGTATAACTTAGTTCAAAATGAGGAATTTTCTTTACAATTCTTCTTCTTCAGATCCAGCAGTCGGAATGTTTTGATATTTGGTATGCAGCATCCTTAGAGGGGTGAGATTCAAGTTTGTTCAAGCCATGTCCCTAGGTCCACATTTGGGCTCACTGTGGGAGCTTGAATTGTAACTTAGTTCGAAATGAGGAATTTTCTTAAAAAATCTTCTTCTTCAGATCCTGCAGTTGGAATATTTTGATATGTGGTGTGTAGCATCCTTAGGGGGGTGAGATTCAAGTTTGTTAAAGCCAAGTCCTTGGGTCCATATTTGGGCTCCCTGTGGGAGCCCGAATTATAACTTAGTCAATATGAGGAATTTTTCTGTAAAAATCCTCTTCTTCAGATTCAGCAGTCGGAATGTTTTGATATTTGGCATGCAGCATCCTTAGGGGTGAGATTAAAGTTTGTTCAGGCCAAGTCCCTGGGTTCATATTTGGGCTCACTGTGGGAGCCCAAATGATAACTTAGTTCAAAATGAGGAATTTACTTTAAAAATTTTCTTCTTCAGATCCAGCAGATGAATGCTTTTGATATTTGGTATGCAGCATCCTTAGGGGGGTAAGATTCATGTTTGTTCAAGCCATGTCCCTAGTTCCATAAAATTTGTCTCTCATGACTTCATTCCTTTGTAGTGTTGATGAACCATGTCCAACTGAATGTGATCCCAAATACTTCTTTGAACCACTTTGGCTGGTGAGCGATTAAGGCTCTATGGGGCCTCTTGTTTCTATTAAGATACATATTATATCTTATTCCGGTAGTTTGGCTTTAATTAGTTAGTGCTTGTCCACACTTGTGCTCTATCAGGATAACTTTGGGCTCATGGGGTTCCCTTGGGGCACTTAGGCTTCATTCAGAATTTTTTGAAAAAATGTTTTTTAATTTATTTCGAAAATTTTTGTTATTGTCTTTGTTATGTATCCTTGCGATGTTTATTCACTAATATTATTGGGAGTGTAGCGGACTTATGTTTTTGGCTTCATGATTATTATTATATCCGTTATAATAATTGGTACTTAGTGTAAGTCCAGGAAGCCTCAGGTTTAAAGGCTTGTGGTTTGCCGATAGTCACGGCACTCCTTCAATACTTGTACTATGGGATGAAAACATTGAAAATGGATGTCAACCTATGTGGTGGGTGGTGAAGTTCCGATGTAGGAGCTTTCACCTTTGGTTAATACTTGTCTTTCAGTCTCTTTTTCAGAGGAACAAGAACATGGTGATGGTACCTTGACACCTGTCCATTACATGCTGCCGTCGCCACATTCTGATGAGCCCCGCGCTGGTGAGTAAACAGGGCTAGCTGCCAAGGTGCTCATGATGTTTGCACAGGATTAAAGCCATAGAAGTTTAATTCTCTGCATGCAGCTAGCTTGCCTGGTGAAGGAAGGAAGAAGTTCTTTCTTTCCTGGTTCAGTCTAGGCAGGTGTCGCAGGCCTTCGGCCATGTAGACAATGCCATATTTAACCTCTCAATTGTGAGGAAAAAGGGCAGTTTCTTGTCAACATCTTCCATAAATATGCCATTCCTTGGACCACATTCATTTAAAACGGTTGGAGGGATGCTGCCCTTGTGTCGTCATCACTTATAGATGACAAGGTGAAAAGTTCTCTCCGGGTTGCTCCAGTCTCTGGACATACTATCTTTGATGACAGGCTTTCATTAGTATATGAACAGGCTACTGAGAAAGCGTCCAGTGCTCTGCTCTTGAAGTCGGCTTCTCAACAACCCGCTTCAGCAGACCGAGGTAAGCGAGAACGTTTCAAAGCAAAATCATCAAAAGGGAACTCCTCGAGAGGGTATAAGAAACACTCATACAATTACTCCGAAGGTTGTCAATACAGCGACTTGGGAAAGGGGCGTAGGTCTGATCGGGACTAACGATCAGACGCCCATAAGTCGGCAGGGCGAGGATCTTTGTGGGGAGGTTGTAGTTTCTCATCCCATAAGCCTCGCAGGTCCTACAGGTGATGCTCAAGACCTCTATTGCTTGCCAGTGGGCAGAAGGTTATTAAACTTTGCGCAAAACTGGATAGCAGTCACGGAAGATCAGTGGGTGAGAAGTGTAGTCTTGGACGGCCTACAGCTATCATCCCGCAAAACCACCACTAACGAGATGTCCTAGTGGAGGTACAGGCTCTCTTATTAAAGGATTCAATAGAGGTCATCAAGAATCAAATTCTCAGGGTTTTTACAGTCACCTGTTCCTCGTACTAAAGCCAGTCGGCTCGTTCCGATAGGTAATAGACTTGAGCTGGATAAACAAGCTTATCGTGGCTCCAAACTTCTATATGGAAACAATTCGGTCAATAAGAGCGTGTATTCGAGTGAACGACTATGCGGCAAGCATAGATCTAAGGATGCTTTTGGTACATCCGGCATTCAGAAAGTACCTACGGTTTGCCATACAAGGGAAGGTTTATCAGTTCAGAGCAATGCGCTTGGGTCTGAACCTGGCTCCCTGGGCATTCACTCGAATAATGAACTTGGTAATGTCATACTTCCGAGCTCATTCATCTGCTGTAATGTCGGCTCACTTGGACGACATTCTGCAGAGATACGACAACAGAATTATACTTCAGAGCGATGTTCAGAGTCTGCTTCTATTACTTCTACATCTCTGTTTCATTGTAAATGAGAAAAAGTCGGATCTAGCTCCGTCCAAGTCGTTCACTCACTTGGGAATGACCTTCGAGACTCACAACAATCTGGTTTGTCTGCTGTTACCCAGAGCAAAATTGGTCAGTTGTTATGCTCACTTTCTGCACTCAGATGCATTAACAGCTGTGCGGAGTAGCTGCAGATCTTATTCCGATGGGCCGTCTGCGAATGCGTCTCCTTCAGATATTCTTTAATTAGAACTGGAGTGCAAAGACGCATTCGGTCGAAACCAGTATTGTTTTAATGGACCTAGTAAAACAAAAGGTTCAAAGGGCAGATCTTCAGAGGTTAACTCAGGGAGTTCCGCTGGAAATGCCGGATCCGGTTTTCACGATTATGACAGATGCGAGTCAGAAGGGCTGGGGGCACAACCCTAAGTTCTGCAGACTGGAAGTGCCAGAGTCATTGGGACTTTTGGTTCCTAGAGAAGCACATAAACATCAAACAGATGATGTCAATATGGCTAGCACTACAACATTGGATTTGCCTAACAGCGAACATCCGCGTTCTAATTCTGTCGGACAATTCGACAGTAGTTGCTTACCTCAGGAACCAGGGCTGCACTCACTTGATTCCATTATGTGAATTAACGGAGAGGATTCTCCTATATGTCATGATTCAGTGCGTTCATCTCTCTGTCCAACATATACCAGGTCGTCTGAACGTATTAGCAGACTTGCTCTCTTGGAAAGGTTGCCTGTTGCCATCGGAGTGGACTCTCAACAAGCGAATATTCAGACACATTTGCTACCAGTGGGATCGTCCCATGATAGATCTTTTTGCGACACACCTGAACAATCAGTTACCGACGTTTGTGTCGCCATGCCCAGATCATTGAGTGTACGCAGTAGACACTCTGTCATTCATGGGACGGGATGATAGCATATGTATATCCTCCAACTCCGTTGATTCAGCATATTCTGTTAAAGATCAAACAATCTCATTGCAAAATCCTGCTCGTAGCACCTCTGTTGTCACAGAAACCTTGGATCAATCTTCTCAGGTGTCTGTTATGGGACACTCCCCGAAAGCTTCCTCCATGAGACGATCTTCTTTATCTTCTTTATCAGGGGAAGTCCTGCACTGCATCACAACCTGGAAGGTCTCAACCTTCACGTATTTCCGTTGTACGGTCCATCCTGCTTGGGAAACAGTTTACAGGACGCGCAATGGACGCAATTTCTAACTGTAGGAGACCCTCCTCTTTATTAAACTACGCAGCAAAGTGGAGGGTTTTCTTCAGTCAATAGATATATACAATCCGTCCATACCAAATATTGCCGATTTCCTGGTCTACTTGTTTGATGATCTCAAACTGCAGCCCGTCAGTATTAAGGGCTATAGGTCTGTGTTATCAGATACTTACGCTCATCATGAGAGAGAACTTGGATATTGGATCAAATATTTCATTATCCAAGCTAGTTTGAAATCAATAGACCTAGAACCCTCAGCTTAATTCCTAAGTGGAATTTGGCTCCTTTTGTGCCGTTGAACGTTGTAGAGATCAAATTCTTGACAAAAAAGGCGTTTCTCTTAGCCTTTGCATGTGCTAGAAGAGTCAGGGAATTTCATGCTTTATCTGTTGATGAATCTCACTACCGTAGTGTGGCTGATACCATTACCCATCACTCAGGAAGTGTGGTTTTCGACTTTCAGACAAGCGGCCGGAGCCTGTTGTCCTCCAAAAACCATAGATTTTTGCTGTGTCCAGTCAGGGCTATGCGCATTTATAAACATCGATCAGATTTTGTTAGAAAAGGAAGAAAACGTTTTTTTCTTTCATCGATTCCTAACAGAAAGGATATTTCTGTTCATGCCCTCGCTAGATGGATTAAGTTGGCAATACGCATTGCCTATGAAAATCTATCTTCGGATCAGTGTTCTGTTAATAAGATATCAGCACATGAGGTTAGAGCACTGTCCACTGATCTCATAAAAGCTGCGTACTGGATACAGCCCTCTTCATTTCCCCAGCTTTTCCTGAGAAATTTAGAATCCATCTCCGGTGACCTTAGATCTTTGGGTCCTCTTTCTGTTGCTCAGAATGTCATCCATTAATGGTTACATCTATAGGTCTTTAGACAGTCCATTCCAGCACTGATGCTGTTCCACTGCCCTCTTTGTTCTGAGAATATTTACCTCCGAACAAGGGGAAGGGGGACGTCCCTTATGATCATCTGGCTTTGTAGTGAAAAGCAAGGGAAAACCTCCTCTGGTGTCAGTAATCGTTAGTCGGTGCTTGGATGGTTTTAATGTGTAGCTCGGTGTGAAGCAATAACTATGTCTCATTTATGTATGGTTTTTAAAATGTAGCTCACTGTGAAGCATTTGTATATGTCAAGTGTTAAACGGGCGTAAATATACAATCCACGGACACTTTTAAATGAGTATAAAGAGTCTCATTCTCTGGACTGTCTTTATATGTTGGTTTTCCTTCACCGAATTAGCATAATGGGTTATGCTGGCATTAAATGAAGAATTATATATTATGTAATACTCAATTACATTGTTGGTGTTATGCCTTTCTCTTTTCTCGTAAAAGAGAAAGATATATACAATTTCTATCTTCTCCTATTCTCCTGTGGGAGCTATTCTTTATTGAAGTAATTGAGAGATTGGATTTTCCTTTAAGTCCTAGCCTTTTTACGATTCAGCTAGTCTGGGCCATTGGTTGTCATATAAAAATATTATAATTTTTAAGTTATTTGTATATTTTTTATACTTACCAGTGGCCCAGACGGGTATGGCCCTCCCATGAGTGGGCGCTCATACCTCCCACTGTTTATAACATTTAACAGGCAATCTGTAGAAAGAGTGATGGTTGGCGCCAATTTTGGCATGCGCAGATCTGAAAATTATTGATGACCATTCGTCGAATTCCGTCTGTGCATACATTCTCTATTTTTGGCTTCATTATTCGGAATGGTATATTCTTTCTTCGAACAGTCATTGGTTTTAACGGACCTAGGAACAGTGAATTGTTTGGGGGCGGTCCGTGACAGGCTTTTTAATCGTATTCCGTTCCATGTTCTGAATCCAGTCTTCAGCCGGAAACGGTACACAAGGTATATTCTTATTCTTATATATTTGAACGGTTACAATTTGGAGGTTCATTATTGGAATTAATTGTAAACTTGAACTTGGTCGCCTGTTCGTTTGCTTAGAAGTGTAAAAGTTCTGTCAGATAACTTTCCATTGGGATTCAATTGGACAAGTTTAAGGTTGTACATATTGATATCACCAGTTTTCGACCTATCTACATGTTCCGGATGTGGCATACGTTTAGAAGCTTGAGGCATTAAGCATGAATAAATTAATAATAATTAATAGCCAGGTGCCTTTTAGGAGAATATATATATATTATTTGGTACTGCTTTTTCACTGTTTCCAGACGGCTTCCCTCCTTGTTTTGAAGATTATTCCTTCAAAAAAATGGGTGGAGGAGGGGGTGATTTTCTCTTTACCTCTTCTGGCCTTATTGCAAGTGTGCAACTATGAGTGAAGCTGTTATCGTCTGTAGATTATTCTGATCTTATGTGCAGCTTGTTACATTATATATGCCGTGTGTTTGTGGGCATGTTAGTCTCTCACTCTCAGACACGCCTTTCCTAATTTTAAGTGTCTTATTCCGGACTACCCTTAAAATTGGGGGCTCGTTACACCCAATTAGCATAATCATATATGCTAAGTAATTGGGAATTACTTGGATATTGCTCCTTATTTCGGTGGTATATCTTATCTATTGTTGTATAGAGAGACATATAGGTAATTCCTTATAATTTTATAATCCTTTTCACCTTGGGAGTTCTAATGCAGCCTAAGGAGCTGTAGTTTGGTTTGCCATTTCTTTAGTCCTAGACCCTCTGCCTTTTTATGATTCATCTAAGTCTGGGCCATTGTGTTTTAGTATAAAAATATGATAAATTGATAGTAATTTGTATATTTTTGTACATTTTTAATACTTACCAATGGCTCAGACAGGGATGGCCCTCCCATGAATCGGCACTCATATCTTCCCGCTGAGTTATCACTTCAATAGGCACAATTAGGAAGAATGGTGTTGGCACCAATTCTGGTCTCTTCCTGGGTACTGCGCATGCGCAAGTACTAAAAGTATGGAGGGCCAGATAGAACTTTTAATTTTGGGTATTGTATGCAAATTTTGGGGATGGGGGGGGGGGGGGTCAAAATTTGTGTTTGGCCCTTAATAATATTAAGGTTGCACCAGCTAAGCCTAGGCCATTGGTAAGTATTAAAAATATACAAATTACTATAAATTTATCATTTTCCCTTGTATCTCACTGCTACTCCAAATTTCATTTGAATCTTTGGTATTGTGATAGAGCATCGTGCGGGAACGATACCTGTGTAGCGTGAGTTTCTTCCACATATTTTTTTCCAGAGTTATGGCACTTTCTCACTCTTTTGACTTCGAAAAATTTTTGCCGTCAGGGGCATTAGCATCGCTTTGCGATGCAAGCCTCATGCATGACAGTTCTTTTTGCTCATGGTTACTATTCTTCTGACAGCAAAGTTCTGGATATAAACAGAATAGTTAACAAATAAACACCAAGGGTAGATCATGCAAATTTTCTTGCAATTTGTCAGAGTCTGAGGGCTTTTAATCATTGCGACCGTAAAATTGGTTACCCATATTCATTTGAGGTGAAGGATAGTCAAACAAAATTACCATTTGATCAAGTTGGGCCCTGTAATCTGCTGTCAGCTTTTTAACAGAATACAAAACAGTGTCAACCCAACAAGACAAATCCCAACAAGACGAATTGGTAAAATATCCCAACAAGACGATCCCAACAAGACAATCCCAAGACGAATCCCAACAAGACGAAAAAAATTTTCTCATTAAATGTGGGGGAAATTTACTTTAAAAAGAATGTGTACATCACAATGTATGCTATTTGAAGTATTTTAGGGTTTTATTTTATGCATGTGTTTGGGAGTTTTGTTGATAAAATAGATACAAAAAAACTGTACCAAATAGCGTCTTGTAACAAAGTGTGGTGCCTCTGTTAACTGGTAGCGTGGTTTTTTTTGGTTGTAAAAATTTTGTTCATATATTATTGCCTTGTTAAAATAATGGGAGAGTGCCTATAGGCACTCTCCCATTATTTGTAACAGGACAGACCCCCCCCCCCCCCCCCCCCCCCGACTTAATATCACATCAAAAATTGATTGAAGTACATCTACAGAATATGAAGCCTTTTAGCTCTGGTACCCACACTTAAGGATAAATCCTCAAAATGAGCTTCCAGCACTGAGCCAGTTAATTGAAATCTCTTTGTTCAAAAGTAAGCCATGTTTGCAGTTTACGATGGAAAACCTAAAAAAAATGTGTAACAAAGTCATTTTAATTAAATTCGTCTTGGTGGGATGACCATTTTCAACATTCGCCTTGTTGGGATTCGTCTTTGTTGGGAGTAAACCTACAAAACACCTGATCAGATACTGTCAACAAAATATCTTCATCACAATAAAGGAATCATGGTTTGGGCAGAAATAGTAAATTATTAGGCCTAAAAAAGTTAAAAATCTGTTTCTCATGCCCTGCCACATGGTCCTTTTGGCTGCCGCATGCTGTTTTATATACAACCAATAAACAATGCAAGCATAAAAAAATTAAAATTAAATGGCTCATGTCTGATATTTTACCCTAGTTAATAAAATTTATAAATTTGTCTCTTGAGTGCAACAAGGCTAAAGCATTGCAAAGATTTCTTGCACTCAAGGGTCGTACCCCCCACACTCCATGCTATTCTGTAGAGGCCTAAATCATAAAACAAACCAAGAATATGAACTTAGAACAGCCTTTTTTTTAACTTATAAAATGTTGATCCATTGGTAATAGGTGTGTTGTCACCCCATCATGAGCAGATCAAGGAAAATACTACTTTTGTGATCACATTACTGTAATCTTCAGCAAATAATTTCCTTTGTAGGCCAGAGAAGTTATATCAAGTGGACCGGAGGTTTTAGGTGATGACCCACTGACTACAGCCATTGCGACTATCCGAATAAATATTTTGGATGTGAATGATGAGGTCCCTACATTTGACAATAGTCATTATACAATAACTATTTTTGAGGACCATAAAGATGGTACTGGTGTAGGTGTCACTTTGACTGTTACAGATAGAGATCAGGTGAGTTATAAAAGGCATTTGATATTATTATTATTTGATGAAATAACATTGCAGTTGGTAGTGTGTTTTGAAAGGATTGAGGTTAAAATGAGTCAGTATGTTAGAATTGTAACTTTAATTAACTTTTTCACAATATCTATAACTGGATTAGATGAAACACTTTTCATCTAATCCAGTCATAGCTATTGTGAAACAGCCATGACTGGATTTGATGAAGAATGCGTAGATATATAACCCAATTTATTGCACGCGTACGCTTTTATTAGCTTGCCTGACTTTCAGTCAGGGAAGCTATAGTGATCACTCACCATCCGTCGTCCATAACATGGTGTTTGCGTCTTCTCCTCCAAAACTGCTCAACCAATTTAATTGAAATTTGAGATAATAGTTTGTTATGACATCGCATTTTGATTTTGTTTAAATCAAGTTGCCTCCCCCCCTTGGTAGGGCCACGCCCAAAAAGTGTGCTTAAATCTTAAAATATCTTCTTCTCATGAACCAGCAGTAGCAGAGACTTGATATTTGGTGTGCAGCTTCCTTTTAAGGTGTAGACTCAGATTTCTTCAAGTTTGAGGAGCTATATTTGCCTTCGTTATGGGAGGGACAAGAAGAATTTTTGCCCGAGAGGCTAATTTGAACCAAATTTGATATGAGGGTTTTTGGGTCATAAGTACTTAATTTATGCCAAAAAAATGTTCTTGTCGCCCCATGGGAACAGCAGGAGCTGAAAATAGAAAACATTTAAAACGCCCATATCTCCAAAACTACATGGCACTGAGAATTCTTATTTGGTGTGAAGCTTCCTTAAGACCAACAGAATGGAATGGTCCAAAAGAATTGCTTTCGGTTTTATCATAGGGTACTTTTTTCAGGACTTTTGAAAAAGTGCTGGATTAGCATTTTTCAACACTGTGGGTAATGGAAAATACATTTAAGACTACTTTTCTGCCAAACCACTGCTCCAAAACCTTTAAAATTTCACATGTAACATCTTTGGAAGATAGTTTCAAATTTTTATTGAAATCAAATCCCTGGGTCCATTTTGGTCTTTCTATGGGGTCCAAATGTTTAAATTAGTGCTGGATGAGGAATATTCTTTAAAAATCTTCAAATCTACCAATCAGAATCTTTTGATATTTGGTAAGGAGCATCCTTAGAGGAGTGAGATTCAAGTTTGTTCAAGCTAAATCCCTGGGTTCATATTTGGGCTCACTGTGGGAGCCCGAATTATAACTTACTTCAAAATGAGAAATTTTCTTTAAAAATCTTCTTCAGATCCAGCACTCGAAATGTTTTGATATTTGATATGCAGCATCCTTAAGGGGTGAGATTCAAGTTTGTTCAAACCAAGTCCCTGGGTTGATATTTGGGCTCCCTGTGGGGGCCCAAATTATAACTTAGTTCAATATGAGGAATATTCTTCAAAAATCTTCTTCTTCACATCTACCCGTCAGAATCTTTTGATATTTGGTATACAGCATTCTTATGGAGGTGAGATTCCAGTTTGCTCAAGCCAAGTCCCTGGGTTCATATTTGGGCTCCCTGTGGGAGCCCGAATTATTACTTAGTTCAATATGAGGAATATTCTTAAAATCTTTTTTTTTAGATCCATTGGTCTGAATCATTGGCTATTTGGTATAAGCTTTTCTTAGGAGGGGCAGATACAACTTGTTGAAATCATTCCCTGGGTTGATATTTAGGCTACATGTCAGGTGAGCACCCTCAGGCCTTCCTGTTTTCATAAAATACACACTTTTTCTGCAAATATCGTAGCGAACAATAATTTTTTTTGTATTGTCCTTGAACAATACAGATTATGTGCACGGACTATTTAACTATTTCTTTTTTAAGTTTGGGTTATTTTGGCAATAATTTGTGTTTCTAATATTTTTTAGTAAACTGTAGGCATGCAATAAATACAGAAACAGCATATGCGTTCGAACTGTCATTTTTTACTGCACAGATCGATTTTGGCAGAGGAATAATATTGAACAGGAAGCCAAAGGCTTCAAGTTCACTATTATCCCTCCGCCAAAATCTATCTTAATATTTTTTTAGTAACTTGTAGGCATGTAATAAATACACAGGGTTTCCACTAGGGGTAAATTTGTGGGTCCGGTAGTTTAAAGAAAGTGAAACTCAGACGCCAAAGGCGTCTGTTGCTCATGCCGAAGGCACGTGCCTATAGATAGGGGTTGGGGGTGTTCCCCCCCCCCCCCCCCATGAAAATTTTGATTTTTAGGTGCTCTCTGGGGGCATTCTGGTCGCTAAAATGCTGAATAATTGATGTGGAAAATATGTATTTTTTCCTCCTACAATTCTCTAAATTCCCACGGGACACACAATACTACATTTGGTCGGAGGTTTCATAAAAATACAAACCCAAAACAACACAAAATCCACAAATCCTAACAGTGACTGAGCTTTGTTTACAACCGCTTGCTGTAATATTCGAAAAGAACCATGATGCAGACGTGTGACGTCATGCACATGCAATTACCATACTGACTCATGTAGAAGCCCAGGGGGTGCTTTGTAAGCATGTTAATCAGCACTGCAAATCACCCCCTTGAAAACAGACAAACATAGTCTGTTTAAAAATAGCTGTTTTTTTAAATATGTACATTTTTCACAAATAAAACAAAATATACCTTCACAAAAATTCAATAAAAAAATTCATAATATGAAGACCAGATAAAATTTACACAGCGGAATATGAATAACAAAATAGTTGCCTCCCTTGGCAACATTCGAAAAATTGATTTTACACTGAAAGTCATAACTTCACATGTTGCAGGGCATGGTGAAATGATAAATGAGCATGTTTTATTGAACCAATAAGTCATAAATCATATCCATGGTTATATTGTTATATAATTCTCAAATACCAGAGTTGTAATTATTTTTTATTTTTAATTACCACTTTCTCATTAATTTTCTGAACACCCGTTTTTCACAATGAGTTGTGCACGCTCGAAAGAGACAGTGTTCTTTCACAATGAATTGTGCACCGCTCGAAAGTGGCAGTGTTCAATCAGTATCTTTCTGATGATATTGAACCACTGTGAAAACTGTGAAAACTATATGTTGTGGGCGTGTTTCAGACAACTACTGACAGCAGCCTGCACTCTCATTTGAAACAAGTGACAGCTACCAAAACAAGTACATCATTTATCGCTCAAAATAAAAGCCAGTGATTTCGGACCAAACACGACATTTTGAGTCCGAAATTTTATAGGCGACGTTTAGGATTTGAACTTTGTTTCTCCCTCTTGTCTGGGGGTTATAAGGTATCAGGTTGTCGCCAGTAATAGTAGGCATAGTATACAACATAATTATGCCTATATTATGTGGAAACAAAGGATCCCGATTGTCGTTACGATACAGCATTGTACTCGACATTTTAACCACCAGCTTTTCTGACTGATCATAGTATGATTGGTGGGTGAGCGTGGTGGCTCAGTTGGTAGAGGTGCAGGCTGCAAGCCAAGAGGTCCTCGGTTCGAATCCCATCTGCGGCAGCCGCATTGTGTCCTTAGGCAAGACACTTCATCTCCATTGCCCGCGTGGGGGCACGATAACGCCGTGTACTAAGGCGTACTGCATGTCGATGGTATGCATGTCTTCAACCAATCTAACCCTGCCTGTGCTGCAGTGCGGAGTTACAATGTTGGGGAGCTGGTGCTCGTCGTTGCTCGGTGGTTCTCTTCGGGTACTCCGGCTTCCTCCACCCGTAAAACTGTCACGGTCATGATTAACCATTGTGCATAAATATGTGACCTTAAACATAAATAAATAAATAAATAAATAAGTATGATTGGCGGGGGGAATGGGTCCGGTCGACGGACCCGCTGTCGGTCTAGCGGAAACCCTGAAATACAGAAGAGTATACGTGTTCGAACTGTCCTTTTATTTACTGCATTCGATCAGTTTTGACGGAGGGATAATATTGAACTTGAAGCCTTCTGTCCTAAATGTTTGATAAAGTTTAATATTTCGTAAAGTTTGGGCAGTGTGTTCATAACAATAGTGTGATTTTTGGCTTTTAAATATTACCTGGATATTTTAGCTGTGACAAGCAGCTCTACATGTGGCAATGTAAATCTGTCTGTGACCAATGAGTTTTTAAACTCAGTAACATCTAAAATACTTGGGGAAATGCCATTATATTTGGTATGCAAGTGTTCCTTAGTGATGTCTAGCTCCATGTCTGTGCAGGTAATATTCAGTTTTTTTGTCAGATGTATTGCCCTTGATGGACATCTTGATCTATCGCAACTTAGGTGTGACCTCACAATTTACTCCTAGATTTCTAGTTTGGGCCTCTGGACATCCTTGAACAGTCTTGTAGGGCCCTGAGCAGCTTTGAGATTCGTTTTTATTTCAAATTTTAAGTTGATATTCGATTCAATTTGAAATCAGCTGCCTGATTTGTTTCCTTTCAAATCTTTACACAGGAATATAGCTTGGTATTAGTCATTCTCGTTGTCTCACAAAACGTATAGTTCATATTGAATTTGTACAGAAATAAGGCTGAAAATAAAGACCGAGTGTTATTTCATCTATATTAACAGAGCATCTGACCCATGCCACCTCCCATGCTAATTCCATTCTTGCTAGTCTCTACCACTGTCAAAAACAAAGTTAAAGTTTCCAATGTTGACCATGAGCTGATGCTAGTGGCTAGTCCTGTGCAGTGCTTTAGAACTGGTAAGTCTCCCACTTGTTCCTGGGTAATACAGTTGAACCCTCTTAATTGAATAGCCACTTTGCCAGTGAAAATTATTCCGTTAACAGGAGTATTCAGTTAACAGGGATTGTGTCACTTTCTTGAATTCTAGAGATAAACCGAGCATTTATTCTATTATATCTTGTTTGACAGAGCTCCATGAGCCCTGTCAAACAAGATGTAATAGATTAAATGCCTGTATTGGATGTACTGAGGCCAAATAGGTCTATAAACAAAGGAAAACTTGGAGGAGTCAGGGTAATTTCTTGACAGGTTACAAGATTTTTTATTCAATGAACAGGTCAAATTTGTACTGGAGGTATGGTAAATGGTTTTGTGTTGGGAAATTATATTCAATTAACAGGGTTATTCAGTTAAGAGATATCCAATTAAGTGGGCTCTACTATATTCGAACTACATCATCAAGGCATGCCTTCCAGGAAAAATATGCCTTAATGATGTAGCTGGAATATTTTATCATTCGGGACATGAGCCATCAGAGTTGGAACAATAAGGTTTACAGTCTCCTCTTTGGTCATCTCCAAGATGCCCAGAATTCAATTCGAGATGTGATTTGATATAACAATAACATGACTTTGGAGGGCATTGTGGTTTATTAACGGCCCAACAGGTGTGAAAAACAGCCCGATAGCTTATAAAAGGCCCGAGACGAACGGCCCAACAGGTGTGAATAACAGCCCGATAGATTATAAAAGGCCTGAGAAGAAGTCAAGGGCCGTTAATAAGCTGAAGGGCTGTTATTCACACCTGTTGGACCGTTAATAAACCACAAGGCTCGACAAAGTCATGTTATTACTATTATTACCACTGGGAGTCTGAGAAAGTTTTGACCCTGTATCTTGCATGGCATTTTTAAAGTTTTCAAATCACCTGCATTCCAATGTGTTCTATGAGCCTACTGGCGCATAGAACACATTGGAACTCCGGGGACGAGATGATAATATCATCTGTTGTCAAACAAACTGGTGTCACATGATTATCACATGATCGGCACCGGTACCCTTTCAATTGCAACGAAGTTAGAAAACTTAAAAACAGACCCGATGCTTACCGCTTTAAAGTCAGGAATAAAGGATTACAATGTATACAGACTTATTTACATAGATACAGCTGCTTGTTCTTATGGGGCTAACTTTACTCAACATTTTACATATTTATTAACTGGTAGAGTGCTGGAAGCCCATATTTGGGCTTTACTCTGATGTACAGGGACTCTAATATAACGGCTTCATACTCCGTGGATATGCTTCATATTATCTTCGAAGTGAAATTATTTAGTCTGTGTAGATTTGCCTTGTTACAATTTATGGGGGAGTGCCTACAGGCACTCTCCCATAAATTGTAACAAGGCAAAGACATGTGAACAAATTTTGATGGTCTAAAATAATTTAGCACTCCACCAGTTAATTAAAATAAAATCATATTGTTTACAAGTTGAAGCCATTTCCATTTCCGAGTGAACGACAGCAAGGAACAAAAATCATGTGATGTGTCGGGCTGTTAATGAGAGTTTTCACTCATTAATGGCCCGACATGTCAAGTGACCTTTTTAAGTTGACTGTTACATTGTTGTAATGCCCTGTGAAACTTTGTTAATGTACTAGAGAACGCCCGCTAAAGTGGTAATAATTTTGAATAATAGACCCGATTCAATTTGAGATTCTATTTGAATCAAAAACATGTGATTCGCAGGTCCCTACAGTCTTGAATTACTCATCTCCTGCTTCTGAAAACTTTGGAAAAATATAACAGAAATGTCCAAGAAACTTCTTTAATTGACTGCTGATTCATCCACAAACCCTGAAGTTGGACATTCAGTCCTTACCTTTCCTGGTTGGGAAATATAACAAATTAATGGTTCTTATTTAGATTGCCCTTTTAGTTGAGCATCAAAGTTTAAACTTGTATATATTTTTGTACTATAAACCAATGGCCCAGACTAGCTGGTGCAAACTCAAAGTTATCAAGGGCCAAACACAAATTTTGAACCCCCCCCCCCCCCCCATCCCCCAAATTTGCTTGCAAAACCAAAAATTAAAAGTCTTATCTGGTCCTCCATACTTTTATTCTCCCTGCACGCGCAGCCGCCAGGAAATGACTGGAATTGGCGCCAACGTTATTCTTTGTTTGGCCCAAAAGTCAGCAACAATGAACTGACATCTGCGCTCAAAAATATCCTTTTTTGAGGATACCAGACACAAATGAATGCAAGAATTGGTGGATCCAAGGCTGTGATGATGGAAGTGTTCAACGGTGGTTTTAGACGCTCAGGACTGTAACTTAATAATAATTATAAAATTATTTCATGTTTCCCAATTTCGAGACATATGCCTGACGTCATCATTTTTATGCCCCCCCCCCCCCCCCCCAACTTAAGTTGGGTGGCATATACTGATTGAAGTGTGCGTGTGTCCGTCCTTGTGACCGTGTGTGTGTGTCCGAGCCAATAACTTGAAAACGGTTAGGGCCACAGTCATCAAACTTCACACAATTATAAAGGACCATGGGAGGATGTGTCACACACCATAGCCGGGTCCGTACCTTCAAGGTCAAGGACACATTTCAAGGTCACACTAAAAATTGGTCAATATTCGTGTCTCAGCCATAACTCAGAAACGAATCATAGTACAATTGTTAAACTTTTTACAAATGTTAGGACAGTCAGAAGGTGTGTCATGTATAATAGTTTCTGCCGCATCTGCAAGGTGGAGGTCACAATTGACCTTCATATGTTCAGGGTCACAAATCGTGTCTCAAGCATAACTCCAAAACTATTATGGCTACAATCATCTAACATCGCTCAATTATAAAGGACAACGGGTGGATGTGTCACACACCACAGCCAGTTCCGTAAGGTCAAGGTCACATTTCAAGGTCACACTGAACGCGGTTAGGGCCATAGCATCAAACTTCTCACAATTATAAAGGACCATGGGAGGATGTGTCACACACCATAACCGGGTTCATACCTTCAAAGTCACATTTCAAGGTCACATTAAAAATCGGTCAATATTCGTGTCTCCACCATAACTCAGAAACGAATCATAGTACAGTTGTTAAACTTTTTACAAATGTTAAGGACAGTCAGAAGGTGTGTCGCATATAATAGTTTCTGCGGCATCTGCAAGGTGAAAGTCACAGGGGGGGGGGGGGGGGGCATGTGTTACCTTAGTAACATTTTTCTTGTTGATAATGATTCTTCCACGTTTGTTAAGTATTCCTTCCCTATCCTTCCATGAACCTTTCCTGTTAAACTCTTAAGCTTTTTTGGCTTTTTTATTGAAATTTTTTATAAAATTTCTTGGAAGTTTAACATGTATTACTGAATATTCTGTTTTTCCCCATGGTTACATCCTCACCCTAGGGGTGTTAGGTCATTTAGTCTTGCATCTTCTATCCTATGTATCGTTTTTTCTTCATATGAAGATCTACTTTTGCATCTGGTAGCATTTAAATTGGTTTCTGACTTTGGGCCTTTTTGTGTGCCTGATGTCTTGTTTCCGGTTTTTTCATTGACTTTGTTTACATTGAGAATGTCCTCATATATATGTAATATTTATATTCTATTGCTGTAGAATTACTGTAGGATACATGGATTATTATTCTGGTAGTGTACCTCAGTAAATTTGGATTTTGTCCATACTTAGGCTCTATCAGGATGCCTTTGGGCTCTTAATGTTCCCTTTGGGAACTTAGGCGTTTTTTTTTTTTAAAACATTTTCAAAAAATATATTGAATTTAATTTTGATTGCTATTATTCATGTATCTTAATTATATATTTTGTTGTGGTGTTTGGAGGAGTGATGTCGACTTTAGCCGATGCACTCCTGCCTGTGGACTCTAGTCATTCTCGTGTTCACTGGGATGAATAATGTTGGAGATGGGTGTCGCGATACGTTGTTGGCGGTGAGGTTCTGAGGCCAAGCCTCTCACCGCATTATAATTCATTTTTTCAGTTTCTATTTCAGGGGAACATGAAAAATGGTGATGATATTCTGACACCCATTTAAGTGTGCTACCATCGTCGCGCTCCGTTGAGCATATAGAGCTAGCTGCAGTGCTCATGCAGACATGTTAACTCTCCCGGAATGCCCGGGATTCTCCCGGAATTAGCTATCCCCTCCCGCCCTCCCGCCCGGGAGTCAATTTGGGCCAAAATCTCCCGGAAAGTCGACATACCAGACAAAAACTGAATCCACCAGCTTTTGTTTACAAATACAAAAGCATGTGCTCTACTCTCAATGGCAAGGTCATTAAGTTTGTGTGAAACGTCACCACTTACGTAAGAACTGGTGACCAATCTCTTTTCTGTCAATGGCCGCGTTGTGATTATTTGCAACACGTTTGAAGGCGGATTAAATGAATTTGAGATGCAGGATAATTGCTGAAATTGATTATATATTAAAGGCACACCTTTGCTTGTATACAGGTAGCAGTCAAATCGAAAAATAAGTTCCATACGCATAAATTTTGTCCAATCGAACATGTGCAAAAATACGCACAAATTTATTATTGTGCATTTTGGATTTCACTTTCACTTCAGATAATTATAGTCAATTTTGCAGACAAACGGCTCAAACATATGAGTTGCCGTAATTTTCAATATATTGGGAAAAATTTCCAATTCGCAATTTTCTAAAGCAGGCTGTGAAAAAAATTATGTTTTTGGTGAAAAAAATCTCTAAAAAGTTGCTAATTTACGGCACTTGGACGTTTTTTCATTCGTTGTGATAAATGGACAATAAAATAAATTAAATATCCCGGAGATGTTTCGTCCTGGGCTGGCTGTGGCATAATGTTCACGTTTCACTGAAAAATGATCACCCCATTCCAAATCCCCTTCGTAAATGACCAACTACTTCCAGTGAGTACCCGGTGTGGTTAGGTGGGGCACTGGGCTTTGGCAGATCGAATTACCACAACAACCGGGCTCGGGGTGTGCCTAAACACCACAGATCGCCGCAGCTTACCGCAGGTCACCGCAAGTACCCATAATTTCCCAAATAGATCCAAAACTTCCAACACAGCGTCAAAACTGATATAGTGCTGAAAAGGTCGAAAATATCTCCAAACATTTTGTGCATAAAACCATTGAAATATGGATGTCATTGGAACAACTCAGATATTGGCACATGACCACATCCATATTTTTGATTTCTGTTTTTCTCTATATTTCTATGTTTTGGCTTTTGAAAGGACAAATTGTTCAAATAAAACACATTAGGGTAGAATGTTTAATGTATGTGTTTGTGTGTGTGTGTGTGGGGGGGGGGGGGGGGGGGAGGGGGGGGGTGGTAACATGGAAAAATTATTGATGTGCTGCCCACGTGCAAAAATCTCACTGACAAGCATCCGAGTCTCACTGGGAGCTCATCAAAATCTCACTGACAGTCACCTCGAGAGGTTAACAGGTCTGGGTCACTCACCACCGGTTAGTAGAACGTTAGCGTATGTTCCTTTGATGTATTGTTGTTGGACTGTTTCCTGTTATGTCTGTGTGTGGGGGTGGGGGGGGGGTGGTATTTGGTATTAATTTGTATTTAAAATTGATCCACACGTGGCTTCTACGCGCAAAAAAAAATCTCCCTGAAAATCATGTCATCTCCCTGAAAATTTTCTTCAATCTCCCTGAAAAAAATTTTGGAAGGTTAACATGTCTCTGCTCATGATTGCAAAAGTTAGGTCATTGTGTTAAGGGTTTTAATCTCTTGCAAGCAGCTATCTTGACCCGTGAAGCAGTTACTCCGTTCGTGGGAGCCATGACACCGGGCAAGTCTGTTGCGGTGGATGGAAGTGTAGATGTGGGTAGAGCGAGCACTTAAATATAAATAAGCTCACCCAGCGACGATGGAAATAAGGAGGAAGTCAGCAAGATTCCTGTACTTGGCAAGGTCTAATAGACCCTGAGCGGGAGAGGCTTCTCTTTAACCTAACAACATTTGGGGCCAAATGTTGTTATGAGAAACTTGCACAAACTGGAGCATATGTCCGCCCTGACTGCTCAGGATGCTCTGTCTAGTCTGCAGCCAGGGTCAGCTTCAGTCAAGACTTCCTCCGCTATGTTTCACAAGCCGAAAGGAAGTTTTCTGGTTGAAAACTTGCACGAGACGGAGCTTACATCTGCCCGTCACTCGGGACGCTTTGTCTAGTCTGCAGCCAGGGTCGGCTTCAGTCACAGTTTCCTCCGCCACATTAATAAAGCACACACGACCACAGGTTAGCTACCCGACTTCAGATAACCAGTCATCTGCAAGAAGATGGAGCCTTTCTTCACCCTTGAAGTCGGACCATCCGATAGCTAGCGATCCGAGGCATCAATCAACGGGACGCTGGGACAAGAGATCTATCTCCAGATCTTCATCCCACGAGCAGCAAGTGGTGGGAAAAACAGAAGACCGCTGCTCCTCAAGCCTCAGGAATGGATTTTCTGCCGCAATTGCGCAGCTATTAGCAGCATCCCAGCTAATGCAAGAGGAGCCTCCTGCAGACTCCAGTGTGAGCTGTTGGACGGTGCTGGGTTTGGTCCGGTCAATTGTGCATGTAGTAGAAGCCTGAAGTTTCTCTACGGGACACTTGGCTACATCTGGGGTCATATCACCGTTTGGAGAACCCTCTCCATCCCGTTAATAATCGGGGCAGACTGTGTTCGTTGTGAGAAACCTTATTGAGTCGGAACACACTGTTGCCGGGGCCAGCCGCAGTTATGGCTTCTTCTTCTTACTTGGAAGTGCACAAAAGAGGATTAAGCCTAGAAGTTTCTAAGCGGGATACTCTACAAGATCTGGGGACAGATTAAGACTGCAGAGCGTTTTTCATCCCATTAACAGTCAGGGACGACTGTTTTGTGCTGTAAGAAACTTCAATGAGGAGGAGCATCTGTCCTATGTGACGAGTCAGGATGCTTCTCCTGCACTTCAGCCGGGGTCGGCTGTGGTTACGGCTTCCTCTTCTTCCATGGATATGCTCGATAAGAGATAGATGCCTAAAAGTTTTTGATGGAACGCTCAGTGAGGTTTGGAGCTGGTGCGAGAAACTTTAGTGAGTTGGGACGCCCGTTCATGCTTGCGGTTCAGGACACTTCTTCCACACTGCAGCCGGATTCGGTGGCAGCTATGGCATCTTCCCTTGCTTCATTAATGAAGCGCGTTGACCACAGACTAGCTAGCTGACTTCGCAAGTTTGGATTGATAGCTAGTCATTTGAGACTAGTACTACCGTTTAACAGATTCTGATGGTGAGCTGTCAGATGGTGCTCCGTAGGTCCAGTCATCCATTTAGTCGGATGGAGTTGACCATATTTGCAGTTGGAACATTTGGATGGTGAGAGGGATACGGAGTGTGAGTCTCGATCTCACAGAAGGGCACTTTAAGACTAGGAAAAGTCTTAAGCTCTTAAGAATATTGTTTAGACCTTTAGGTGCTACATCTAGGCTGAGTTGGTTGTCCTATCGGACATGATACCATTTGTTAGAGGAGGTTATTCTCTTCAAACCGATAAGGTTTGGTGTGAGTTATTATGTATTTGTTCATCACGTCCTTCTCAGCTCTTAGTGGCATTATGGAGTCAGTCAGACATGAGGGAGCCTTGCGGTTCCTATACTATTTCATGACTAACACAGGAACAATTCAAGTAATGCGGGTGGGGGTTCAATATGATTTTGAATGTGTTAAGAGGCGATTACCGGGCAAGACATAGTTTTCTTCCCATAAGCCCTGTATGCATTTAAGTATATACATGCATTTCATGACTTCTCGATTGGCAGCTGGGTTGTGTTCTATGGCGACCTCATGGGCACATCCACTTTTTAGTTAGATGGTTTCCTGTGGTTCTTCGTCTATATGTCATATACGAGCATATGATTCATCATCAATAAATTGTGAGCCTTTGGGTACCTGGAGGCTGTCTAGTCAGTTAACTGGTATTCAGATGATTACATGCGGGTTTTCAATGCTCACGCGCATAATAAACGCATATTTTTACACAGTATACCAATGGCCCAGACAGAGCTGGTGCTAACTCTAAAATATCTAGAGCCAAACATAAATTTTGCCTACCCAATCTCCAAAATTTGCATGCAAAACCGAAAATTAGAAGTCCTATCTGGTCCTCCATACATTTACCCTCTGTGCATGCGCAGACATCAGGAAGTGACCGGAATTGGCGCCAGCACCATTCTTTGTTTGGCCCTTGTCAGATAACAACAAACTGACTTTTGTGCTTTTTAAATCTCAATTAATAATGATGCCAGACACAAATCAATGGTTAATTTGGTGGATCCAAGGACCCAACTGGATGAAGAAAGGAAGAAACGGTGGTTTGAAACGTTCAGGGCTGTAATTTTATAATATTTATAAAAATTAGTTCATGTTCCCCAATTTCGGGACATGGGCCTGACGTCATCATTGTTGATAATGATTTTTCCACTGTTGGTTAAGTATTCCTTCCCTACCCTCCCTTGATTCTCCCCAGTTAAACTCCCAAGCTTTTTGGCTTGTTTTTTTTTAATTTTTTTTTATAAAATTTCTTGGGAGTTTAACGTGTTACACAGAAAGTTTATGCTGTATATCCCTAGGGTTACGTCCTCACCCTTTGGGTGTTTAGGCGTTTTTAGTCATGCATCATACATCCAATGTATTGTTTTTTCTTCTGATGAAGATCTTGCCTTACATCGGATAGTTCAAAAATCTGTAACTGACTTCGGGCCGTGTTGCCTGGGGTCTCGTTTCCAGTTTTCAGTCTGACGTTTACATTAGCAACGTTCTTGATTTATATGTAGTTTCCTATTTATTATATGGTAGGTCTGTTGTAAGATACATTATACAGTCCCGTAGTGTGGCAGTTAATTTTTTTGGATGAAAAAATTAATTTTGTCCACACATGGCTCTTTTGGGATACATTTGGGCACTTCGTTCCCTTTGGGAACTTGGGCTCTTGTCAAAATTTTTCGAAAAATTTTTTTGTGTAAACTATTTTTCGATTTATATTTTGAATGTTTTTTGTTATGTATCTTTTTATATTATTTAATGTGGAGTTCCTGGGAGTACGATCAACTTAGTTTGCTTCATTATGTAAGCATATTGCTCAATAAGCAAGGCGAGGAAGTCTTTCCTCTTATTTACATGTAGGTTGCCTTGCTTGTAGTCGATGTACTTCCACTAATTCTTGCTCAACATGTGTCGCATGGGAAGACAAACGTTGCTGACGGGTGTCACGGTACGTTGTTAGCGAGGGGCCACTGCCAGCCCTCTTGCAGTGAGAGGCTGCCGCCGGTCCTCTCACCCTAAGGTCGTTCTAGTTTTTTAGTTTCTATTTACAGAGGAACAAGAACATGGTGACGCCGTCAGAGAGTGTGCTTCCATTGTCGCATTTAAATAGTCAATCAGAGCTAGCGGCAAAAGTGCTCATGAATATTAGGCAGGGCAATAAACCACTGTGTTCCAGATCCCTGTTGCCAGCTAGCTCGACTGGTGAAGCGGTACACCATCTGTGGGTACCGTGATGCCGGGTGTGTCCGTTCAGCACCTACCAAGCACACACGACCGCACCTTGGCTACGTGACTTCTGATATCTAGCCTCCATCGCCGAGAAAGTCACTCTTCATCAGAGAAGTCACACCATACAATAGCCAAGAAGACAAGGCCTCATTCATTGGGATGTCCACAGAAAAGAGCTATCTCGGACACACTGTCCCAGGAGCAGCCGGCGCCATGCAACAGAAGACCGCTGCTCCTTAGGCCTCCATAAAGGACTTGCTGTCACAGATTGCACAGCTCATCACAGCATCCCAGCAAATGCAGAAGCAGACAACGGCAGTCTCAGAACTTGAGCTGTCGGAGGGTGCTGGGTCGGTCCAGATATCTGCGCTTTCAGATGCCGATGACCGTGAGTATAATCTGATTCAGTTGGATGGTGAAAGGGATTTGGAGGAGAATTACCCTTCCCTTTCGGAACAACACAGGGTGGTGATAGCGCTTATGCATCGATACTTCCCTGAGTTTGTTCCTGAGAATCAGAATGCTGTGACAGCTCGAAAGCAGCACTATTCAGTAGCTAAGACGAGGCCTCATATATCGGGACGTCCAGAGAAAGAACCGTCTCGGACACACTGTCACGGGAGCAGCCGGCGGCCAGAAGAATGCTGCTCCTCAGGCCTCCGTTACGGTTTTGCCAATGCAGATTGCGCAGCTCATCGCAGCATCCCAGCAACTGCAGAAGCAGTCAACGGCAGTCTCAGAACCTGAGCTGTTGGATGGTGCTGGGCCGGCCCAGTCATCTGCACGTTCAGATGCCGCTGACCGTGATTTTCAACTGATTCAGATGAATGATGAAAGGGATATGGAGGGAGATTACCCTTCCCTTTCAGAACAACACATGGTTGAGATGGATTTATTCCATCAACACTACCCTGAATTTGTTCCAATGAATCAGAATGCTGCGACTACTTACAAGAAATCGCTAGCGTTGTTGCACGCTGAATTTATCCGGAAAAAGAGGAGGAAATGTGTTTTCCGGTTAAGTATAAACAGGTGTCACAGGCCTTTGGCCTTTTAGACGACTCCATATTCAACTTTCTAGTGGAAAGAAGTAAGGCGGTTTCTTGTCATCATCTTCCGTAATTTCACTGATCAGAAAACAGGAAAGATGTATTGAGTGTTCCTCTGCGTTTGAATGAGTAGGCTAAGGACCTAGCTATGGCCTTACCTTCGTCATTCATTATTCGCTCGGTCACAATTGAGACAGTATTTCTTCATTCAGAGGGAATTTAGACTCACTGTATTACGAAGATCACCTTTAAGGCCTGTGACGCAATGTCTCTACGGAAAGGAATTGATGGACGTTCGTACCTCAATTAGAGTCCTTTCCAGGGCTATTATATTTATCACGTATAACTCTGTCTTAACAGTTGCTAATTCGGAGTTAAACAACGTAACAGAGCACTTGCTTCGTCATCCTTAATAGATGACAAGATAAAAACTCTCTTCGAGTCGCTCCAGTTTCCGAACACTAAGTTTTTGACGATATGGTTTCATTGGTTTATGACCAAGCTGCAAAGAAAGCATAAATACTCTGCTCCTTACTTTGGCATCTAATCGACCCGCAATAGCAGAAAAAAGTAAGGGAGGACGTCCTAGACAGAAGGTCACCAATAAGGACTCCTCCTGAGGGTATAGTTAACCCTCCTATAATTACTCTAGGGATCGTCATACAGCGACTCGGATATGGGGCTTAGGTCTGATCGAGACTACCGGTCAGACGCCCCTAAACTGCTGGGTCGAGTCTCTTCGCAAATGAGATGCAGTTTCTCCTTCCGTAGGCCTCGCAGATACTACAGGTGTGGGTTAGGATCTCCAATTCTTAGCAGTTGATGGATGGTTATCAAGATTAGCATCAACTGGATAACTATTACGAAGACCAGTAGGCGAGAAGTGTGCTTTCAGACGGCCTACGGCTATCTTTCTGAGAGAACCACAACTAATTTAATGTCTGACGGACAATGCTTCCATCAAATCCTTGCATAAGAGTCTCTCCAATCGGAGGTAAAGGTTCTCTTGACAATGAAAGTAATAGAGGTCGTTTAGAATCAAGATTCTCTAGGATTCTGTAGTCACCTGTTACTCATACCGAAGCCATAGAGCTCGTTCCGACAGATAATAGACTGGAGCTGGATAACAACTTTATCAAAGCTCTAAAAGTTTATTTATGGTTATCTTTAGTCAGTTGAAGTGAGCGCTCGTGTGATTGACTATGCTATAAGCATAGATCTAAGGATAGCTTCGATCTGAAGATAGCGCCCTGCGCTGTCACTCGAATATTAACTCAGTAATGTCTCATAACAATCTGGTTCATCTGCTATTATCCAGAATGAAATTAGTTTTATGCGACTGATAGGGTTGTGCTCAGCAGCTATGCATCTTGTTTAGATGGGTCGCTTATGCACCCCTCCCCTCCAGTTATTCTTACCCAGAACTGGAGTGTGGCAACACATTTGCTCAGGACCAGTATTGTTTTAACGGATCTAGTAAACAAAAGGTCCATATTGGGGCAGATATTCAGTGGTTAACTCAAGAGTTCCACTGCAACTGCCAGATCCGGCTTTCACGATTATGACGGATATGAGTCAATAGTTTGGGGCACGACCCTGAGTCCGACAGACTCGATATGCAGGGGTCTTGGTACTCTCGGTTCCTGGAGAAACACATAATCATCAAGAATGATGTCAATATTCTTAACACTACATCAATGTGGAAACTCTTGTTCAGATATTGTTGGACAACTCAATAGTGGTAGCGTACATCAGGAACCAGGGCGGCACCCACTCAGTTTTGTTATGATACCTAACAGAGAAGAATTTTCATGTTCATCTCTCTATCCATCATATACCGGATCGTCTGAACGTACCAGCAGACTCACTCCTCTGAAAGGTCACCTGTTTCATTTGTATGGACGCTCAACATGCATTTATTTATACAGTTTTGCTACCAGTGGGATCACCCCTTGATTGTTTAGTTTGCGACGCACCGGAACAATTAGTTACCGTCATTTGTGTCACCATGCCCAGATTATTGAGCGCATGCAGTAGACGCTCTGCAAAATTCATGGGGAGGAATGATGGGATACACGTATCCTCCAATTCATTTGATTCAGTAGGTTACGTTTAAGTTTAAACAGTTTCGTTGTGAATCCTACTAGTAGCACCTCCATTGTCACAGAAATCTTGGATCTCTATTCTCAAGTATCTGTTATAGGACGCTCCCCAGAAGCTTTCTCCCAGAGAGGGTCTTCTTTCGGGGGAAGTTTTATTCTTCACATCCTTATCTGCCCATAGTGGCATAATGGAGTCAGTTAGACGTAAGGGAACCATCACGGTTCCCATATTTTTCTGTTAACTGACACAAGAACAATTCAATTAAATAATGCGTGTGAGGAAATTTCGTTATGACTTCGAATTCCCCACCTCACTCACAAACACTGCCTTATGTGTTTAGAGGCAATTACCGGGCAAGATGTAGTTTTCTTCCCACAAGCCTCATATAATTTAATACATGCATACTATGCATTTATGTCATGTTCTATCCTTGTAGGCTGCATAACCAGTTAACTGGTATTAAGATGATTACATGCTAAATATAAATGCTCTTGTGCGTTATTATTATTAGGCTAACACTTTATTGTATTTGGTGGACCTTGAAATCATAATCTATTTTGGGGACGGTCCATGTAGGAGCCTGTTAATCATACCTACGTACATCTCTAGATCCAAGTTTCTATTTTGTTTTGTACTCATCTAACACGTGTTTTTACGATCATAGTTATGGGATAGTACACGTTCGAGAGTGTAGTTACTGGAATTTATTGTACAGTGGCCACCGATGGATTACCTGGGAAGTGTGTTTTCTCTTCAGAAATCGTTCAGTGTGGCTTGATTGGATATGTGTATGTTATATTTTTATATATCACCGTTTTTCAACGTATCTGTGTATGTCATCTACGGTGTATGTTATTTAGTGTGCAATATTAATTACCAGGATCGTCGCTATAGCCGTAACTTCTGAAGTAACATTAAGCACCATTTATTAATCATGAATTAATACCTGAGTGCCTATTCGACGATTATTTATATTGTTTTTTGGTACCGCTCTTATTGTTTCCAGAGCTCTCCCCTTTTTCTTTTGAAGACTTCTTCAAAAAAAGGTGGGGGGTGTGATTTTTACCCATAATCTGGCTTAAAATGTATGTATCTTTGAAGGAAGCTGTTTTATCCCTATTTATATCCTGCATACAGCTGAAATGTTATTGTAAGGCATATGTTTGTGGGAGATTTTCTCTTATTCTCAGATACGCCATCCTAATTTTTGGGGCTTAGTCAAAATTAGGAACTTGTCTTCATGCTTACAATAAGGAAATGCTTAAAATTGGGCTGCTTATTTAGAATATGTCTCATCTATTACTGTATAGAGAGAAATACATGTAATTCCTAATTATTGTAAGTTCCTTCATCATGGATTGCAGGATTGGAATTAGTTCCGAAGTCGTAGGCTCTCCACCTATTTACGATTCAGCTGTGTCTGGGCCATTGGTATACTGTGTAAAAATATGATAACTTTATAGTAATTTGTATATTTTTTTACTTACCAATAGCCCAGATGGGTATGGCCCTCCCATGAGTGGGCACTCATACCTCCCCGCTGAATTATTATGTAATATTCTCTTTTACAAAGAATGGTGTTGGTGCCAATTCCGGTCACTTCCTGGCGTCTGCACATGCGCAGAGGGTAAATGTATGGAGGACGAGATAGGACTTCTAATTTTCTGTTTTGCATGCAAATTTGGGGGATTGGGGGTGGGCAAAATTTGTGTTTGGCCCTAGATATTTTAGAGTTAGCATCAGCTATGTCTGGGCCATTGGTAATATAAAAAAAAATATACAAATTACTATAAATTTATCATTTTTATATGTTATGGACCTTGGAAACAATGAATTATTTAGGGGGGGTTTCGTGACGAGTCTGTTAATCATAACTCGTTCCATTTCTAGATCCAGGTTTCAATTAAATTTCGGTACCCAATCGAATACAATTTGTCTTTACACTCTTGTATATTCGCACATTTCTTGGAGCATAGATATCGGATAGAACATGTCTGGGTGTGTTATTTACTGGAATTTATTGTACACCTGAATGTGGTCGCCTGTGGGTTACCCCGGAAGTTTGTTTACTCTCCAGAGACCGTCCATTGTGATTCTATTGGACGTGTGTCTGTTATATATTATATCACCGTTTTTCGACCTATCTACTTATGCCGACTCTGGTATACGTTACAAGCGGTCGATATTAATTACCGGGATCGCTGCCATAGCCTTAGCTTCTGAAGTAGCATTAAGCACCAATTTATTAATAATAATTAATACCTGGGTGCCTGTTCAACGAATATTTTTATTGTTATTTGGTACCGCTTTTACTGATTCCAGAGCACTTCCCTCTTTCTTTTTGAAGAAGTTTTCTTCAAAAAGGGGGAAGGGGGGGTGATTATTTACTTCTCCTCCGGCTTGATAAGTGTGTAACTATGAGTGAAGCTGGATACAGCTTGTGATTTATTGTATATGGCATATGTTTGTGGGGATATCCTCTCATTCTCAAATACGCCATCCTAATATTTTTACACTGTGAACCAATGGCCCAGACTAGCTGGTGCTTAACTCAGAGTTATTAAGGGCCAAACACAAATTTTGAACCCCCCAGTCCCCCAAATTTGCTTGCAAAACCGAAAATTAAGAGTCCTATCTGGCCCTCGATACATTTACTCTCCGCGCATGCGCAGACGTCGGGAAGTGACCAGAATTGGTGCCAACATCAATCCCTTTTTGGGCCTAAAAGTCATCAACAATGAAATGACATCTGTGCTTTAAAATCTCCTTTTTTGAGGATGCCAGACACAAATCAATGCAAGAATTGGTCGATACAAGGTTGTTATTGGATGAAGGAAGTGTTCAACTGTGGTTTTGGATGTTGGACGTTCAGGGCTGTAACTTTATAATATTTAAAAAATTATTTTATATTTCCCTATTTCGGGACATATGACTGACATCATCATTTTTAAAAATGATTATCATATCCTTCCATGAACCCTTCCTGTTAAACTCTTAAGCTTTTTGGCTGTTTTTTATTGAAATTTTTTATTAAATTTCTTGGGAGTTTAACATTTATTACAGAATATTATTCTGTTTCTTCCCCAGGGCTACATCCTCACCCTAGGGGTGTTAGGCCATTTTGTCTTGCATCTTCTATCCAGTGTATCGTTTTTTCTTCGTAAGAAGATCTAGTTTGCATTTGATAGCATTCCAATTGGTTGTGATGTTAATTGGGCCTTTTTGTGTGCCTGATGTCTTGTTTACATTGACGTTGTTTACATTATCAACGTCCCCATATATAGGTAGTTTTTTATATCCTATTACTGTAATATACTGTAGAATACATGGATTATTATTTCGGTAGTGTAGCTCAAAAAAATTTGAATTTTGTCCACTCTTAGGCTCTATCGGAATGCCCTTGGGCTCTTCACGTTCCCTTTGGGAACTTGGGCGTTTTTCAAAATTTTTTTATTGTTTACAAAAAATATTTTGAAATTAATTATGATTGCTGTTATTCATGCATCTCAGTTATATATATATATATTGTTGTGGAGTTTGGAGGACTGATATCGACTTTAGTTGAAACACTCCTGCGGGCTCTTGTCATTCTTGTGTTGCACCGGGATGACTGATGTTGGCATTGGGTATCGCGGTACGTTGTTGGCGGTGAGGTTCTGAGGATCAGAGCCTCTTACTGCATTTTAATTCATTCTGTCAGTTTCTATTTCACAGGAACATGAGCTTGGTGATGATATTCTGACACCCATCCAAGTGTGCTACCATCGTCACGCTCCATTAAGCATATAGAGCGAGCTGCAGTGCTCATTATTGCAAGAGTTAGAGCCTTTGGGTAAAGGTTTTACTCTCTTGCAAGCAGCTAGCTCGACCGGTGAAACGGTACTCCGTCCGTGGGTGCCATGACGCCGGGTAAGTCTGTTGCGGTCTAAGAGGTGGATTGGGTAGAGCGAGCACTAGAATTTAAATAGATCACCCAGCGACAATGGAAATAGGGAGGAAATTAGGGAGAAAGTCTGAAAGTTCTTGTACTCGGCAAGGTCTGATAGACAGCGAGCGGGAGAGGCCCCCCTCTCTAATATAGCAACGCCTGGTGTCAGATGTTGTTTTGAGAAACTTGCACAAGCCGGAGCATATGTCCGCCGTCCACTCGGGATGCTCTATTTAGTCTGCAGCCAGGGTCAGCTTCAGTCAAGGCTTCCTCCGCTACGTTTCACAAGGCCGAAATAAAATTTTCTGGTTGGAAACTTTCACGAGACGGAGCATATGTCCGCCCTCCACTCAGGACGCTCCGTCTAGTCTGCAGCCGAGGTTGGCCTCAGTCACGGCTTCCTCCGCTACGTTATTTAAGGACACACGACCGCATCCTAGCTACCTGACTTCGAATATCCAGCCTGCTGCATGAAGAAGGAACCACTCTTCGCCCGTGAAGTCGGACCATCTGCTAGCCAGGGAGATGAGGCCTTGACCATCAGGATGCTCAGAGAAAGGATCCATCTCCGACACACAGTCCCAGGAGCAGCATGCGGCTAAGGAACAGAAATCTGCTGCTCCTCAGGCCTCGATGACGGACTTGCTGTCGCAGATTGCGCAGCTAATGGCAGCATCCCAGCAAGTGCAGATGCAGCCTCCCTCAGACTCACAATCTGAGCAGTCGGACGGTGCTGGGTAAGTCCAATCGTCTGTTCAAGCAGATGCAATGGACCGAGATTTGCAACTGATTCTCTCGGATGGTAAAAGGGATAAGGAAGAGGATTACTCTTCCCTTTCGGAACAGTACATGGTTGCGATGGCTTTCATCCATCAATACTACCCTGCTTTTGTTCCGCCAAATCAGAATGCTGCGATGACAAGAGAGAAACCGCTGGCGTCGTTAGGCGCAGACTTTATGCGGACAAAGGAGGAAGTCCTTTCTTTTCCGGTTCAGTTTATGCAGGTGTCGCAGGCCTTCAACCATATAGACGATGCCATATTTACCCTCTTTAGTGCAAGGAAGAAGGCTGTTCCGTATACATACCATTTTTTGGACCACGTTCATTTAAAAATGGTCGGGGAAGATGTTCAGAGAATTCTTCTGTGTTTGGATGAGCAGGCCGGGGATCTAGAGGTATCTTTACCTGCATCATTCACTATTCGCTCAGACGCAATTGAGACAGCAATTTCTTCAAATAGAGCGAATTTGGACATTATGTCTTACGCAGATCACCTTACAAGAGCTGTGGCACAACGTCTCAAGGGAAAGGAATTCTGAGGAATTTCGTATATCTCTTCAAGTTCTTTCCAGGGCAATTATGTATACCACGTATAACTCCGCTCTAACAGTGGCTAATCTGGAGTTAATCAGACATGATGCTGCCCTTGCATCATCATCACTGATAAGATGACAAGGTGGAAAGCTCTCTCGGAGTCACTCCGATTTCAATACATTTTATTTTCGATGACTAGCTTTAGATAGTCTATGAACAGGGAACTAAGAAAGCTTCTAGTACTCTGCTTTTGAAGTCAGCGTATCAACGACCCACCTCAGTAGACAGGGTAAGGAGGGCATTCCAGACAAAAATCATCAAAAGGAAACTCCTCACGAGGGTACAAGAAACCCTCTTATAATTACTCTGGAGGTCGTCAGTATAGCAACTCGGAAAAGGGGTGTAGGTCTGATCTGGACTATAGGTCAGATGCCAATAGGCCGACGAGACGAGGTTTTTCGCAGGGAGGACATGGTTCCTCCTCCCGTAAGCCTCGCAAGTCATACAGGTGATGGTTTAGACCTCCACTGCTGGCCAGTTGGCAGAAGCTTATCAAGCTCTGCAAAAAACTGGATAACAATCACAGAAGTTGAGTGGGTGATCAGAAGTGTAGACTCGGATGGCTTACGGCCATCATTCCGAGTAAAACCCCACTAACAAGTTGTCTGTGTGGGACAAATCTTCCATTAAATTCTTGTATAAGAGAGTTTCTCCTACCAAAGGTATAAGCTCTCTTATCAAGAAAGTAATGCAGATCATGGAGAATCAGGTTTCTCAAGATTTTTACAATCACCTGTTCCTCGTACCAAAGCCCGACGGCTTCTTTCAACCAGTAATAGACTTGAGCTGGATAACAAGTTTATCATGGCTCTAAAAGTCTTTTTATGGAAATCATTCAGTCGGTATAAGTGAGCGTTCGATTGATCGACTATGTGGCAAGCATAAATCTAAGGATCTGTACTTTCATGTCCTGGTACATCCGGCATTTTAAAAGTACCTGTGGTCTGCCGTACAAGGGAAGGTGTACCAGTTCAGAACAATATGCTTTAGTCTGAATCTGACCCCTGGGCGTTTCACTCGAATAATGAACTCAGTGATGTCTTACTTACCAGCTCATTTGTCTGGGGTAACGTCGGCTTTCTTGGACGACCTTCTACAGGGATACGGCAACAGAATTATTCTTCAGAACGATGTTCAGAGTCTGCTTCTATTACTCAGACATCTCGGTTTCATCGTAAACAAGAAAAAGTTAGATCTAGCTCCGTATAAATCGTCTATTCACTTGGGATTGAGCTTTGAGACTCACAACAATCTTGTTTTTCTGCCGTTACCCAGAATGAAGTTAGTCAGTTGTTATGCTCGCTTTTGTCTACACTCCGACACATCAATAGTGAGGGAATTCATGCGACTGTTGGAGTTGTGTGGAGCGGCGTTGGATCTCATTCCGATGGGCCGCCTGCACGCACGTCCCCTCCAGATATTCTTTACTCAGAACTGGAGTGTGAAGACGTTTTTGCTTGAACCAGTATTGTTCTAACGGACCTTGTAAAACAAGGGTTCAGTTGGGCAGATATTCAGTGGTTAACTCATGGAGTTACGCTGCAACTGCCGGATCCGGCTTTCACGATTATGACGGATGTGAGTCTGACGGGTGGGGGCGTGACCCTAAGTCCCACAGTCTTGAGATGTTGGGGTCTTTGGGACCCTCGGTTCCAGAAGAGACGCATTATCATCAACGAGATGATGTTAATTAGGTAGAGCTACAACATTGGATTCACATAATTACGGATGTCCATGTTCGTTTTGGTCGGACAACTTGACAGTAGTAGGGTTCATCGGGAACCAGGGTGGCACCCATTCATTTCCGTTATGCCAACTAACAGAGAAGATTTTCCTAATACGTCATGAATCATCATGTTCATCTTTTTATCCATCATATACTGGGTCATCTGAACGTACTAGCAGACTCTGTCTCTCGGAAAGGTTGCCTGTTGCAATTGGAATGGATGCTCAATAAGCGAGTATTTGGACAGTTTGCTACCAGATGGATTGCCCCATGATAGATCCAATTCGTTTGATTCAATAGATTACTTTTAAGATCAAACAGTCTCGTTGTGAATCCAACTAGTAGCACCTCTGTCGTCACAGAAACCTTTGATCATTCTTCTCAAGTGTCTGTTATGGGATGTTCCCAGGAGCTTCCTCCACGAGAGGACCTTCTTTATCAGGGGAAGTTTTTGTTCTTCACGCCCATAGTTGCATAATGGAGTCGGTTAGACGTGAGGTAACCATTGCGGTTCCTCTATTATTTTATGACAAACACAAGAATGATTAAGTAATGCGGGTGAGGAGGGTTCGATTTGACTTCGAATCCCCCCCCCCCCCCCCCCACACACACACACCGCCAATGTGTTTAGAGGCGATTACCGGACTAAACCTAGTTTTCTTCCTGCAAGCCTCGTATAAGTTTAAATACATACATGCATTTCTTCACCAGTTAACTGGTATTTAGATGATTACATCTGGGATTTTAATGCTCACGCACATAATATTTATTAGGCTGACGCTTTATTATATATTATGGACCTTTGAAATTATGAATTATTTTTGGGGCGGTCTGTCTCGGAGCCTGTTAATCATACCTACTTCCATTTCTACTTACAGGTTTCTATTAATGTCGGTACTCATCTCGTATATTCCCACGTTATAGTGTCATAGCTATCAGAGATAGTACACGTCGGGGAGTGTTGTTCTGGAATTTATTGCACACCTGAATGGGGTCGCCTGTGGGTTACCTCGGAAGTGTGTTTACTCTCCAGAGATTGTTCATTGTGGTTCGATGGGACATGTGTATGTTATATATTATATCACCGGTTTTCGACCTATCTGCGACGTCGTCTGCGGTGTACGTTATATAGCGGGCAATATTAATTACCGGGATCATCGCTATAGCCTTGACTTCTGAAGTGGCATTAAGCACCATTTATTAATAATAAATTAATACCCGAGTGCCTGTTTGACGAATATTTATATTTGGGGCTTAGACCGAGGCTAACCTTAAAAATTGGGAACTCGTTCCATCCAATTAGCATAGTCTTCATGCTAAGTATACAGAATTACTTGAACTGTGCTCCTTTTGTATAATATGTCTTCTCTATTACTGTATAGAGAGACATACATGTAATTCCTAATAATTTTATTTTCCTTTCACCTTGGATTACAGGATTGGAACTATGTTGATCTACTAATTCTGAAGTCCTAAGCCCTCCACCTTTTTACAATTCAGCTAGTCTGGGCCATTGGTTTACAGTGTAAAAATATTATAAATTCATATCAATTTGTATATTTTTAGCTCAACTTTGACGAAGTCAAATTTGAGCTATTGTCATGGCCCGTCGTCCGTCTGTCCGTCTGTCCGTACGTCAACAATTGGCTATGGCTCGGGCTAGAGGTCGTATTTATGAACCGATCTTTACGAAACTTCTTGTGTACCTTTGTTATGACCCTGGGACGGGAACGAGTGTTTTTAGGTGTGGTCCGAAATTCAAGATGGCTGCCAGTGGCCATTTTGTACCGTTGATGCAAAAATCATTTTTTTGTACAGAACTTCTGTATGAAAGTTCTGATTTGAATAAAGTTTTGTATAAATGTTTAGTACCATGGGATACATCACATATAATACGGGTTTTTTTCTCGTGCGTAAATTATGCAAATTAGACTGACTTTGATTTATTTAGTGTTACTTTCAGAGCTGTAAGTGCCAAGCTGCTATGGCTCGGGCTAGAGGCCGTATTTATGAACCGATCTTTACAAAACTTCTTGGGTACCTTTGTTATGACCGTGGGACGAGAACGAGTGTTTTTGGGTGCGGTCTGAAATTCAAGATGGCTGCCAGCTGCCATTTTGTACCGACGATGCAGAAATCTGTTTTTTGTACAGAACTTCCATATGAAAGCTCTGATTTGAATAATTTTTTGTATGAATGTTTAGTACCATGGGATACATCACATATAATACGGGTTTTTTTCTCGTACGTAAATTGTGCAAATTAGACTAATTTTGATGTTTTTTGGGGTTACTTTCAGCACTGTAAGTGCAAATGCCAATACGGCTCGGGCTAGAGGCCGTATTTATGAACCGATCTTTACGAAACTTCTTGGGTACCTTTGGTATCACCGTGGGACGAGAACGAGTGTTTTTGGGTCCGGTCCAAAATTCAAGATGGCCGATGGCAGCCATTTTGTACAAAATTAGGTGCAATCAGATTTTTGCACAGAACTTCCATATGAAAGCCCTGATTTGAATAATTTTTTTGTGTGAATGTTTAGTACCATGGGATGCATCACATATAATACGGGTTTTTTTCTCGTGCAGAAATTATGCAAATTAGATGAACTTTGATTTTTTCAGTGCGACTTACACACAGTAAGTACACATGTCAATACGGCTCGGACTAGAGTCTGTATTTATGAACTGATCTTCACGAAATGTCTTGGGTACCTTTGTTATCACTTTGGGACGAGAACGAGTGTTTCTGGGTGCGGTCTAAAATTCAAGATGGCTGCCAGTGGCCATTTTGTACCGAAATTAGGTCTAATCAGTTTTTTGTACACAACTTCTATACAGCTCAGACTAGAGGCCATATTTATGAACCAATCTTTACGAAACTTCTTGGGTACCTTTGTTATCACCGTGGGATGAGAGCAAGTGTTTTTGGGTGTGGTCCGAAATTCAAGATGGCCACCAGCAGCCATTTTGTACCAAAATTAGTGCAATCAGTCTTTTGTATAGAACTTCTGTATGAAAGTTCTGATTTTAATAAATTTTTGTATGAATGTTTAGTAACATGGAATACATCACATATTGTAAGGGGTTTTTTTTCGTGCAGAAATTATGCAAATTAGATGAACTTTGATTTATTCAGTGCTACTTACACAATGTAAGCACACATGTCAATACGGCTCAGGGTAGAGGCTGTATTTATGAACCGATCTTCACAAAACTTCTTGGGTACCTTTGTTATCTCCTTGGGATGAGAATGAGTGTTTCTGGGTATGGTCCAAAATTCAAGATGGCTGCCAGTGGCCATTTTGTACCGAAATTAGGTCCAATCAGTTTTTTGTCAGAAGTTCTATACAGCTCGTATTTATGAACTGATCTTCACAAAACTTCTTGAGTACTTTTGTTTTCACCTTGGGACAGGAAGGAGTGTGTTTTGGGGTGCCTTTGTTATCACTGTGCTATGAGAACAAATATTTTGGGGTTCAGTCAGACCCACTCTGGGACTCAAAGATTTTTTCTAGTTCAGCATCTGACTGTCACCCACCTTTACAATACTTTACCTATACATTTGTTACAGGCAACGGTCAGTATTTATGTACAGACCGCTACAATACTTTATATGTACCTTTGTTATCAGGTCATTACCTAGATGTTTGTCATTGCTGTGTCACATACTATACATGTACATGTCTTTGTCTTGACAAGTTGAGCTACAGTGTCATTGACACTTTCATTATACTTACCAATGGCCCAGACGGAGATGGCCCTCCCATGAGTGGGCACTCATACCTCCTCCCTGTTGAATTTCTTTGTAGTACTCTCTTGTACAAAGATTGATGTTGGCGCCAATTCCGGTCACTTCCTGACGTCTGTACATGCGCAGAGAGTAAATGTATGGAGGGCCAGATAGGACTTTTAATTTTCGGTTTTGCAAGCAAATTTGGGGATTTTTTATACTTACCAATGACCCAGACATAGCTGGTGCTAACTCTTAAAAATATAGGGCCAAACACAAATTTTGCCCCCAATCCCCAAAATTTGCATCTAAAACCAAAGAAAACATGTCCTGAATGGCCCTCCATACTTCACCTCTACTGCGCATGCGCAGTGTCAAGGACGTCCCGAAATTGTCGCCATTAATCATTCTTTGTTTGGCCCTTCATTAGTTAACATCTGACTAATCTTTGTGCTTGTAAATCTCAGTTTAAATGATGTCAGACACATAAATATTAGTGAAATGGTGATTCTAAGGAGGATATAGAAGGAGGAGAGGAAAAATGAGTGACAGAAAATAATCAGGGCTGTAACTTAAAATTTTTTTTAATGAAATTATGTTAAGTTACCTATTTTCAAGGCAACAGCCTGTTGTTGTCATTCTTGTTATCAAGTTACACTGCTTGTTCAGTGTTTTCCTCTCTCCCTTTCCTTTAAGTCCCCTCTTGCAATTCTCCCATGCTTTTGGCATATTTTCTGTAATATTATTACTAAAATTTCTTGGGAGTTTTAGCTGGATAACAGAATGAATTCTGTTCTTTTCCCCATGTTTACGTCTTCACCTATGGGTGGTTAGGCACAGTGTTCTGCATCTACCATCTGATGTTCTGCAGTTTCTTTCCTGGAAGTCTCTGTTTTGCATCAGATAGTGTATTATTGGTAACTGATTTCAGGCCAGGGTGCCTGGAGTCTTGATCTGGTGTTTTTACACTTATTGTTTACATTTCCAACAGCCCTCTGTGTGAGGGGGGATTTCTTGAAAATAATATCTTGATGTTATTTTAATCATAACTAGATACATTATTATTGTTCGTAAGTGTTGCATAAATTGTTTAAAATATTTTTAGAATTTTTGTCCACACTTAGGGGCTCAACGTTACTTTTCAGAAACTTGGGCTGTTCTGAAAAAATATTTTTTCAAAATTTTTTGATTACAATTATTTTTTCTATGTTAATGGATCATGTTATTATGTATTTTGATTGTCAGGGGTTGGTGCGAGTACTAGGACTTTGTTTTCTTTTCACAATGAAAGGATACTGTTCAATTGTAATAAGAGGAAATCTTCCTCTGACTTTCATAATCATTGTATAATGTAGTCAGTGTACTCGCACTAACTCATGTTCTGTATGTGTTAATTTCGATGACAACATGGGAAGTGTGTGTCACGGTATGTTAGTGGGGAATTGGCCATTCCGGTCCTTTCACCGCAGGGTCACTCTATTTTATCAATCTCTATTTCAGACGATTATGATCAGGGTGATGTATCCGTGATGTCTTCCAAAAGTGTGCCTCCGTCGTCACAATCAATGAAGAGCTAGCGGAAAAGTGCTCATGTAAATACGTCAGTTGCCTAAGATGACCCTAGTAGGTTCGACGGCCTTTGACGTCTGCTAGCTCGCCCGGTGTAGGTGTGCCTCCGTCGTCACAATCAATGAAGAGCTAGCGGAAAAGTGCTCATGTAAATACGTCAGTTGCCTAAGAGGACCCTAGTAGGTTCGACGGCCTTTGACGTCTGCTAGCTCGCCCGGTGTAGCATCCATTCATCGAATGGTTCGGCAGCCGGGTTCGTCCGTTGCGGTCTACAAAGGAGTTTTGGGTGATGCGAGCACTATAAAACAACCAAGTGCACACCCAGTGACGGCGGATTAGAGGGGAGAACGGAGGAAGCCTTTTAGTCCGGTTCATAGCTCGTCCAGGCCCATCCGGGCTGTGAGCGAGAGAGGCCCCTCTCTCGTACATCAACATCTGGCCCCAGATGTTGTGGTACAAAATGTTTCGCATTCGGAGCATACGTCCGCCGCTCGGGACGCTCCGTTATATAGATAGTCCGGAGAGACTGTCAATAAGGCTTCCTCATTCTCATGGCAGCGCACATGACTGCACCTTGGCTACGTGACCTCTGATATCCAGTCAACTTCGCCAATCAGAGAATCCTCGGCGACTAGGTCACGCCATCCGATAGCCAGGGACACGAGGCCTGGAGACTCCGGACGTTCGCATAGAAGTCAACGTTCGCGGGAGTCAACGTACACGGAGCTTCCAGCGGCAAAGCATCGTAAGACCGCTTCTGCACAGGCCTCGGTGACGGACGTGCTATCCCAAATAGCACAGCTTATTGCAGCATCCCAGCAACGACAGAATCTCTGTCGCATCATGTGATATCCGACGACGCTGGGTCGGGACGCTCCGCGGAAGCATCAGGTGCGGACGTCCGAAAATTTCATACGGTCCGACGGGATGACGAAAGGGATTCGGAGGATTTCGAGCTTTCCCTTTCGGAACAACATAAGCGGCTGTGTATGTCATCCGACTTCATCTTCTAGAGGTTCTTCGTCGGACCAGAAGGCTGCGATACCGGATAAGAAACTGATAGCGTCGGTGGACATGGAAATTTTTGGTTCGGTTCAGGGACATCGTCCCTCAGTTCCGACACAGTCCAATAATGTCTCAGATACTTTCGATTTATTGAACGATGCTATATATTTTTTTTTATATGCTTGCTATTTACAAGCATGTCTGGTTTCTTGTTCGCAAATTACTGAGATGTCTTTCAAAAGTGTGCCTCTGTCGTCATAGTTAATGAAGAGCTAGTGGCAATTAGTGCTCATGGATTACGTCAATTGCCTAAGAGGTCCCTAGTAGGATCGACAGAGTTGACATTCGCTAGCTCACCCGGTGTAGCGTCCATTCATCGAATGGTTCGGCAGTCGGGTTCGTCCGTTGCGGTCTAGGAAGGAGATTTGGGTGATGCGAGCACTATAATAGACTTTAGTACACACCCAGTGACGACGGATTAGAGGAGAGATCGGAGGAAGCCTGTTAGTCCGGTTCCTAGCTCGTCCAGTCCGTCCGGGCTGCGAGCGAGGGAGGTCCCTCTCTCGTGCAACAACATATGGGCCCGGATGTTGTGGTACAGACATTTCACATTCCGAGCGTATGTGCGCCGCTCGGGACGCTCCGTTATGTAGACAGTTCGAGTGACTGTCAATAATGCTTCCTCATCCTCACATTAGCGCACTCGACCGTACATTGACTACGTGACCTCGAGTATCCGGCCAGCTTCGTCATTCAGTAATTCCATGGCGAACAGGTCACGCCATCCGGTAGCCAAAGGACACGAGGCCTGCACACTCCAGTCACTCGCATAATAGAAGTATGCACAGGGTAACGAACACGGAGCTTCCAGCGGCAATGCATCGTAAGACCCCTTCTCCACAGGCCTCAGTGACGGACGTGCTATCCAAAATAGCACAGCTTATCATAGCATCCCAGCAAACGACAGATTCTCGTTCGGATCAGGAATCATCCAACGGCGCTGGGTCGGTGCGCTCCGCTGTTGCATCAGGTACGGACGACCGAACACTTCATAGGGTCCGACAGGATGGCAAAAGGGATTCGGACGATTTCAAGCTTTCCCTTTCGGAACAACAGAAGCTGCCATACATTTCTTCCGGCATTATCTTCCAGAGGTTGTTCCGTCGGACTACATTGCTGTGATGCGGGATAAGAGACTAATAGCGTCATTGGACACGGAATTTTGGATCGGTTCAGGGACATTGTCTCTCAGTTGCTGACACAGTCCAATAATGTTAGAACATTTGAATTATTGAACGACGCTATATATAAGCTTGCTACCAACATGCTAGTCTTCTTGTCCGCAGTGTTCTATTCTGCCATTTGTGAATTCTAGGAAAATTATTTTCTTATTGGCAGAACTGGGCATACAGAGACTTCCTTTGCATCCAAGACGGCGAGGCTGAAAACTGGGAATTATCTTTTTCGCCGTCTATGTCAATTCCAACCACGATGTTGGAAACGACAAGGATCTATAATAGACTTAACTTAGATGCTTTATCATACGTACACCACCTTACTGAGGCGTTATCATTATGTCTTCAAGAGAAAGAATTCCAGGGTATGATCCTCAATGAGATTTCTTTCAGGGCCAGTAGTTTTTCCACGTAATACTGAAGGGCGGAGTTATACGTGGAAAAACTACTGGCCCTGAAAGAAATCTCATTGAGGATCATACCCTGAAATTCTTTCTCTTGAAGACATAATGGGTATGATCCTCAATGAGATTTCTTTCAGGGCCAGTAGTTTTTCCACGTATAACTCCGCCCTTCAGTGGCAACCTGGAGTTGGTTAGACGTGATGCAGCCCTAGCTACATCCAAGCGCGTGGATAGTAAGGTGACGAACTCTCTCAGAGTCGCTTCGGTCTCGGAGAAGCTTCTCTTCGACGGCAACCTTTCAGCAATCTTGAATTGCTCGATATACACATTCTCTTGTCAATTAAGTGTAACAAGAGATTCAGACGTGGGCAAACATTCGGTGGTTGACTCAGAGAGTTCCACTGTAGTTGCCGGATCCGAGTTTTTGCGATTATGACGGACGCCAGTAAAACAGGTTGGGACACAATTTTGATCCCAACGGATTCGATGTGCCAGGGTCTTTGGGTTCCACAGTTTTTAGGCAAGCACTTAACTTCCAAGGAAGAATATTATTTTGGCTTGCACTACGTCATTGGATGAATTTTATTCAGAAACGCATGTTCAAATCCTGTCCGATAATATGACAGTAGTTACGTATATCTGGAACCAGGGAGGCACTCATTCGGTTCCATTATAGATTTTAACGGAAAGAATCCTTCTGTTTGTTATAGAACACCAAGTTCTGTTTCGGTTCGTCATATTCTCAGTCGTCGGATCGTATTAGCAGACTCCCTTTCACGTAAGGGTCGTTTGTTGCTGTCGGAATGGACTCTCAACAAACAGGTATTCAATCAGATTTGCTATCAATGGGAGCACCCAGTGATAATTTATTTGCGACACAACTCTCCAATCAATTGTAGACGTATGTGTCACCGTGTCCAGATCCCCGAGCATATATAGTTAACGCTCTATCGATCTAGTAGGATGCGATGTTAGGATATGCGTATCCTCCAGCGCTGTTGATTCAGCAAGTATTGCTAGGATTATTCTTTCACAATACAATTCTGTTGGTAGCATCTCTGTCTCCACAGTGACGGTGGATAAATTTACTTAGATGTCGCCTGTGGGACTTTCCGCGGAAACTTCCTCCATGAGAGGATCTTTTTTTTGCTGGGGAAATCGTGTCAACTCTATCACAACCCGCAAGGTCTCAACCATCACGTACTCCGTTGTGCTGTCCTTCTTGCATGGCAAGCTTTGTATAGGACGGGCAGTGGACGCGATTCCTAACTGTAGAAGGACCTCCGCTTCGCTATACTATGCGGCTAAAGTGGAGGGTCTTCCGTTGTTGGTGTAGGGATCTTTATGTTGATATTTTTGATCCCTCCATACCAGACATTGCAAACTTTCTAGTATACTTGTTTAACGAGATCATCTGCAACCAGTTACTTTTAAAGGTTATAGGTCTATGTTATCTAATACCTATGCACACTATGATAGTTTACAATTGAGCCTTATGTCTCTTTATCTAAGTTAATTTGAAACTTTTCGATAAGAGACCTAGAATCGTTAGATTAATTCCTATTCGGAATTCAGCTTGGGTTCTTATTAACTAATGCAATGGTTTGAACCCCTTGAGGCAGTAGTTTCAAATTCTGGCCTTTGAAGGCAGCAATTCTCTTAAGTCTTCTCTTCTGCTGAAGAGTCAGTGAGCTTCATGCACTATCGGTGGATGATTCTCACTTTCGTAGTATCGGAACTCTATTCCCTTTACTACTAATGTTGTATTTTTGATTAAGAATCAGGCTCCTAATAATATCCGGATCCTATTGTTTTGAAGGTCCTTCCATCTGCGAGCGTGCATAGGCCTTTACTCTGTCCGGATAGACCTTTATCTATTTATTAACAGATCTCAGTTTATCAGTAGGACGTAAAGCTTCTTCTGGCTCTGATGTCTAATAGAAAGGTCATTACGGTCCATTCTATTACGTAATGCATTCAGTTAACTATTGGTACTGCTTAGGATAATCTATCCTTAACTCAGTAGTCTGTGCTTATGATTTCGGCTCATGAAGTAAGAGCTCTTCTACATCCTGGGCTTACGTAAATAGTATTGCTATTATAGATTAAAGTAGGCTGCATATTGGTCTCAGCCATCCACATTCACGAATTTTTATCTCAGAAATATTGAATCCATTTCTGGAGACCTGCATTATTTAGGTCCATTATCAGCTGCTCAGAATGTCGATCACTTAACAGTTGCAACTATAGCTATGTAGGCTTTATGTTCCGGCAGTGACTCCGTCCTGCTGCCCTCTTCGCTCTGGGCTATTTGACCCAGGGCAAGAAAAAGGTGGAGGGGGGGAGGGTGTTCCCTTGGGTCACCTGTTTTATTATGAAAACAAGGGGATACCTCCTCCGGAGTCAGTAATTCTGAGCTGTTACTGGGATGGTTTCTTAAGTGAAAACTTATGTTTTAAAATTCATTCATGTCATAGTTTTAAAGTATAGCATTTGAATATGTCACGTGTCAAACGGGTGTTATTATACTATCCTCGGACACTTTTAAAAGAGTATAAAGAGTCTCAATTCTCTGGACTAACTTTATTTATTGGCTTACTTTAAAAATAATTAGTATAAGAATTATACTGGATTTTAATAGAGAATACGGATGTTATGGTGCTCAATTATAGAAGGTATTGTGTCTTTCTAATTTATCATAAATAAGAAAGATACACGTGAAGCCTATTTCTCCTTTTCTCCTCCAGGAGATGACTCTATTTTATATAGTTGAGCTTATTGGATTTTCCTCTATGTCCTGGGCCCTCCAGCCTTTTTACTATTCAGCTATGTCTGGGTCATTGGTACAGTATAAAAATCTTAAAAAATTTATAGTAATTTATATATTTTTTATACTTACCAATGACCCAGATGGGGATGGCCCTCCCAGGAGTTGGGAACTCATACCTCCCCGCTGAGGACATAGCGCTTACCAGGCACTGTTGGTAAGAATGATTAATGGTGCCAATTTCGGGACGTCCTTGACACTGCGCATGCGCAGTAGAGGTGAAGTATGGAGGGCCATTCAGGACATGTTTTCTTTGGTTTTAGATGCAAATTTTGGGGATTGGGGGGCAAAATTTGTGTTTGGCCCTATATTTTAAAGAGTTAGCACCAGCTATGTCTGGGTCATTGGTAAGTATAAAAAATATATAAATTACTATAAATTTTTTAAGGTTTGGGGGGGTTCAAAATTTGTGTTTGGCCCTTAATAACTTTGAGTTAAGCACCAGCTAGTCTGGGCCATTGGTAAGTATAAAAATATATAAATTACTGTAAATTTATAATTTTGGGGGCTTAGTCCGGACTAGCCTTGAAAATTGTGAACTTGTTAATCCAATTAGCATAGTCTTCATGCTAAGTATACAGATTACTTGAATTTGGCTCCTTATTTATAATATGTCTTCTCTATTACTGTATAGAGAGACATACATGTAATTCTTTTTAAATTTAATTTCCTTTCGCCTTGGATTACAGGCTTGGAACTATGTTGGTCTACTAATTCTGAAGTCCTAGGCTCTCCGCCTTTTTATGATTCAGCTAGTCTGGGCCATTGATTTATAGTATAAAAATATTAAAAATTTAAAGTAATTTGTATATTTTTTATGCTTACCAATGGCCCAGACATGTATGGCGCTCCTATGAGTGGGCACTCATATCTCCCCGCTGAGTTTTTATGTAGTACTGTTTTCTGCAAAGAATGATGTCGATGCCAATTCCGGTCACTTCCTGGCGGCTGCATATGCGCAGAGAGTAAAAGTATGGATGGCCAGAGAGGACTTTTAATTTTCGGTTTTGCATGCAAATTTGGAGGATTGGGGGGCAAAATTTGTGTTTGGCCCTCGATTAATTTGAGTTTGCACCAGCTAGTCTGGGCCATTGGTACGTATAAAAAATATACAAATTACTTTAAATTTATAATTTTTCCATTGTTTGTTGTTTATTAGTGTTTAATGTCACTTTCAACAGCCAGAGTCACAAAGTGTCAGACAGTTTTACAGGTGCAGGAAGCTGGAGAGATGGGGAACCACCAAGCAGTGCTAAGCCACTGGCAGAGTCTCCAACTTACTAACTCTGCACAAGCAGAGTTAGCAGCAGTTGAAGGCAAATGCACTATCGACATGTTACTATTTTGTCCCCTGAGTTCCAATGTGTTCTATGTACCTACTGGCACATAGAACACATTGGAATTCAGGGGACGATTTTCAGCCATAGTTAGCGATGCAAATTTTAATTGCATTGCACGATTTGTAGAAAATTCCTGTGAAATTTCGCTTCAATTTAAAAATAGTATGTCAATAATTTCCGTTCCGCACATATCAGAACAGATTTTCATTTTCTGCAGTACACCTTAGAACACTTCGTCACCATGTTTCCAAGTGGATATTCGGGACTAAGTATCATGTCCGAGGACACAACACATTCACTGCGGGGTCAAGATTGAACCCTCAACCTCCTAATATAAAATCCAGTATGCTATTAACTGAGCCACTGTGCTCTCCTATAATACAATTAGGAATTTGACCAATGTAGTCTTCTTTGACAAAGCTGATTGTACACTGTCAAACAAGATTGAACTGGTTAAACTCCTAGTTGCACTTCGGGAAAAATTTGCTTTGAAATTTTCTATTTTCCCTATTACGAGCTCGTTCCAATGATTGAACATAAGCTATGTTTTTGAGACAAAAAATGAAAAAATAATGAAAATTCAATGGCAATTTTTGTGAATAGCATTGGCAGTTTTTTGGTCATTATGTTTGGTATAGCGTTACAGGCGTGGTCTGTTTTTCAGAAATTCTATCACATTACAACCCGAAAGTCTGGTTGCAAGGCAGTTGCTTCAGGTCCGGTCTGAGCTGCCGGCATACTGTCAAGATGGAACAACTTCAATTTGAAAGACTAACTCAGATTTGCCTGTTAGGGTACTTGTTCCAAGACAAGAAATTTTGTCAAAATCAGAATTAAGTCTTTCAAGATTAATCCATTAATACGCAGAATGATGCACGTGTGTGAATGAGTTAATCATTTTGGCACAAGTGCCATATCGATTAACCCATTCAGACGCATGTGTCATTCTGTGTTTATTGCATGCCTTCTCGTCTATAAAAACAATTATTAGAAGGACACTCAGCTATTCATTTGACAACTATCAACAAAAAGAACACATTTTATCGCCAACTAAATTTGCGAGGGGAACCTGTGTTTCTATTTCGTCCCTTGAGTTCCATTGTGTTCTATGTGCCTACTGGCACACAGAACACATAAGAACTCAGGGATTGATTTTCAGGTGTCACTAGCGATTCAAATTGTAATTGCGTTATACTATTTGTAGAAAATTCCAGTGAAAATTTGTTTCTATTTAAAAATAGTTTGCCAACAATTTCCACTCTGCACATATGTGTGGAACAGATTTTCATTTTCCACATGGTTTAGTGTTGCTGTAGATGGGGATGACATAGAACAAGCATGTAAGGCCATACAAAAGTAAATAATTGATTCTCAGGCATTTTTCTTTTAAACAGAATGAGGTAGGGCGGTTTTTATTTTTAGCTCACCAACTTTAGTTGTGTGAGCTTATGGCATGGCTCAATCGGTCGGCGTCAGCGTCGGCGTCAGCGTACGTGTCTAATAATGTTAAAGCTTCTGTTTAGGTCACTTACTCACCCTATTTCCATATCATGGCCTTTATAATGCTGCTATATGATGATTATTATCATTATACCATGATTTAACCCCTCATTCCCTGCATTTTAAACATTTTTCTTGACATTTTTAGTTGCGTTTAGTTTTCTGTTTAGCTCAGAATTTCATGTTTAACTTAGTATTTAGGTCAGCTGCTGTGCTCCTTCTCTTCCCATGGCACTTATATTCATCATACATGTTCCTCAGTATCATTGTTCCATGATTAATCCCTCATACCCTGCATTTTAAACATTTTTCTTGACATTTTTAGTTGCGTTTAGTTTTCTGTTTAGCTCGGAATTTCATGTTTAACTTAGTGTTTAGGTCAGCTGCTGTGCTCCTTCTCTTCCCATGGCACTTATATTCAGCATACATGTTCCTCAGTATCATTGTTCCATGATTAACCCCTCATACCCTGCATTTTAAACATTTTTCTTGACATTTTTAGTTGCGTTTAGTTTTCTGTTTAGCTCGGAATTTCATGTTTAACTTAGTGTTTAGGTCAGCTGCTGTGCTCCTTCTCTTCCCATGGCAATTATTTTCATCATACATGTTCCTCAGTATCATTGTTCCATGATTAACCCCTCATACATTGCATTTTAAACATTTTTCTTGAAATTTTTAGTTGCGTTTAGTTTTCTGTTTCGCTTGGAATTTCATGTTTAACTAAGTGTTTATGTCAGCTGCTGTGCTCCTTATCTTCCCATGGCACTTATATTCATCATACATGTTCCTCAGTATCATTGTTCCATGATTAACCCCTCATACCCTGCATTTTAAACATTTTTCTTGACATTTTTAGTTGCGTTTAGTTTTCTGTTTAGCTCGCAATTTCATGTTTAACTTAGTGTTTAGGTCAGCTGCTGTGCTCCTTCTCTTCCCATGGCAATTATTTTCATCATACATGTTCCTCAGTATCATTGTTCCATGATTAACCCCTCATACATTGCATTTTAAACATTTTTCTTGAAATTTTTAGTTGCGTTTAGTTTTCTGTTTAGCTGGCAATTTCATGTTTAACTAAGTGTTTATGTCAGCTGCTGTGCTCCTTTTCTTCCCACGGCACTTATATTCATCATACATGTTCCTCAGTATCATTGTTCCATGATTAACCCCTCATACGCTGCATTTTAAACATTTTTCTTGACATTTTTAGTTGCGTTTAGTTTTCTGTTTAGCTCGGAATTTCATGTTTAACTTAGTGTTTAGGTCAGCTGCTGTGCTTCTCCTCTTCCCATGGCACTTATATTCATGATACATGTTCCTCAGTATCATTGTTCCATGATTAACCCCTCATACCCTGCATTTTAAACATTTTTTTGACATTTTTAGTTGCGTTTAGTTTTCTGTTTAGCCCGGAATTTCATGTTTAACTTAGTGTTTAGGTCAGCTGCTGTGCTCCTTCTCTTCCCATGACACTTATATTCATCATACATGTTCCTCAGTATCATTGTTCCATGATTAACCCCTCATACCCTGCATTTTAAACATTTTTCTTGAAATTTTTAGTTGCGTTTAGTTTTCTGTTTAGCTCGGAATTTCATGTTTAACTTGATGTTTAGGTCAGCTGCTGTGCTCCTTCTCTTCCCATGTCACTTATATTCATCATACATGTTCCTCAGTATCATTGTTCCATGATTAACCCCTCATACCCTGCATTTTAAACATTTTTCTTGACATTTTTAGTTGCGTTTAGTTTTCTGTTTAGCTCAGAATTTCATGTTTAACTACGTGTTTAGGTCAGCTGCTGTGCTCCTTTTCTTCCCATGGCACTTATATTCCTCATACATGTTCCTCAGTATCATTGTTCCATGATTAACCTCTCATACCCTGCATTTTAAACATTTTTCTTGAAATTTTTAGTTGCGTTTAGTTTTCTGTTTAGCTCGGAATTTCATGTTTAACAAAGTGTTTAGGTCAGCTGCTGTGCTCCTTCTCTTCCCATGGCACTTATATTCATCATACATGTTCCTCAGTATCATTGTTCCATGATTAACCCCTCATACCCTGCATTTTAAACATTTTTCTTGACATTTTTAGTTGCATTTAGTTTTCTGTTTAGCTCAGAATTTCATGCTTAACTTAGTGTTTATGTCAGTTTCTGTGTTTTACTTTTAAGAGGTTGTGTTTAGGTAAGCTTTGTCACATGTTATGAGCCTGTTTGATACAGTTCTTGTGTTTGCCAAAGTTACTATCAAAGAGGAATGTTGGTGAGCTATAGGGCGTTGGCGTCCTTCTTGTTATTTTTTATTTCTGATGGAACAGTCGCCGATGCCTAAAATCCAGTTGTGAGAGCCTAAAATTAAATACTAGAGCTTTCATATTGATTTCACTGATAGTTTTTTTGTAACAGTGACCATACAAAACAAAATCAATATAGAACAACTAAAATGGAGATAAAAAATATTGAGTTTTTTTAACTGTTTGTGTGCTAGAAGCCAGAATCAGACCTTTAAAAAAATGAGGGTCCCAGTGCAAAAGCCAACACTTTCCGCACCCATGTTTTATATTCTGTCAAACGTAAATAATAGTTTGTTTATGCAAATTTGTTCTATTACAAATTAATTGAGAGTGCCTGTTGTCACTCTCCAATAATTTGTTATAAAACATTTTTTGATGAACAAATTCAACTAATCTAGCTCTCAAGCAGTCAAATAAATATTTATTTTGTTCATACATATGAGAATTGTGTCACATTTCATGAAGAGAATAACAATACTGTATCAATGTATACGACATACTGCATTGCAAATCGCAATGTGATACCGCTATAATCACACCCTATGATAGTTTTATACATTTTGAATTTTGCCTCCAAAATAAAAATGATGAACACAGGCTGAAAAAATGTATGCACCAGTGCCTGAAAATCAAAAGATTAATTTTCTTAGCCTAATAAAAATATAATAAGATTGCTGGTGAAGTCTTGATAATTTTGAGTGTTTTGAGTCTTGAGAACTTTCATCTGAAAATACGCAGTTAACTCTTTGAGAACTTTCATCTGAAAATATGCAGTTAACTCTTTACCTAATACAAACAGAGATTTCACTTGCAAAAAACTTTTCTTGAATTGAAAATTTTCATTTTATATCACCTCAGTCTAACAGACCTGATGAGATTGTTCAAAAGAGGGTTGTAATCCATGTTTTTGTGACAAAAATTTTAAAAATAATTGAATTTGAATAGTAATTTTTGTGTGCTAAGGATTAATGTAATTTTGGTCACAACATTTATCTGCGGTCTTAAATCTATATGTGTCTGCATTCACCACACCCAGCTGCTGGTGCAATTATCAGGTGTCAATATCAGGGAGAGAACTTCTGCGTGTAACTCATACTAGTCTGATTTACATATATATTTCTCTTTCTTCTATCTTTTTAGGGCTCATCAGGAGATTATCGCTTAATTCTTCAGAATGAGGATCAGCGCTTTGAAGTATTTCCAGATAGAGGTCAGGGCACCTCATTTGCTGGCATCAGAGTGATAAACTCATCTCTTATCGACTATGAGGCAATGGGTCCAAACAAAAGATATATTCTAAGAGTGAGTATTTTTCAGTTAATAACATGTACCTAAATTTTGTTCAGAGCTCAGGAAAACCATTTATCTAGTGGTCTGTGATATCTGAAAATCCAATTTGGCTGGTCATTTTCCAGGAAGCAGACACCTCTGGATGAGTTGATTTTTATAGGCCTGTTTTGAAAAAAAAATATTATGTAATCAGTCTGTCCATCTGTTTGTCCTCTGTCTGTCCATCCATTAACATTTTTGGTTTCCGGACGATAACTCCAGTTAGGATTATTTGATTTCATCCAAAGTTGGTATGTGTTACCCAGTTAGAAATACAGGCTAAGTTCGAATAGAGGTTCCAACCAATTATTTTTACATTAGTTACTGCCCTTTTTTAGCTCACCGAAGGAAGCTAAACTTATCACTTGTCGTCCCTCGTCTGTCGTCCGTCTGGTGTCGTGAACATTTTTCAAACGACTTCTCCTCTGAAACTGCTAGGTCGATTTGCTCGAAACATGGTATGGACGTTCAATACCATATGTCAATTCAAGTTTGTTCAAATGAAATGGACATGCCTACTTGGGGCTCCATAGGGTGCATAACTCTGATAGCACCCTATGTATATTAGAGAAATTACTATAAAATCTTCTTCTCCAACACAAGTGGGCAGAATCATATGATATTTTGGTATACAGCATTATGGGGTGGATCTGATTCAAGTTTGTTCAATTTGGCCCCCTGGATTCATTTTGGGCTCACTATAGAAGCCCGAATTCGAACTTAGTGCATTTCAGGCAAATTTTTCAAGATCCAGCAGGCAGAATCTTTCGATATTGGCTATGCAGCATGCTTAGGGGGGTGAGATTCAAGTTTATTCAAGCCAAGTCCCTGGGTTCATATTTGGGCTCACTGTGGGAGCCTGAATTATAACTTAGTTCAAAATGAGGAATTTTCTTTAAAAATCTTCTTCTTCAGATCCAGCAGTCGGAATGTTTTGGTATTTGGTATGCAGCATCCTTAGGGGGGTGAGATTCAAGTTTGTTCAAGCCATGTCCCTAAATTCATATTTGGGCTCACTGTGGGAGCTCGAATTGTAACTTAGTTCAAAATGAGGAAATTTCTTTAAACATCTTCTTCAGATCCAGCAGTCAGAATGCTTTTGATATTTAGTATGCAGCATCCTTAGGGGTGAGATTCAAGTTTGTTCAAGCCATGTCCCTAGGTCCATATTTGGGCTCACTGTGGGGCTCGAATTGTAACTTAATTCAAAATGAGGAATTTTTTTTTTTTTAAAATCTTCTTCAGATCCAGCAGTCAGAAGGTTTTGATATTTGGTGTGCAGCATCCTTAGGGGTGTGAGATTCAAGTTTGTTAAAGCCATGTCTGTAGGTCCCTATTTGGGCTCACTGTGGGAGCCCAAATGATAACTTAGTTCAAAATGAGGAATTTTCTTTAAACATCTTCTTCTTCAGATCCAGAAGCCAGAATGCTTTTGATATTTAGTAGGCAGTACCCTTAGGGGGGTAAGATTCAAGTTTGTTCAAGCCATGTCCCTAGGTCCATATTTGGGCTCACTGTGGGGCTCGAATTGTAACTTAATTCAAAATGAGGAAGTTTCTTAAAAAATCTTCTTCAGATCCAGCAGTCGGAATGTTTTGATATTTGGTGTGCAACATCCTTGAGGGGGGGGGGGGGGGGAGGGGGGGGGAAGATTCAAGTTTGTTAAAGCCAAGTCCCTGGGTTCATATTTGGGCTCCCTGTGTGAGCCCAAATTATAACTTAGTTTAATATGAGTAATATTCTTTAAAAATCTTCTCTTTTTTGATCCACTGGTCAGAATCTTTGGATATTTGGTATAAGCTTTTCTTAGGAGGGGCAGATGCAACTTGTTGAAATCAATTCCCTGGGTTGATATTTAGTCTGCCTTTTCAGGTGAGCACCCTCAGCCCCCTGGGGCCTCTTGTTTACTTAAAATTTGACCGTCTATTAACAATATTTTGTATTTTGCCATACATGTAGTACAATTCAAAATGACTAGAGAGTTTATTTAGTTAGCCACACCTGGTGGTGCTCTTGTTTCAACAGTGTATGTTATGACCATACAAAGTAGATCTTCTGTTTCTCAGGCCATTATTTGTAAAATTGTATGCGTTTTTAGCTCAACTTTGACGAAGTCAAATTTGAGCTATTGTCATGGCCCGTCGTCCATCCGTCTGTCCGTCCGTCTGTCCGTCCATCCGTCTGTCCGTACGTCAACAATTGGCTATGGCTCGGGCTAGAGGTCGTATTTATGAACCGATCTTTACGAAACTTCTTGTGTACCTTTGTTATGACCCTGGGACGGGAACGAGTGTTTTTAGGTGTGGTCCGAAATTCAAGATGGCTGCCAGCAGCCATTTTGTACCGATGGTGCAAAAATCAGTTTTTTGTACAGAACTTCTGTATGAAAGTTCTGATTTGAATAAAGTTTTGTATAAATGTTTAGTACCATGGGATACATCACATATAATACGGGGTTTTTTCTCGTGCGTAAATTATGCAAATTAGACTGACTTTGATTTATTTAGTGTTACTTTCAGAGCTGTAAGTGCCAAGCTGCTATGGCTCGGGCTAGAGGCCGTATTTATGAACCGATCTTTACGAAACTTCTTGGGTATCTTTATTATGACTGTGGGACGAGAACGAGTGTTTTTGGGTGCGGTCCGAAATTCAAGATGGCTGCCAGCTGCCATTTTGTACCGACGATGCAGAAATCTGTTTTTTGTACAGAATTTCCATATGAAAGCTCTGATTTGAATAATTTTTTGTATGAATGTTTAGTACCATAGGATACATCACATATAATACGTTTTTTTTTCTCGTGCATAAATTATGCAAATTAGACTAACTTTGATGTTTTTTGGTGTTACTTTCAGCACTGTAAGTGCAAATGCCAATACGGCTCGGGCTAGAGGCCGTATTTATGAACCGATCTTTACGAAACTTCGTGGGTACCTTTGTTATCACCGTGGGATGAGAACGAGTGTTTTGGGGTCCGGTCCGAAATTCAAGATGGCCGATGGCAGCCATTTTGTACGAAATTTGGTGCAATCAGATTTTTGCACAGAACTTCCTTATGAAAGCGCTGATTTGAATAATTTTTTGTGTGAATGTTTAGTACCATGGGATACATCACATATAATACGGGTTTTTTTTCTCGTGCAGAAATTATGCAAATTAGATGAACTTTGATTTTTTCAGTGCTGCTTACACACAGTAAGTACAGATGTCAATACGGCTCGGGCTAGAGTCTGTATTTATGAACCGATCTTCACGAAACGTCTTGGGTACCTTTGTTATCACCTTGGGACGAGAACGAGTGTTTCTGGGTGCGGTCCAAAATTTAAGATGGCTGCCAGTGGCCATTTTGTATCGAAATTAGGTCTAATCAGTTTTTTGTACACAACTTCTATACGGCTCAGGCTAGATGCCGTATTTATGAACCGATCATTACGAAACTTCTTGGGTACCTTTGTTATTACCGTGGGGTGAGAATGAGTGTTTTTGGGTGTGGTCCGAAATTCAAGATGGCCACCAGCAGCCATTTTGTACCAAAATTAGTGCAATCAGTCTTTTGTACAGAACTTCTGTAGGAATGTTCTGATTTTAATAAATTTTTGTATGAATGTTTAGTAACATGGAATACATCACATATAGTACGGGTTTTTTCTCGTGCAGAAATTATGCAAATTAGATGAACTTTGATTTATTCAGTGCTACTTATACTCTGTAAGTGCACATGTCAATACGGCTCGGGCTAGAGGCTGTATTTATGAACCGATCTTCACAAAACTTCTTGGGTACCTTTGTTATCACCTTGGGACGAGAACGAGTGTTTCTGGGCACGGTCCAAAATTCAAGATGGCTGCCAGTGGCCATTTTGTACCGAAATTAGGTCCAATCAGTTTTTTGTCACAACTTCTACACAGCTCATATTTGTGAACTGATCTTCACGAAACTTCTTGGGTACCTTTGTTTTCACCTTGGGACAGGAATCAGTGTGTTTTGGGGTGCCTTTGTTGTCACTGTGCTATGAGAACAAATATTTTGGGGTTCAGTCAGACCCACTCTGGGACTCAAAAGATTTTTTCTAGTTTAGCATCTGACTGTCACCCACCTTTACAATACTTTACCTATACATTTGTTACAGGCTATGGTCAGTATTTATGTACATACCATTACAATACTTTATATGTACCTTTGTTATCAGGTCATTACCTAGATGTTTGTCATTGCTGTGTCACATACTATACATGTACATGTCTTTGTCTTGACAAGTTGAGCTACAGTGTCATTGACACTTTCATTTATTTAATTTTTCATTTCTGTTATTATTTCTTTGCCATCAAAACTTAATGTTCTTGGTTTATGTTTAGGCCTCATAATCTACAGAATAGTATGGGTGGTGATATATTTCGTCCTTTGAGAGCAAGAAGGCCTTGCAGTGCTAAAGCTTTGCAAAGCCTTCTTGCACTCAAGGGACAAATTTATCAATTTTGTTGACTTGGGTAAAATATCAGACATAAATCATTTAATTTTTATTTTTTTAAAGTTTACATTGGTTATAAAAATAGAGCATGCAACAGCCAAAAGGACCATGCGGGAGGGCCTGAGAAAAGGATTTTGTATTTTTTTTAGGCCTAAGATATTATTTATTAGCTCACCGAAGGGAGCTAAACTTATCACTTGCTGTCCGTCGTCTGTCCTGCATCGTGAACATTTTTCAAATGACTTCTCCTCTGAAACCGCTAGGTCGATTTGCTCGAAACTTGGTATGGATGTTCATTACCATATTTCAATTCAAGTTTGTTCAAATGAAATGGACATGCCCACTTGGGGCTCCATAGGGAGCATAACTCCGATAGCACCCTATGTATATTAGAGAAATTACTAAAAAATCTTCTTCTCCTGCACAAGTGGGCAGAATCATTTGATATTTGGTGTACAGCATTATGGGGTGGACCTGATTCATGTTTGTTCAAATCGGCCCCCTGGATTCATATTTGGGCTCACTATAGAAGCCTGAATTTGAACTTAGTGAATTTCAGGCAAATTTCTTAAAAAATCTTCTTCTCCAGATCCAGCAGGCAGAATCTTTTGATATTGGGTATGCAACATTGTGGGGTGGATCTGATTCAAGTTGTTCAAATCGGCCCCCTGGGTTCATATTTGGGTTCAGTATAGGAGCCCAAATTTGAACTTAGTGCATTTCAGGCAAATGTCTTTGAAAATCTTCTTCTCAAGATCCAGCAGGTAGAATCTTTTGATATTGGGTATGCAGCATGCTTAGGGGTGGGGAGATTCAAGTTTGTTCAATCCAAGTCCCTGTGTTCATATTTGGGCTCACTGTGGGAGCTTGAATTGTAACTTAGTTCGAAATGAGGAATTTTCTTAAAAAATCTTCTTCTTCAGATCCAGCAGTCGGAATGTTTTGATATTTGGTATGCAGCATCCTTAGGGGGGTGAGATTCAAGTTTGTTCAAGCCAAGTCACTGGGTTCATATTTGGGCTTACTGTGGGAGCCCGAGTGATAACTTAGTCAATATGAGGAGTTTTTCTTTAAAAATCTTCTTCTTCAGATCCAGTAGATGAATGCTTTTGATATTTTTTATGCAGCATCCTTAGGGTCCTGCAGCATTCTTCAGATCCAGCAGTCGGAATGTTTTGATATTTGGTGTGCAGCATTCTTAGGGGGGTGAGATTCAAGTTTGTTAAAGCCAAGTCCCTGCGTTCATATATGGGCTCCCTGTGGGAGCTCGAATTATAACTTAGTTCAACATAAGGAATATTCTTTAAAAATCGGTTTTTTTTAGATCCACTGGTCAGAATCTTTTGATATTTGGTATAAGCTTTTCTTAGGAGGAGCAGCTGCAACTTGTTGAAATCAATTATCTGGGTTGATATTTAGGCTACCATGTCAGGTGAGCGCCCTCAGGCTCCCTGGGGCCTCTTGTTTTTCTATAGTATATTTTAGAAGAAATGAGGAAATATAGGTTATTACCGTCATGTGGGTTCTGAGATGGTGTATTGAGGTCAAAACCTTGTCTCTGGGCATATATTGATGAGTGTTCAGAAGAGTCGATATATGACCCAGAGGTGAGGTAAAGACTTCAATACACCATCTCAGAAACCTGAATGAAGGCTTTTTGCTGGTTGCAATCTTCTAAATTAACTTCTTTCAACCTGTGACATCTTGAATCTGTGGCAGGAGATCTAAGATGTCTAGATCCCCTGTCTGCTACTCAGAATGTTATATAAATTAAATTTCAAGCCTTTGCATTGTGGCAGTTGACATTTATTGTGGGTCATCTCTTTGTTTTGCAATGTATTTCTTGAAAAACAGGGGTGGGGGAAGGGGGGGGGGGGGGTGATTTTCACATACAGTTTGGCTTTATAGTGAAAAACCTGCAAGCTTTTCTCTAGGCTATGGTGGACCACTATTAATTCCAATGTTTTGTATATAGTTTTAGAAGTCTTGGGCTCATTCCATACAATAACTCATGATTTGCAATCTTGATACAATAGCTCATTATGCGTAATCTTGATATAATCGCCTCATGTTGGGAGCGCGGTGGCTCAGTGGTAGACTGTTGGACTTCTTTGCTAAAGGTCCCGAGTTTGATCCCCATCCAGGACGACCCGCATTGTGTCAATGACGCCATGTTCTAAGGCGTACTGCAGTAGAGATGAGCCAATTAGTAAACTGCCTCATCACACGAATACCGATTATTTTAGACAACAATCGGCTGATACTGAATGCCGATGTCAGATGGTTTCTTTATTATTCAAGCTTACTGTAGAAGCTGGCTGATTACAGTAATCAGAATTTGATTTAGGTGCCATTAATCCCCATCAACCCGGAAGATAACACACTTTTAATACTCACTTAAATAAGTCACGTTAATTAACAGACATCAAAGGGTTAATTTTATGTCTATGAAGCACCATCAGTGCAATAGATTTTCAACTTAAAATAAACAGCTAACAACTGAATTGAGAACTTATCACATACATCGTCACGGTAAATTGTGTTCTGAACTTTTGATGCGGTTTACATCAACACTGGCAACAATTCATTTCAAAGTCGGGTCTTTGCCGAATCACCCCCTACACAGGCTTTGAAGTTGACTATCACAGACAAACAGTTTTTGAAGTTAACTATCAAAGGCATTCAAAACGCAACTGAAAAGAAAAAATCAGAGAACAAAGGACACAAGCGAGTTTTTGTTTTTTTCGAATTAATGCCAGTACCACATTTCCCGTGTGTCTAAAATTGAAAAATAGGCAAGCGGAAAATTGATAATTTACATGATAGCAGTTTTTCACCCTTGAATGTACATAAATATATTATGAAGAAAATGTTTTGTGAAAATCAAAAGCCGTCGTTGGAACCACACGTTTTAAAGTGGGAGTTTCTTTTCAGTAAAGCCATATATGGGATTGTGTCACACAAGTCATGACTTTGCACTGCATTATCTATTTTTATCACATGCTCAACACATTTCAACATGAAAAATTCAGTGGCTTTGTGTTGATAAATCCCACCCCAAATGACCCGATATTAAACTTATTGCACCCAAACCTCTCACAGTTAACACAGATTACTAATATGGAGGAATTATCTGTCCAATATGGGAATAAAGAATGCCACTGTAATATATATTTAATGAGACAATGAGCATGGTTGAAAGACATATTGCGACATTTTGCAGAATGCAGTACAGTTTGGGCAGTGAAGAGCATCCGAATTCACATGATGGATAAAAAACAACTTGGTACACAGTTGCACAATCAAAATTTTTAATATAATATTCTGCCTTTTCTTTCACGAACTATCACTTACCTGATATCAGTAACAGACGAGTGACATACCGATCGCTTGCCACTTGTTGTCCCACTAAGGGGAAGAAAGTTCATTACAGATCATCCATAACACTTTCACTGAGTTTTAGACAATCGGCGAGGGCCGATGTTGAGCCTCGAGTGCCGATGGTGAACCGATGGGCACTTATCAGCTGAGTGCCGATGTTACACCGATTAATTGTCTCATCTCTACTGCACGTCGACGGTGCACATGTCTTCAACTGCTGTAACCCTGCTTGAGCAGAGCTTGAACAGAGTTAGAATGTTGAGGAACTGACAGTTGCTTGTCAATGCTTGGTGGTTCTCTCCATGTACTCTGGCTTCCTCCACCCATAAAACTGCCACGGTCACTATTAGCCATTGTGCATAAATATGTGACCTTAAACACCAATAAATAAATCGCCTCATATTACCTCTGTAAGCTTTCTGTCAGATCCCCCTTTTAAATAGTGTTTGTCAATGTTCTTATACTTGTTGCATTGCATACAATTGTATCTTGTGTTGACTGTTTTTATATTTTTCTATTCTGTGATGTATACTTACAACTTAATTCTTAATAAAATATTGTTTAAACTAAAAATTTCCATTTCTAAAATTTTCCAAAAAGTTTCAACGAAACCATATAATGTGACCCCCTCATTGGAACGTGCATGACGAACGCGTTTCAATTTGGGGGTCACATAATGTGGTTTTGTTTGAAATTTTTGGAAAAAATATATTCTTTTAAGGCCACACAAAGTAGATCTTCTGTTTCTCAGGCCATTATTTGTAAAATTGCATGCGGGCTGTGCGGGCGAGAGGTTTTTTATTTTATTTTTTATTTCAGTAATTACTTCTTTGCCATCAAAAGTTCATGTTCTTGGTTCAAGTTTTAGGCCTCATAATCTACAGAATAGCATGGGTGGTGGTGTATTTCATCCCTTGAGTGCAAGAAGGCTTTGCAATGCTAAAGGGACAAATTCATCAATTTTTTCAACTTGGGTAAAATATCAGACATAAACCATTTAATATTTATTTTTTTAAGTTTAAATTGGTTATAAAAAGAGAGCATGCGGCAGCCAAAAGGACCATGCGGGAGGGCCTGAAAAACAGATTTTTTATTTTTTTAGGCCTAAACTGCTCATTTTGTAAATTACGTGGGCAGATGCGGCCGATTCATTAGGTAAAGTGCTAAGGGAATGCTGTTGTAGTCATGAAGTTATCAGTGATGTGTTTTATAAATGTCAGTTTTTATCTTCTTTTTTTTGGAAAGGTCACTACACAAGAAACTGACCCAACTAATTTGCCGATACCAACAGCAACTGTTACCGTTAATGTACTTGATGTAAATGACAACACGCCAACGTTTTCATCTCCGAACTATGAAGATTCGGTTTCAGAAACTGCACCAGCAGGAACAACTGTGATCAACACAATAAACGTAAGTAGAAATTTTCCCAATTCATTTAACGTTTTTATTGGCTTGCTGTGTCTTCCATAATTATTACGAAATTTGGAGACTTTACAATTTCCCCTTTTTGATTAACATATCTATTTGCATGATTTTGCAATAAAGCATGATCAAAATACAGTGCTTAATTATTATATAACAAGCTATTAATTGAAAAAAGAATTTGTTTTCATTTTTATGCGACCGCTCATATGAGCTGGCCATTTTATGGTATAGCAACGTCCGTCTGTCTGTCTGTCCATCCAGGCATAGCAGAGGTATATTGTGGGGTTTACAATTTAGGGTCAGTGGTAGTTGTGGGGTTGGGTTAGTACAGTGGCCACTTGTGAGGTTATTTTTTGCACTGTGGGGTTAATTTTTGTAACTTGTGGGGTTAGGGTTTAACATGGGAAAAAACCCACAAGTAAGAAATGTAAGAATGTCCATCCGCCTGTCCATCCATCTGTTAACTTTTGTTAGTCCATGCGATAACTTAAAATCAATACATCCAACAGATACTGTTTCATTATGGTTGATAAGTCATGACTAGAGGATTGTTCCTTTCGATAACCAGCATTCTGGCATATCCAATATGGTCACCACAGCGGCCGCTTTCTGATACCCCTGGTGTGCCTACACCATGGGAGGCATCGGCTGGTTTACCCATGATGGGCTATGTGTCTTCCGACTCAGGGGATGAGTCTGACATACCTGACGTCGAGAGCCAACAGTCTTCTGACTTGGGGGCAGCTCTTGACTTTGCGTTTGGGTTCCTTCCAGATCTCAAACCGTCAAACCAGCCGACAGTGCCAGCCAGGCCATGATCATCGGTCGTGCACCAACAGCCTGTGGAGCAACCTGCTTATGTGAGCCTTCGAGGTACAGGTGGTTGAAGCATTTACAGCTTTGGACTCTAGCTGAGTTCCAAGGCTATGAAGACGTTCTTCTTCACCAGCGTTGACACTTTTTTGCCTCCGGCGCATTATCGTTCCTACGATTCCACCAATCCATCAGTCTGCCAGACTTTGACGGTCTTGGATCAGGACTCCAACTCCCTCGGGCTTTCCAAGCTCAAGTCAGCCGTTATTCATATGGAGACTCTGGAGTCTGTGTTGGACTTATCGAGAGAGATGCTGAACATGCTTTCTCTCTCAGATCACATTGACTCAGCTTTGCTGCTTATCTGCCCCAGATAGGTTTGACGATGTACAGGCTCCTTTGTGTCTGCTGTCCAAGGTGCTCATGCATCTTACTCACACGCATGCCTGTAATACGGCTAACTTGGAATTAGTTCGCAGGGATGCTGTGCTAGACACAAGCTGTTTCATTCGTGACGGGCAGCACACTGCTCTTCGATCTGCTTCTTCGGCGAGTCCGCAACTATTCCATGGTTCCGTGGCGACGGTCTGGGATCATGCCCTATGTCATTCCATAGATCAGCTACTGCTTCATCAGCTTGATCAGCCTTCTGTTAGAGGCAGGGGACCATCCAAAGCCTAACAAGTGCCCTTCTGCTTCCTTTGCGAAGCCAAGGGCTGATCCTCCTGCCGCCGCTTCTACTTACTCACGTCCCAGGTTGAAGCATCAAACTCAGTTGAGAGTTCCTCTTCCAACACAAGTGCGTTTCAACGTTACACATTGGGAACTTTTGATCACAGAGATAGGCAATCTCCTGTCAAAGGGGGGGGGGGGGGAGGGTGGGGGGGCGATCGAGGTCATCCAGAACATTCATTCAGTGGGATTTTATTCCCGCCTGTTCTTGGTGCCAAAGAAAGACGGCCGACTCCGACCGCTTATTGATCTCAGTATCCTGAACCAGTCTATCATTGCTCCTAAGTTCAGCATGGAGACTTTCAAGTCGGTTTGCCGCTCCATTCACCAGGGAGTTTTCGCTTCCAGCATCGGCCTGCGAGACACTTAATTTCTTTTCCGATTCATATATATTTCAGGTCCACTTTTCTGGGGCGAGTTTTCCAGTTCAAGGCCATACCTTTCGGCCTCCTCCACCTGGTTCATTGGGCCTTCAACCGCCCGATAACATGGCTTAGCCTTACATTGCACACAGTCCAGTGTGACTACTTCGGCATATTTAGACGATATCCTCCAGAGGCATCCCAATGCTGCCATCTGGAGTCGGATGTCAACACACTGTTAAGCTTGCTCATGTCGCCAGGGTTCAGAGTCACCGAGGAGAAGTTGGACCTGGTCCCTTCTCCGTTGATTTGTCATCTGGAGATGGGCTTCCGTACTCAGCTGAATACAGTGGCGGTTTTCCGGCCAAGGGCTGTGATTCTCTCTGTCCCAGTCCATGTCTGCAACAGCCCGGAGTCTTCTCCGGCTGCTTGGTCTCTGCGGATCGGTGACGGATCTCATTCCTCTGGGTCAGCTGCATGTCAGACCTCTCCAACACTTTCTGCTCAGTCGTTGGAGGCCAAATGTCGATCCTCTGGATCTGGTGCTTCAGTTACCAGAGTCTCTTCCTCGTCACCTTCTCCCCTGATGGATGTTCAGTGGATTATGCAGGGAGTTCCATTGGACTTCCCCAAGTCCGATCGTGTTCTGACGGCAGTCGCCAGCGATCTCAGATGGGGTGTGACGTTGGATCCTCTAAGTCTTTCCCTTCATGGGTCATGAGACCAGGATCAAGCAGCTCTTCCGTCAACCAGAAGGAGCTTCTTGCTCTTCTTCTGAGTTTCTGGCAGTGAATCTCCTACCTTTCGAATCGCCAGGTCCTTCTGTTGTCCGACATTTCTACAGTGGTTGCTTACATTCGGAACAAGGGCGGCACGCACTCTGTTCCCATGCATGAATTGGCTCATCATCTTATACTGCTCGCTCAGGATGTCAATGCCGGAGTGGTGGTTCGTCACATTCCTAGTCATCTGAACGTCCTAGCCAACTCCCTGTCCCGATGGGGCAGGTTCATTTCCACCGAGTGGATGCTCCACAGGGCGGTGTTCCAGTCGCTTTGCGATCTCTGGGGTCTTCCCCACATCGATCTGTTTGCGACTTGTTGGAACCATCAGGTGTACACTTTCGTATCTCCGTGTCTAGATCCTCTAGCTTTCGCTGTGGACGCTCTGTCACTCGATTGGAACGGTTTTGTCAGCTTCGCCTTCCTCCTGGTTCCGATTCTGCCTCAGGTTCTAACCAAGATATGAACCTGCAGTTGTCGAATCATTTTGATTGCACCCCTGTCGCCTCAGTGGGTGTGGATCAATCTACTTCGCTCTCTGTTGGCAGCAGTTCCGAAACATATTCCTCTACATCGCAACCTTCTTTGCCAAGGTCACCTGAGGAGGTTTCATGTCGACCCGACTTCATTGTGCCTTCGCGCATTCTTTTGTCAGGTCCTGTCTTCGTAGAGGTTTTTCGAGATGAGCAATGAAGTGCTTTTCTTCTTCAAGGAGGCACTCCACTGATTTAGTCTATGCGGCTAAGTGGAGGGTCGTCAATGGTGTGTGGATCACTCTGTTGATTATGCCAATCCTTTGATCACACAGATTGCAGAGTTTCTGGTATATCTATTTGATTCTCGGGGTCTCCAGCCTGTTACCATCAAAGGGTATAGGTCCATGCTTCAGAAACCTTTTCGTATGTGGGACAGCGTTGTATCGGCACTAATCCATACCACTCCAAGCTTGTTTGGAACTTTTCCTTGAAAAGGTCTAGGACTTTGCAGCTTACCCTAAGCTGGAATCTTTCTTGGGGGCTGCTTTGCTTGGGGGGGGGGGAGGGGCACCATTTGACCCTTTATCCCAGGTGGATATGCGTTTTCTCACATACAAGACGGCTTTTCTGATGGCTTTTGCCTCAGCCAGACCGGTTAGTGAGCTTCACGCCCTCTCGTTTGACCTGCCCTTTTTCAGGAGCTCTCTCAACAGTGTTACGTTTACCATTGATTGCTCCTTTCTGGCCAAGAATCAGATACCAGAAACTACTCCGCCCCCTATCTGTATCAGGGCTCTTCCTTCTGTTGATGGTAACCTCTTTTGCTCTGTCTGGTTCGTACAATTCGCATTTATCTCAATCGGACGCAGTTCATTAGGAAGGGTAGGAAATGATTTTTTCGGTCTCTTATTCCTGGTCTACAGAAGATCTCTCCTCAATCCATTTCTCGATGGATTTGTCTTGCTATTCGCGTGGCTTACCCTCGTCTAGCGACTGGCGATTGTATTACCAATCATATTTCTGCCCACGAGGTGTGTGCATTGTCTACCTCTTGGGCTTATACTAACTCTGCCATGTTGTCGGATGTTATGCTGGCAGCCTACTGGAGAAATGCTACTTTCTCCACCTATCTGCGTCAGTTGCAGGAGCAGTCAGAGGATCTTTGTACTATGGGCCCTCCTTCTTCTGCTCAGGCTGTTGTGTACCCCAGCCATTTGGCTTCTTACAAGGTCAGTTCCAGCTCTATGCTGTTACTGCCTTTTCTGTCTCTGCGTTGCACAGAACCATACGCCTCCTCTCTCATTGTCTTTTACTAATGTTTGTGATGCTATGGTTTGATAGGCCTAGGGACCTCTTCCTCTGTCCACGGTTCCAGAGCAATTGGGTTATGTGGGGGTTGGTTATGTGATTCCCTCCATCCTATTGTCTATTCATCATGTAGTAAACAGTTGTAAGGTAGGTTGATAAGAAATTTAAATTTTCTAGTAAATTTCCTTTCTTATTATACCTACCGCAATTGCTTACATGGATACCCTCCTGTCTTCTTCTTCGGGTAAGAATCCTTCCTCCCCGCTGATCACATAACTCCTATGTTGGCAGACTCAAAAGAATGATTCCTTGGTGACTGTCTGCACACTGGTTCCGGAAGTTGTGGAATTGTACTAAGAGAAGAGCGTCCCCTACTGGGTCTGCCCCGGAAGCATTGACCCAGTTTTGGCTTATTTTTTCCTGGTGCTTTTGCTCCACTTTTCTTTCCCAAATCGCTTGGGAAATATCAAAATAGATAGTATATTTTCGAGTTAGGGTCTTCCACTGTAGTGCAAGCCTGTAGTAAACAATTGGCGGTAGGTATAATAAGAAAGGAAATTTACTGGAAAATTTAAATTTCCTCCAACTTTGCTGATTCAGCAGATTCTGTTAAAAATCAAACTGTCTCATTGCGAGATTCCACTGGTAGCATATCTGTCAGCTCAGAAACCTTGGATCAATCTTGAGAACATTCCTCGGAAGCTTCCTCCTCTCAAGGACCTTTTGTATCAGGGGAAGACCAATGCACTGCATCACTGCCCAGAAGGTCTAAAACTTCACGCATTTCTGTTGTGCGATCCTTCTTGCACGGAAAGCAGTTTTTAGGATGAGCAGTGGATGCAATTTCTAACTGTAGGAGGACCCCCTCTTTGTTGAATTATGCAGCTAAGTGGAGAGTCTTCTTTCATTTGGGTGCTGATCAGTCGGTGTATATATATCCATCTATACCTCAAATTGCCAATTTTCTGGTCTACCTGTTTAACATATTAAAAACTGCAGCCCGTTACTATTAAGGGCTATAAGTCAATGTTATCAGACACATATGCTCATCATGATAACTTGGCTATTGATTGGATCAGATACTTTTTTATCCAAGCTAGTTAGAAATTTCTCTATTAATAGACCCAGAACCCTCAGAATAATTCCTAAATGGAATTTGGCTTGGGTTCTCTTGAAGCTTTAGGAAGCTCCTTTCGAGCTGTTAGATGATGTAGAATTTAAATTCCTTACTTACAAAACGGCATTTCTCTTAGCTTTTGCTTCTGCCATAAAAGTCATTGAGCTTCATGCATTATCTGTAGAAGATTCCCATTTCCGTAGTGTGGGTAATACTATTACTCTTACTACGGAAGTAGGATTCTTGGGTAAGAACCAGATTCCAGATAGGTGGCCGGAGCCTATTATTATTAAGGCTTTACCATCCACAGACAACCGTAGGCCAGTGTTCTATCCAGTGGAAGCAGTGCACATTTATAAACGTCGATCTAGCTTTATTAGAAAAGGAAGAAAGAGATTTTTTTCTTTCTCTTCTGTCTAACAGAAAGGATATTTCTGTTCATTCGGTTGCTAGGTGGATCCATTTGGCAATACAAATTGCTTATGAGAATCTATCTTCAGATCAACGTTCTGTCAATAAAATTTCAGTGCATGAGGTTAGAACACTGTCTTCTTCTTGGTCTTATTCCAATAGTGTTGCCATTACTGATTTAATGAAGGCAGCTTCATGGATGCAACCATCTTCAATCTTCAAGTACTAAGTTCTACCTTAGAAATTTTGAATCTATCTCCGGTGACCTTCAATCCTTGGGTCTTCTTTCTGTCGCACAGAATGTTGTCCATTAATATTACATCTTGTAGATGTCTTAGGCAATCTGCTCGAGCACTGCCCTCTTCGTTCTGAGGATTCTTCCGTAAGAACAAGGGGAAGGAGGGGGTGGAGGACAGTTTTTCTCTTAGTATCATCTGGCTTTAAAGTGAAAAGCAAGGGAATAGCTCCTCCAAGGACAGTAGTCCAACGGCGGTGATCTGTAGTTTTAATGTGTAGCTCGGTATGAAGCAACAATTATGTCTCATTTATGTTTTTAAAGTGTAGCTCATTGTGAAGCATTATGTATACGTTGCATGTCATACGAGCGTTTATAAACAATCCTTGGACACTTTTAAATGAGTATAAAGAGTCTCATTCTCTGGACTATCTTTAAATTGGTTTTCTTCACTGAATTAGCATAATGGGTTATGCTGGCATTAAATGGAGAATTTATAATGTATTACTCATGTATATTGTTGGTGTTATGTCATTCACTTTTTTTTTTATAAGAGAAAGACATATATAATTCCTCGTTCATCTCCTATTCTCCAGTAGGAGCTGTACTTTTAATTGGAGTAATAGAGATATTGTATTTCCTCTATGTCCTAGGCCATCCATCAATTTTACTGTTCAGCTGATGTCTGGGCCATTGATTTTAGTATAAAAATGTGATAAATTTAAAGTAATTTGTTTATTTTTTGTACTTACCAATGGTCCAGACGGGGATGGCCCTCCCATGAGTGGGCACTCATACCTCTCCACTGATTTATAACATTTAGCAGGCACAACTAGAAAGAATGATACTTGATGCCAATTTCAGTACCTTCCTGGTTACTGCGAATGCACAGTACAGAAAAGTATGGAGGACAAGATAGGACTTTTAATTTTCGAATTTGTATGCAAATTTTGGGGATGGAGGGGGGGGGGGGGGGTGTGGAGGGGGGCTCAAAATTTGTGTTTGGCTCAGGATATTATTAAGTTTGCACCAGCTCAGTCTGAGACATTGGTAAGTGGTGGCATCACCATTTTTTTTTATAACCAGAGTGTGTGACTAACTCTGTGCATCACACAGGGTAAGTCACATTTTCTGATCATATAAAATTTTCATTATTAACTGAGTAGCCACCCTCTGTGCACTGTTATGACTTAGTGTAAATCTCATCTATCAACTCTTTACCCAACATAATGGCCAAAACCAAGCCAGTACTATTCTCAAAAAGCATTCAAACTCAACTTAATACCCATCAGTGGAATGGATTGAGTTTTTTAGTGAATTCTAAAAATGAAAACTTATTCTATTTTCAATTAATAACTTGTTTATATATGTTTTGTAAGACATCCTGTTTGCTCTCTTCTGCAGAAAATAACTATTATGTGGATTGTATTTCTTTTTAGATACCCTTGTGGGAATCCCAAGACAGGGAGCAATGATTATTTATTGCGGTCCAAGTTCTGCTTTACTGGTAAAATAGGTCTCATAACAAATGCCTGACATAGAAGTCCTCCAAAGTGGACAGCATAGGTATAAACAATTGGCTAAATTCGACTTCATACATATGTTGCAGTCTTGATGTAGCCAAAGATGCTGAATGTGACTATAAACGCCAATAAATAAATAAATAATTTTATTTTAGGGAAAGGGAGAATAAATATATCAAGCAAAAAAATAAAATCCTTCTCCTCTCATTGATTTGAGACATTAACTCTTAACCCGCTGAGTATTTTCAAGATTTTTTTCATCAAATCCAGTCATGGCTGCTTAACCCTTTACCCAACGAATCGGCCGCATCCGCCCGCATCCGCCCGCATCCGCCCGCATAATATGCAAATTCAGCAATTGAAAAAATATTATTTTTCAAAAAATTTCAACAAAACCATATCATGTGACCCCCTTGTTGGAACGAGCTCGTCGAGCTCGTTCCAACAAGGGGTCATATGATATGGTTTTGATGAATTTTTTGGAAAAATTTGAAAAAACGATATTTAAAATAATAAATTTTGATATCGTCTGCGTTGGGTAAAGGGTTAATAGCATCCATGACCAGATTTGATGAAAAATTATTCGAAAGATAACTCAAGTAATTATTAGTGAAAATATCCATTCAATTTGTAGAGAGAAAAGATTGATTAACCCTTTACCCAACAAATCGCCCGCATCCACCCGTGTAATATGCAAATTCAGCAGCTGAAAAAATATTATTTTCTGAAAAATATCAACAAAACCATATGTGACCCCTCTTTGGAACGAGCTCGTCAAGCTTGTTCCAAAGAGGGGTCACATGATATGGTTTTATTGAAATTTTTTGAAAAAATTTTGAAAATGTTATTTAAAATAATAAATTTTAAAATTGTCTGAATTGGGTAAAGGGTTAAATGTGTCCAAATTATACTTATCTGATTATTATGAAAATTATACCTATTCTAGTGACAAGAGATTTCCTATCTTGGATCGGAATAACAGACAGCAGCATGCAAACAGTTGACCACTTCAAACTATAATAAACTATAATAGATGTGTGAAAAACTAGATATTTTTTCTATCGTGAATTTTTTATAAAGGTCAGTATTTTGTAGAGTTTGGGCAGTAAATAAGTGGCAATAACAATAATGCAATTTTTACATTGAAATACTCCCCAGATCTTTTAGCTGCAACAAGCAGCTCTATATGTGGCAATATCAGTTGGGCAGTTGGTCAGTCTGTCAGTCAGTGATCAATAAGTTTTTAAACTCAGTAACTTATAAAATACTTGGTGGAATGCCATCATATTTGATGTGTATATTATTGATATCTAGTGCATTGTTAATACAGGCAGTATTCATAGTATTTTTTTCATTGCTTTGTTGGATCTATAATTTGTATAATTTTTACCATATGTTGCAACTTATGTGTCAACTCGCAATTTTTACTCCTAGATTTGGAGACCATGCAAGGCAGCTCCTTAGCTTGGGCCTCAGGATGTCCTTGAACGGCCTTGAATATCTCATCCCCTGTTCCTGAAAACCTTTGGAAAATTTTCCCATAATACAATTGTTTGTTGGTTTTTAGCTCAACTTGACAAAGTCAAGCTAAGCTATTGCCGTCACTTCTCATCCTTCGGCGTAAATATGTACGTATTTACGTACATCTGTACATACATACATATGTCCACAATTCCATTTGGCACACCGCACAGGTCACATGTATGATCAGATCGCTTTGAAACTTGGTATGCTTGTTTTGAGTGATCTCTAGATGGCAGCTAGTGATTTTCTTCCATTTCCGTCAAAAAATGTTGCCACTGTCAACAACCGTTGAAAGTACCTCAGTCAAACCTCAATAATTCCCTTTGACACACCCTACAGGACACATTTATGATCTGATTGCTTTGAAACCTGGTATGCTTATCTGGAATGACCTCTAGATGGGAGCTGTCAATATTTTTATACTGTACCAATGACCCAGACATAGCTGGTGCTAACTCTTAAAATATAGGGCCAAACACAAATTTTGCCCCCCAATCCCCAAAATTTGCATCTAAAACTAAAGAAAACATGTCCTGAGAGGCCCTCCACACTTCGCCCCTACTGCGCATGCGCAGTGTCAAGGACGTTCCGAAATTGGCGCCATTTATCTTTCTAAGTTTGGCCCTTCATCAGTTAACATCTGACTGATCTTTGTGCTTTTAAATCTCAGTTTAAATGATGCCAGACACATAAATATTAGTGAAATGGTGATTCTAAGGAGGATAGAAAAGGAGGAGAGGAAAAGAATGTGTGACAGAATATTATCAGGGCTGTAACTTAAAATTTTTTAATGAAATTATGTTAAGTTACCTATTTTCAAGGCAGCAGCCATTTTGTTGTCATTCTGATTATTTAGTTACACTGTTTTTTCAAGTGTTTTTCCTCTCTCCCTGTCCTTTAAGTTCCCCCTTGCTATTCTCCCATGCTTTTGGCATAATTTCTGTAATTATTATTACTAAAATTTCTTGGGAGTTTAGCTGAATAACAGAATGAATTCTGTTCTTTCCCCATGTTTACGTCTTCACCTACGGGTGGTTAGGCGTTGTGTTCTGCATCTACCATCTGATGTTCTGCAGTTTCTTCCCTGGAAGTCTCTGTTTTGCATCAGATGGTGTATTTTTGGTAACTGATTTCGGGCCTGGGTGCCTGGAGTCTTATTTTAGTGTTTTTACACTCATTGTTTACATTTACAACAGCCCTCTGTGTGAGGGGGGGATTTCTAAATAATAATATCTTTATGTTATTTTAATCATAACTAGATACATTATTATTGTTCGTAAGTGTTGAATAAATTGTTTAAAATATTTTTAAAATTTTTGTCCACACTTAGGCTTGGGATCCATTGGGGCTCAACGTTACTTTTCAGAAACTTGGGCTGTTCTGAAAAAATATTTTTTCAAAATATTTTGATTTCAATTATTTTTTCTATATTAATGGATCATATTATTATTATGTATTTTGATTGCCAGGGGTTAGTGCGAGTACCAGGACTTGTTTTCTTTTCACATTGAAAGGATATTGATCAATTGTTTTAAGAGGAAGTCTTCCTCTGACCTTATTATCATTCTATATGTGGTCGGTGTACTCGCATTAACTCCGGTTCTGTATCGTATGATTTCGATGACAATATGGGAAGCGTATGTCACGGTATGTTGTTGGGGATTTGGACACTCCGGTCCTTTCCCCGCAGGGTCACTCTACTTTTTCAATTTCTATTTCAGACGATCAAGATTAGGGTGATGTATCTGTGATGTCTTCCAACAGTGTGCCTCCGTCGTCACAATTAATGAAGGGCTAGCGGAAAAGTGCTCATGTAATACGCCAATTGCCTAAGAGGACCCTAGTAGGTTCGACGGCCTTTGACGTCCGCTAGCTCGCCCGGTGTAGCGTCCATTCACCGAATGGTTCGGCAGCCGGGTTCGTCCGTTGCGGTCTAGAAGGAATTTTGGGGTGATGCGAGCACTATAAAATTAACTTAATGCACACCCAGTGACGGCGGATCAGAGGGAGAACGGAGGAAGCCTTTTAGTCCGGTTCATAGCTCGTTCCGGTCCATCCGGACGGCAAGCGAGAGAGGCCCCTCTCTCGTTCAACAACATCTGGCCCCAGATGTTGTGGTACAAATGTGTCGTTAGCGGAGCATACGTCCGTCGCTCGGGACGCTCCGTTGTATAGGCAGTCCGCTGAGACTGCTAAGGCTTCCTCTTCTCGTCAGCGCACACGACCGCACCTTGGCTGCGTGACCGCCGATATATTACCAGCTTCGCCGATCAAGGATTCTTCGGCGACCAGGTCACACCATCCGGCAGCCAGGGATTCGAGACCGATGGACTCCGGACGTTCGCATAGGAAAAGTATGCGGGAGCCATCTGATCCGGAGCTGCCCTCGGCGAAGCAGCGATAGACTGCGCCTCCGCAGGTCTCGACGCCGGACATTCTTGTGCACATAGCACAGCTTATCGCAGCATCCCAGCAGCCAACAGAAACAGTGTCGGATCGAGAATTATCCGACAGTGCTGGGTCGGTAGCCGGGGACTCGAGGCCTGCAGACTCCGGACGTTCGCATAGGAAGTATGCGGGAGTCAACGTACACGGAGCTTCCAGCGGCAATGCATCGTAAGTCCGCTACTGCACAGGCCTCGGGAACGGACGTGCTTTCCTTATTAGCACAGTTTATCGCAGCATCCCAGCATCAACTGTATCTGTCGCATATATTTTATCCGACGATGCTGGGTCGGGACGCTCCGCGGAAGCGGGTACGGACGTCCGAAAGTTTCATCCGGTCCGACGGGATACCGAAAGGGATTTGGTGGATTTCAAGCTTTCCCTTTCGGAACAACATATGCTGCGATGCTGGATAAGAAACTGATAGCGTCGGTGGACTTAGAAATTTTTGGTTCGGTACAGGGACATCGTCCCTCAGTTCCGACATAGTCCAATAATGTCACACAAACTTTCGAATTATTGAACGACGCTATATATATTATTATCTTATGCTTGCTATCCAAGCATTTCTGGTTTCTTGTTCGAAGAGTTATGGAGATGTCTTTCAAAAGTGTGCCTCTGTCGTCATAGTTAATGAAGAGTTAGCGGCAATAAGTGCTCATGGAATATGTCTATCGCTTACGGAGTGACATTCGCTAGCTCACCCGGTGTAGCGTACATTCATCGAATGGTTCGGCTGCTGGGTTCGTCCGTTGCGGTCTAGGAAGGAGATTTGGGTGATGCGAGCACTTAATTACTTTAGTACTCACCCAGTGACGGCAGATTGAGGACAGATCGGAGGAAGCCAACAACATAGGGGACCGCATGTTGTGGTTCAGATATTTTACATTCGGAGCATATGTCCGTTGCTCGGGACGCTCCGTTATATTGACAGTCCGAGAGACTGTCTTTAATGCTTCCTCATCCTCACAGCAGGGCACACGACCGCACATTGGCTACGTGACCTCGAGTATCCGATCAGTTTCGGCATTCAGTGATTCCACAGCGAATAGGTCGCGCCATCCGGTAGCCAAGGGACACGAGGCCTATACACTCCGTTCGCTCGCATATTGGAAGTATGCACGGGGTAACGATCTCGGAGCTTCCTGCGGCAATGCATCGTAAGACCGCTGCTCCTCAGGCCTCAGTGACGGACGTGCTATCCGAGTTAGCACAGTTGTTTCGCAGCATCCCAGCAATTGACGGTTTCTCGGTCGAATCAGGAATTATCCGACGGCGCTGGGTCGGTGCGGTCCGCGGTTGCATCAAGCTACGGACGACCGAACGCTTTATAGGGTCCGACAGGATGGCGAAAGGGATTCGAAAGATTTCGAGTTGTCCCTTTAGTAGTATCGGAAGATGCCTTTCATATCTTCTGGCATTTCTTCCAGTGATTATTTTTCGGACTTCATTGCTGCGATCTTGGATAAGAGACTTATAGCGTCATTGGACTCGGATTTTTCGATCGGTACAGGGACTTTGTCCCTGACTTACCGACGCAGTCCAATATTGTCATTACAACATGTGTTTTATTTTTCGACGCTATATATTTATATATATATACAAGCTTGCTACTAAGCATGATAGTTTAGTTTCTTGTCCGCGTGGCTCATTTCTGCCATTTTATCTTTTTTACATATAGTTTATTTTGGCAGAGCAGGGCATACCGAGAGTTCATATGCGTCTAGACGGTGTGATTAAAGACTGCATATATTCTTTTTCGCCGTTTATGTCTTTTCCAATTTCAATGTTGGGAACGACATTATGTATAGTAGACTTAACTTAGACGCTTTATTATACGTAATCCGCCTTACTGAGGCGTTATCATTACGTCTTCAAGAAAAGATTTACGGGATATTATTCTCAATGTAATTTCTTTTGAGGGCAGTAGTTTGTTCACGTATAACTCCGCCCTTCAGTGGCTGATTGGAGTTGGTTAGACGTGATGCAGCCCTAGCTACATCCACGCGTGGATAGTAGGTTAAGAACTCTCTCAGAGTCGCTTCGTTCTCGGAGGAGCTTCTCTTCGACGGCAACTTTCCGGCAATCCATGAATTGCTTGATTTATACATTCTCTTGTCTATCTAGTGTTACAAGAGATTCAGACTGGGGCAAACATTCGGTGGTTGACTCAGAGAGTGCCGCCGCAGTTGCCGGACCCGAGTGTGGCTGTTATGACGGTTGCCAGTCAAACAGATTGGGATATATACTGATCCCTACGGATTCGAAGTGCCAGGGTCTTTGGGTTCCGCAGTCTTTTAGCTATCAGTTTAACTTCCGCGGAATAATGTTTTTTAGGCTTGCTTTATGTCATTGCATGAACATTATTCAGAAACGCATGCCCAAATTCCTGTCCTTTAATTCGACAGTAGTGGCGTATCTCCGGAACCAGGGAGGCACTCTTTCGTTTCCGTTATTCAATTTAATGGAAAGAATCCGTCTGTTGGTTATAGTACACCAAGTTCAGTTTTGGTCCGTCATATTCTGGGTCGTCTGATTGTTTTATCGCACTCCCGTTCTCTTACGGGTCGCTTGTTGCTGTCAGAATGGACTCTCAACAAACAAGTATTCAATCAGATTTGCTATCTATGGGAGCGCCCAATGATGTTTTATTTATGACACAGCTTGCTAATCAATTGCAGACGTATGTGTTGGCTTGTCCAGATCTCTGAGCTAATACTGTTAACGCTCTATTGATCTATAGGACGGAATGATAGGATACGCGTATCCTCCGGCGCTGTTGTTTTAGCAGGTATTGCTAAGATAAACAACCACAATACATTTCTGTTGATAGCATCTCTATCTTCACAGAGATCATGAGTAATTTACTCTCTTGTCTACTGTGGATCTTAACGTGAAATCTTCCTCTATGTGAGGATCTTTTTTCACTGGGTAAATCGTGTCATCTTTATCACAACCAGCAAGGTCGCAACCTTCATGTATTCCGTTGTGTGGTCCGTATTGCATTGTAAGCACTGTACTGGACGAGCTTTGGACGCGATTTCTTACTATAGGAGATCCTCTTCTTCGCTATTCTATGCGACTAAAATGGAGGCTCTTCCGTCGTGGTGTAGGGATCATTATGTTCATATGGTTGATCCCTCCATACTACTCATTGCTATTTTTTAGTATACTTGTTTCACAAGATCTACTGCAGCCTGTTGTTATTTAGGTTATAGGTTTATGTTACCTCATACCTATGCACTCTACGATAGTTTACAATTGAGTCTTTTGTCTCTTTATCTAAGTCAGTTAGTAACTTTTTGATAAATAGACTTAGAATCTTTAGATTAAATTCCTATACGGATTTTAACTTCAGGTTCTTATTTAGCTAAGTAATCATTTGAGCCTCTGGAAACAGTAGTTTTCAAATTCTGACCTTTTAGACAGTAATTCTGTTGGTTTCTCTTTTACTGTAGAGTCAGTGAGTTTCATGCACTATCGATGGATGATTTTCACTTTCATAGTTTCGGAATCAATACTTCCGTTACTATTTAGGTTGGATTGTTGCATAAGAGTTAGGCTCCTATTATCCGGAACCTATTATTTTAAGGTCCTTCCGTCTTCGTATGGGCATAGGCCTTTACTCTTTCCGGGTACAGTTTATGTATTTATAAACAGATATCTGTTTATTACAAGGGCGTAAGCTTCTTCTGTCTTTGATGTCTAGTAGAAGGACGTTACGCTCCATTTTATTGTTAATGGATTCTATTAACTAGCGTACTGCTTATGGTATATCATTGGCTTAGCAGTTGTGCTTAAGATTTCGGCTCATGAAGTAAGAGTTCTTCTACTTCTTGGGCTTACATTAATAGTGTTGCTATTATAGATTTTTGAAGGCTGCTCATTGCGCTCAGCCATCCATTCATGAATTTTATCTCAGAAATATCGAGTCCATTTCTGGAGGCCTCTATTGTTAGGTCTATTATCTACTGCTCAGAATGTCATTCACTTAACAGTTGCTACTATAGCTAGGTAGGCTGTCTGTTTCGGCAGTGTCTTCGTTCGGCTGCCCTCTTCGCTCTGGGCTATTTGACCCAGGGCAAGAAAAAGGGGGGGGGGGGGGGAGGGTGTTCCCTTGGGTCACCTGTTTTTACTATGAAAACAAGGGGATACCTCCTCCGGAGTTAGTAATTCTGAGCTGTTATTGGGATGGTTGTTTATTGAGAAGTTTAAGTTTATAAAATTCATTCAAGTCTTAGTTTTTAAAGTATAGCTTTTGAATATTGCATATGTCAACGGACATGATTATGCAATTCTCACACACTTTTAGGAGTATAAGAGTCTCTATTCTCTAGACTTACTTTATTATTGGCTTACTTTAAAAATTATTAGTATAAGGATTATTGGATATCAATAGAGTACATGGATGTATGAAGCTCAATTTTTGGAAGGTGTTGTATCTTTCTAATTTATCATAAATAAGAAAGATACATGTAAGGCCTATTACTTCTTTTCCCTACAGGGGATGACTCTATTTTATTTTATTGAGCGTATTCCATTTTGCTCTATGTCCTTGGCCCTCCAGCCTTTTTACTATTCAGCTATGTCTGGGTCATTGGTACAGTATAAAAATGTTAAAAAATTTATAGTAATTTATATATTTTTTATACTTACCAATGACCCAGACGGGGATGGCCCTCCCAGGAGTTGGGAACTCTTGCCTCCCCGCTGAGTACATAGCGCTTACCAGGCACTGGTTATTAGAATGATAAATGGCGCCAATTTCGGAACGTCCTTGACACTGCGCATGCGCAGTAGGGGCGAAGTGTGGAGGGCCTCTCAGGACATGTTTTCTTTAGTTTTAGATGCAAATTTTGGGGATTGGGGGGCAAAATTTGTGTTTGGCCCTATATTTTAAGAGTTAGCACCAGCTATGTCTGGGTCATTGGTAAGTATAAAAAATATATAAATTACTATAAATTTTTTAACTTTCGTCCATTTCCGTCAAAAAATGTTGCTGCTGGCAATGACCTTTGAACTTACTTTTGTCAGGCATCAATATATTCCTTCGGCACACCCTACAGGGCACATTTATGATCAGATTGGTTTGAAACGTCCTATGCTTGTTTGGGGTTACCTCTAGATGGGAGCTATCGATTTTCTTCCATTTCTGTCATAAAATGTTGCCACTGGCAACGGTCTTCGATGAACTTAGTACAGTTATGCATCAATATTTCCCTTTGGCACACCCTACAGGACATATTTATGATCGGATTGCGTTGAAACCTGGTAGGCTTGTTTGGGTTGACCTCTAGATGGGAGCTATCGATTTTCTTCCATTTCTGTTAAAAAATGTTGCTGCTGGCATCGACCTTTGAACTTGGTTTAGTCAAACCTCAATATTTCCCTTTGGCATACCCTACAGCACACGTTTATGGTTGGATTGCTTTGAAACCTGGCATGCTTGTTTTGGGTGACCTCTAGATGGGAGCTATCAATTTTCTTCCATTTCCGTCTGTCAAAATATGTTGCCGCTGGCAACGATCTTTGAACTTAGTTTAGTCAGGCATCAATATATTCCTTTGGCATGCCCTACAGGGCACATTTATGATCAGATCGGTTTGAAACTTGGTATGCTTGTTTGGGGTTACCTCAAGATGGGAGCGATCGATTTTCTTCGATTTCTGTCAGAAAATGTTGCCACTGGCAAATGACCTTCGATGAACTTAGTGCAGTTATGCATCAGTATTTCTCTTTGGCACACCGTACAAGTCAAATTTATGATCGGACAGCTTTGAAACATAGTATGCTTGTTTGGGGTGACTTCTAGATGGGAGCTATCGATTTTCTTCCATTTTTGTCAAAACATTTTGCCACTGACAACGTTCTGTGAACTTAGTTTAGTCAGACCTCAATATTTCCCTTTGGCACTCCCTACAGGGCACATTTATGATCGGATTGCTTTGAAACGTAGTATGCATGTATGGGGTGACCTCCAGATGGGAGCTATCGATTTTCTCCAATTTCCATCCAAAAATGTTGCCGCTGGCAACAACCTTCAATGAACTTAGTGCAGTTATGCATCAATTTTCCCTTTGGCACACCCTGCAGTGCACATTTCTAAATGGATCACTTTTAAACTTGGTGTGCTTGTTTAGGATGACCTCTAGATGGGAGCTATCGATTTTCTTCCATTTCTGTCACAAAATGTTGCCACTGGCAATAACCTTTGAACTTAGTTTAGTCAGGCCTTAATATTTCCCTTTGGCACACCCTACAGGGCACATTTAAGATCAGATCGCTTTGAAACGTGGTATGTGTGTTTAGGATGACCTCTAGATGTGAGCTTTTGATCATTTTCATTTACATAAAAAATTATTGCCGTTAGCACCAGCCTTTGAACTCAATATGCAACTCAATGTGCAGCAACTTATCCCTTTTGCACTCTCTGCAGGATATATTTATGAATTTCCATAAAAAGGAAAAAAAAAACATTGCCACAAGCAATGACCTTCAAACTTAGTGCATTTGTGCATTAACATCTTCCTTTGGCATGCCTCAGATGGTGCATTCATTATCAGGTTGTTTTGAAACTTTGTATGCTTTTTCAGGGTGACAAAGATACGAGCTATTGATTTTCTTTTCATTTCCATTAAAAACTGTTGCTGTTAGCAACAACCTTTGAATTTATTGCATTTGTGCTTCAATATTCTTCTTTGACATGGCTTACAGAGTCCATTTATCGTAGGATTGTTTTTGAACTTGGTGTGCTCATTAGGCGAGACCTCTAGATAAGAGCTATTTATTAGCACTCATTTATGTGAATATAGTTGCAGTTCACAATATCCTCTGAACTTACTGCTTGTGTATCAACATTCTTCCTTTAGCCAGCCTTACAGTTTACATTTATAAATGCATGGATTGCTCTGACGTTGTGCACACACAATGCTGTTATGGTGAAGTTTCACCAAATAACATTGGAACTAATGGTCTTCAGTTTTGCCATTTCACTTTTAACTTACCAAGTTCAAGTTTGTCAAGTTGAGCTACAGTGTCATTGACACATTCGTTAGTGTTTAATGACACTTTCAACAGCTGGACAGTTTTATGAGGGGAAGAAGCTTGAGAACTCTGGAGAACCACCAAGAAATGGCGAGCTTGTGCATAGTTAGCAGCACTTGTGTCAACAATTCGATTCATGTTTTGGGACTCTCTTTGTCTGCTGTCCGGCTGGCCAGCCTCTCTCTGTATCTTTGTGTCAGTACGCTAACTTGAACAAACTTTATCTGATTTTTACGAAATTTGGTCTGTGAGTTTTACTCAAGAATGTCTTCAATGTTTTTTTTTTTAATGAGGTAGATTGTTTGCATTTCCAACTTATGAGGAGTGGGGGCAGAGAAATGGCATGTCAGCATGATAACTAAAACAAATTTTATCTGAATTTTTTTCAGGAGTCATGCCTCTTTGATTGTTTTCTTGTTTGATTTCACTATACCAATTTTTACCAAATTTAGTCGCTGAGTTCCACTCAAGAATGTCTTGGATGATTTTGAAAACCAGTACCGCTTGTTTTTTTTAGGAGTTTTGCCCTTAGATATTTTCTGTTGTTTGAATATCTGACTTTGGGGGTGATGGGATGGGATGTTCTGCATGATAATTTGAATAAATGTTATTCGATGTTTACCAAATTTGCCATATGACTCTTGAATTGTTTCCTAGTTTCCATAGTATGAGGTGCTTGCAAAGATTCCTTTTTAACCACTGCTACTCGGCCCCCAGCATCTCTGATGCAAACCTCTTTTTAGCCCGACTGTTTACAGTGAGGGCTATAGTAATGACTTTTGTCCGTCCGTCTGTCCGTCTGTCTGTCTGTCCATCTGTTAACATTTAGAGTCTTGGTTAAAGTTTGTGGTTAAAGTTTTTTATTCAACCTTCAAGTACAGGCTATACCCGGTAGTTCTTGTCTGATTGTCATGAAATTTCATATGTAGGTTTTAGGTCATGTCTACATTGGAACGTCCCCTTTTGGTCGTGATCGGTCAACCGGTATGGCTGCCCGAGCGCAAAACCCGAAAACCTTTAGCACAGTCTACAGGTCATATTTATGGAGGGATTTCATTGTAAATTGATAGGTTGACTTCATATAATGTCTACATGAGAAAGTCCCCTTTTGGACGTGATTAGGCAACTGTGACAGCTACAGGTGCCCGAAGCCCGAAAACCTTCAGCACAGTCTGCAGGTCATATTTATGAAAGGATTTCATTGTAACTTTGTAGGATCAATCCAGATGAGAATGTCGCTTTTGGTTGCGATCATTCAACCATGATGGCTGCCCGAGCCTGAAAACCTTTAGCACACGTCATATTTATGGAGGGATTTCATTGTAACTTGATAGGTTGACTTCATATAATGTTTACATGAGAAAGTCCCCTTTTGGATGTGAATGGGCAACTGTGATGGCTACAGGTGCCCAAAGCCCGAAAACCTTCAGCACAGTCTACAGGTCATATTTATGAAAGGCTTTCGTTGTAATTTTATAGGATCAATCCACATGATGCCCAGATGAGAATGTCCCCTATTGGTTGCGATCATAAAAAATTGGACTCCCCTAACACACCCCCACTGTCCCCCACCCCTCACCCTCCACCCCACCTCCTCCTCACCCAGGGCCATTCATGCAATATTTTTTCTTTGGTACAAAATGCATTTTTAGCCTGACTGTTTATAGTAAGGGCTATAGTCATGACTTTCGTCCGTCCATCTGTCGGTCCATCCATCTGTCTGTAAACAATTGGTTTCTGACTGATAACTCCAGTTTGGATTATTTGATTTCAACCAAAGTTGATATGTGTATTTTACAGCTAGTAATACAGGCCAGGTTTCAATATAGGTTCAATAAGCTATGGCAGATTCGTTAGGTAAACTGTTAACAAAAAATGGCTCCGACTATTTTGCGTCTAAGCATTGCCATTCCTGGGACAGTCGGGCTGCATGAGTGACATCACTCTAGTTTTGTTTAGCCGAATTACCACACTTATTTATTTATTTATTTATTTATTTATTTATTTATTTATTTATTATATTGGTGCTTAAGGTCACATACTCATGCACAATGGCTAATCATGACCGTGACAGTTTTACAGCTGGAGGAAGCCAGAGTACCCAGAAAGAACCACCGAGCATTGACGAGGAACTGTCAGTTCCTCAACATTCTAACTCTGTTCAAGCTCCGCTCAAGCAAGGTTACAGCGGTTGAAGACATCTGCACCATCGATGTGCAGTATGCCTTAATACGTGGTGTCAATGTGCCCCCATGTAGGCAACCGGCAGAAAGTGCCTTGTCCACGGACACAATGCAGTTCATCCCGACCACACTTCAATAAGGCTGTTCATTGAGATTTGTAGGGTTTTTTTTCATTAACCCTTTAACTAACTTGACTAAAAACTTTCAATTTTGTTTCTCAAAAACATAGCTCACAACTCCTCATTGGAACAAGCTTGTCCCAATGAGGAATCATAAACTATGTTTGGGGGCAAAAATTGAGAAAAAAATGATGTAATTTGAATAGTGCAAGTTATGAATAGTGAGTTGTATTAACAATTCGACCTGTGTTTTGATGAAGGTTGGTAGGCAGCCATCCATCTGTCTATCCATGTCTTACCTTTGGTCTTTCTGTCGTTCTGTCTGTGCTGTGATGTTCGCACGATAATGTGAACAAATGTGATCACATTTTTTTTTAATTTGGTCTGTAAGTTCTACTCAAGAATATCTCGGATGAGTTCGAAAATGAGTCCTGCCTCAAATGTTGGGGTTTTCTTGAAATTTCTTTCTCTTTTTCAACAATTCAGCCTGTAAATTATGCGGGCAGACTCATTAGGTAAAGGGTTAAAGAAACTGTTTTCTGGTGTACATGTTTGATGGTTATTTCAGGTTCAAGATCTGGATACAGGGAATTTAGGCAGAGAAGGTGTACGCTTTCGAATTATAGGAGCTGGATCAGACAGGTAGATATGAAGAAAGTCTGAACATTTCAGCTGGAGACTAATTAATATTGTTTAGAGTAAACAAAATCTGTTAATCTGGTCTTTCCATTTCCCTTCTATTTTGTTGCCTCATTCTGTCTTATTAGTACCTCTTCAAACTTAAAAAAAAATTGAATTGTGTTGTGTTCCAACAAGACTAACATCCTCGCCCTCTGATTGGCTAAAAACTCACATAGTTTTTCCTATGTTTACAGATCTAGCAACTTATGTTACAGTCTGATAGGAATCACCCTGTCCGTCCGTCTGACCATCCTTGTAAGTGCAACTCCTCCTAAACCGTTTGAAGAATTTTCATGAAACTTTACACAATGGAAGAACTCCATATGAAGATGTTCACAAAGCAATATAATTTCGTTCTGACGTTTCCAAGGGGAGATAATCTAACTTATACATTTCATGTGCGGGGGGTATCACTTTGTGAGTTTGCTCACAGTACCTCTAGTTTCATCAATGGAGGGACTTGCAAACTGCATCATATTTTTATACGACAACCAATGACCAAGACTAGCTGGTGCTAACTCAAATTAATCCTGGGCCAAACACAAATTTCCCCTCCCCAATCCCCAAAATTTTCATGCAAAACTGAAAAAATCAAGTCCTAGATGGTTCTCCATACTTTTTAGATCTGTGCATGCACAGTATCCAGGAAGGTACTGAAATTGGCGCAAACCATTATTCTTTGTTTGGCCCTAAAGTCAGCAACAAGGAACTGACATCTGTGCTTTTAAATCTCCTTTTTTGAGGATGCCAGACACAAATCAATGGTAAAATTGGTGGATCCAAGGATATAAATGGATGATGGAAATGAACAACGGTGATTAGAAACCTTCAGGGCTGTAACTTTATAATAATTATAAAAACTATTTCATGTTTCTCAATTTCGGGACATAAGCCTGACGTCATCATTCTTGCTTATGATTTATCCACTGTTTGTTAAGTGTTCCTTCCCTATCCCTCCTTGAAGCCCTCCTGTTAAACTCCCAAGCTTTTTGGCTTATTTTTATAAAAATTTTGTATTAAATTTCTTGGGAGTTTAATGTGTGTAACAGAATAAGTTTATTCTGTTTATCCTCATGGTTACATCCTCACCTAGGGGTGTTAGGCCATTTTGTTCATGAATTTTCTCTCCGATGTATCGTTTTTTCTTCGTTTAAAGATCTTGCTTTACATCTGGTAGCTTTAAAATCTGTTACTGACTTTGGGCTTTTTTTCTGTGCCTGATGTCTTGTTTCTGATTTTTTCCTTGATGTTGTTTACATTGGCAATGTCTTTAAATATATGTAGTATTTAGTTATTATTACTGTAGGATTGTTGTAAGATACATTAATTAATATTCCTGTAGTGTAGCAAAAAAATTTGGATTTTGTCCACACTTAGGCTCTATCGGGAAGCCCTTGGGCTCTTCATGTTCCCTTTGGGAACTTAAACTTTTTCAAAACATTTTCGACAAACCTTTTTAATTTAATTTTTCAATTTTGATTCTGATTGCTATTTATTATGTATCTTTATCATATACTTATGGTGGAGGTTGTGGGAGTACGATCGACTTAATTTTTTGATTAATCATGAAAGCTTTCTGCTCAAAATGCAAGGCAAGGAAGTCTTCCTCAGATTTACATGCTTGTTGCCTTGCCTGTGGTCTATATATTCCTGCAGATTCCTGTCCTACATGTGTGAGTTGGGATGACAGATGTTGGAAATGGGTGTCACGGTAAGTTGTTGGTAGTGAGATGCCTATGCCAGTGCTCTCACTGCAAGGTAATTCAAGTTTTTCAGTTTCTTTTTCAGAGGAACAAGAACATGATGATGGTATTGTGACACCCACCAAAAGTGTGCTACTGTCGTCGCACTCTGATGAGTAAACAGAGCAAAGGTGCTCATGAATAGTGGGCAAGGGATAAGGCCACTAGTTAGTGTCCATAATCCCTTGCAGTCAGCCAGCTCGACCAGTGAAGCAGTTACTCCATAACACTGGATATGTCCATTGCGGTAGAAGAAAGTGTACTGGGTAGAGCGAGCACCTTAAAAACAAAAGCTCACCCAGCAACGATGGAAATAGAGGGAGAGGTCCCTCTCTAACCCAGCAACATCTGAGGCCAGATGTTGTTATGAGAAACTTGCACAGGCCAGAGCATATGTCCACACCTGCTGCATGAGTTGCTCCGTCTAGACTGCAGCCGGCCTCGGCTACAGTCACGGCTTCCTCCGCTATGATCACTAAGTACACATGACCACATCCTAGCTACCCGACTTCGGATTTCCAGCAAGCTGCGCGAAGACGGAGCCTGTCTTCGCTCAGGAAGTCAGACCATCCAGTAGCTAGGGAACCGAGGCTTCAATCATCGGGACGTTCGGAGAAGAGACCCATCTCTGGAATGCTCTCCCAGGAGTAGCAAGCAGCTAAAAAACAGAAAACCGCTGCTCCTCGAGCCTCGGTGATGGACTTGCAGTCGCAGATTGCACAGCTGATCGCAGCATCCCAGCAAGTGCGGGAGCAGCCTCCCTCAGACTCCGGAAGTGAGCTGTCGGATGGTGCTGGGTCGGTCCAGTCATCTGCAGATGCAATGGACCAAGATTCACAGCTGATTCAGTCGGATGGTGAAATGGATAAGGAAGAGGATTACCCTTCCCTTTTGGAACAACATATGGTTGCGATGGACTTTATCCATCAATACTATCCTGAATTTGTTCTGCCGAATCAGCAAGCTGCGACAACAAGGGAGGAACCGCTGGTGTCTTTAGACGCGGACTTTATACAGAGGAAGGAAGAAGTTCTCTCTTTCCTGGTTCAGTCTGGACAGGTGTCGCAGGCCTTCGGCCTTGTAGAAGACGCCATATTTAACCTCGCGGATGTGAGGAAAAAAGGCGGTTTCTTATCAACATCTTCCATAAATATACTGTTCCTTGGACCACGTTCATTTAAAGCAGATAGAGATGTTCAAAGAGCTCCTCTGGGTTTAGATGAGCAGGCCGGGGATTTAAGCATATCCTTACCTGCTTCATTCAGTATTCGCTCAGATGTAATGGAAAGTGCAATTTCATCGAATAGAGCGAATTTGGATGCTATGTCCTATGCAGATCACCTTACCAGAGCTATGGCGCAACGTCTCAACGGGAAGGAATTTGAGTATGTGTGTACCTCGCTTAGAGTTCTTTCCAGGGCAGTCATGTATGCCACATATAACTCCGCCCTGACAGTGGCAAATTTGGAGTTAATTAGACGTGATGCTGCTCTTGCACCTTCATCACTTATAGATGACATACTATCTTTGAGGACAAGCTTTCGTTAGTCTATGAACAGGCTACTAAGAAAGCTTCCAGTGCTCTGCTTTTGAAGTCAGCATCTCAACAACATGCTTCAGCAGATTGGGGTAAGCGAGGACGTTCCAAATCAAAATCATCAAAAGGGAACTCCTCGCGAGGGTACAAGAAACCCTCATATAATTACTCCGGAGGTTGTCAATACGACTCGGGAAACAGGCGTAAGTCTGATCAGGATTATCGGTCAGACGTCCCTTAGCCTACAAGGCAAGGATCTTCACAGGAAGGACATAGTTTCTCCTCCCGTAAGCCTCGCAAGACCTACAAGTGATGGTCAAAACCTCTATTGCTTGCCAGTTGGCGGAAGATTATCAAACTTCGCTGAAAACTGGATAGCAGTCATGGAAGATCAGTGGGTGAGAAGTGTAGTCTCAGACGGCCTAAGGCTATCATTTTCAGCGAAACCCCCACTAACAAGATGTCCACGTTGGACAAATCTTCTGGCGGATCCTTTCAAAAGAGAGTCTCTCCTAGCGGAGGTACAGGCTCTTTTATTAAAGGAAGCAATAGAGGTTGTCGAGAATCAAAATTCTCAAAGGTTTTTACAGTCACATGTTCCTCGTATTAGAGACAGATGGCTCGTTCTGACCGGTAATAGACTTGAGCTGGATAAACAAGTTAATCGTGGCTTCAAAGTTCTATATGAAAACCATGCTGTCAGTAAGAGCGAGTATTCGAGTGAACGACTATGCAGCAAGCATAGATCTAAAGGATGCTTACTTTCATGTCCTGGTACATCCGGCATTCAGAAAGTACCTGTGGTTCACCATGCAAGGAAAGGTTTATCAGTTCAGAGCAATGTGCTTTGTCTGAACCTGGCTCCTTGGGCTTTCACTCGAATAATGAACTCAGTAATGTCATACTTCCGAGCTCATTCATCTGCGGTAACGTCTGCTTACTTGGACGACATTCTGCAGAGATACAGCAACAGAATTATTCTTCAGAACAATGTTCAGAGTGTGCTACTATTGCTCCGACGTCTCAGTTTCATAGTAAACGAGAAAAAGTTGGATCTTCCAAGTCGTTCACTCATGAGCTTCGAGACTCCTAACAATCTGGTTCATCTGCCGTTACCCAGAGCGAAATTAGTCAGTTCTTATGTGCACTTTTGTCTAAACTCAGACACAATTACAGCGAGGGAATTCATGCGACTGATGGACCTGTGCAGAGCATCTTATTCTGATGGGCCGTCTGCGCATGCGTCCCCTCCAGATATTCTTTACTCAGAACTGGAGTGTGAAGACATATTGGCTCGAAACAAGTATTGTTTTAACGGACCTAGTAAAACAAAAGGTTCAGATTTGGGCAGATATTAGTGGTTAACTCAGGGAGTTCCGCTGCAAATGCCGGATCTGGCTTTCACGATTATGACGGATGCGAGTCAGTCGGGCTGTGGCACGACCCTAAGTCCCGCAGACTTCATTTGCCAGGGTCTTTGAGACTCTCAGTTCCTAGAGAAGCACATAAACATCAAAGAGATTATGTCAATATGGCTACCATTACAACATTGGATTCGCTTAATAGCGAACGTCCACGTTCAAATTCTGTCGGACAATTCAACAGTAGTTGCTTACCTCTCTAACCAAGGCGGCACTCACTCGATTCCATTATGCGAATTAACGGAGACGATTCCCCTATTCATCATGAATCATCACATTCATCTCTCTGTCCATCATATACCGGGTCGTCTGAACGTATTAGCAGATTCGCTCTCTTGGAAAGGTCGCCTGTTGCCATCGGAGTGGACACTCAACAAGCGGATATTCAGGCAGATTTGCTACCAGTGGGATCGTCCCATGATAGATCTTTTTGCGACACACCTGAACAATCAGTTACCGACGTTCGTGTCGCCATGCCCAGATCATCTGGCGTATGCAGTAGATGCTCTGTCAATTTCATGGGACGGGATGATAGGATATGCATATCCTCCAGCTCGGTTGATTCAGCAGATTCTGTTAAAGATCAAACAGTCGCAATGCAAAATCCTGCTGGTAGCACCTCTGGCATCACAGAAACCTTGGATCAATCTTCTTAGGTGTCTGTTATGGGACATTCTCAGGGACATTCTCAGGAAGGTTCCTCCACGAGAGGATCTTCTATTTCAGGGGAAGTCACTTGTACTGCATCACAACCCGGAAGGTCACAACCTTCACGTATTTCCGTTGTGCGGCCCTTATTACACGGAAAACATTTTACAGGACGAGCAGTGGATGCAATTTCTAACTGTAGGAGGTCCTCCTCTTTGTTGAATTATGCAGCGAAGTGGAGGGTTTTCTTCTGTTGGTGTAGGGATCAGGCGATAGACGTATACAATCCGTCCATACCAAATATTGCCAGTTTCCTGGTCTACTTGTTTGACGATCTCAAACTGCAGCCCATCACTATTAAGGGTTATAGGTCTGTGTTATCAGATACTTACGCTCATCATGATAACTTGGCTATTGGATCAAATACTTCATTATCCAAGCTAGTTAGAAATTTCTCTATCAATAGACCAAGAACCCTCAGATTCCCAAGTGGAATTTGGCTTGGGTTCTGTTGAAGCTCAAAGAAGCTCCTCTTGAGCCGTTGGACATCATAGAGTTCAAATTCTTGACCTATAAAATGGCATTTCTCTTAGCCTTTGCATCTGCTAGAAGAGTCAGTGAACTTCATGCATTCTCTGTTGATGAATCTCACTACCGTAGTGTGGGTAATACCATTATCCTCACTACGGAAGTGGGATTTTTGGCTAAGAATCAGATTCCAGATAAGCGGCCAGAGTCTATTGTCATTAAGGCCTTACCATCCTCAGATAACCGCAGACCTTTGCTGTGTCCAGTCAGGGCTATGCGCATTTATGAATGTCGATCAGATTTTGTTAGAAAGGGAAGAAAATGTTTCTTTCTTTTGTTGATTCCTAACAGAAAAGATATTTCTGTTCATTCTATCGCTAGATGGATTCAGTTGGCAATACGCATTGCCTATGAAAATCTATCTTCGGATCAACATTCTGTCAATAAGATCTCAGCTCACGAGGTTAGAGTACAGTCCACCTCTTGGGCTTATTCTAACAGTATAGCCATTACTGATCTCATGAAGACTGCTTACTGGACACGGCCCTCTTGATTTACCAAGTTTTACATGAGAAATTTAGAGTCCATATCTGGTGACCTTAGATCTTTGGGTCCTCTTTCTGTTGCTCAGAATGCTGTCCATTAATGTTACATCTATAAGGTCTTTAGGCAGTCTGTTCCAGCACTGATGCTGTTCTACTGCCCTCTTCATTCTGAGGAATTTTACCTCAGAACAGGGGGGGGGGGTCCCTTATGATCATCTGGCATTATAGTGAAAAGCAAGGGAATACCTCCTCCAATGTCAGTAGTCCTGGGGTGGTTTTAATGTGTAGCTCAGTGTGAAGCAATAACTATGTCTCATTTATGTACTGTTTTTAAAGTGTAGCTCACTGTGAAGCATTTGTATATGTTACGTGTCAAACGGGTATACAATCCTCGGACAGTTTTAAATGAGTATAAAGAGTTTCATTCTCTGGACCATCTTTATATATTGTTCTTCCTTCACCGAATTAGCAAAATGGGTTATGCTGACATTAAGTGGAGAATTATATATTATGTAATACTCAATTACATTGTTAGTGTTATGTCTTTCTCTTTTCTCATAAAAGAGAAAGAGTGGGAGCTATCCTTTACTGAAGTAATTGAGAGATTGGATTTTCCTGTAAGTCCTAGGCCCTCCAGCCTTTTTACGATTCAGCTAGTCTGGGCCATTGGTTGTGGTATAAAAATATGATAACTTTTAAGTAATTTGTATATTTTTTATACATACCAATGGCCCTGACAGGTATGCCCCCCCCCCCCCCCCCCCCCCCCCATGAGTGGGCACTCATACCTCCCCACTGTTTATAACATTTAACAGGCAATCTATAGAAAGAATGATGGCTGGCACCAATTTTGGTACCTTCCTGGATACTGCTCATGCAGATCTAAAAGGTATGGAGGACCATCTAGGACTTGATTTTTTAGGTTTTGCATTCAAATTTTGGGGATTGTGGGGGGCAAAATTTGTGTTTGGCCCTGGATTAATTTGAGTTAGCACCAGCTAGTCTGGGCAATTGGTAAGTATAAAAAATATACAAATTACTTAAAATTTATCGTTTTTTTTTAGATTTTTCACACGCACAGCAGATGTTCCGAAAGAAGGATTGATTAAATTACAAATCAGTTTACCATTTGAAGTAAGATGGAGTGACTTCAACCTTATTATTTATTGATTACTTGTCCAATGACATGGGGTACATAAAAAATATACAAATTACTTAAAATTTATCGTTTTTTTTTAGATTTTTCACACGCACAGCAGATGTTCCGAAAGAAGGATTAATTAAATTACAAATCAGTTTACCATTTGAAGTAAGATGGAGTGACTTCAACCTTATTATTTATTGATTACTTGTCCAATGACATGGGGTACATAAGAGGTTTATTTACGAAACTCATTAATATTATTATGCCCTGTTCATTTCATGTTGTGGGCTTGGGCTGTGGGTAGGGCCTTATTGGAACATATACTTTATGGTGATGAATTGACAGTAACATGGTCTGAGGTTTGTGGTTCAGAGCTTATGTTCAACTTCGACACTCCATGTCTCAGTTCAACATAAGCTCTGAGCTGCAAATCTCAGACCATATTACCGTCAATTCATTACAATAACTTATATCAGCTAAATTCCTTAAGTTAATAAAATGGATGAAATACACCACTGCTACTGTTATTCTGTAGATTAGGAATCCTTAAAATACTGCACTGAGTCAGGCATAAGCCCAAAATCAAGATTAAGCCCACCTACTACCTTTCCAGATTTCACTTTCAGAGGCCCTCCTTGTAAATAAGCCTAGTCCCAGATTTTGTAATGAGAACATTGATTTATTACATGCCTGTTCTATGTAATCCCCATCTACAGCAACACTAAACTATGCTGAAAATGAAAATCTGTTCCGCATATATGTGCGGAATAGAAATCGTTGACAGGACTATTTTTAAATAGAAGCAAAATTTTACTGGTATTTTCTACAAATCATGCAATGCAATTACAATCGCTAACGATAACTGAAAATCATTCCCTGAGTTCAATAGGCACATAGAACACACTGGAACTCCGGGGACGAAATAGGAACATGGGTTCCCCTTGCAAATTTGGTTGCCGATAAAATCTGTTCTTTTTGTTGATACTAACTGTTTTCAAATGAATTGCTGAATGTTCTGATAATTGCTTTTATGGATGTGAAGGCATGTAATAAACACAGAACTACACGCATGTGTGAATGGCTTAATCGATATGGCACCTGTGCCATCGCCGAAGGATAAAACTCGAGGCCTGCAGTCTTTTTTCTATCCTTCTGCACTGGCATTCATGCCATATCGATTAACCCATTTAGACACGTGTATCGTTCTGTGTTTGACAGCCATGCTGGCACATGTATGTATAAGTTGTTATAATGAAAAAAAAAAACTGACCCAATGCACTTGATATCAAAATTTATTACATGTATTTTAATTATTTCTTTTTAAAATGTTTAAAAAAATGTCAGCAAAACCATGGCAGACCAGGTGGAACAAGTGCATTGAATTACAAGGGGACTATGTTGAAAAATAACTGTATTCTGTACCAATATTCCAACTTTATTTATGTTAGACACAAAAAATTTTGACATCCCCATGTACTTCTGAAAGAAAAGAACTAATAATTTAAGAAATAATTAAAATCAATAATAAAAAAAAAATGCCTTCAAAAGAAAAAAAAAAGAAGTCTTGTGACCCCAAAAGATTTGTGGTGCATGGCAATTTGTCAGGCACTACAGATTCATTGAGGTCCTTGAAAATGATCTAATTAAAATAGCTCTGGGAACGGGATTACTGGCTGACAGTAGGTTAGGGAAAATGCAGTTCAATTAGGAATTTAACTGTTAACCATTAACCCTTAAGGGCCTAATTCCGACTTTGATCATATTTGTGGCAACAGAACAGGTGTCCCTACATGCAGTCTTTGGGTTAACTCACAAGTTACATTCTAAGTACCTTAGTGGTTGTTTTATAGGCAGCCAAGACTTGCAAAAAATCAGCAGCAAAGCCACAGGATGAAGACTATCAAAGTGTAGCAAAAATATGGTAAAAATCTCTAGGTCCTTAAGGGTTAATGGTCCCTTTCCGACTTTTACATCCTCAGAACAGGTACTTTTAACATGCAATCATGAGGAGATCCTGCTGAAAATAGACATATTACCTTGGCATTGGTTTCTAGTCAAGTCTTGGCTGTCTAAGTGGCTACTGCCAGTGCATAGGTGTTGGTCTAACGAGTGTTCAACAATTTGTCCAGGCCCAAAAGGGTTAATATCAGTCTTTTTCGCCACTCAAACATACCAGAAAATAAGTAGTCAGACAAGGACAGTGTCAGGTACAAAAAGGCCAATGTCAGACTGAGGTTTAAAATCATCAGTCAAAATGTCTGATGCCAAAATTATCATTGAAGTTCAGTGATCAGAAGATCATGCATGCTGGAAATTATGTACTTAACTAGCAAGCCAAAAATTAATGACTGTTGTGATTTCTGGTCCTGGCAAGTTGGGAAGTGTGAAGAAAGTGACTGTACAGCTTATCGGTATAAACAGCATGTGAAGGAATATTTGATCATTGAGCCCTGCCAAACAAGGTATGGTTGGATGAATTCTGAGCAGTTTTAAGATTTTTAAGACACATGTCCACCCAAAACACATTATTTTGAATACTCAAACCCCATTTTGTAATATGTCAGATGTCATTCTTAAATGACAAACATGGTACCTTTGGCATCCTACATTTTGTCTGGAAGAGCAGTGAAAATTATTTTCAGGCTTGCACTCAAAGGGCTTAGTTTAAATGCTGCAGTTGCATTATAAATTCACTATAAATTTTAATTATTTTCTTGCATCAAATTAATTACCTTACTTACTGTTGCATAAATAGAATGGCAGTTATTGAATCATTCTTTCAGTTTAAAGTGCTTCATTTCAGATGTTCAAACTTTTTTTTTCATCAGGAGTAAACAACATAAGTCATTTATTATCGTTTCCATCAGTCTTGTTTCTGGCTGCTATATACCCCTCTGCTCTTTTTCTTATTCAGCATTTTGGGTCAGTGATATGGTTTATATTTGTGGAAAAGGTTAATGAAATTTTTGTATTTTTATACTGTACCAATGACCCAGACTTAGCTGGTGCTAACTCCAACAAAACCAGGGCCAAACACAAATTTTGCCCCCCAATCCCCAAAATTTGCATCCAAAACAAAAAGAAATCATGTCCTAAAGGACCTCCATACTACGCCTCTACTGCGCATGCGCAGTGACGCAGTCGTCCCGAAATTGGCGCCAATTATCATTCTCTGTTTGGCCCTTCATCAGTCAACATCTCACTGATCTTTGTGCTTGTAAATCTCAGTTTAAAGGATGCCAGACACGTAATTTTTGGAGAAAATGTGATTCTAAGGAGGATAGAAGGAGGAGAGGAAAAAGAAGTGGCAAAAAATAATCAGGGCTGTACTTAAAATTTTTTGATGAAATTATGTTAAGTTGCCTATTTTCGAGGCATGGGCCTCTTGTTGTCATTCTTGCTAATTGTTGCACTGCTTATTCAGTGTTTCCTCTCCCCTAGCCTTCTAAAGTCCCCCCTGGCAATTCTCCCATGCTTTTGGCATATTTTTGAGAAATTTCATTTCTAAAATTTCCTGGGAGAGTTGCTTGGTTACAGAATGTTTTCTGTTATTTTCCCCATAGTTACGTTTTCACCCATGGGTGTATAACGTTTGTGTTCTGCATCTTCCATCTGATGTTCTACAGATTCTCCCCTGGGAGTCTCTGTTTTGCATCAGATAGAGTGTAATTGATGACTGATTCCGGGCCAGTTTTTTCAGTGCCTGGAGTCATATTTTCTAGTGTGTTTACACTGTTTGTTTTCATTGGCAACAGCCTTTTTTGAGGGGGGCTGTTTGCCTTTGTGGTAGTTTATCTCATTATAAGATACATTTATATTATCCGAAAGTGTCTCATTAATTATTTTATATAAATTTAAAATTTTTGACCACACTTTGCCATCGGATCCATCGGGGCTCAACGTTACTTTTCAGCAACTTGGGCTTCTCTGAAAAAATATTTTTTCAAAATTATTTTGTTTTGCAATTGTTTTTTCATTTATTAATGGATCATGTTATTATGTATCTTTGTGTCAGGGGTTTTTGCGAGTAACTAGGACTTATTGTTGTTCTTTCACAATGAAGGGACGTTGTTCAAATTGTAATAGGAAGAAATCTTCCTCTGACTTTCATGATCATTGTATTAATTGTAGTCAGTGTTCTCGCATTAATCCCTGTCCTATATGTGAACATTGGGATGAGAAACATTGGAAACGTGTGTCACGATATGTTGTTTCTGGAGAAAGAGCGATGCCGGCTCTTTCTCCACAAGGTCACTCTACTCTCTCAGTTTCTATTTCAGAGGAACCAGAACAGGGTGATGTTTCCATGTTATCTTCTTCAAGTGTGCGTCCGTCGTCACAAATGAATTCAGAGCTAGCGGCAAAAGTGCTCATGGAGATTAGACAAATGTCGTCCGCTAGCTCGCCTGGTGTAGCGTCCATTCACCGAATGGTTCGGCAGCCGGGTTCGTCCGATGCGGTCCAAGAGGAAATTTTGGGTGATGCGAGCACTATAAACATAATAGATGCACACCCAGTGACGGCGGATAGTAAGCGAGAACGGAGGAAGCCTTTTAGTCCGGTTCCTAGCTCGTCCAGGTCCAGCCGGGCCGCGAGCGAGAGAGGTCCCTCTCTCGTACAACAACATCTGGGACCAGATGTTGTGGTACAAAATGTGTCTTTAGCGGAGCATACGTCCGTCGCTCGGGACGCTCCGTGGTATAAGCAGTCCGCAGAGACTGTTAAGGCTTCCTCTTCTCGTCAGCGCACACGACCGCACCTTGGCTGCGTGACCGCCGATATATTACCAGTTTCGCCGATGAAGGATTCTTCGGCGACCAGGTCACACCATCCGGCAGCCAGGGATTCGAGACCGATGGACTCCGGACGTTCGCATAGGAAAAGTATGCGGGAGCCATCTGATGCGGAGCTGCCCTCGGCGAAGCAGCGAAAGACTGCGCCTCCGCAGGTCTCGACGCCGGACATTCTTGTGCAGATAGCACAGCTTATCGCAGCATCCCAGCAGCCGACAGAAACGGTGTCGGATCGAGAATTATTCGAAGGCGCTGGGTCGGTACGCTCCGCCGAAGCATCGGGGGCGGACGACCGGGAACATCGTGAGGTCCGACCGGATGGTGAAAGGGATACGGATGACTTGGAGCTATCCCTTTCGGAACAACATAAAGCTGCCGTGGACTTCATCCGGCACTTTCTCCCTCAAGTTGTTCCGTCGGGCCAGACTGCTGCGCTTCCGGACAAGAGAATTATAGCTTCATTGGACTCTGAATTTTTTGAGCGGTTCAGGGACATCGCTCCCGAGTTTCCGTCGCAGTCCAATAATGTTGCTAGAACATTTGAATTATTGAACGACGCTATATTTAAACTTGCTTCCAGGACGGGGAAAGCAGGTTTCTTGTCCGCTAATACTCTCAACCTGCCTTTCATTAATGCAAGGAATAAATTCGATACGGCAGGACAGGGTATACCGAGAGTTCCTCTGCGTATGGACGACGAGGCGGAAGACTTAGAGCTATCATTACCGTCGTCAGCTTCTATTCCAACCGCGGTGTTGGAAACAGCTATTGCGTCTAACAGAGCCAATTTAGATGCCTTATCTTACGCAGATCACCTTACTAAGGCGTTATCACTGCGCCTTCAAGGGGAAGAGTTTCAGGATATACAATCCTCTTTAAGACTTCTTTCAAGGGCAGTAGCTTATTCCACGTGTAACTCCGCCCTTTCAGTGGCAAATCTGGAGTTGGTTAGACGTGACGCAGCCCTAGCTACATCCACACTAGTGGATTCTAAGGTGAAGACCTCTCTTAGAGTCACTTCGGTCTCAGGAGAACTTCTCTTTGACGGCAAGCTTTCCGCTATTTATGATAAAATTAAAAAGAAAGCTAATGATTCTCTGTTGTTCAGATCGGCTCCTAAAAAGTCGGATACAGCAGACACGAATAAGACAGGCACTTCTGGGTCTAATGCGCCCAAGAGAGGTTCCTATAGAGGTTCCGGTGCGTCCTCTTGGTCTTATTCGAGAGACCGTCAGGATAGCGACTCTCGTTCGGGACGTCCTTCAGGCCGGGACAATCGGTCGGACGCCCCGAGGTCGACGAGGCGAGGTGCGGGTCGTGGAAGATGTGGTTTCTCCTACCGCAGGCCTCGCAGGTCCAGGAGGTGATGGCTTAAACCTCTATCGCGTTCCGGTTGGCGGAAGGTTGTCGAGTTTTTCACAAGAGTGGGCGTCGATTACGGACGACCCTTGGGTGAGAGGAGTGACTTCGGAAGGTCTAAAGATATCCTTCAAACGAAAGCCTCCATTAACTCGAAGTCCAAAGTGGACTCATCTTCCATCAAATCCACAGAAAAGAGACGCTCTGTTATCAGAGGTGCAGTCTCTTTTAATGAAGAACGCGGTAGAGGTCGTAGAAAACCAGGAATCTCTGGGATTCTACAGCCATCTGTTTCTGGTTCCGAAACCAGACGGCTCGTTCCGTCCAGTCATAGATTTGAGCTGGATAAACAAGCTGATCGTCGCTCCGAAGTTTTATATGGAGACAATTTGATCGGTCAGAGCGAGTATTCGGGTGAACGATTATGCTACGAGCATAGATCTCAAAGATGCCTACTTTCACATCATGGTACATCCGACATTCCGAAAGTATCTACGCTTTGCAGTCCTGGGAGTGGTGTATCAATTCCGGACGATGTGCTTCGGATTGAATCTAGCACCCTGGGCTTTCACTCGGGTAATGAACTCGGTAATGATCTACTTCCGAGCTCATTCGTCTGCGGTAACGTCGGCTTACCTGGACGACATTCTTCAGAGGTACGGCAACGAGTTAGCGCTTCAGAACGATGTTCAGAATCTTCTTCTATTGCTCCGATGTCTCGGTTTTATAGTAAACGAGGAGAAGTCGGATCTGGTGCCGTCCAAGTCATTCACTCATCTGGGAATGAGCTTCGAGACGCACAACAATCTCGTTCGTCTGCCGTTAACCAGAGCGAAATTAGTCAGTTGTTACGCTCGCTATTGTCTGCACGCAGACAAAGTCACGGCGAGAGAATTTATGAGACTGATAGGTCTGTGCGGAGCCGCTGCGGATCTCATTCCGATGGGGCGGCTACGCACACGTCCTCTTCAAATTTTCCTGACTCAGAATTGGAGTGTGAAAATTCATTCGCTCGATGTAGACGTTCTCTTGTCAGATCAAGTGAAACAAGAGATTCAGACTTGGGCAAACATTCAGTGGTTAACTCAAGGAGTTCCGCTGCAGTTGCCGGATCCGAGTTTTACCGTTATGACGGATGCCAGTCAAACAGGTTGGGGTGCATCATTAATCCCAACGGATTCGAGATGCCAGGGTCTTTGGGATCCGCAATTCCTGTGCAAGCACATAAACATCAAGGAAATGATGTCAATTTGGCTTGCGTTACGTCACTGGATGGACATTATTCACGATGCTCATGTCCAAATCCTATCCGACAATACGACAGTAGTGGCGTATATACGGAATCAGGAAGGCACTCATTCAGTTCCGTTGTTCAATCTAACGGAAAGAATCCTTCTGTTTGCGTTAGAACATCACGTTCTTCTTTCGGTCCGTCACATACCGGGTCGTCTGAATGTGCTAGCAGACTCCCTTTCACGAAAGGGTCGCTTGTTGCCGTCGGAGTGGACTCTCAACAAACAAGTATTCAATCAGATTTGCTACCAATGGGAACGGCCAATGATAGACTTATTTGCGACACATCTCAACAATCAGTTGCAGACGTATGTGTCTCCGTGTCCGGATCCAAGAGCATTTGCAGTAGACACTCTGTCGATCCCTTGGGACGGAATGATAGGATATGCGTATCCTCCAGCGCCGTTAATTCAACAAGTATTGCTAAAGATAAAACAATCTCAATGCAAGATTCTGTTGGTAGCATCTCTGTCGCCACAGAGACCGTGGATAAATCTACTCATGTGTCTGTTGTGGGACCTACCGCGGAAGCTTCCTCCACGAGAGGATCTTCTTTCGCAGGGGAAATCGCGCCAACTCCATCACAACCCGCAAGGTCTCAACCTTCACGTTTTTCCGTTGTGCGGTCCTTCTTGCATGGCAAGCACTTTACAGGACGAGCAGTGGACGCGATTTCTAACTGTAGGAGGACCTCCTCTTCGCTAAACTATGCAGCTAAGTGGAAGGTTTTTCGTCGTTGGTGTAGGGATCATTCTGTAGATATATTTGATCCCTCTATACCAGACATTGCAAACTTTCTAGAAAACTTGTTTGACGAAATCAAACTGCAGCCTGTTACTATAAAGGGTTATAGATCTATGTTATCTGATACCTATGCACATCATGATAGTTTACAAATTAGATCTAATGTCTCTTTATCGAAGTTGGTTAGAAACTTTTCGATAAATAGACCCAGAATTCTTAGATTAATTCCTAAGTGGAATTTAGCTTGGGTTCTCCTTAAATTGAAGGAAAAGCCATTTGAACCTCTTGGGACAGTAGATTTCAAATTCTTATCTTATAAGACAGCTTTTCTCTTAGCTTTCTCTTCTGCCAGAAGAGTCAGTGAGCTTCATGCACTATCAGTGGATGATTCTCATTATCGTAGTGTTGGGAACACTATCACCTTCACTACTAATGTGGGTTTTTTAGCTAAGAATCAGGCTCCTAATAAATATCCGGAACCTATTGTTATTAAGGCTCTTCCGTCTTCAGACGGGCGTAGGCCTTTACTCTGTCCTGTTAGAGCACTACGTATCTATAAACAGAGATCTCAGTTTATCAGAAAGGGACGGAAACGTTTCTTTCTGTCTTTGATGCCTAATAGAAAGGACATTTCAGTCCATTCTATTGCTAGATGGATTCAGTTAACTATCCGTACTGCTTATGAAGATTTATCTTCTTCTCAGCAGTCTGTGCTTAAGATTTCTGCTCATGAAGTAAGAGCTCTTTCTACTTCCTGGGCTTATGCTAATAGTGTTGCTATTACAGATTTAATGAAGGCTGCTTATTGGTCTCAGCCATCCACATTTACGAATTTTTATCTCAGAAATATTGAGTCCATTTCTGGAGACCTGCATTGTTTAGGTCCGTTATCTGTTGCTCAGAATGTCGTCCACTAAACAGTTGCAACTATAGTTATGCAGGCTTTCTGTTCCGGCAGTGACTCCGTCCGGCTGCCCTCTTCGCTCTGGGCTATTTGACCCAGGGCAAGGGGAAGGGGGGGCGGGTGTTCCCTTAGGTCACCTGCTTTATAGTGAAAAGCAAGGGAATGCCTCCTCCAAGTCAGTATTTCTGAGTCGCTTCCGGGATGGTTTTAAAGTGTAATATTAATGTTTAAATTCATTCATGTCTTATTTTTAAAGTGTAGCTCGGTGTGAAGCATTTGTATATGTCAAGTGTCAAACGGGCTTTAATATACAATACTCGGACACTTTTAAATGATTATAAAGAGTCTCAATTCTCTGGACTACTTTATTTATTGGCTTGCTTTAAAAATAATTAGTATAAGGGTTATACTGGATGTTAATAGAGAACATGAATGTTATTGTGCTCAATTATTAAGGGTAGTGTATCTTTCTAATTTAATATTAAATAAGAAAGATTCATGTAAAGCCTAATACTCCTTTTCTCCTTAAGGGGTTACCTCTTTACTATATAGTTGAGCTTATTGGATTTTCCTCTATGTCCTAGGCCCTCCAGCCTGTTTACTATTCAGCTAAGTCTGGGTCATTGGTACAGTATAAAAATGTTAAAAAATTTATAGTAATTTATATATTTTTTATACTTACCAATGACCCAGACGGGGATGGCCCTCCCTGGAGTTGGGAACTCTTGCCTCCCCGCTGAGTACATAGCGCTGACCAGGCACTGCCAGTAAGAATGATAATTGGCGCCAATTTCGGGACGACTGCGTCACTGCGCATGCGCAGTAGAGGCGTAGTATGGAGGTCCTTTAGGACATGATTTCTTTTTGTTTTGGATGCAAATTTTGGGGATTGGGGGGCAAAATTTGTGTTTGGCCCTGGTTTTGTTGGAGTTAGCACCAGCTAAGTCTGGGTCATTGGTAAGTATAAAAAATATATAAATTACTATAAATTTTTTAACTTTTATTATATACTACTCAAAGTTTGCTAAGCACCGAGTACATCCAACTACATGTTTTACGTTTTAGTTGAAATATTTTATTGAAAAGTGTATATATTTTTTATTTCATTATATCTTTAATGATTTATGTACAGAAATTAAGATTTTATTTGTGTTTGATATTATTTTTTAGCTTTTGAATACGATAACCATGGAAAATGGGTATTTTTGGTAAAAGAGGAAATTTTTCAATGAGCCAAAAAGTTGACGGAGCGAACTGGTATGGCTTCAATATCGAGTATGAGACCCATTACTGTTAGTTACAGCTTGACAACACCTTCTCATGCTCCCAGTGAGGTTCCTGGTGGTCCTTTGTGGGATGTTGTTCCTTTCTTGGACCAGCATGGCACCAAGCTCCTGGACACTTCTTAGCTGGACTGGACGGGCTGGAATTGCTAGCTGCAACTCATTTCAGACATGTTCGATTGAATTGAGGTCAGGGGATCTTGCTGGCCAGTCCATACTCTCAATCCCCTCCCTCTGTTGGTACTCCCCGACAGCATGGGCAATATGAGGACGAGCATTATCCACCATCAGAATTAATCTTATCACCCACTGCACCTGCATACAATCTGACGTGGACATCCAGGATCTCATCAATATACCGTTGTGCAGTCAATGTACCACGTTCAAGGACACAGAGCTCTGTACGTCCATCCCAGCTGATGCCACCCCAGACCATGATTGACCCTCTAACATAGCGGTCATGCTCGGCAATGTTGACTGCATCGAATCGCTCTCCTGGTTTTTTCCATACCCTAGAATGCCTATCTGTGTGGTCTAGGCAGTACCTTGAATCATCTGTAAAAAGGACAGGTCGCCAATCTTCTCTAGTCCATCCAACGTGGTCCATTCATATCGTGCCTGGTGGTGGTTCTGGGACAGTTGAATGCGAATACATGGTCTTCTTGATCGGAGACCACCTTTGTGCAACCTTGCCCGGATAGTCTGCATTGAAACATTTACCCCGGATGAATTCTGATGGTCACTGCAAAGCTGGGTTGCTGTGGCAAAGCTGTTCCTGCGGGCCTGAATGATCTAAAACTGGTCTTCAGCTGCAGATGTTGCCCTGTCTCTGCCATCACCATGCCGTCTCACTGGTGTGCCGAACTGCTGAAATCTTGCCCAGGCTCTGGTGATCAACGTATTGTGCACACCAAGAGCTTCACCAACCTGACGATGGGTATCCCCTTGCTCCACCATCCCTACAGCCCACCACATTTCTGCTTCAGACAAATGTCTTCTTACATTTGCATTTGCCATTTTCAATCATTAAATTACAAGAGTTTGTGTTGAAATGAAGATTGAATACACTACACATGTCATGTACATGAAGATAGTACACAAAAACATCATCAAAATCAAGGGGTACATGCTTTTCATGACTGACACAAAATGTCTGCCTGTAAAGAGAGCTAATGTAAACACTGGGGACCATCTCAATACATTCCTCAATCATATCCACCAAAAAATATCGCAAACATGTCACAAGCAAATTTCACATTATGTCAAATATTTGGTGCTTAGCAAACTTTCAGTAGTATACCTACCATTTATTCAAAGAGGAGTGTCCTGTGAGTTGTTCGCTCACACCCCTCCTCAATTATGCACTTCAAAAGAAAAGTATTTTTGCAGGAGAGGTAGGCATTTCCTGGTTTTCAATGCATAAATAGAGGGTTCATTCAGTTAGTGCTGATTAATCAGGAACAGCCAGTTGTGAAAAAAAAAATTATAGCAAAGCTATGCAAAAAAAGGACATTGCGCTGGTTCCAGTATGGGGTGATAAGCTATGTTTTGGAAGCAAAAAATGAAAATTTTTAGTTATACGAGAATTTTTTTTACAAGTGCTGTCTGCTACTAGCATTAGGTAAAGGGTTAATCGACCCCCAATGAAAAGTGAGACAAACTATAAACAATAGCATCATTGAATATTAAATGGATCAGGTGACCAAATGGTGCGATTTGTTTGGTCAGTATGTGAAATGCGTAATGCCAGTTGTAAAACTTCATTCAGTCGTACATGTAAATATCATTATTATGTGACGCTTTGTTTTCTAACCAATCTTAATTTATTACTGCAAGATTTACCCAAAAGAAGTTCAGAACATGTCGAAAATGCACGAACAGTTCGGAACTTCTGCAGATGCACTTCAGCTGTCAGCTTTAATTAAAATGACACAGCCGTTTGCAGGTATATGCTTTACACCCATTAGTGTTATGTAATTTTATGTCACCTTCAAAATGATGAATGTTTTGAACCATAAAATTAATAACAGATTCCCTTATGTAAATATGAAAATCCTCAGTGTTGAAGAAATTTAAACTGATGCATCTAAAAAAGCAATTTCCATCCCCCAGAGACATTTTGAGCGAATCTGTTTTTATTTTGTAACTCATTATCAATGCTTGTAGAAATGTTGTAGGCATATTTACTCGAATTCCCCCCAAAACTGGCCAGATATGGATGTGGTATTCCAAATAAAAGTGCAAGGTATTCATTTTGAAGTTTGCATTCAGTGTTTAATAAAGATTTTTGCCTTCCTGAAAGAGAAGAGTAATTTACCACATTTGTGGACTGATCAGGGCCAATATAAGGAACTGGTTTCTGATTAACTGGCCATGATTCTGCAATTTGTGACAAAATCAGATCACTTTGGTTGGACGTGCTGTGAAAAGGTTCTAACCAACGACAGTTCTTAATTTCATCAAATGTATTTGCATCAAGTGTATTATTAGTTTTGTTACTGATGTTATCTGCAACATGAAAAGTTTTTCTGTCATTTTCACAAGTCTCTGATATGCAATATGTATGGTCTGTCAAATGAAGCTCATTTCTCTGGCTTGAGAGATAACTGTAATTGTGATCGTTGGAAAAGGTTGGTTTTTGTCCCTCACAATAGGTATGATCTTCCATACCCTCCTATTAAAAATTTCTAT